>CM032449.1:64671601-64984101 GCA_019049505.1 Pachyrhynchus sulphureomaculatus
AGTCTTTCGGCTATACATCTGCTAAACTTCTGGACGAAATTCCTGAAGGTTTTCTTGCTCTTTCTGTATCTTTCAGAAGGCGGCTAAAGATGATTTTATTTTAGGCTATATATATATATATATATATATATATATATATATATATATATATATAAATATATATATATATATATATATATATATATATATACATATATATATATATATATATATATATAAATATATATGTATATATATATATATATATATATATATATATATATATATATATGTATATATATATTTATATATATTTATATATATATATAGATATATATATATATATATATATATATATATATATATATATATATATTTAAATATGTATATATATATTTAAATATGTATATATATATATATATATATATATATATATATATATATATATATATATATATATATATATTTAAATATATATATATATATATATATATATATATATATATATATATACAAATATATATCTGTATATATATATATATATATATATATATATATATATATATATATATATATATATATATATATATATGTGTGTGTGTAACAAATTTAGAATCGACATTTAATTTTCTTTGAGAGTTATTGTGGCAACAGACAACTCGACAGTCAACTTGACATAAATGTAAAGTTATGACTGGATATGTAACGAGTAGCACTTTTTAGGATCCGGTGAAGTCGGGTACCCGGCTACCTGACCGATTATATTAAACTCGTTCTTTCGCATTTTATAAGTATTTTCTGCCAACACCGCCAATTTCTAGTACTTTCTTGTAGGTTGACAATATTATTAAAATGCGATAAATTAGCTCTTAGACAACTATGTACCTAATTGCTTTGTGTAAAACCCCGCGTTTAGCGGTAATACGATGAATCCCCTAGCGAAATAAAAATCCAATTTCGATATTTTCTACGGTAGAAGGTCTCTTTAATGATTATTGAGTTCTAAAAAATGAGCATAGTATGGAATTACTTTTTACTTAGTGAGGAGGATGTGGGTTGTGTAGCGTAAAAATAATGCGAAGTTTAGGAAAAAATCTAGGACTTCGTCTTTATGGAAACATTTAATATCCGACTATTTTGACCAATGAAGATCAAGACGAAGAAAAACCATCTCTGAGAATTTAAAACAAGCTAATATTACGGAATAATTTGAGATAATATACAAATCGACACGGCAACAAAAAATATGACAGTGTTAACAACCAGTTTTTTTGTTTGTAGAAAGTATAATTAAACATAAAAATAAAATGTTACTGTATTAAGGTTGTTGTTGTTATTTACTTGTGTACAATAAAAGGTACCTATAACTTAAATGATAAAGGTGGCAATAAATTATTTTGAAAATATTTGTTTTCCTCTTTCTTTATCCAAAAATAAGCCAGCAAAATATTCTTCTAGTTAAAAAATAAAGACCCAATTTTTTTTTATTTTTTTAAGGTCTACTTGAGACGAAATATAATATTTCAAGCCAACCATTTTTTAGCTCAAGTGTCATTTCCAAAATACATGAAAAATGAGTTACTCGGATTGCTGATCGATCAGGTGTTAATTTCATGTCCTTTACAACAAATATGAGGACATCTGATATAAATAACAAGAGCGTTATAAGATTGGCGGCACATTGGCTAACTAAAGATTTTGAACCAAAACATTTTGCGCTTAATATGAGAGGCCTAGAAGGTCACACCAGCGAAAATATCAAGAACGGAAATAAATATTATTAACAACACAAGAGTTCACATATTTATTAGAGATAGTGAAGTTAACATTGAAAAAACTACGAGAGACTTAGGAGTAAATGATAAATTATATTTTATACATATCCAACAACACACAAAGACATTATAAATTTGGGAAGAAAGATTTAAACCTCTCATCTCCTCAAAGAATTAAATTAGAACAAATCCAGAGAGACTTTAACATTGGAGTAAAGAAAATGGTACAATACGTATTTATACGCTGAAATTTCACATGCCATCTATTAGAAAGACTTTTTGAACAAAGACGACCTATTAGCTTGTTTCCTGTAAATATGATTCACTTTGTTTTTTGACACCAAATCAGTGGAACATAATTAAAATGTTACTAGAGCAACCAGTTGATCAAGCTACCGAATATTTCGGTAGTTCACTGTGTATAATATCAAAAGTGATTCCAATAAGTTTGGCATTAAATAAATATTTAATGGAAATCGAGGTTGCTGGCTTGAGATCTATGCGGATTAACTTACTTGAAGGTTTGAGCAATAGAATCGCAGTTATTGAAATCAGTAATAATTATATAATTCCCACGTTTTTGGATCCAAGATATAAAGATGCTCATTTCACTAATAAAGAAAAGGTTAAAAAAGAGATTTTAAAATACATCAAGCAAACAATAACGTTAAAAGTAAATATTGAACCCGATGAAGATGTGATATTAGTATAGGAATGAGTCACCTCGGTCGATTTCCGATCTAGTTTTAAAAAATATAACAGTATCAAAAAAAAAAAATGTAAGGAACAGAGACTACTGGTTAAACTAGAGATAAAAATAAAAAGATCAAACGAATATTATGTTGGGGATGTGGAATATTTAGCACAATGTCACTACCCAGTATATATCACCACTACACCAAATACTTTATTTTTGCGCTCGACGCGCGTTTTACTAACCATGTTAGCTTCATCAAGAGCGATGATTGACTAATGCTAAACTATAAATCTACCCTATTTATACTTAGCCTAACACTTGAATTACTCAGGCGAAACTAATGGAATAAGCGAGGCCATTAGTTCCGGTCAAGTAACCAGTAGAGGGGACTATGACGAATAGGCCCTCTGCCTTCATTTAAACTACTTTTACATTTTATATATATATATATATATATATATATATATATATATATATATATATATATATATATATATATATATATATATATATATATATTTCCAGACTTTCGTATGCGTTCAACAATCTCCTATCAGAAATATTTTGAATTAATCTAATGTTACAGTATGATCAGCGTCAAGGACATGTTCGGCAATGCTAGACTTTTCCATTCTACTGTATTTTAAATGTGCCAAATGTTGTTTAAATCGTATTTTAATTGACCTTTTAGTTAGCCTAACATTTTTTTTGTCGCAATCATTACAACTAATTTCATAAATTCCACTTTTCTCTCAATTAGGAATCTTATCTTTGGGATTTGCTAAGATATTCCTCAGATTGTCTGATGACCTATAAACTAAGGTGAGGCCTATCTTATTGAATTCCCTGCTATCTTTCGGATTATATGGTATGGAGCCATACTTGGTCTTATTTTCTTCGCGTGTAAAATAAGTGTAATTCTAAATATTTAACCTGAACTTAGGTCTATTTATTAACTTGTTTACTAAATCTTCGTCATAACCAGTAACTCTAGTTATATTTCTAATACGATTCCTTTCATTATTGAAATTTTCTCTATTCAGAGGAAAAGTGACCAAAGGATGAAATGAAAAATGTAATTCGGCTAATTTGTGTTGTTTGCAATGAAATGAATCATTAGAAATATATCCATCTGTTACCGTGTCTTTTCTATAGATATCAAATTCTAACCTATTATTATTTTTAATAATTAAAATATCTAGAAAATGCAGTTGTCCCTTGTTCTCAATTTCGTATGTGAATATAATGGAATTATATCGGCTATTTAATTTGGAAACAAAATAATCTATATTTGCTTTTTTTGCAACAAAAATCGCGAAAACATTATCCACATACTTATACCATACCCTTGGGAAATACTCAAATTCTTGACTGGCTTCAGGTTCAATCTTGCTCATGAATAAATTGGCTGTAAAAGGTGATAAGCAATTACCCATAGCTGTTCCTTCTTCCTGAACTTTTTGACTGTTATATTGAAAATAATTTTGTTCCATACAAAGTTTAGATAATGTTAAGTATTTATGAATAATTTCGTTCTCAAAGTCGTTCATCTTAAGGAATTTTTCGAGATATTGTAAAGTTTGTGGTATTGACACACTTGGAAACAAAGGACTGACATCATAAGAAATTAAGATTTCACCTTCATTAAGAACTAGATCTTTTGTTTCAATAATTAATTCTAAAGAATTCTTCACTGCGAAATTATTTAATGGTAAATTCTCAAGTTCTTTTGATAACCATGGACATCAAATATGTGGGAGATCCGACCGATGAAACAATGGGTCTTATTGCTTTTCCAGGTTTGTGAATTTTGGGTAAGCAATATAACTTTGGTATGGTCAGATTACTCAGATTTAATTTAAATTTTAGTGAATCGGAGATAAGGTTCTTACATTTCTTTAAACAAAAGATCTAGTTCTTAATGAAGGTGAAATCTTAATTTCTTTTGATGTCAGTTCTTTGTTTTCAAGTTTCGAAGAATTACTTAGGGAAAATGACTTTGAGGACGAAATTATACATTAATACCTAACATTATCTAAACTTTGTAAGGAACAAAATTATTTTCAATTTTATGTTCAGAAAGAAGGAACAAATATGGGTAATTGCTTATCACCTTTCATAGCCAATTTATTCATGAGCAAGTTTGAAAACGAAGCCAGTCAAGAATTTGAGTATTTTTCAAGGGTATGGTATAGGTATATGGATGCTGTTTTCGCAAATTTTGATACAAAAGGAGCAAATATAGATGATTTTATTTCTAAGTTAACTAGCCGATATGATACCATTACATTCACTTACGAAATTGAGAACAAAGTACAACTGCCTTTTCTAGATATTTTAATTATTAAAAATAATAATATGTTAGAATTTGATATCTCTAGAAAGGACACAGAAACAGACGTATATGTTCCTAATGATTCATTTCATTGCAAACAACACAAATTAGCAACATTACATTTTTTAGTTTATCGCTTGGTAACTTTTCCTCTGAAGAAAGAAAACTTCAATAATGAATGATTTAGTAAACAAGTTAATAAATAGACATAAGTTCAGGTTAAATATTCAAAATTCCACTTTTTTTACACGCGAAGAAAATAAGACCAAGTATGTCTCCAAACCATATAATCCGAAATATAAGAGGGGATTCAATAATGTGTTTAATAAGGTAGGCTTCAACTTAGTCTTTAAGTCATCAGACAATCTGAGAAATATCTTAGGAAATCTCAATAAAAACACAATTTAAAGAACATTTAGCACATTTAAAATACAGTAGAACGGAAAATTTTAGCATTGCCAAACATGCCCTTAAAGCTGATCATACTGTAACATTAGATAAGATTAATTAAAAATGTATCTAATGGGAGATTGCTGAATGCATACGAAAAAGTGTGGAAATTATAATATGTAAAAGTAGTTTAAATAAAGACAGAGAGCCTGTTCCTTATAGTCCCCACTACTGATTACTTGACCGGAACTGATGACCTCCCTACGCCATTAGTTCCGCCTGAGTAATTCAGGAGTTAAGCTAAGTATAAATAGGGTAGATTTGTAGTTTAACTTTAGCCAATCATCGCTCCTGATGAAGCTAACATGGTTAGCGAAACGCGCGTCGAGGACAAAAGAAAGTGTTTGGTGTAGTGGTGATATATACTGAGTAGTATCAAAGGAATAGACAACGTAGAAATAGAGTTCAGTTCTTATTTAAGTTTGCCATTGATAGATCGTAAAGCAAGTCCGTGGTAGATTAGTTTCAAGAGTTTTCGTATGTTAGGAGCTCTTAAGATTCTTTCAGCACCAGCTTCTTCAGTATTTAGTGAAAATCTATTTTCTTATTATAATTTACCTTTGCCCGATTTTAAATATTAAGAGATTCTGTGTAAGGTTTGTACTAATATGAATAGTTTAAGTTTGTTGCTGTTATGTTTGAAACGTTTCTCTTATGTATGTTTTGAAATAAATGTTACTTTTAATTTGGTGTTATTTTACTCAATTGGCAGGTACCCGGCGAAATCAGCCGGATAGACCCGGTACCCGTTGCATCTATAGTTATGATCTACCAACATGGATATATGAAAACATCTCGGAGGGTGATTTTTTCACGAAGGTCATGCTTGGCAAGGGAAGTAAAAATTTTGTACATAAAAAATGTAGTCAAAAGTGGATATCCTTTATTTTTAGTGGATATAATAATTTTCCCAAAGTACAAATATCACCCCTCATTCCTTTACATGGAATATGTCTGATTTACAAAGACTTCAAAAGTAGAACTTTAATAATTCTCGTAACGTGCAGATTTTCAATATAAATCATATTTTCCTTGGCTAAGAGGTTGGGCAAATATTTTAAAAGCATTCCAAAGTGTTCTACAAACGAAAATTCTAGTTTCAAAACACTTGAGAAGTATTTTATGGATTTCACGAGAATTTTATAATGGGTTTTGCAATCGTCTAAAGTAAGTGAGAAACCTATTAAAAAGTACTTTTAATAAAATCAGTATTTGACTTTAAAAACTAGAACGTGATAAAGGCGCAGTGTGGGAAAACTTTGCATATGAGGATGGATAGGCAAAGGTAAATGTGTCATTTAAGGACCTTTAATTCGTTTTGACTTTTATGGACCTTAAATGTTAAGTTAAATCTTAAATTTTGTTTGCACTGTTTGCAAACTTCTCCGAAAGTTATCTTTAAATATTAGTTAAGTCGGAAATTTCTGGTGCCCCAGCTCCAGGCGCAATTACCTAAAAAGTTAGATTAATTTTATATTTCGTAGTATTTTTACTTCCGTCGTTAGAGGAAAATACTTTATTGGGAGAAAAAATACCCTACATCAGTTTTACATTAGTTCACGTTTCACTATCGAAAAACCCAATTATCAATTTTCTTTAGTCAGGAGATCTGTCTTATTTGTTCATTTTTCTGTCTGACTGTTTGTCTGTCTATCCGTCCGTTGGTTAGCTGTGTTTCTGTCTAATAAGCCTTCTTCCGTCCAGTGTCGGACCTAGGCCTCCCCTTCCTTTTTACATCTCTCTCAATTCTGTGTTCTTTTGACATCCTAAACCATCCGTTCTTTTCAGGTCATCTTTCCATCTTGTTTAGAGCCTTCCTCTGGGTCTTTGTCCCAACCACGGCTTCCATTATTGTACTCTTTTATTCGATCGTCTTGTTTCATTGTGTGACCTGCTCACCTCCATTTTAAACCTGCTACCTGTTCTCTTACATCTGTCACTTTGGTCTTCTATCTTATACTTTCATTACTGATTCTATCTTGTAACCTTATATTCAGCATCTGCCGTTTCATTTCTCTTTGTGTTTTACTGAGTTAGTCCATCATCTTCCTAGTCAAGGTCCATGTCTAGGCCGGGTAAGTGAGAATCAGTAGAATGCATTGATCGAATTCTTTTCTTTGTTAGTATTTTTCTTTGTTTGCCAAATGCTGCCCATGCCAGTCTGATTTTCTTCTGTTGCTGTTTGATTTGCTTTTCCGCATTTTATCATTTGGCCTAGGTAGATGTATTCCTCAACGTATTCAAGTGTTCTGCATTCTATTTTTAAGCCTTGCAGACTGTCTTCGTTTGTCATAGCTTTTGTTTTATCTCCATTCAGTAGTAGTCCGACCTTATCTGACTTGTATTGTAATTCACTAATCATTTCCTGGAGGTCATCAAAATTATTTGATATTAGCACTACATCATCAGCATAACGCAGATGATTTAACTTTTGTCCCGTTATACTGATTCCCTTTTTTTTCCCATTCGAGTTCCTTGAAAATTTCCTCTGCTTTCATGTTTTTGTTCTGTTCCAAAACTTTTTTTTAACTTTGTCTCTAACTGTTGCCTTTTATCTTCCTTAATAGACTTTTCGAGTAGTTTGTTAGTTTCTACAAATTGAATAGTATTTCTCTTTCCCTGTGCTAGTAGTTTACGTTTTTCTTCAAACATTTCCTCTGTTTTTATGCTCCATATTTTTGCTTTGTTGCACTTCTTTTTAGCTATTTTCTCTCCCGTTTTCACCAAGATATTCGTCAGTGTTTCATTAATTTCGTCTATGCTTTTCTAATTCACGTCATTGGCTTTAGTTCATTCATTTTTTATTTTATTTTAGTATTCTACTTCCTTTGCTTTTAAAATGTGCGTAAGAATTTTGGTTTCTTTCTTGTTATGGATTTTTTTTTTCTATGCGTTCATTTATTCGTCTGTTCTTTCTCGGACTCTTTTGTGGTCACTTACCCTGTTTATTTATACCTGTTACATTATTTTCTATATTTTTCTCTGATGGTAATATGTAGTCTCTCTCGTTTTTTACTACTCAATTTGGACTAACCCATATCCACTTTCTATATGGTTGTTTGTAGTAAAGGGTGTTCATAGCGAATAATTTTTTTTCTAAGAAGTTTATTAACATTTGACCATGTTCGTTTCTTGTACCTAAACCGAATTTACTTATTTTATTTTCACTTACGTCAACTTGCCTGCCTATCTTGGCACTAAAATCGCCTCTCACCAGTGTATAATGACAACAATTCCGTTCGGTTGTATGTCTTATTGCATCGCCGAAAATCGTAGAAATCTTTTACTGAATCATCATCATGTGATGATGGTGTTGGGGCATACACTTGAATTATTTTTATTTTACAGTACTTTGTTATCTTCAGTACAATATATGCTACCCTATTTGATATTGCGTTATACGTTATTATGTTTGGAGCTATTTTTCCATCTATAATATATATAAAATGCAACGTCTCTCTTACGTGATTTTTTTAAATTCATACATATATTCTCTGACCAGGTTATAGATATATATTTTATTACATCTATAATATATATAAAATACATCGTATCTCTGTCTGTCTGTCTGTCCGTTAGTGCGCTTATCACTGGAGAACCACTTATCCGATTTACGTACTTTTTTTTTAAACATACATATGTTCTCTGGACAGTTTATAGGCCATATTTTATTACGATAGGTAGCATAAGGAATGAGCAGCGACGATAATAGTGAATGAAGTCGGAAAAAAGTTTGCCGCTAGCGCGTTCTCTTGCAGTACATAGCCTAAACTATTAAATATGGAACAATATTATGTAGCAGAGAATATCTATAATATATAAAATGCAACGTCTCTCTGTCTGTTTGTCCGTTGTGTGCTTATCACTGGAGAACCACTTAGCCGATTTACGTGCTTTTTTTTTTAAACATGTTAAACCATTAAATATGGAACAATATTATGTTGCAAGGAATATAATATATATAAAATGCAACGTCTCTCTGTCTGTGTGTCCGTTAGTGCGCTTATCACTTGAGAACCACTTATCCGATTTACGTGTTTTTATAAATTTATACATATGTTCTATATAATTCGATATAAGCCTAGATAATGGGAGATAATGTGAGATAATAGGAGATAAGTATAAATAATGGGAGATAAGGAGAAATAATGAGAGATGAGCAGAGATAAGCCTAGATAATGGAGATTATGTAGAGATAATGGGAGAAAAGGAGAAGTAATGGGAGATAAGGGGAAATAATGGCAGACATTCTATTACGTTAGGTAACATAAGGGATAAGCAGTGACGATAGTAGTGAATCAAGTCCACGCGAGCGGAGCCGCGAGCACGGCTAGTTTGTTATAAAACCTTCTTCTCCCTTGTTCTCTTCCTTACTATTTCTATTCCCTTGTAATATAATATATTTCCTTAATGTAGCGTTATGCATTGTTCTCCCCTTCTTTTAATCTCTCAGACCCATTATGTCCTATATCATCTGTTTCTCTTTCTCTTCCATTTCTGCTACCTTATCACCAGCACTCATCATCCTTATATTATATGTGATTACTGACAATTTCGTGTTCCTTTGGCAGCCTTTCCTTACGCAGGTATTCTTGGCACCGTTGGTCCCTTCTCCACATCGACTGCTGCCGTAATCGCGGGTTTCAGGACTGCTGCGGACTAAGGGCCGTTCATTTCTGTACCTAACCATATCTCATGAGGGAGGGGGTTGGCTTTATTATTCTATTAATTATTTAAATGTGCCATCGAAGATTTAATTTGATTTTGATGACCTGGGTAGAAAATCAGCTCACCAGATATTGGTAAGTTCCAGTGTTCCCTATTTTTTTTTCATCCAGCTCATTCTAGAATTTCTCAAGAAAAAAAAATCCCCCATATTTTCACAGGGTCAGGATGAACACAGTTTAAATTAACCACGTTGTGAACTCCAATATGTTTTTTTTTTCATTTCTCTGTTTCTTGAATTTTGGCTTGGATGTTATTTAATTTAATTATATCTTTGGGTAATAAAGAATTCATTCAGTAACTCGTCTCAAAATCTCTATTACAATTGAAAGAGTAATCTATTATTGAACTATCAGATTTCAGGGCCCATTAAATAAATTTCAAGGACTTATCCGGACGTCAATCTGCTGCAATATATTTAAAACTCAGAAGGGAAGCTTCAGCTTACTCTAAGGAGACTTACGTTTTCAACACACCAACAAAAATAAATACACAAAATACAGTCTGATAGTATAGTGTTCCGTGTATTGATATTCAGAATCTATAGACATGTTCTGACTGGTATGATATTAAGGTGGTACTACTGGTACCTCAGATGCATGAAACATTCAACAAAGTAATTATAAATCCTTCTATATTTGAAAGAAACAGTGTTACATATTCTGATTTTATCCAGCATGCATTGTTTATTTATTGGTTCTTTTGTCTAACAAGATAATTACGAGGGTCGTTCTAGAAGTTCTCGACCTAACAAAGAAAAAAAGAGTTTTTTCTTTTACTTTTCTGCTTAGTCTCCTTGCAAACTAATACATTTAGTCCAGTAAACTTCAGCTCTTCAATAGCCCCATTATTATAGGAGTTATCTGAGTCTACCAAATATGCGGTTGTGTAATCTTTAACTGGCTCATTCCTCAATTATTCATGTTGCCTTGATTGATCTCTCTCGTGTTTTACTGCAAATTATTTTCCTAAACTGAATCTGTTTTTTTTTCTGGAATTATGACATTGCCATTCTCCAATAACGTTGGGAAAACTATATATATGTAAGGGTAGTTTGAAAGTTTCATGCAAAGATGCCGTTTAACTTCGAAAGGCTTATACTGCTAAGCGGAATATCTACTGAAGACCAAAAATATTAGTATTTCTTAAATAACAGTAACATTAATAGAGTAAATCAACCAAAAATATTTGGCATTTGTTAATATTCTAATTGTAAAGTCATTTTTGAATTACTAAAAGCATATTTATTTGTTTAAAATATATCTATTGCACAACTTTTTTTAAAAAAGTTCTAGAACGTTTCTCAAAAAGGAGTTTTTATTTAGAGGTACGTTAACAGTATGTGAATCTACGAAGATGAAGATTTCTTCCATTTATTTCTCATTTTATAATATCCATTATTTTTAAATATCAAGGAAAGTATATTACGGTTGTAAATATTTTTCATCTTATTTAGCCAAAATTATTTCAGTTCGATTAATTGATTTTGAAAAATTAACGGCAAATTTTATTAGCTGATTACCCAACACACCATTTTTTTAACAATCGACAACTTTAGTGGAACCAAGATATTTTGTCCTTGGTTTGCTTAGGGTCAAATTAGTAAATAGATTTAAGCATGTTGCATCAAAAATTTTAAATCAACTAAAATTTAAAAAAAAAAAAAATTATTTTCAAAAATGTCATAAATAATACGGAATACTATCTTCGCTTTCCCAAAAAGTCGGCTCAAGTCGAGTCTTCTAATAGTTATTTAGTTTTAAATCTTGATTTACTTTAATTTAATACTAACTTATTTGGTAATTTTGCAAGTAAAATGGCTAAGAAGTTGCTAAACTTGGGCAGACCTCTGACAAAGAGTGTGTCAAGTTGGAATATAGAAAGTTTCATTAAAATCTGTGTAGCAATTGTGTAGATATTTGAGGACAAGCACACATACATTCGCCAAATTTCGTATGTCGGTTAGGAACCGTGTGTTAATATTTAAGTAAATTACGATCTATCCACACGAATTTAATTGAAATTCTCTGCTTTCAAGGTCAGTTAAAAAATCCACTTAGCAGTATTACAAGGATTGAAACGCATGTCGGACAAGAAAAGTGCCGTATGCAAATTTAGGTTGCATAGTGACTACGGTTTAATTCACTGCATGGCTAAAATGTAAATAACTCTCTCTAATTTATTTATTGAATGCCCCATTAGATTTCAAAACTTTAAACGAATCAAAGTTTTTGATGTCAGAACTGTGTGTGTAGAACAAAATAATAAAAGAAGTCAAAAAGAAAAAAATTGTTACATTTATCGCATCACGTAAAACGTCAATTACAATAAAACTCATTTGTCACTTCTATTCTTTTCAGTGACGTGAAACACTTGTCGCGTCACGTGACCCAACTACAAACATCTCTCCTGGATTCAGCGTTATCATTTTGACATGGATGTCCAGCCTATAGTAATGAAATTTCGTTTTAAGATTTATAACGTGTCAGTTCCTTGTTTCGGTGACAAAAAAATTATGTATTTTCTCAAAATATAAGATAGATCTAAAGAAATACATATGGTGTCATAATAATAAGGTGTATGTATAATGGAAGTATAAAGTAACTATCAGTAATGAAAAGTTTTCAAACATGTGTATTCGTTCTAATTACAGGTTGCCTCAAAAACTTCGGTGAATCAATAGAACTTTTTTAATGGCATAGCCTGAATGCTGAATTCCATTCAAAATAAAGTAATTCTCAGGTTAGTAAAGCTTTAATAGATACAGTTCCTTTATTACCCACATAGACTTGGTCACAATTACGGAAAAAATGTGCAATTTTTTTTTTATTTTAGCTTAATTCAGCTTAAATTAAGCGAATGTTGAAAATCGGACCCAAAAAATTTAAAAAATTACTACTCTAACTCGTAAAATCTTCCGCCAGTGAACGTTGGTCGTCCGTTGGTCCGTCTCTTTTTCACGTCAAAGCACGAAGACTAGCGCAAGGCACAACAAAAACAAAAATGATACCAGGGGAACTCTATGCCTCATGCCATTTTTCCCAACAAATACGTCCAGTTCATGAAGATCTAAATAATGATAAATTGTTGGACAGTTCTCTGGGAGGATATATTCAAAACAACAAAGACATTTTGAAAAATAGCTATTAAATCTTTATCTAGTTGCACAGATATTGTTGCGACAGCTTCCAGCATTGCCACTGTCACCTATAATATTGACAACACAGGATGTTACAAATTACGGCGCAAACAACCGTTAAATTTGGGAAATATGAGAAGATTTGGATGGATTTTGATAAAACAAACATAAGTGAAGCCGGGAAGTCTAGACGGGTCAAAAATTAGCTGAGGATGCGACATTCGTCTTATTTCCAATAATGGCACATTAACTCCCATTATCTCGACTTGTTTCAAATCGTCTAGGCTTATATCGACCTATCTGTCATTATTTCGCCTTATTCCCAATTATGGCACATTAACTCCCATTATCTCGACTTGTTTCTAATTAACTGGTCTTATACCATCTTATCTGTCATTATTTCGCCTTATCTCTAATTATGGCACATTAACTCCCATTATCTCGAATTGTTTCATGTTATCTATTCTTATATCCCTCAGGGGCTAGGGGAATCCCAGGATTCTCCTAGTACGGGCATTGACGATCCCGAGGTACCTGAGTCATGTTGTGCTGTCTTGTGTTGTCCAGATTATATGTAACATAAAAGCAATCTTAAGGTGTTTACCGTGCCGAGAAGATGAATGGCTCAGCGTTTATGAGTCGCAAACGGTTCCCCCGGATACCGGGCGCCCTCCGGGTGTAAGTAGCCTTGCTGTGGCATCCAGGCTCTGCCGCAGTCGACCATTCTTTCCTAGGATACTCGTGGGAACACTATGTCACAAAATAATAATTATACTAGTGATAATGGCAGGGTGCTGAGGAGGCGGACCCCTGTCGTACAAACAGCTACAGCACCCCCACAACAACAACAACAACGACAAACGATCCAACCAACCGCCTCAGCTGAAACTACTCCCGATAGTTTTACCAGATCCGACATTGTAGGTGATGGAAATTGCCTTTTCCGTGCAGTTAGCTTACACAAGAGATACAAAAATAACTTTTAGGGACAAGCCAACAATAATAAGCACAAGAAAACACACCGAAACTATTTACCTTCTACTAACAGGCAACCCAATGTCGGGACACTTTGAGCTTCTGACACCACAAAACACTAAAAACATCCCAAACAACAGTAGACAAATAAAAGAAGCATCGGGCGAGCGACGTAACGGTCGAGGACGTCGCGGGAAATGGCAGCTCGACCAAAACGATGAAGACCGGGCAACTGACAATGGACCTGCCAAAAGTGTTGTGCCGGCGAGTAAACCGACACCCACCAAGGCGGGAAAGTCAGGGCAACGCATGAGTTATACTACAGGAACAAACGAACACACCATGCGTTGCTTTGATAAAAGCACAAGTCCTGACAAAGAAACCACTGAGAAGGGAATCACTCGCCGCCTAGACCCACCACCATCAATCACAAACGCAACCGACGAAGTATTTAATCAAAAACTCCCGCAACGACAAAGAAATCCCAACAGCACAAAACCAAAATTCAAACGGCAAATAAGAATGGAAAACAAAATCAACAACATCAGGAGATATCTAGGACACCTTATCCAGTTTATCAACGGGAACGTGTCCAAACGAGTCACACAGAGTATAAACAAGATCAAGTCCGGGTCTCCCAACAGAACACTGCCAGAAATCCTGGATACTCTGAAACAAAAATTATCCGTATATGCCGCAAGACTTCGTAGATACAAAGAACCAAATGAGAGGAAAGATACCAACAACCTCTTCCGAAGAAGCCAAACACAGTTCTGCCGGAAAACTATGCACAGCAAACAGACAGCGGTGACCGAACCATCAAACAAACAAGAACTCGCAGATTATTGGAAAAGTATCTGGTCAGAACCCAAACTACCCAATAATAACACCCCCTGGATCAAAGCCAAAGAAGGCAAAGATAAACATGTGACAAAACAGGAAAATTCCACATTAACTACTGTGGGACCAAAGAGCATGATGAGGCGCCTGGATGCAAGAAGTTCCGGAGGTAGAATGGCCCCCCCGTTCGGATCTCCGGGTAGGGGCTGGTTCAGAGGCGTCGACTTGCAGACATCATAATTTTAAGATAGATTTTTGCAACATACGAGGTATAAACTCGAACATAAATTCAGTGCATCAACACCTGCAATCAGATAAACCTCATGTACTCGCTCTATGTGAAACCAAGGTCAGTCCATCGACCAGCACGGTCAACTATCTTTATCCTGGGTACGACTTCTATTCCCGATTTAGGCGTAACTTTGGAATCTGTCTTTTTGTCAGAAGCGACCTCTCTTGTCAACGAGAAGAAGCTCTGGAGCCCCCAAACTTTGATGTTATGTGGTTAAAAATAACGACTCAACAAACCACAAGGTTCATCTGTATCCTGTATCGACCACCAAGTGATACCAATTTTCGAACACTTTTCGCTTCTCTTGCAGACACCATCGATCATTTACAAAGTAACTATCCAAATGCCGAAATTGCCATCCTGGGCGACTTTAATGTCCACAATATCAACTGGCTCAAATATTCAAATACTACCGACGAACAAGGTCGTGAAGCTGAATCATTCTCAATCAGTTATGGCTTAACTCAGCTTATTGACGAACCAACACGGATCCCTGATCGAGACGGGGAGTTCGCCAGTCTTCTTGATCTGTTTTTAACCACCAATCCGGAGATTTACACGGTCACCGTAAATCCGCCGTTAGGTTCTTCCGACCATAAACTGCTTTCGATATCGAGTATCCTGCCAATCAGTGACAGAGAGGCGCCTAGGCCGCGCAAGATTTGGCACTACAAATCTGCTAAATGGGAAGATCTCATGGAATACTTTCGAACTTTCCCTTGGATGGACGTTTGTTTTCGATCCGATAACCCATCTGACTGCGCCAGGGAGGTCTCCGATGTTATTTTGGCTGGTATGAAAGCTTACATCCCTTTTTCGAAGAAATGCTCCTCCAACGCCAAGCCTTGGTTCGACCGAAAATGCAAAGAAGCTGTTGCTTCTAAACATATTTTTTTTTTTTTTTTGTTTTTTTTTTTTATTTTTTTTGGGGCCTACCGACAATGGCGTGAAAATCCTAACACCTTAAATCGAAACATCTTTGTTCATGCCCGGAACAGATGCAAGGGAATTATCGACGAAACCAAGGAGGCACACAATCAACGAATTAGAAACAAACTTCTCGCTTGTCCCAACAATTCCAGGTCCTTTTGGGCAGTCGCTAAGGCAGTTAGTCAAAACTTTACCAAATCCACGATACCACCACTCACACGGCCAGATAATTCCATTGCAACCACACCTGTTGAGAGAGCGAACTTGTTGGCTGAACTCTTTGCTTCACATTCTACTGTCGATTTCCAAGGAAAAACACCACCTACTATTCCCATATTGCAGTCAAGGATGCCCGATGTTGTCTTCAGACAGCGCATCATAAAGCGTATTTTAATGAAGCTAGACACCAAGAAGGCTTCTGGCGCTGACGGAATACCTGCCATAGTTCTCAAAAACTGTGCAAGGGAACTAACACCAGTTTTCTGTAGGCTTTTTAACCTATCCTACAGAAAGGGAATATTTCCGTCCTGTTGGAAATGTGCCACGGTTCAGCCGATACCTAAAAAAGGTAAGAAGACCTTGCCAAATAACTACCGACCGGTCGCACTGCTTTCAATAATATCGAAAGTCATGGAAAAGGTTATCAATGAGCATCTAAAATATCTTGAACGATTCAATATTATTAGCGATCACCAATATGGTTTTCGTAAACATAGATCAACAGGAGATCTTCTGACTTATGTAACACATGTTTGGAACAACGCAATTGAACACTTTGGAGAATCTCGAGCGGTTGCTCTTGACATATCCAAGGCATTCGACCGTGTTTGGCACGATGGACTGTTGGCTAAGTTGCGCTCTTATGGTATGTCTGAAAGGTTCTGTTTGTGGCTCTCATGTTTCCTCAGAGAGCGTTCTTTACGAGTGGCGGTCGACGGATTTCTTTCTAACACCCTCACTATCAACGCCGGTGTGCCCCAGGGCTCCATACTGTCTCCTACTCTCTTTCTCATTTACATTAACGATCTGCTGGAAAAGACCGGGAATCCAATCTATAGCTTTGCAGATGACAGTACGCTTGTCTCTTCATTCACCTTGAACGCTCGGACATCGGCTGCTCAGGCGAATATCCGCAGACAGCAGGAGGTCGTTCAACTTAACAAAGACCTGGAAGAAATTCTATCTTGGGGTGACAGTAACCAAGTGGAATTTAACGCTACAAAAACCCAAGCGGCAGTTTTTTCTAAAAAAGTTAACGTTGCTGAACCTGACATAGTTATGTCGGGGCACTCCATTCCCCTAGCATCGTCGCTCAATTTGTTGGGCGTTAGTTTGGGAGCAAATATGTCTTGGCATGAACATGTTGCAGGCATAGCAAGGAGAGCTTCTCAAAAATTGGGAATATTATTTAGAACCAGAAATCTTTACACCCCACAGCAACTGTTAATTCTTTACAAAGCCCAAATTCGACCAACTATGGAATACTGCTCCCACGTTTGGGGCTCCGCTCCCAAACATACACTGCATATGTTGGATTCTGTTCAGAGAAGAGCGGTCCGTCTGATTGGGGACCGGAATTAACCGGCGGCCTTGATTCGCTGGAACATCGAAGAACGGTTGGCGACTTGAGTCTGTTCTACAAGTATTTTCATGGAAGGTGTTCGAAGGATGTAGCCCGCTTAATTCCTCCCAAAGCGGTGCATGTTAGAAATACACGTCGCGCTGGTGCTTCGCATCCGTATGAGGTTCAGCTTGTTACTCCGCGTACGACGCTTTTCAAGCAATCTTTTATATGGAGAACGTCATCCCTTTGGAATAATTTGCCCAGCGCTGTGTTTCCCACCGAGTACAATTTACAGCGATTCAAGAACAACGTGAATCGCTTTTTCCGCACTCGTGCCGCTCCTGGAGCGTTTTAGGGACTTCCCTGCAGCACGTGTGCTAGACCAATAAAAAAAAAAAAAAAGAGATGGAGACAGTATTGATTCGCGAAGTACAGTGCTCGTACTTTTGAGTCAGGCGTATCATTAACAAGATTTATTTTAAAGTTTTTCTTAAAGCGACATTTTTCATCCTGGTGTCCGTAGTTTCTATGTTAGAGTTCTATAGATTAAAATTAAATTTTGCGCACTTGTTCCGAATAGTTTGGTCCATCACTTTTGAAGTTATTAGATATTATAATATCCTCAAAATTAATTAAATTTTTTTTTTCTTAATTTCATAGCTTTAGGTTAAATTCAAGAGCACAAAACCATACACGCGTTTGCTGGAATTTATGTTCACCATAAACCACAACGTCATTTTTGAGCGTTACTGTATCAAGTTATTATTCGAATATTTATGTTCCAAAATTTAATGCTTTGTCTTAATGTAAGGACAAAACGTGGTTCTCAATCATATCAGACCTGGAAAGTAGTAAAAATGATTAACTTTTAATTTTTACCCCAATCCATTGTAAGGTTCAACTCAGATAAGTCCCCGTATTAAAATTAAATTTATATAGGATTTTATAAGGCACCTATATTTGATATATAGTATCAGTCTAACATAAATATCTTGATATTGGTATTTGTATTATTAACAAAGAACAATAAAAACAAATACTGGAAAACTATATTTATTGCTTTAGTCAATGCACAAGGAGTTTAGATTTTCGCATTTAATTTCGATAATTTGAAAATCCATTCCTTATTAAATGTAAAATTAATTTTATTTTTTAATATAGTCTCCTTTGTGCTCGATATACTTAGTCCAACGTTTCTCTATCTTTTGTATCCCATCTAAAAAAACGATTTCTCCAACTGTTCAAAACAGGCTTTGTTTCAGCAATTACCTTACCAACCATTTTTTTTACATTCGGAAATAGGAAATAATCGCTGGGGACTAAATCTGGCGAATATGGTGGATGCGGAAGCAATTTGTATCCTAACTCATGGAATTTTGCCATCGCGATGACACAAGTATGCACGCGGGCATTGTATTGTTAAAAGAGAAATTTTTCTTCGTCAGATGCGGACGTTTTTCTTTCACAGCATAGTTAAAACGATCCAGTAAGTGGCCATGACTTTGTTGGCCGATAAAGTCGCCTTGGCCTTCTCTGGCGCAGGTTTGCTATAGAAAACCCACTATTTGGACTATTCCTTGCTCTCTGGTGTGCTGTGATGAATCCATGTTTTGTCAACAGTTATGAATCGACGTCAAAAGTTCCGATTGCACTTTAACATCGCCAGACATTCTTCTGAAGTTGACACACGTGCGTGTTTATTGTCAATTGTATCACGACACCCATCTTGCTGAAAACTTTCTCGTATCCAAATAAGTTGTTAAAATGCTCTGCACACATTCAATTGAGATGCCTACACTCTCAGCAATATCACGCACTTTCACACTCCGATCATTTATCATTATATCGTGGATTTTTTCAATCATCTCTGATATAGTAACCTCATTTGGACATTCTGGACGTTCTAGACGTTCTTCATCAAAAATGCCTGTACGAACAAAGGTGCAGAATCCCTATAAACTTCGCTGAGTTCCGCTTTTACCTCATCGATATTCATTTTTTTCCATTATTGTAAAATCACAAAAGATGTTCTATTTAAATGGCTGCCACTTACAAATTAAATCAGACAGCGACTTGAAAATTTGACAGGATTTTTGTGAATGGTTATGTTTGCGAAAAATATGATTTTTTAAATAGTAGTAGTGCCATATCCGGCCGAGGCCAGGTACTTATCCTGAAACCCTCGTAAATATGGTGATTGCATACAAAAATTTTGATTTTTGCTACATTTGTGGCTAACGCCTCTTAATAATCCTATTAATTTATTTAAGGTATATTCGATGCTTTCATTACCTACCCGAGCTCTTTTCAAAGTGATGATAGAAAATATTTTAATTTTTTTTCAGCGGTCACTTCCTCGCCTGGATAGGGATTACCCTTTTTTTCAGACATATGTCGGCGAGGATATAATATCCGTCAACGTGGTCCAAGTTTCAAAACATATTTTCAATTTCACGCCACCATTTAGACGACAGACGGTAGTGCTGCCAGGAGCGTTATTACATTTCTGCAACAACTGCTACCTATCCACGTGACAAAGCCAGATATACTTAAATAAATTAATAAATAAATACACTGACTTGCCGGGATTGCACCTGGGACCCTTAATACCGTATGCCAGCACGATGACCACTAGAGTGATCGGATCTCATAGAGGGGGAAAAAATGTCGGAATCTTGTTCGTCTGGACCCCACAAAACGATTCTCCTTTCCAGATATTGAGATAGCCGAAATTTGAGCTCGATTAAACGACATCGTTCAAAGTTTGAAAAAATCCAAATTTTTGGCCAAAAAGCTGACATATGGAGCCATAACTCCAGAACGGTAAATAATAGAAACACGCCTAATATCTCAAAAGAAAGCTAATGTTGTTCTTCAAAATTTATATTCTATACATAATTGTTGTTATTTTAAGTCAAACCGAGTTACAACAGCCCCAAAAACGTGACCTGGTACCACTAGGAGCATACTTCGTATATTTTGTTATTAAGTGATAAATTTTGCTTTTTTTGGTATATTTTTGAGTTTAAAGTAGAAATATAATAAAAGAACAAGTAATACTGTTAAGTCTAATGACATTTTTTATTTTAAAATATAAAAATTAGGTATATAATACATACAAAACAGACACAGAAAAGATACAGACGTAGTACCTACATGAATTGATAATTTTACATAGTTATCTAATCTATTCTAGAGCTTTTGTTAAAGTAGTTTTTGAAACGTCAGGATATAATGCTCGGCATTTACTTACAACTTGCAGGACATATTGCTTTTGGTCTTCATCTTTTGTCAGAAGGTCGTTAAAGTCGGTTATTAATTTAACACCACGCTCAGCCATATCATTAACTACTGTTAATGTTTTGACAATTTTCAATCCTTCTTGGAAGTCATTATTTTGAGGCCAGGTGTTTGGATGTTGTCTTAGGAAATCTGTTTTTATATTAAATTGGTCAAAGAATGTAAACGTTTCTTTGGTAAGTAAATTTACCAATCCTCCATCAACTACCTCTTTTAAGTTTTCTTTCCTAACTTTTGGATTCACAACCCTAGCGTGCTGTGATGGTTCATCTGTGCTACTGAGCAATTTATTAGCCATTAACAACTTTTCATCGTCTGTAATGGTGGGATCAAAAAACGATAATCCCACCAACTTTGCATTCAAATACCAAAAATGGTTCGAAAATTTGGTCAGGGCTATTTCTGCAATGTCGTTGTCACATTCTTTATAGTCTAACAGACTATGCAAAATACCTAAATCTTGCTTTGGTGCAAGATGAGCTTTTGGAGCATTGAACCAAGCTTTACAATAAATTTTAACTAGGAAAACAGAAATGGCACGCACAGAACTTTCTTCTTCTTTAGACATCTTAAATTGACGACGAAAAATGAACATTTTTAGCAGCAATTACTTCTGGAGTTAGCTGCTTTTGTATTAGATAGTCACTGATACCTGTGTCGTATTTTCCTTTGTCTATCTTGGGCCACGCAGTGAGGAATCTCTTGAAAATGTCTGGATGAGGTCCAGTGGTTGATCCCATTTTTGTGTCGAATACGCCTCTTAACAGAATTTCCAAGATATGGTGACGGCAAGCTAGGTATAACAATTCTCTTCCTAACATTTGCTCCAATATGACGCATGCTCCTTTGAGTCTTCCCGTGTTGGATGCTGTAGTCTCGAAGCACATCGCCTTGACGGTGTTGAGAAGACCCCATTCATGTAGGCATTCATATACGGCTACGGCTTGCTCCTCTCCAGAGCTGTTTGCTGTTACAGGAACTGCCAGCAGCTGTTCCTTTTCGCCATGTGAAATAGCTATAGCTATTCGCTCACATTGTTAATTTTTGAAACACCCGGTAAAAGCTTACCGTCCCAATGGACAACCACGGGCTCTTTTTCAGGAATGTTTACTTTATCAAAAAAATTTTTATTATATTGTTCTCTGAACATTTGTCTTCTATCATGTAATAAAGTTTTCGAGACTTTGTACTCAAGAGGGTCAAGGTTTAGTGCTTCTAGAGTAGCTATTAAAATTCTCGTGGCATTTCTGTCGGATACCTTACATCGATCTAATAAAATGGACAATTTCATGTTTAAAATCTCTTTAGCGCCCCTTGCAAATGAAACTTTCATCCTCTTGCTCTCAGATGGTCCTGGATCTTCTGCAGCTTCTTCAGGGATGTCCATTTCCTCCAAGCTCTTAAGTTCCTGGTAGATGCTGTCCTCTTCAGTGTCTTCTTCTCCTTCTTCGAACTTGTCTTCATCATCCGTCTCTAAGAAGCAACAAAAGAAAGAGAAAAAAAAGACTATAAAAACTTGTCGTTTTAGCAGAATAGTAATAATACATAGGTACTAAATTACCTACTTCTAATTATCAAAAGGTATTATTTAAAAAATATAAACTCAATCATAAAGATGCCAAATCATGCTCTCATGTACAATCTTCTTTCAGTTATAATGAAACTATTTACTTATTTGTTTATCTATTTGTTAGAATACTAATAATAAAAAAAAAACTCACCAATATCAAAAGTTGCTTCTTGGATTTGTCGGTTCATTTTTGCAAGTTCCTTTTGCACCTTGATTTCTTCAGCTCGAGACAACTTGAGATCCACTCCAGTCATGGAACCTGGGCTGCCCTTCTGCCTCTGTTTCACGAGAAACGCCTTATCTTCTTCCGATTTCATCAGAGCCAAGGCATCTTGTTGAGCAATATCAAAGAGATCATCCAACTTTTCAACAAACTGTTTAAATTTGTTCTTGGTCGTTTTCGATGTTTTCTTCCGGTCTTTTTGAAGAGTTCTCCACTCGGCGTGAAGTTTTTCCAGCTTAGTAATTGCATCTTGCTCATGTTTAGTCGGGATTCGAGCTTTCTCCCAAAAAATAAACACTTCTCGTATTGTAAGTTTTGCTGATTCTCTTACAGTTAATTTCACAGTACGTAAATTATAAAATAAAGCACACAAAACTTGACGATTTGAGGGTAGTTTACAACCGGTGATCTGGTGAATGGGATAGCCCACAAGAAATATTTTATCCTTGGTCCGGCTTTGTACACCTGATGTGGATGCCATTTCAGAGGCCAATAGGTAAATAACAGTTAACTTGGAAAATGAAACAAAATATATTGCAAACTTTAATTTCAATAAAATGTTTTCAAATGTCTTTTAAAATAATACTATAATAGTTATAAAAACAATAACACACACACTTGGAAAATTAAAAAAAAAAAAACGTTAAAATATCTTCACTAGATAATTGTTCGATCTAACCAGCTCAGAAGCACTTTAGAAACTAAACTGAATAAATAAAAGGTCGGTTGTACGCTGAAGTAAAATCACCATCCTTAAAATAGAAATTAGTTCACCCTCCTTTTTACCTGTCAAACAGGTCTTTCTTTGGTAAACTAGTCAGGTAATCCCCATATAATAAAAGATTAAATTTGAACAAAAGGCTCTTCATGTTTGAAAATTGAGTTCCAAAATACTTTTTAACAAAAAAATGTTAATTCCGAGACTCATTATGTAAAAAACCCGTATAATTCTTAGAATACTCCCAAACTGGCTCCTACTGGTACCAGGTCACGTTTTTGGGGCTAAAGGCTGTTGTAACTCGGTTTGACTTAAAATAACAACAATTATGTATAGAATATAAATTTTGAAGAACAACATTAGCTTTCTTTTGAGATATTAAGCGTGTTTCTATTATTTACCGTTCTGGAGTTATGGCTCCATATGTCAGCTTTTTGGCCAAAAATTTGGATTTTTTCAAACTTTGAGCGACGAGCGGCACGGGTTAACGTCGTTTAATCGAGCTCAAATTTCGGCTATCTCAATATCTGGAAAGAGGAATCGTTTTTGGGGGGTCCAGACGAACAAAATTCCGACATCGATTTTTTGCGGTCACCCTAATGACCACGGTGCTAGGGCCACAAATAATTGAATCAACCTCAAGGTTTTTCATTGAGATTTGAGAAGGCAAGTCATTTTTTAAAATACTATTGAGTAAGGCATACCTACTAATATTTGTTTTATTTTAAAAGCTTATGTTAATCCAGTGATTTCCAAAGTGTACGTTGCGGAAAGCCACGACTTCTGCTCATGCCCTGAATTATTTTTTTTGTGATCTTAAATACATGTTTTATGACTCTAGAACTCAACAGAAAGCGCCATGGGGAAACCTGAATTCAGCAAGGGTGCAGAGTCTAAAAAGTTTCTGAACCAATCTGTAACAAAACATACGATGTGATAACATTAATAATTTTCTCGGCTAGTTGATAGATAAGCTAGCCGCTTACAGTTATCAGTTGTTAAGCTACCCCAAAAAGTTCCATCGCAATGCATATGACAGCACTACACGTAATCTTGCAACGGACTGGTGGTTTAATAGAATTGACATATTTGGCTGGGTTTGTAATAAAAACTAGAAACTATAAACGTAGCTAATTTTAAACCTTTACATAAGTTAGCAAACAAACAACTACTCATTCAACTATAAATAACATTTATTTGCGGTTTAATATTTGCCGGTTCTAAATAGAGAAATACATTTCGGTGTGGTGACCACTGAAACTAAATTAAACTTTAAATTAGGAAACCTAGTTATACTGAAATGGTTATGCTGCTGAAATAAAGTGTTAATTTTATCAGCAAGGATATTTAAGTCAAAATTGCACAAAGATCATATTAGGGCGATTTTATTTTTATTCCAAACTTTCTTTTATGAGTATAGGACACGTGCTGCAGGGAAATCCGTAAAGCGCTACAGAGGCGACGCGTATGCGGAAAAAACTATTCACGTTGATCTTAAATCGCTGTAGATTGTACACGTTAGGAAACTCAATCCTAGGCAAACTCCTCCAAAGGGACGAGATTCTGCATATAAAAGACTATTTGAAAAGGGTTGTACAAGAAGTGACAAGCTGGACCTTATACGGATGTAAAGTATTAGCTCGACATGTGTTCCTAACATGCACCGCTCTGGGAGGAATTAAGCAGGTTAAATCGATCGAACGCTTTCCATGAAAATACTTGTAGAATGAACTCAAGTCGCCAACCGTTCTTCGGTGTTTCCAGGCAATAAGGTTGCTGGTGTATTCCGTGTCTTCAATCAAGCGAACAACTCTCTTCTGAATAGAATCAACAAATGCAGTGTATGGTTGAGAGAAGAGCCGCAAACATGGGAGCAGTTTGTCGACTTTAGGTTTTGTACAAAAATGTTGTTGTTGGTTGTGGAGTGTAAAGCTATGTTGAAATGACAGCTTTTGAGAAGCTCTCTTTCAATGCACGTAACATGTTTATGCCAAGACATACTTGCTGTCAAATTAACGCCATACCAATTGAGTGATGATAGTAGAGAAATGAAGTGTAACTTTTTAGAAAAAAATTGTTGTTTTTCGTGACATTATGTTTTGATTGGTGACTGTAACCCTAAGATAGATTTTCTTTTAAGTCTTTGTTGAGTTGAACCACTTCCTGTGGTCTGAAGAAGTTTGCATAAGTAGTCGATGTTCGAGCATTCAAAGTGAATGAAGAAATAAGCGTACTGTCATCTGCAAAGCTGTTCCTTTCTAGCAGATCATTAATGTAAATAAAAAAGAGGGTAGGAGACAGTATGGAGACTTGGGGCACACCGTTGATAGCGAAGGTATTAGAAAGAAATCCAACCGCCGCTCCTAATGAAAGTTCTCTGAGGAAATACGAGGGCCATAATAAAACTTTTCAAACATACCATAAGCGAGTAGCGATTAGCTTAGCCAACACTCTGTCATGCCAAACACTGACAAATGCCTTGGGTATATCAAGTGGAGTCATTCGGTATTCTCCAAAATGTTCATTTGCGTTGTTACAAGCATCTGTTGTATAAGTTAGAAGATCTTCTGTTAATCTTTGCTTACGAGAGCCATATTGATAGTTGCTGATAATATTGAATCTTTCTATATATTTTAGAAGATACTGATTGATAGCATTTTCTGTAACTTTCGATATTATTGAAAGTAGTGAGACTGGTCGGTAGTTGTTTTAGAAGGTCTTCTTGCCTTCTTTGGGTATCGCTTGAACCGTAGCCCACTTCCATCCAGACGGAAATATTTCCTGTTTTTAGAATAGGTTGAAAAAGTTTACAGAAAACTAGTGTTAGTTTGCTCGCGCAATCTTTGAGTACTATAGCAGGTATGTTATCAGCGCCAGTAGCTTTTTTGTTGTCTAGCTTCATTAAAATACATTTTGTGGTATGTTATCTGAAAACAGGCGGATGAATTGTCAAGCAATCAACGGCATAAGGATGCAGCAAGCAAGAGGAAACTACTGCATTAAAGATATAGGGATATCCTTAGTATAAATCATCACGGTAATGTTCAAAACTAAATTTTTCGGAGTAATAAATTCCCCAGTCGGATATCCGGGGGGAACAGAGATGAACAGGACTGTGAAAACAAACAAGGTGAAAATTGGCACATGGAACGTGAGATCCATGTATGAAGCCGGAAAGATGCATAATGTTATATACGAAATGCAGAGACTGAAACTAAACATCCTCGAAATTAGTGAAACAAGATGGCCCGGTCATGGCCAAATCCCAACAGATAGAGGCATACTGTACTTCTCTGGAAATGATGATAATCATCACAGACACGGTGTCGCAAGTGCTGTCTCGAGAGATATTATGGTATCTGTCACCAACTTTATCCCTATCTCAGACCGTGCTATGCTTTTACAACTGCAAACCAACTCAAGGAAACTAAATATAATGCAAGTATATGCCCCTACTGCTGACAAGCTTGAAGAAGATATCGAGCTTTTCTACGAACAAATCAAACAGACGCTTGAATCACTAAAACTAAGAGATATCACCATAATTCTTGGAGACTTTAATGCGAAGGTCGGCAAAGGAAAGTGTGACAGATACATAGGTGACTATGGCTTAGGGACAAGAAATGAGAGAGGTGATAGACTAGTACAATTCTGCCAAGAAGAAGAAATGATATTAACGAATACCGTCTACGAGCTTCCATGACTCTACACATGGAGATCCCCACAAGACAGCGATCAAAATCCAGTAAGAAATCAGATAGACTACATCTTAATAAAAGCAAGATATAGAAGCTGCATCAAGTCAGTTAAGGCTTACCCGGGCGCTGATGTCTCCTTGGACCACATAGTCCAGATGCACATCAAACTCAAGAGAACACAAAAGAAAAAAGAAACAAGGATAAATGTAGAGCTTTTAAAAAACCAAGACATACGAAATGAGTTAACAACGGAAATAAACAAAAATATGAAAATACTCGAAAGCAAGGAAGAATATCGAAACTATAGAGACGTAAATGAAAAATAGCACGGCATCAAATCAGCCCTGTTAGAACCTTCAATAGCCATTTTAAAAAAAGAAACATCCACAGGAAAGAAAGAATTGATAACTACCGAAATTCTAAATCTGATGGATAAGAGAAGAAGCTTTAAAGGAAAAAATGAGCAACAATATGAAGAAACACAACGAATACTTCGCACAACGATCAGAAAAGCAAAGGAAGACTATTACAAACAGAAATGTGAAGATATTGAGGAGTTACAAGCAAAGCACGACAGTTTCAACATACACAAAAAAGTCAAAGAACTTGCCGGCACCAGTAAACATAAACAACTAAATATATTATACGATAACAACGGGAAAATAGTCATAGAAATAGAGCACAAACTGGAAATATGGAAGAACTACATTGCACAACTCTTTGAACACGACAAACAAATCGTGAAAATATAGGAGAGTTGGGCCCAGATATAATTAGGGATAAAGTGATATATGCACTGAACACACTAAAGAACAGAAAAGCTTCAGGGCTAGATCAACTGCCAGCGGAAATCCTTAAACTGATAGAGGAGGACCAGATTCATATTCTGATAGAATTAATTAATACTATATATAGAACTGGGATAATTCCAAACGAGTGGTTATTATCAACTTTCATAACCTTTCCAAAAAAGAAAAGCGTCAAGTATTGCTCAGATTCCGTAAAGGCTTACGAACAAGGGAAGCATTGTTTGCACTCAATGTCCTGTCGCAGATTATAGACTATAATAAGGCCTTTGATAAAGTTAGACATGACCAACTCATAGAAACGTTAATAAAGAAAAGAATAGACATCAGAGACATAAGAATAATTTCCAATCTCTACTATGGCCAAAAAGCAGCAATACGAGTGGAAGACATAACATCTGAAGAAACAGAAATCCAAAGAAGTGTTCGCCAAGGGTGTATACTCTCGTCCATCCTCTTTAATATGTACTCGGAAGACATAATAAGTAAAGCACTGGATGATCAAGACATAGGCATTAAAATAAACGGCACGGCAATAAATAATCTGAGGTACGCTGATGATACAGTTCTCTTAGCTGAAACACATGAAGACCTACAGACGTTAGTTAATAAAATTGTCACAGCGAGTGAAGAGTATGCTGTAGCAGCCGCGAGTTATTTAGATCTGCCGTCTCCAAGATAAAAATCGCTATGATGATTGCCAAACTTCGCAGTGGAGACGGCACTTAAAGAAGAAGATCTGAAAACAATATCGGGCATCCTGGACTGCACTATAGGAGTAGTTGGTACTGTCGAATTATTTCGGGACTTACATTTTGTCGTATCATGACTAGTGAGCTGAAATCGATAGAGAAGGGAACAAAAAATCAGTACGAATAAATAAGTTGTATTTCTAGCCGATGTCAATCGAATATAACATGACACGAAATGCTCATTCGAAATGCCTCTTCGGAAGTTGCATTGACGGCAGGTTTAAACAGGGTCGAACATTATTCCAAAGTTCATGTAAAATTGTAAACTGCCCTTTGATTCTGCTGGCATCCCTAAACCTGCAATTTATGGTTAGTTTGGTTCTCGAATATTTTATTTCGGTAATTTATAATAGTAAGTTGTATCTAAGGGTTAGTATAAAAATGATTTTTTGTTGGAGTAAAAAACGGGCTATACAGAGGTATTATTAAAAATAGTTATAACAAAAGGCAAACACAATAGGGATGTAGTATTTTACAGAAGGCAAAGAAAAATCCCTAGCTTAAATAGATTTTCAAAGGCATATAACTAAATCTTAACTTAATCCACGAAATATGCAATAAGATCTGGACAACAGAGGAATACCCTAAAGAATGGACACAATCGATATATATATACCGATCCATATAAAAGGCCCACGAGACATCTGTGAAAATTACCGAACTATCTCTCTTATATGTCATGCAAGAAAAATTGCGCTTCACATCATCAAAGAACGATTGAAATCAACTCTCTTGCCTCAAATTCCCCAAGAACAGGCAGGTTCTGTACCCAGTAGAGGCACAAGAGAACAGATAGTCAATGTGAGGCAAATGATAGGGAAGTTCTACGAATATAATGTTCCTGCCGTGTTCTGTTTCCTTGATTATACAAAGGCCTTCGACACAGTACAGTGGGATCACTTATGGAGAATTTTTCAAGAAATTGGGACACCAGACCACCTAGTCTTCTTAATCCCACAAATTAGGCAGCAACAACATCGCTTATGTTAGAGTTGAGAAAAATCTGTCTAAGCCATTCCAAGTCGGAAACAGGGTGAAGCAGGGTTGTATCCTGTCTCCACTACTCTTCAATATATATGGTGAATGGATTATCCACAAAGCGACGGAAGAGTGGAATGGAGGGGTTTCAGTAGGAGGAAAAAAGTTCTCGAACTTAAGATACGCTGATGATACTACAATAATGGCTAGTTCCGAGGAAGAAATGGTTGCATTGCTGTATCGAATCGAAAAGGTTAGCGCAAATGTCGACCTTTCACTAAATCGTGTATCATAGTAGATACACACTCAAAAAAATCAACGATATACCATTGAAAACAGATATATACTGAGGCGCCAGAATTTCTAACAAGGAGGGCTGTGAAGAAGAAATTAAAAGAAGGATAGCGATGGCCAAAACTGTAATGAGAAGCCTAAGAAAAGTGTGGAAAAATCACAGAATAAATATATTGACTAAAAAGGCTTGTCAATTCACTAATATTCCCTATAGCCACATACGGAGCCGAAACATGGACTATTAATGCATCATGTCGTAAAAGAATATAGACTTTCGAAACTACATGCTATTGGCGGATGCTCAGAATTTCCTGGACAGTTCAAAGGACAAATGCGCCTGCTCTGAGCAATCGTAACATCCAAAATAGTGACCAGCTGTTACCATCGATTTAGAGAAAAATAGCATCATCTTTTGGTCACATAATAATGAGTGATGGCATGGAAAAGTTGCTGATCCAGGGGAAAGTCGACGGTAGAAGAAAAAGAGGGACAGATACATCGATCAAATCATGTCTACAATGCACTTGGAGTTACCGGAGATGATGAGAAGTGTCGAAGATAGAGAGGTGTTGTAAATTGTGTGTAACAACGCAATAGGGGTCACGAGGTTCGGAGTCAAGCAACGATGCCAGAAAGATGTTTCCTATAAATTTGTTTTTTTTCTTTCGGCGGCTATCAGAAAGTTTCCTTGGCGTCTATTATTTAAAAATGTGTAATTTTGTCCCTTGGATCAATCACTACCAAGTTTCTGTCATCTTTTAATTTATCTTTCAAAAATTTCCATAAAAAGATCGACGGCCAGAGAGTTTTATTTCTTCCTGTCTTGATAATTTTCCTTCGCTCAAAAGTAAATATTTCTTCTCCTAAATATTTGGTCTGTTAAGAAAAGTGACTCATTCGTTCAAACAATTCTATTAAATAGTTGCTCAACTTGTTCTATACGTTGCGTTATTGCATGACAAATGTCTAAACGTATTTTTTTGTTTTCCTTGGTTAAATATTATACCGGTTAAATTCTATATGGATGATAACCGTGTTTCTATAGAGCAGCAAATCAATCAATTATTGTCCTGCTGCAAAAAAAAATTTCTAATTCATCATCCTCGTGGCTTTCTCCTTTTTATAAAGTCTTCTATCAAGGTTATTTTAGTTAAAATGTGGTTAAAGATATTTGAAAATGTACTTATACTAGGAATTTTTCTTTGGCTTCTATAGAATCTTGTTGCACTTTCCACTGATAACTATTGCTAGTATTTATTAGAACTGGTTTAAAATGGTAAAGATATTTACAAAATACTTATTTTGTAAATGTTCTGTTCTCCACTTAGTTTTAACTTCCTATTATCAAAACTGTTTACATAAACAGATGTCATTGGCAATCGGTCTTATTTTGCAAAAGTTAGAAAATGCAAATTTCCTTCTTTATTTTACACAGTAACATTATAAAATTAAATAACCGACCAAGTGCAACTCGGACTTGCGCAATTAGTGTTTAAAATAAACATTTTTGTTATGGAGGTATAAAATGATCAATGACTTCACAAAACACACCCCAAATTAGTTTTCAACAAAGTTTGTTTCCGATCTTTGTTGAAAATTGATGACCTTGAAAATTTTTTTTTTTAAATATACCAGATAAATTATTATAGGTAAGGCACTCATGATACTTTTCGTTCAATCTACACCCTGCGGAGAATATTCTAGATTTTTTCAAAATTTTTTGGTCTGTCCTTTTCAAGTGGGGACAGCGATTTTTGGCAATTTTTTAAAAATAATACAAAGAAATGTATGCGCAAGTATTACATTATGTATATTTTTGTACTCGTATTTTTAAAGGCTCTCATTTGAGATCCCACTTGATGACCTAGTAAAAAAATATTTTTTTCACTTCCGGCATCAATTCCTATGTTAGTGCCAAATTTCAACTTTCTATGTCAAATAGTTTCGAAGAAAATCGGGTGTGACAGGCGGACAGACAGACGAACAGACACAGAAGTGATCTTATAAATGTTTCGTACGGAACACTAAAAATAATATACAGGTTGTTTCGTTGATGCGCGATTGTTCCTGTTTTAACGCCGTAGATTTTTTTAAAAAAAAAACAAGTACTATAATTTTTGAAATTAAAAAGTTAGGGCTGGGGTTCATTTAAAATCTATAACCATGGAGATATAGTAGTTATAGGATTTTCACTGCCCATAATAATAAATTGGAAATCTTTTTATTTAAAAGAGTTTTACTAATTAAAAAGTTTTTTGTTCATTTGTTTTAGCTATTTGTATAGTTCTTTATAACATTTATTCAAAACTGTTTTCAGTAAGTATTAAAAGCCCCTTAGGAAAAGAAACTTTTAATGGCCGACACACAAAAAATATGAATTATTCGGCTGCATTTTTAAACACCCATTAGCCATAAAGCATTCAAGGAGAACAATTACTTTTAAAGTGGGTCAAGATAAACTTTTCAGACCGGGATAGAACAAAAAGACGTCGCGCAGGCCGTAACGGATTTATCGCTGTGCCACAGAAGGTTTCTGCGGGTGATAACCCTTTAATGTTTTATGGTCCCTGATGACACAGATTTGCAAACATCTTTAAAAAATCGTTCTTCACAGAAATGATAAATGAACTTTTAAATACTTTTGTTTTATAGGTTATTTCATATTAAAAATAAATAATACAGTACTATAAGCTCAAATTTAAGTATTTTATTCTTCTAACTGAAAAGTCCACCAATAAAAGAACACAGTCAAAGGACAACATCGGCACACTACAAGACAAGTAAAGAAAAGCTTCTAAGAGATGGAACAAGATATAAAACTCCAAAACTCTTCATTTTTGTAACATTGCTAATGTCGAATTCGCTTTAACCTAATTTTGAAAATAATTTTATTCCTCGAATTTTAATGCTCGTGTCTAAAGCAAACGGCATGGGTGAAATTTGGAGAGATCAGGTCAGAGGATATTGCCATCCAACGAGGAGTGCGACAAGGCTACATACTTTCGCCGTTGCTGTTTAACCTCTACTCTGACAAAATATTCAAAGCAGCTTTATATGAACAACCATATAGAGTGACGCTGAATGGAGAGTTCATTAACACAGTTAGATATGCGGACGATACTATTTTCTTGAGTGACAGAATTAAAGATCTTCAACGCCTGTTAAACAGAGTTGAACAGGCAGCAGCGGATATGGGCTTTAACATTAATGTAGCTAAAACTATGGTCTTTAGCCGCCAACAATATGCAGATGTTACCTTACTGACCAGTTAGACCCTGACAAAGAATTTAAGTTCAGAATAGAAGCAGCCAGAACAACCTTCACTAAAATGAAGTCTCTCTTTTGCAATGATAGCATTAAGCTAAAATTGCGTCAAGGAATGCTGAAATGCTATATTTGATCGGTTTTGTTGTACGGTACAGAGATATGGACATTGAAGGTTGCGACAGTTAACCGCTTGGAGGCATTCGAGATGTGGCTGCATAGAAGGATTCTCCGTATTCCGTGGACAGCTTATGTCACCAATCAAGTACTGAAGAGAGCTAATGCAGTCAGAGAGTTGTTGACAAGTTAGCAGGAAACTGGAGTATTTGGGATATGTTTTTCATGGCAAACATTATTCACTACCACACAAGTTTATAATGTTAAACCTTGTCGAATGCCTTCTTGAAATCGATGTGGCATGCATACACATCTAGTTTGACACCTCTGAAGTTTTCTATAAATTTCTGACTGCATAATGTTCAAACGCATCTGTAAGAAGTGGCTCACTAAGCTTACGATCCTATAATCTTCACACTTTCTAACGTCTACTTTCTTTGCTATGGATATAACTGCTGAGACATACCAGTTTTTAGGCACGTAATCCATATTATAGATAACATTAAAAAGTCGTGTGAGGAAGGAGGAAGTTGTTGATCTCGTAGTAGTTTCAGAATTCCTCTGTATATTCCATCGTGTCCTGGTGCTTTATTGTGTTTAATAGGATTATTGCTTATCTAACTTCATCTTCATCGTACTTCCTGAGTAGGATCACAATCTCTATGTACTTCTCTGTTATGTTGTCATTGTCCTTTCGATTCCTTTATCAAAGTCATTTGGTGTGATGTTCTTTGTACTTTCCTCTGTCTTTACCTTTATAGGTTTTTCCCCTCTTAGAATTTCTAGTATCTTCTCCGTCATCAATGATTCTCTGGTATCTCTTTCCGATTCTAACTGAAGTTTAAGTATTGTAATTTTTCATGGTATTTCCAAACCTCTTCAATATATTTCTCGTTTTGTTGAGCAAGATTAGTGATTTTTGTGTTAATAATTCCTTGATGCTACTTTTCTCTAATTTGTGAATGTCAATTCTTCTCATTTTTATGTATTTTAGGATTTTTTATATACATGTTTTTATTATTTCCAGCAAGAGAACATGTTCCGAATAAATTATCAGCTCTAGCTTTTTAATGTGTTTTGAAGCTTCCTTTTGCCTTATACTATACATTTTTGTTGGTAAAAGGTTCAATAGTAGGTATTAAGCTACAGCAATTTCCTATTCCTCAAATTATATTCATAAGCTAAGCGATCTGCTTTAAAGACGGGCTAATTTTTACCATCATGCATAAATTTTCAATAATGTAAAAATATTATAACTCTTAAAATATTTCCGAAATAATTTTTGACACAATTTCCTTTATTTTTTCTTTATCTTATATATATATATATATATATATATATATATATATATATATATATATATATATATATATAGATATATATATATATATATATATATATATATATATATATATATATATATATATATATATATATATATATATATATATATATATATAGATATATATATATATATATATATATATATATATATATATATATATATATATATATATATATTGTAACATTCATTTTTTCCTAGATTTTAAGACCATGTAATGTTACTGATTTTTCACTTCAAATTGTACTTATTTTCATTTTTGTATCGAACGGTATATTAAACAGAGATTCCAAGACGTTCGGTATATACTGTGCAGTGCGGGTTCCTGACCGAATCTACCGCTACGCCGCGATTGGTGAAATGTTTGTATCCGGTTTTGGTTCCGGCGTCGCCATATTACAGGCAGAGTTCGCACGGTTTATTTAAGGGTCTGGTGAACGAAAACCGAGGCCAATTTCCATCCAGCCGCCAAGTAGGCAGTACCATCAAGCCACAGCCAGGCTAATTTTCATCGGAGCCGCCAAGTAGGCTTCCTTCGACTGAGCTACAGTAAAGGCTCATAACAACCATCATGCGAGCTAAGTAAAGCACCAGTTCTTAACGAAAAGCCGTAGTGGGCTCTCTAAGTGTTTGCTAAAAAAGTGTGAAATCGGTCGTATTCCATCGAAGCCGGAATAAGAACAGTAAGTTACCAAAACATCCTTCAATAGACCTATCCCTGAGTAGTGCCTTAACAGCTATTTAAACTGACTAAAAAGTGAAGTGAAAAGCACTATTTTTCGTTATCGGGGGTAGTCATAGTTCAGAATTTAAATGTAATAACTACTAGTTAGGCTAGAATTTTTTGTAGAACTGCAAAGGTTAGAACTTTTTATTTTTTAAAAACATGAATAAATTTTTTTTTTTGTTGATTAAAGCTAGTGTCTCACTGAATACCTATCTTACTTTTCAGGATAAGAACGGCTGTACCAAACTGATTTTTTTATTTACCAACAGTACACCCTTTCAGCATTTTTTCATTTTTTTAGCTGAAGTTAGATCCTTTCTATTTTAAAATGAATGGTGCCCAAAAAGTCGTACAGCTGAGGTTTCTTTAAAAATAGAAAATAATTCCAAAAAGACGTAAAACAATTATCTCTTACCCATATTTCTCTACCAAGGAAAACTGAGCTAGTGTTTGTTTAATTTCTTTAGTTCTTTTAAAAATCAGGATCCACTCAATTCATTAGCAGAAATTAAAGCGGGGCTGCAAGAAAATTGTGCTCAAGCTTGGGGCATCCAATATTCAAACGGTACAAAATGACACCACAACGTGCGGGCAAGTTCCAATGTTACAAAATTGCGCTCAAGCGTGGGACAAACAACTTCTCACAGGGTACAAAAAAAAGATGCCTCAAACTGAGGACAATTTAACACCTTACAAAATAGCGCTGTCAACGCGGGGCTTTTGGAATTTTATTTTTTAAAGGGTTCAGTGTACTAGCTTTCGAACAAAGTAAAAGCTCTAACTTTGCAGATATTTTTATTTCATAATATTTATTAAACGAAACTACACTATAGCAGTAAGACAAAAGCAGGAAATTTGTAGAATTATTTATTTCAATTTATCTGATGGTGGTTTAGATATTTGAATTTTGTTAATCGACTCTAAGATAAGAGATTCCTACTTTTTTCTTAAAAGCTACTTTTATAGTTCAGATTAGCAGATGTGCTGGTTTACTTTAATTTTTGCGGTGTTAGATTTATTTTGGGGAACCGAACAAAAAACTGTGTTTTTTTTCACCGATGTTTTGCATGAATATTAAAAATACTTTGCTGATACGAAACGGTATTTGGAGATTTTTTTGTTGAGAAATTCTTAACATATTTGGTAAAAGAATTTTAATACAAGGCGATACTTAGAAATTTTTTTTTGAAATTGTCGAAGATTTTTTTTAATGTTTAGTAAAGAAGTTTACATATTTTAAGTGCCTTTACGTATTTTTTATTTAGACTATTGGGAGCACAGGAGAAATATTTTTCGACTTTTTAAACAATTCTTTTAAATTTTATAATCTAAATACATTTATCATGGAAGCCTTCAATTTTAAAGTCAATCACCTACTGGAATATGAATTAGGCTATGAACTGAAAATCTGTCGTATTTTCTCAGAACGTCCGGTCGCGGATAAAAGAAAGATTCTAACGAAGATCTTAAGTAAAGAAATATTCCAATAGATCAGATTGGACTAAATAGTTACAAAAAGTTTCAGATTTTTTTTTAGTCTAATAAAAATTCTCCTTCTCAAGTTAAAACTCCTGCTTCTCCAAATGGTCACATGTCTCCTTTATTCGTGCATAAATATTTAGATAATAGACCGCATATAAAGATAGATCTATTAGGTGCCCATTTCTCGGCTTTACTTGACTCTCGTGCAAATGCCTCCGTTATAGGTCAGAATGGTATTAAAATTTTAAGTCGTTTAAGTATAAAAATATGCCATGTCAAAAATAGAAGTGTTACCACTGCAGATGGCAGCCGTCTAAAAGTTTTAGGTACGGTTGAGTTGCCGCTAGTCTGCAATGGTCATTGTTTAGTAATCTCTGCTCTAGTAGTACCTTCTCTATCACATACTTTGGTTTTAGGATGTGATTTTGCACAAAAATTCGGAATTCTAGTAAATTTTAAAAATAATTCGTGGTATCCACAGTCCCTAGAAGTCAACTCTCAAACAAGTTTTAGAGATTGTTATTCAGAAAGTTCTTTAGAAAACCTTTTCTCGCGTCTATGTACCCTAGATGATCTCTCGCGGACGGAACGCTTAAAAGCAGAAAAAGTAATAAGCTCTTTCAATGAAATAAGTAGTAAAGATAGGTTAGGCCGAACGAATAAAATCAACATGTCTATAGATACGGCTGATGCCAGTCCTGTAAAGACAAGGCCCTTCGCCATGTCTCCTTATATGTCAAAAGTATTAAATAAAGAGTTAGACGAAATGTTGAAACTCGGAGTGATATCGTCTATGCTTTGACGGTAGAAAGCTCAACGAGGTCAGCAAATTTGATAACTACCCATTACCGAACATCGACAGAATTTTGACATCACTCAGGAATGCTAAGTATGTATCTTCGATAGATCTTAGAAAGGCTTTCTGGCAAATTCCTTTAGACAAATCCTCTAAGGAAAAGGCCGCTTTTGCAGTAGTAGGCCGAGGTCTATTTCAGTTCGTCACTATGCCGTTTGGTCTAAAGAACGCTGCTCAAACCCAGCAACGTTTAGTGGACGCTATATTTGGTCCGAAATATGAGCCACATATTTTTACCTATCTCGATGATATTTTAGTAACATCGGAAGACTTCGAATCGCATATTCGCTTACTTAAGGAAGTAAAAAATAAATTGATCTAGTAGGCCCATTTCCACGTTCAAAACAAGGAAATAAATGACTTTTTGTAATTTCTTGCTGGTTAACAAAGTATACCGTGTTATTTCCTTTGAAAAGCTCTAAAGCCGAATGCTTTTTGAAAATTTTAGAAAACGATATTTTTCTAATCCACGGTGTTTCATCGCTTTCGATATGCGATAACGGTACTCAGTTTACTTCTGAGTGTCTTAAGAGCTTAAGTGAGACATATAGTTTTAACATCCGTTTTAATCCCGTGTACACCGCAAGACACGAAGTAACCGGGTTTACACCGTCTTTCTTAGTTTACGGCAGACAGATACCTCTATCTGGATCGTATTATAAAAATTTTGGATTTGGATGTCAATGTTGACAGCGAAATAATTCCGAGTAACAGGGGTGCGTACGCCGAAAATTTAAAGAGTTTAAAAGATATTTTCACCGACGTGCGTAGTAGGATACATAAGGCTTATGAACGGAACAGTAAGTCTTACAACCTTAGAAAAAGGGATTTTGCCTTTAATATAGGTGATCACGTTTGGCGAAAAAATAAAATTCTTTCCAGTGCAGCAGATAAATTCACATCTAAGTTGGTACCTAAGTATGTGCATTGCGTGATTAGAGAAAAGATTTCAGATTTAGTTTATGGTTTAGTTAATTTAGATGGGACTAAAATAGGACGATGGCATATTAAAGACTTAAAACCATTCAATGAACCTAACCCTAATGAAAGTTTGTCAGAAGAAGAATAATTTATATTTACATTATCTTAATTGCTTAAATTTTTTTTGATGTTGCTCTGTAGAGGTGACGACCTCGTTTTTTTTGACTGTTATAAAAGTTGAGCAGAGAATAGCTTACTTTTATTGTTTAATGCTAAGGTTTTGGGTATTGGCCATATCCCAAACTTAGGTTGATTGTAGTTGATGTTTAGCATCGACTCAGTTTTAGCGAGCTTGCGAAAGAGTCACACTCAGGATATATCATAAGACTGGTATGTCGGTGGTCGCGGGATTTGATTTGCTTATGACCCCAAATAATATCCAGTTCTTGACACTTGGAAGCGAAATTTTGATTAGAGGCAATCTAAGGTGATCTTGAGTTAGGACAAGCGCAAGATGTAGCTCGTGTAGTGTGATGTAGAGTCAAAATTTTTATGAGCAATTTCAAAGTTTGTTACCCGAGTGGGTGTATTTTTATTACCTTAATGGTATATTTTGGGTACAATTAAGAGTAAATTGATTTTGGTTTATCCAGTGAGTCTAAGACTTGGATTATTTTGATTTAGATCTTCTTCTGAATTGACAAACTGAGGGTATACTTTATTCTTTTCAGAGCCGTTTAAACGTTACCTTTGAGTCACTAATTTTTTTAAAAAATTTTTTGCATGGACTCATAGGCGTATGTTGAGTTTTTTCGGTTTACTATCAGATTGATAGAAAATTGAAGTTCTGCAGGAGAACTAAAGGCTGATCATTTACAGGAGATGAGAGCAGAGTAAGACAGTCGTTTCACAAAGAAATGATCAAAATCTGATACCGAGATGAGAACCTTGTCAAGAGAGGCTAAGCGCAGTGAAGGAAGATTCCTAACCGAATTTTTAGATTTCCAAGAGGTAATCTAGAAGTTTGGGCTGACAGAAAACGGTTATGCCTGATACCTGTAGCAGTTTCTTCTAGAGGCTATTGTCTAGGGAGACGATTAACACCATGATCGAATATTTTAGCTGTCAACGATGTTTTCTTCTTGTTTCTGATTAAGCTGGAAAAGCTCTTGTCGTCTTCAAAAGTTTTGTTGCGTTGCCACCGAAAATTTGAGAACTTTTTGCTTCATGTAGCTTTTTAAGCTCATTTTCGTTTTTTTAAAATTTCGTTAGAAGCTTGGTTAAGTCAACCTTGTAAACCTTTTGGGTTGTATCCCATGAGTTATCTGTTTTTACAGGCTGTGATGCACCGGGTGCTAACAGATGCCGTTACGACGTTTGGCAGGGAGTTAGTCTTCCTGAGGAACAGACTGATTGGAAGGGTAGTCTATGGGGGGTGAACGTTTGACCTTTGGGACCTTTAGGGGTTTTGTTACCTAATGGTTATTTCTATTCGAACCAAAGGAGAGCCTAACTACTGTAGTCGACCTCAGCTCCAATTAGCCTATTAGTGGTGACAGGCTGTTGGCAGTAGTGTGTTTCGGAACACCCTATTGATTAATTTTTTTGACTTATGGTGGTGTGGTAGACACCGTTTCAGTTTAGTGGATGCTATAATATAATTTTGTTGGTGGACACCAGGGTCACCAATTCTGTATTTTATTCTCTCCACTATTCAGTATATCGTGGTGAGGTGTTTGTCTCCTGTTATGTGGGATGGATTGAATGTTTTTCGTTGTTGTTCCAGGGCGAGACCAGTACACGAGGGTTCTTCATGCAACTTGAAGAGGCGCAATGCTGGTTAAGTTTTATATCTCTGTGTAGCCACCCTGAAGAATGATGGAGGGCGTTTTTTCCGGCTCATGTTTCTAGGCAGATTTGTCACTTTGGTGCGATGTGCCGAAGATTTGATTAGCTTTTGCTAAGAGCTTTCACCAAGCTCAGTATGGAGTTATCATAACCAAGAGTTTGGGATTTGAACTCCTGTATGTATTTCTGTATATATTTCTGTACATATTTCTGTATATATTTCGGTGTATGTTGGTTGCCTGAGGGCATGTGCTCAAAATGCGAGATTTTGAGTCGTTTTGTTTATGGACTCCCATATATAGGATTATGACTTTAGGGAGGTCCTATTTCGAGACTTGCTGTCTCATATAGTTATGTTAGGAATGTTTCCTTGAATGTTAGTTGCGCGTGGACTAATCATTCTGTTCTTTGTGAACATTGCTTTTTGAAGCAGGATCATTCAGTTTGGTGAATTTTAGCTTTTATAGCTATTCACTGTGTTTAGGGTGAACTTTAGCTTTTACAGCTATTCCCTGCGCTTATAGTGATATTGTTAGCTTTTATAGCTGCTCACTATGTTAATGGCGAGATTGTTCTTTTAGAACGCAGACTTTGTGTAGTCGAGGACTACTTACAGAGTGTTTTCTTGGCGAGGAGCCGAGGTGTTTTCTGGCGATCAACCAGAGCGTTTTCCCTGGCGACTTTAGCATGTCTGGATGTCTTAGGACGTCGACATTGCGTTATAGAGTGCGATTATCTGGCGATCAACCAGAGCGTTTTCCCTAGCGATTTTAGCATGTCTAGATGTCTTAGGACGTCGACATTGCGCAATAGAGTGCGATTATTTTCTGATGCGACTAGTAGTGATACTAGATTTGGAATGTTCTCTTAGCGATGAGCTAGAGCATGGATGGCGATTTTTCCCGAGCGTTTGTCTGGATATTTATCCAGATATATTTTTTTCTTAGCCTTGTGCTAAATGGTCTTACAAGACTTTTTATTTTTAGTGTAAGTGTTTGCACTAGAATCATTTTTTTATTTTTTTCTTTATTTAAGAATTTTTATAAATTTCTTTTGCTGAAATAAAAAAATTTTCAGACAATCCTTAAAATATTTTAAGGGGGGTGTTCATATTTTATTTCAGTTCACTTTTTTGATTTAGACAAGAGTCTAGACAAAGTTATATTTTTGTTTTGGTAACAATAACAGAGCTGATTCTTTTATATAAGAAGACCGCGATTGTTATTTTGGAAAGGTATTTCTTATGTTCATGCAAGGATTTTTATTTGCTTTTTGATGTACTTAACCTTAGTGTCTAATTAAGTTAAGTCTAGTTATAAGATTCTTGTGATCATGCAAAGATTTTCATTTGGTTTTCATTGTACTTAATATTAGTGCTTAATTGAATTAAGTCTAGTAGTAAGGTCCGAAGTCTGTACTTTTGTTTTAAGTTCTGACCTTAGTATTAAGTGATAGTGTACCACTTTGTACCTTTTCATAAGTAGCCTAAGTTTAATAGGCTAGTGTAGTCTATTTCTTTTTGGAAGGGGGTAAATGTAACATTCATTTTTTCCTAGATTTTAAGACCATGTAATGTTACTGATTTTTCACTTCAAATTGTACTTATTTTCATTTTTGTATCGAACGGTATATTAAACAGAGATTCCAAGACGTTCGGTATATACTGTGCAGTGCGGGTTCCTGACCGAATCTACCGCTACGCCGCGATTGGTGAAATGTTTGTATCCGGTTTTGGTTCCGGCGTCGCCATATTACAGGCAGAGTTCGCACGGTTTATTTAAGGGTCTGGTGAACGAAAACCGAGGCCAATTTCCATCCAGCCGCCAAGTAGGCAGTACCATCAAGCCACAGCCAGGCTAATTTTCATCGGAGCCGCCAAGTAGGCTTCCTTCGACTGAGCTACAGTAAAGGCTCATAACAACCATCATGCGAGCTAAGTAAAGCACCAGTTCTTAACGAAAAGCCGTAGTGGGCTCTCTAAGTGTTTGCTAAAAAAGTGTGAAATCGGTCGTATTCCATCGAAGCCGGAATAAGAACAGTAAGTTACCAAAACATCCTTCAATAGACCTATCCCTGAGTAGTGCCTTAACAGCTATTTAAACTGACTAAAACGTGAAGTGAAAAGCACTATTTTTCGTCTTCGGGGGTAGTCATAGTTCAGAATTTAAATGTAATAACTACTAGTTAGGCTAGAATTTTTTTGTAGAACTGCAAAGGTTAGAACTTTTTATTTTTTAAAAACATGAATAATTTTTTTTTTTTGTTGATTAAAGCTAGTGTCTCACTGAATACCTATCTTACTTTTCAGGATAAGAACGGCTGTACCAAACTGATTTTTTTATTTACCAACAGTACACCCTTTCAGCATTTTTTCATTTTTTTAGCTGAAGTTAGATCCTTTCTATTTTAAAATGAATGGTGCCCAAAAAGTCGTACAGCTGAGGTTTCTTTAAAAATAGAAAATAATTCCAAAAAGACGTAAAACAATTATCTCTTACCCATATTTCTCTACCAAGGAAAACTGAGCTAGTGTTTGTTTAATTTCTTTAGTTCTTTTAAAAATCAGGATCCACTCAATTCATTAGCAGAAATTAAAGCGGGGCTGCAAGAAAATTGTGCTCAAGCTTGGGGCATCCAATATTCAAACGGTACAAAATGACACCACAACGTGCGGGCAAGTTCCAATGTTACAAAATTGCGCTCAAGCGTGGGACAAACAACTTCTCACAGGGTACAAAAAAAGATGCGAGAGGACAATTTAACAGGTTACAATATATATATATAGATATATATATATATATATATATATATATATATATATATATATATATCTGTAATAAAAACACTCACAGTGCGTTAATACTTTTACTTACTTTAAAATTTCATAGGAAAGGAAAGAGTAAAAACTAATATATTATAGTTACATAATTATCGAAAAAAATATCTTGATTCAAGTAAAGTAAATCAACTGACTAGTAACATCCTCAGGATTTAATAAAAGAGTCGACCCAGAAGTAAACTTTCTTGACATGAGTGAGAACTCTAAAAGAGCAGTACATAACGACTAATATTTAAGATGACCAGGTTAGGCATAATTTGTTCAATCGTAGAACTATAACCCAGAAATTAAAAAAATACCTATAGCTTTTGAGCGACATCTCTTAATATGAAAGGGTGAAAATTATGAAGGTGGTAAATTTTGTATGGTTTTAATAGTAACATGCTAATTTTTCCTGTTTTTTTTTTTTGAAATATTAAACAAATATTTTGCATAACATACATAGAGTAGGGAAAAGATTAAGGTAGTTCACTCGTAAATCCACTTTTCTTAAGAATTTTATGAAATTGAAATATGATGTTAATCTAAATGTTTTATAATTAAAAAAAAAATTGGCCCATTGCAAAGCTAGATATTCATAATTAAAGTGCACACAATTAACTTGCAACAGGCCAGTGAAGTATAAAAAAAAGGCATAATTTCGTGTATATCTTAAAAATTTTTCTTACGAATTTTTTTAAAAAAACTAACATTTAGTAAAAAAAATTAGAAAAAAATTTTGAGATGAAAATAATTTTTTTTTATCTATTTGTTAAAAAGATATAAATATTTAAAGTTGATATTTGTTTAAAAGAATAACCGCGTAGTGTAGAAATTAATTTGTAGGTTAAATAATTTATTGAATAAACACAATATATTAATCAACTTTATCTATAATCATCAAATAAAAATATTTAATGTATTAATTAAAAATTTGAATTTGTAGTATCTGGATATTTATTATTTTTTTCTTTAGTATTTAAAAGATTTATATTTAACAAAAATGTAGGTTCAATAATTTTTCAATATTTTAAGTTAATATTTTATTTATCAACACTGTTACATATCAATTGATACAATATTAAATACATATAAAAAAAAGGTTTTAGAAATCTTCTCCGTGAAATTAAATAAATAACACAGGCCAACGATGAAAAAACTTTTTTAATAATTTTACCTGATTCCTATGTTTCTTGGTGTGCTGAGTCCGAAAATAATAATAAAAAAGTCGTATCACCCACCAATTTGTCACATTTTAATATTCAAAATGTGAAAAGTATATTTTTTATCATTCTAATGTTGTTAGGTTGGCAATAAAATCAGAATTTTTTAAGGTTGGCAGTAAAATCAAATGTTATTGGCAGTTAGCAGTTCCGATAAATGTCACAGCTGTTTTTTTTTCTTCTGGTTAATATAACCTCGCATTGCAGTGTTTAACCCATGTGCTTTAATTTACACTCAGAGCATGACTAATCGTGCTTGTAAAACCTCTCTCAACACTTTTTGTTATATATGTAGTGAGTTTGTAGTTAAAAAAAATCAAAGGAACATAACTGACTTTGTAAAAAAAGTGTACTTTGCATATTTTGGTGTAGAAATCGGTAATCAAGAAAATGTTGAGCTCCTCACAAAATATGTTAGGTTTGTGTCGAGAATTTTAGGAAATGTTTTTTTTTTTAATGGGTCTAGCACACGTGCTGTAGGGAAGTCCATAAAGCGCTACAGGAACGACACGTGTGCGGAAAAAGCGATTCAAGTTATTCTTGAATCGCTGTAAATTGTACTCGGTGGGAAACACAGTCCTTCCAAAGGGATGATGTTCTCTATATAAAAGACTGCTTAAAAAGCATTGTACGTGGAGTAACAAGCTGAACCTCATACGGATGTGAAGTATCAGCGCGACGTGTACTTCTAACATGCACCGCTCTGGGAGGAATTAAGCAGGCTACATCCTTCGAACACTCTCCATGAAAATACTTGTAGAATAGACTCAAGTCGCCAACCGTTCTTCGATGTTCCAGCGAATCAAGGCCGCCGGTCAGTTCTGGGTCTCCAGTCAGACGAACATCCCTTCTCTGAATAGAATCCAACAAATGCAGTGTATGTTTGGGAGCGGAGCCCCAAACATGGGAGCAGTATACCATAGTTGGCCGAATTTGAGCTTTGTAAAGAATTAACAGTTGTTGTGGAGTGTAAAGCTTTTTGGTTCGAAATAATATTCCCAACTTTTGAGAAGCTCTCTTTGCTATGCCTGCAACATGTTCATGCCATGACATTTTTGCTCCCAAATTAATGCTCAACAAATTGAGTGACGCTAGGGGAATGGAGTGCCCCGACATAACTAAGTCGGGTTCAGCAACGGTAACTTTTTTAGAAAAAACTGCAGCCTGGGTTTTTGTAGCGTTAAATTCCACTTGGTTACTGTCACCCCAAGTTAGAATTTCTTCCAGATCTTTGTTAAGTTGAATGACTTCCTGCTGTCTGCGGAGGAGATATAAGCGTAAGCGTATAAGAAAGAAAAGAAAGCTTTTAGATTTGCAGTATCCATGGTATGGAGAGAGCCAGAAAATCATTCGAATGATTGTTATTTTTGCAGCGTTGATGTTTCTGGATATAACTCCAAAAATAAGAAAGTAATTCTCTATCCTAACTTTACTTCAGCTAATCGGCCGGTAGGACATGGACCGGGACTTCCTGTCCCTGAGCCATCTCAGTCTATTGATGACGTTTTACAGTCCAGTCCCGAATTTAATGAAAGTCGACCGAATGATCAAGAGTTTCAATGTTCTCTAGAAAATTCAAAACCACAGTTGTTTACACAAGCTGAGTTAAGTGACTTAGCGAGAGATTTGGGTTTGACTAAGGAAAAAGCAGAATTGCTTGGTTCTAGGCTGAAAGAAAAACATTTATTGGAATCTGGAACATCTATTTACCATTATAGAATAAGAGATCAACAGTTTGCTCAGTTTTATAAGCAGGAAGAGGATTTGGTTTACTACCATAATATTGGTAGTCTAATGAACGAATTTGGCATTAAGTACAAGAAGGAAGATTGGAGGCTTTTTAGAGACTCATCAAAAACTAGTTTAAAATGTGTTCTGTTACACAACGAAAATACTTGTGTCTCACTGCTTGTTGCTCATTCAGTCCATATGAAGGAAAACATGATTTTAGAGAAAATTAACTATCCAGTTGACGATTGGATGCTATGTGGAGATTTAAAAGTTCTCTCCATGATCCTTGATCAACAAAAGGGATTTACAAAGTTTCCATGTTTTATATGTGAGTGGGTCCAAAAAACAATGGCCTGCAAGAAAAACGTTAACATCTGGCGAGAAGAACATTTTGCATAAAACTTTAGTAGGCCCAAAAAAGATTCTTCTGCCACCACTACACATCAAGTTAGGCTTAATGAAACAATTTGTGAAAGCCTTGCCTAAAGATGGTGAATGTTTTAAATATTTGTGTAAAAAATTTTCTCATTTATCAGAAGCCAAACTGAAAGAAGGGGTTTTCGTTGGTCCTGATATTCGTAAAATGATGTTCGATTCCAACTTTGAAGCAAGAATGATTACAAAAGAAAAAAAGGCTTGGATATCATTTAAAGAAGTTGTGACTAAGTTTTTGGGCAATGTGAAAGACCCTAACTATGAACTTATCGTAGCTAATATGATAGACAAGTTCAAAATCTGGGTTGTTTAATGAGCCTTAAAGTCCACTTCTTGCACAACCATCTTGAGTTTTTTCCTAAAAACGTATGCGATGTAAGTGAAGAGCAGGGGGAACAGTTCCATCAGGACATAAAGGAGATGGAGAAACGGTACTCGGGACGGTGGAATATCAACATGATGGGTGATTACTGTTGGTCACTTCATAGAGAACTACAAAATGCATCACATCGGAGAAAAAGCTATACAAGAAACTTTACAGAGAAAAAGGAAAGGAAATAAAAAAAAATAAGCACCTAAAATATTCGCATTGAAGTGAAATATGTTATCGTGAGTAAAAATTGTAGCCTAATCAAATAAAAGTACGGTTTATGTTTTTATGTTTTATGTATCAAATTTTCTCTATTTTGAAATTTAATCGATGTCATATTGTGAGAGAACTGTGTATGATACAAAAAAACTGATATCAGATACGCTTTCAACACCCAAAAAAAGTAAGTAAGTGTAAAAAGTTTTTACAAATATTTTTTTGTTGGCCTGTGTAATTAATGACACTAGTGATAAATAAATACAGTACTATAAACTATTTGTAAACTAATTAATTACTTTATTTACTACTCGCATATCTTTGGTTACACGTGGTTTGCCATTGTCTTTTCGACTAGATAATAATTGCACTACTCCTGTAGATTTCAATTTATCATAAGAACTTTTTAGATCTTTCAAAGTTATGCATTCAGATGCAATTCTTTTAATCATAGGGTCTGAAATAATTTAAAGGCATTAACGATGACAATATTAGTTTTTCTATGACGCACTCTTTATCCGATACGTAATTTGTAATTAAATTAAAAATTCTCAAGAATTTTAACGTCATATATTTTCATAAAATTTTTCGTTTGGTGCTATTTGCAATAAATCATGCGCTAACTTTCCGAGCTTAAACATTTCTGAGCCTTTTCGGCCAGGAAAGCGTTTTTTAAAAAGACTTACTGTGTCCAAAATTAATTATACCTTGAATTAAATAGGACGAATCAAAACGTGCTCTATGGGCAACAAGTACGCAAGGTTTTGAAGAAAAATTTAAAAACTGTTGGAATGAAATTAATGCGTCCTTTAGAGTGATTGTTTTGATAGGTTTACCATATAAATATACGTCGCCATTAATATGTTCTAGGCCCGTAACTTTGAAAGCGTGGTAATTTATCGATTGCATAGGCCTAATATAAACAGCTGTACATAAAAATCCCGATGTTTCTAAATCGAAATACACTAAGCCACAACCCTCGGATGTAATTGAAACATTATTAAATATATTAGTTAACGCTTGAGGATTAATAATGTCACCAGTATGATAACTGGTGCATCTGCAGTCCAAAATTTGTTCTTTATTTTTTCTCTTGGCCTCTTTATTTCTAACCAATAAATTTCTAAGTTTTTTCGTGGCAGGCAAATTCGCTCTTGATGCTCTTTGTTTTCTTATTTCATCTTTTCTTGCCATATAAGATCTTGTATATTATTGATGAACTTTCCTTTGCAAATTTGCCTTTATATCGCAATTGATTACAATCAAAAGGCATTTTTTATATAATTTATATTTTTTTTTTAAATAAAAATAATACGGTCTTGACAGTAAATACACAAAATAACCTAAATAACCTATATAAACGTCATTCTATAGAGCATTCGGTATACGCATTGGCAGCGTTTCCACATTTTTTTTTATTAAAAGTGTGTGTCTGCGTATGAAAGTTTCCATGCATCGAATACAGTCTCCGATAAAAATAAAATACTCTGCCATTGAGTATTGTAAACTTTTTGTATAATTATCGGACTATACTTGTGGCTCTGATCGTCACGAGTGAACTACCTTAAAAGGAATGTTTCGTTTATTGCGTTATATGCTTTTTCAAGGTTTTTGGAGTGAAAGAATTCAAAAATTACCCTAATTTTTTTCATTACTATCAATTCTAAGCCAAACAGGGGATGAAAAGATTGAAAATCGTTAAGTATGGTATAGTTTCAATAGTTTTTTGAGAAGTTTTTTCAGACTTTTCGTTGATATAATTGATAAATTTTAATGCACTCTGTCGGTGACTTACTAAGCCTATTCAAGCAGAGCGGCACGGCACGGCTGGCACTTATTGCAGAAACGCACCTTTCTCGAGCCGTATCACGGCTCATTAGCTGGGCTGCGCGGCGAAACGCGTCTTGGGATGGTTCAGCAAATACGAAGAACACTTTTGGTAACTTCTAAAAATACGATTCTTTTCGTTTCGTTTTTAGTTGTTATACCAATGCTGCCATCTATGCCTTCGAGCAGTAAGCTCGAGAAAGGTGCGTTTCTGCAATAAGTGCCAGCCGTGCTGTGCCCTTCTGCTTGAATAGGCTTAGTAAGTCACCGACAGAGTGCAGTATAAGCATCTATTTGTTATAGTTTTCCGTTAGTTGCCTGGATAAAGGACTAAAAATGTGTTCTCGTATTTGCTGAACCTAGCCCAGCTGATGAGCCGTGATACGTTTTTAGTTGTTATACCAATGCTGCGATAAATTTTAAGCATATTATATTAAATATAAAAAAAAATATATTAATATATCCAAGAGGTTATAGGAGGTGGTTTAGACGGGTTGCTTCATAGATATCGTGCTAAATGTCCGTTTCAGGGTTTTGGGCTGTAGGAATGTAAAAATTATGTTGAGTTAAATGGATGAGAAAATGGGTTACAAGGGTGGTTTTTTATATGTCGTAAGATACTTCTATTTTAGTATTCTTGATTTTCCTTTATTTTTAATTTTAATGGAAATGTAGTAGTATATAGAAAGGATGAAAAATTGATTACAGAGTGAGCTAAAAAATCATCATTAATACCGTTAGCTTATTCCATCCATAGCCGGATGTAAGCCTCTCCAAGTTGTCTCCAATGAACTCTGTTGTTTGCATTTTGCGTGTCCTGCAAATCTTTTTGTGTCATCCGTCCATCTTGTCTGTAGTCTGCATTTTTTATTTTCTGTAGGCCTCCAGTCAACCATACGGCATATCCATCTGCTATTATTCAACCTGGCGATATGTCCTGCTCAATTCCATCCTAATATACATGTTCGTTTTATTACATCTGACACTTTTGATCTTTTTCGTACCTCAATATTAGGAATACGATTTTGGAATCTAATATTTAGCATTCTCCTCTCCATTGCTCTTTGGGTTACCTGGAGTTTATTTGTTATACTTTTATTTAAAGCCTACGTTTCAGTGCCATATGTTAATACCGGCAGTATATACTGATCGAACACTCTGGCTTTTATTGCATTCGGGATGTCCAATTTAAATGTAGATTGTAACCTTCCGAACACAGACTAAGCCAACGAGACTCTTTTATCCAAATTTGCCCTTAGATTATTTTTCGATAATTCGATTTTTTGTTCTAAACATATGAATGTTTATACCTGTCCTATTCTTTCATCTTCTATAAATATTTCCTGGCTGTTATCTTCATTTCCGTTGTTCAAATATTTGGTTTTGGTGAAGTTTATTTTTAGACCCTTTTCTCGAGACTTGTTATTTAATTCTATCAGCATTTCTTGTAATTCTTCTTTTGTATTAGCGATCATAGTGACATTATCTACGAACCTTAAGTGATTTAATCAATTATCATCCGTTACTATTATTCTATTTTCCCACTTTAGCGATTTGGTCATGTCTTCTAGAGTCAACATGAACAGTAGAGTGACCGGATTTTATAGAGGGGGAAAAAAAATGTCGGAATTGTGTTCGTCTGGACCCCACAAAACGATTCCCCTTTCCAGATATGGAGATAGCCGAAATTTGAGCTCGATTAAACGACGTTAACCCGTGCCGCTCGTCGCTCAAAGTTTGAAAAAATGCAAATTTTTGGCCAAAAAGCTGACATATGGAGCCATAACTCCAGAACGGTAAATAATAGAAACACGCTTAATATCTCAAAAGAAAGCTAATGTTGTTCTTCAAAATTTATATTCTATACATAATTGTTGTTATTTTAAGTCAAACCGAGTTACAACAGCCTTTAGCCCAAAAAACGTGACCTGGTACCAGTAGGAGCCAGTTTGGGAGTATTCTAAGAATTTTACGGGTTTTTACATAATGTGTCTCGGAATTAACATTTTTTTGTTAAAAAGTATTTTGGAACTCAATTTTCAAACATAAAGAGCCTTTTGTTAAAATTTAATCTTTGATTATATGGGGATTACCTGACTAGTTTACCAAAGAAAGATCCGTTTGACAGGTAAAAATGAGGGTGGATCTAATTTCTATTTTAGGGATGGTGATTTTACTTCAGCGTACAACCGACCTTTTATTTATTCAGTTTAGTTTCTAAAGTGCCTTTGAGCTGGTTAGATCGAACAATTATCTAGTGAAGATATTTTAAGACACTGAAGAGGACAGCATCTACCAGGAACTTGAGAGCTTGGAGGAAATGGACATCTCTGAAGAAGCTGCAGAAGATCCAGGACCATCTGAGAAAATTTTTTATTATATTGTTCTCTGAACATTTGCCTTCTATCATGTAATAAAGTTTTCGAGACTTTGTACTCAAGAGGGTCAAGGTTTAGTGCTTCTAGAGTAGCTATTAAAATTCTCGTGGCATTTCTGTCGGATACCTTACATCGATCTAATAAAATGGACAATTTCATGTTTAAAATCTCTTTAACGCCCCTTGCAAATGAAACTTTCATCCTCTTGCTCTCAGATGGTCCTGGATCTTCTGCAGTTTCTTCAGGGATGTCCATTTCCTCCAAGCTCTCAAGTTCCTGGTAGATGCTGTCCTCTTCAGTGTCTTCTTCTCCTTCTTCGAACTTGTCTTCATCATCCGTCTCTAAGAAGCAACAAAAGAAAGAGAAAAAAAAAAAAAGACTATAAAAACTTGTGGTTTTAGAATAGTAATAATAATAAGTACTAAATTACCTACTTCTAATTATCAAAAGGTATTATTTAAAAAATATAAACTCAATCATAAAGATGCCAAATCATGCTCTCATGTACAATTTTCTTTCAATTATAATGAAACTATTTACTTATTTGTTTATCTATTTTTTAGAATACTAATAATAAAAAAAAAAACTTACCAATATCAAAAGTTGCTTCTTGGATTTGTCGGTTCATTTTTGCAAGTTCCTTTTGCACCTTGATTTCTTCAGCTCGAGACAACTTGAGATCCACTCCAGTCATGAAACCTGGGCGGCCCTTCTGCCTCTGTTTCAGGAGATACGCCTTATCCTCTTCCGATTTCATCAGAGCCAAGGCATCTTGTTGAGCAATATCAAAGAGATCATCCAACTTTTCAACAAACTGTTTAAATTTGTTCTTGGCCGTTTTCGATGTTTTCTTCTGGTTTTTTGAAGACTTCTCCACTCGGCGTGAAGTTTTTCCAGCTTAGTAATTGCATCTTGCTCATGTTTAGTCGGGATTCGAGCTTTCTCCCAAAAAATGAACATTTCTCGTATTGTAAGTTTTGCTGATTCTCTTACAGTTAATTTCACAGTACGTAAATTATAAAATAAAGCACACAAAACTTCACGATTTGAGGGTAGTCTACAACCGGTGATCTGGTGAAAGGGATAGCCCACAAGAAATATTTTATCCTTGGTCCGGCTTTGTACACCTGATGTGGATGCCATTTCAGAGGTCAATAGATAAATAACAGTTAACTTGGAAAATGAAACAAAATATATTGCAAACTTTAATTTCAATAACATGTTTTCAAATGTCTTTTAAAATAATACTATAATAGTTATAAAAACAATAACGCACACACTTGGAAAATTAAAAAAAAAAAACGTTAAAATATCTTCACCAGATAATTGTTCGATCTAACCAGCTCAAAGGCACTTTAGAAACTAAACTGAATAAATAAAAGGTCGGTTGTACGCTGAAGTGAAATCACCATCCCTAAAATAGAAATTAGATTCACCCTCCTTTTTACCTGTCAAACGGGTCTTTCTTTGGTAAACTAGTCAGGTAATCCCCATATAATAAGATTAAATTTGAACAAAAGGCCCTTTATGTTTGAAAATTGAGTTCCAAAATACTTTTTAACAAAAAAATGTTAATTCCAAGACACATTATGTAAAAATCCGTAAAATTCTTAGAATACTCCCAAACTGGCTCCTACTGGTACCAGGTCACGTTTTTGGGGCTAAAAGCTGTTGTAACTCGGTTTGACTTAAAATAACAACAATTATGTATAGAACATAAATTTTGAAGAACAACATTAGCTTTCTTTTGAGATATTAAGCGTGTTTTTATTATTTACCGTTCTGGAGTTATGGCTCCATATGTCAGCCTTTTGGCCAAAAATTTGGATTTTTTCAAACTTTGAGCGACGAGCGGCACGGGTTAACGTCGTTTAATCGAGCTCAAATTTCGGCTATCTCATTATCTGGAAAGGGGAATCGTTTTGTGGGGTCCAGACGAACAAAATTCCGACATCGATTTTTTGCGGTCACCCTAATGAACAGCTTTAGGGATATTGAGTCGCCTTGTCTAATTCCTCTTTAAATGATTTTATTTCTTTTTTCTTCAAGCATTATTTGTGATGTGGCATTTTTTATATATATATAGTCAAGAAGATTTGTAAATCTTTCGTCGACTCTGCTGGTACTTAAGGCGTTAAGGACTACCCTTATCTCTACAGAATTAAATTTTTTAGTCAGCCATTGCTACATACACCTTATATGCTCTTTCCACCAGTATTCTAATTGTTTAAAGATGGTCCAAAGTACTGTATCCCCATCTAACCCCCTTGTTCACGTAGTTGATAACTGTCTAATTTATTCCTTAATCGATATGTTATCATGCTAGTGAGTCTGTAATTTTTGAATTTAAATTTGTGGACCATTAATTAAAGCATTTAGCCAAGGTGTTGGTATTTTACTTTCTATAAGGTACCTGTTAAATAGAGCTCGAAGAAGATTGCATTATCGATGCCCCTCCATACCTTATCATTTCTAGAGTTATTTCGTCGTCCCCTGGTTCTTTGTTGTTGAGCATATGTTGTATGGGCTTCATTATTTCATCCGTTGTTACATCGGGAAACTCTTCAGATCTCACTTTTCTTACTATCACTCTACTTTCTTCTTCTTTGCCGGCTAGTGGCGATATTTTTGTGTTATATAGTGTTTAAAAATATCTTTCTGTAGCTTCCTTTATCTTTTGGATTCGGACGATCTCTTGGTAATCGTTATTTATAAGTTTTATTATCTGATTTCTCCCTTCATTCATTTATTTGTTTAGATGTTTGTAGGATCAGTTCTTAATAGTCTTTCCTGCTTCATTAGATTGTGTGTATCTTTACTTAATTTTTATGTGTTTTTTTTTTCGATTTTCGATAGGTAGGCTGTTGATTATTTGTGTGTTTATTTCATCAAGTTCTGTATGACAGTTTATGTGTTTTATATGATTTTCCAGTGCTTGTGGATATCCGTGTGTGTTTTGTTTTATTATTTCTGTTGGTGTCTTTATCTTTATATGCGTTATTAAAAAATGTTGAGTTGTATATACCATAAGTTTTCGCAACACAAACGGTTAAGCTGACTTAAAAGTAGTTATACAAATAAATTATTGTATTTACTAATGGGAAGTATTTTATTCGTGAGGAAATTACTTCCGAAATTTTCTTCACGTCTTAGGATTTTTAGATCACGAAAAACATATTTTCTGATTTTCGTCGGTCTGTCTATATAACTGCCGATCTCTCGCTCTATCGATCTGATGGCAAGATAATTCTTGATCAAGATGATAACATAATACTCGAAGTATGGATGAAATCTGTAGTTTTTAATTGATATCGGAAAGGAGTGAAAGAGGTGGTAATTTACTTACTTTTTACGTGAGAAAATCGAATTCATTACTTATTTTAGAACTACGTGTTTGCAACTTTACGAACATTTTTATGTATCCAAACTGTGAGTGAAAACTCATCTGAACTTAGTTCCACCTCTCATAAATAATCCTGTTGTGTAACATCTTCAATGTGCTATTTCCAACAGATATTGAATATTTCGCACGGGATAATCTCTAGAGAAATAAGAATCTTTTAATTAATTTTAAAATGGACTCCAACCATTTTAATATGCACTATGCGGTTATTTTTACAAAGGAAGTAAATTTCCAGTCGGCGAAATTAAAATCGTATATCAGCCGGATATAGCCGATAATGTAACACGTATATCAGCTTGCAGTTAATTTATTTTTATTGGTTGCCGTACCGAATTGCTTTTCACTACTTGAAATCAACAAATATTAAACTCTAAAAATACTCAAAAAAAAAGAGAAATAAGTCAGTTTTTCAGATAAATCCCCTATAAATATAGACCTGTAGTCGAAAGCTTGTTATACTTTCGGAAATTTAACTATGTTTTCATCGATCATTGTTCGTTGCCTGGTTACGTATGAAATTAAACATGTCTACATCTGATCCTAGACGTCACTTTAATATAATTGACAACGTCCCTGTGACTCCTGGGAACAAATTAGCAGAGAAATAATACCTTTTATAAATAAATTTAAATATTAAGATTTTTACAGATAGATCTGATCTTATACTTTACTCGGTTATTGTGGCGCTATTTATACTACTTGACAGCCAATATTTTAAATCAAGAGAAAATTTGAATTTAAGTTCAACTATCAAAGCTACACTTGATGCGATTTATCTACAGAATGCGTATGTTTTTAGGAGAGGAATTTATATATATATATATATATATATATATATATATATATATATATATATATATATATATATATATATATATATATGCGACTCGTCCCGACTTTTTACAGGAGTTGTTATATTACTGTTTAACTCTTCGTTATAATTTAATGTAGACAAAAACATTATCTCTAAAATACTTATTTGATAGAGTTTAAAATATTTCTTTGTACATCACATTAAGAGTCACTGCTATAACAAACAGATTATGTTTGGACCTTTTTGTCTAGTCTAACCTACCCCTAGTCATCATCATCACCTTCTCCACAATAATAAGGACTTCTTGCCTTACTCTCTTCTAACATAAGCCAGCTCTCTTCTAACCTCATATAATTCTTTTTTCAACATCTTTTTAACAAAAAACAACATGTAAGAACTTTTTTGTCAGACTGCCGTCACCCTCTTCTACCCTCATGTAGGGCCCTTCTCAATTACTTTTTAACGAAAAATAACCCATATTAGTTTTTTTTGACAACCTTTTTAACAAAAAAAACACCTTATATTAGATATTTTTCTTCAATTTTTTATCATAAAAACAACCCCACTAGCTTCACTATCACCTTTTTCACATCTACGTACTCATACAACAACCCTCTTCTAATGCCTTTTTAACAACTCTTTTTCAAAAAAACAACCATTATCTTCTAATATCTTTCTGACAAACTTTTTATCAAAAAAAAACTACTAACTTCGTTAACGCTTTTCTTACATCTAGCCTACCCCCATTACACAGTTTAATTCGGATAGCTAGTTTCAAAGATTACCTCGAACAATGAAACAAACAAACATACACACATATATGGTATATATATATATATATATATATATATATATAATATATGGTATATATATATATATATATATATATATATATATATATATATATATATATATATGGTATATATATATATATATATATATATATATATATATATATATATATATATATATATATATATGGTATATATATATATATATATATATATATATATATATATATATGTATATATGTATATATATATATGTATATGGTATATATATATATATATATATATATATATATATATATATATATATATATATATATATATACATATATATATATGGTATATATATATATATATATATATATATATATATATATATATATATATACATATATATATGGTATATATATATATATATATATATATATATATATATATATATATATATATATATATATATATATACATATATATATGGTATATATATATATATATATATATATATATATATATATATATATATATATATATATATATATATATATATATATATATATATATATGGTATATATATATATATATATATATATATATATATATATATATATATATATATATATATATATATATGGTATATATATATATATATATATATATATATATATATATATATATATATATGGTATATATATATATATATATATATATATATATATATATATATATATATATATATATATATATGGTATATATATATATATATATATATGGTATATATATATATATATATATATATTGTAACGTGTGAAAAAATGTTGCCCCAAGCTTGGGCGTAATTTTGTAGCTTATGAAAAGGTGTTCTCAGTTTGAGGCATCTCTTTTTGTACCCTGTGAGAAGTTGTTTGTCCCACGCTTGAGCGCAATTTTGTAACATTGGAACTTGCCCGCACGTTGTGGTGTCATTTTGTAGCCTATGAAAAAGTGTTTAATTGCGCCCCACGTACACTGCGTCATTTTGTACCGTTTGAATATTGGACGCCCCAAGCTTGAGCACAATTTTCTTGCAGCCCCGCTTTAATTTCTGCTAATGAATTGAGTGGATCCTGATTTTTAAAAGAACTAAAGAAATTAAACAAACACTAGCTCAGTTTTCTTTGGTAGAGAGATATGGGTAAGAGATATTTGTCTTACGTCTTTTTGGAATTTTTTTCTATTTTTAAAAAAACCTCAGTTGTACGACTTTTTTTTTGGGCACCACTCATTTTAAAATAGAAACGGTTTAACTTCAGCTAAGAAAAATGAGAAAAAACTGAAGTGTTTTATGGATATTACTAAAAAAAGAAATTAGTCTAGCACAACTGATCCTGAAAAGAAAAATAAATATTCAGTGAGACACTAGCTTTAATCAACAAAAAGAAAATTTATTCATGTTTTTAAAATAAAAATAAAAAAGTTCTAACCTTTACAGTTATACCAAAAAATTCTAGCCTAAATAGTAGTTGTTACATTTAAATTTTAAACCTTTACAACCCCCGAAGGCGAGACATCGTTTTTTTACACTTCACTTTTTTGTCTGTTATACGTTGCTGTTAATGCACTACTCTCAAATAAGTCTATTGGAGGGAGTTTTGTTGACTTACTGTTTTTCAGTCCTGCTGTGATGGACTTCGCCCGATTTCACACTTTTTCTTAACACTTAGAAAGCTCACTACAGCTTTTATTTAGGAAACTGGTACTTTTATTATTCACATGATGGTTGTTAGCCTCTCGGCTAGACGGTACTGCCTGGTTGCGGCTAGATGGAAAACAACCCCGGTCTGCGGCTCGATGGAAATAAGCCTTGCTGGTAGTTTCTCAGGCCCTTAAATAATCGTGCGATTTTTGCCGGTAATATCCGGACGCTCCAATCAAAACTCCGGGTCAAACATTTCGCCAATCGCGGCCTGGCGGTAGGTTCGATCAGCAACCCGCACCACACAGTATATACTGAATGTCCTGAAACTTTTGTTTAATATACCGGTCGATGTTTTAAAATAAAAATAAATACAATTCGAAGTGAAAAATCAGTAACATTGCATGGTCTTAAAATCCAGGAAAAAAATGAATGTTACATTTACCCCCTTCCAAAAAGAAATAGACTACACTAGTCTATTAAACTAAGGCTACTGATGAAAAGGTACAAAGTGGTACACTATCACTTAATACTAAGGTCAGAACTTAAAACAAAATTACAAACTTCGGTCCTTACTACTAGACTTAATTCTATTAAGCACTAATATTAAGTACAATGAAAACCAAATGAAAATTTTTGCATGTACACAAGAATCTTATAACTAGACTTAACTTAATTAAGCACTAAGGTTAAGTACTTCAAAAAGCAAATAAAAATCCTTGCATGAACATAAGAAATACCTGTTCAAAGTAACAATCGCGGTCTTCTTATATAAAAGAATCAGCTCTGTTATTGTTACCAAAACAAAAAAATAACTGTCTAGACTCTTGTCTAAATCAAAAAAAAAAGTGAACTGAAATAAAATATGAACACCTGCCTTAAGATATTTTAAGGATTGTCTGAAAATTTTCTATTTCAGCAAAAGAAATTTATAAAAATTCTTAAATAAAGAAAAAAAATAAAAAAATGATTCTAGTGCAAACACTTACACTAAAAAGAAAAAGTCTTGTCAGACCAATTAGCACTAGGCCAAAAAAAAAATATATCTGGATAAATATCCAGACAAACGCTCGGGAAAATCGCTAGAAAACACGTCAGCTTATCGCCAACAAAACACTCTGGTATATCGCCAGAAAAAAACTCGGCTCCTCGCCAAGAGAACACTCTGGTATATCGCCAGAAAAAAGCCTCGGCTCCTCGCCAAGAAAACACTCTGGTATATCGCCAGAAAAACTCGCCATTATCATAGTGAGCAGCTATAAAAGCTAACTAAATCACTATAAGCGCAGTGAATAGCTACAAAAGCTAAAATTCACTAAACTGAATGATCCTGCTTCAAAAAGCAATGTTCACAAAGAACAGAATGATTAGTCTGCGCGCAACTAACATTCAAGGAAACATTCCCAAATATGAGACAGCAAGTCTCGAAATAGGACCTCCCTAAAGTCATAATCCTATATATGGGAGTCCATAAGCAAAACGACTCAAAATCACGCATTTTGAGCACATGCCCTCAGGCAACCAACATACACCGAAATATATACAGAAATATGTACAGAAATATATACAGAAATATATACAGGAGTTCAAATCCCAAACTCTTGGTTATGATAACTCCATACTGAGCTTGGTGAAAGCTCTTAGCAAAAGCTAATCAAATCTTCGGCACATCGCACCAAAGTGACAAATCTGCCTAGAAACATGAGCCAGAAAAAAAAACGCCCTCCATCATTCTTCAGGGTGGCTACACCGAGATATAAAACTTAACCAGCATTGCGCCTCTTCAAGTTGCATGAAGAACCCTCGTGTACTGGTCTCGCCCTAGAACAACAACGAAAAACATTCAATCCATCCCACATAACAGGAGACAAACACTTCACCACGATATACTGAATGGTGGAGACAAAAAAAATACAGAATTGGTGACCCTGGAGTCCACCAACAAAAGGGAGTAGATTATAGCATCTACTAAACTAAAACGGTGTCTACCACACCACCATAAGTCAAAAAAAATTAATCAATAGGGTGTTCCGAAATACACTACTGCCAACAGCCTGTCACCACTAATAGGCTAATTGGAGCTGAGGTCGACTACAGTAGTTAGGCTCTCCTTTGGTTCAAATAGAAATAACCATTGGGTAACTAAAACCCTAAAGGTCCCAAAGGTCAAACGTTCACCCCCCATAGACTACCCTTCCAATCAGTCTGTTCCTCAGGAAGACTAACTCTCTGCCAAACGTCGTAACGGCATCTGTTAGCACCCGGTGCATCACAGCCTGTAAAAACAGATAACTCATGGGATACAACCTAAAAGGTTTACAAGGTTGACTTAACCAAGCTTCTAACGAAATTTTTTTTTTTTTTTAAAAAAACGAAAATGAGCTTAAAAAGCTACATGAAGCAAAAATTCCTCAATTTTTCGGTGGCAACGCAACAAAACTTTTGAAGACGACAAGAGCTTTTCCAGCTTAATCAGAAACAAGAAGAAAACATCGTCGACAGCTAAAATATTCGATCATGGTGTTAATCGTCTTCCTAGACAATAGCCTCTAGAAGAAACTGCTACAGGTATCAGGCATAACCGTTTTCTGTCAGCCCAAACTTCTAGATTATCTGGTGAAAATCTAAAAATTCGGTTAGGAATCTTCCTTCACTGCGCTTAGCCTCTCTTGACAAGGTTCTCATCTCGGTATCAGATTTTGATCATTTCTTTGTGAAACGACTGTCTTACTCTGCTCTCATCTCCTGTAAATGATCAGCCTTTAGTTCTCCCGCAGAACTTCAATTTTCTATCCATCTGATAGTAAACCGAAAAAAAACTCAACATACGCCTATGAGTCCATGCAAAAAAAATTTAAAAAAGTTAGAGACTCAAAGGTAACGTTTAAACGGCTCTGAAAAAAAATAGAAAATACCCTCAGTTTGTCAATTCAGAAGAAGATCTAAATCAAAATAATCCAAGTCTTAGACTTACTGGGTAAACCATAATCAATTTACTCTTAATTGCACCCAACATATACCATTAAGGTAATAAAAATACACCCACTCGGGTAACAAACTTTGAAATTGCTCATAAAAAAATTTTTTGACTCAACATCATACTACACGAGCTACATCTTGCGCTTGTCCTAACTCAAGATCACCTTGGATTGCCTCTAATCAAAATTTCGCTTCCAAGTGCCAAGAACTGGATATTATTTGGGGTCATAAGCAAATCAAATCCCGCGACCACCGACATACCAGTCTTATGATACCTCCTGAGTGTGACTCTTTCGCAAGCTCGCAACAGCTGAGTCGATGCTAAACATCAACTACAATCAACCTAAGTTTGGGATATGGCCAATACCCAAAACCTTAGCAAAAAACTATAAAAGTAAGCTATACTCTGCTCAACTTTTATAACCGTCAAAAAAACGAGGTCGTCACCTCTACAGAGCAACATCAAAAAAATTAAGTAAAGCAATTAAGATAATGTAAATATAAATTATTCTTCTTCTGACAAACTTTCATTAGGGTTAGGTTCATTGAATGGTTTTAAGTCTTTAATATGCCATCGTCCTACTTTAGTCCCATCTAAATTAACTAAACCATAAACTAAATCTGAAATCTTTTCTCTAATCACGCAATGCACATACTTAGGTACCAACTTAGATGTGAATTTATCAGCTGCACTGGAAAGAATTTTATTTTTTCGCCAAACGTGATCACCTATCTTAAAGGAAAAATCCCTTTTTCTAAGGTTGTAAGACTTACTGTTCCGTTCATAAGCCTTATGTATCCTACCACGCACGTCGGTGAAAATATCTTTTAAACCCTTTAAATTTTCGGCGTACGCATTCCTGTTACAAGGAACTATTTCGCTGTCAAAACTGACATCCAAATCCAAAATTTTATAATACGATCCAGATAGAGGTATCTGTCTGCCGTAAACTAAGAAAGACGGTGTAAACCCGGTTACTTCGTGTTTGAATCTTTGAAATTCCTTTATCCCGAATCGTGAATCAACGTGAATCAACGAATATTACTTTGAACGAAATTATATTGTACAGGGCACACGGGATTGAAACGTATGTTAAAACCATAAGTTTCACTTAAGCTCTTAAAACACTCAGAAGTAAACTGAGTACCGTTATCGCATATCGAAAGCGATGAAACTCCGTGGATTAGAAAAATATCGTTTTCTAAAATTTCAAAAAGCATTCGGCTTTAGAGCTTCTCAAAGGAAATAACACGGTATACTTTGTTAACCAGCAAGAAATTACGAAAAGTCATTTATTTCCTTGTTTTGAACGTGGAAATGGGCCTACTAGATCAGCTGCTATGACTTGAAAAGGGTAATTGACCGTTTTCTCTTTTCCCATCAGTCCCATAGGTAGTGTATTTGGAGATTTCTGCGCTCCACATACTTCACAAGTCCTCACAAACTTTAAGATATCAAAACGCATTTTAAACGCATGTTGTCTCAGCCTCATCGCCCAACGCGCTAGTTTGCCACTAGGGTTTTTAATAGAATTAAGCCACAATAAACTATAATGATCTGTTATGACCGTGAAGGAACACCTTCTATGTAAGGTCGAAACTTTTCGATGTTAAAGAGTACTGCTAAACATTCTTTTTCAACAACCGAATAGTTACGTTCAGCCTTTGACAAAGTTCTACTGGCATACGCTATCACTCTTTCCTCACCATTGATTTTCTGTGTTAGGACGCCCCCTAAACCGGTATTAGGAGCATCACTAGAAATATAAAACTGTTGGGAAAAGTCTGGTTGGGATAAAATGGGAGCTGAAACCAATAGCTCTTTAATCTTTATAAAAGATTCTTCGGCTGCCTTTGTCCAATTTATCGATTGTCCTTTTTTTCGTCCTTTCAAAAGATCATTAATAGGTGACAACAAGGTAGAAAAATTCTCGATAAAACGTCTATACCATGAACACATTCCTACGAAACGCTTAACTTCCGTATTATTAGTAGGTCTCGCATAATTAACCATGCTTGCTACTTTATCCGGATCGGTACGCAAGGAATTTGAGCCTACAATATAGCCTAAAAACTTTAGAGAAGTTTTGAAAAAATCACATTTGCTCAAATTTATCGTCAGTCCGGCCTCTTTCAATTTATTTTTTACTTCTCTAAGTAAGCGAACATGCGATTCGAAGTCTTCCGATGTTACTAAAATATCATCGAGATAGGTAAAAATATGTGGCTCATATTTCGGACCAAATATAGCGTCTACTAAACGTTGCTGAGTTTGAGCAGCGTTCTTTAGACCTAACGGCATAGTGACGAACTGAAATAGACCTCGGCCTACTACTGCAAAAGCGGTCTTTTCCTTAGAGGATTTGTCTAAAGGAATTTGCCAGAATGCTTTTCTAAAATCTATCGAGGATACATACTTAGCATTCCTGAGTGATGTCAAAATTCTATCGATGTTCGGTAATGGATAGTTATCAAATTTACTGACCTCGTTGAGCTTTCTTCCGTCATAGCTTAGACGATGTCACTCCGAGTGTCAACATTTCGTCTAACCCCTTATTTAATACTTTTGACATGTATGGAGACATGGCGAAGGGCCTTGTCTTTACAGGACTGGCATCAGCCGTATCTATAGACATGGTGATTTTTTTCGTTCGGCCTAACCTATCTTTACTACTTATTTCATTGAAAGAGCTTATTACTTTTTCTGCTTTTAAGCGTTCCGTCCGCGAGAGATCATCTAGGGTACATAGACGCGAGAAAAGGTTTTCAAAAGAACTTTCTTAATAACAATCTTTAAAACTTGTTTGAGAGTTGACTTCTAGGGACTGTGGATACCACGAATTATCTTTAAAATTTACAAAAATTCCGAATTTTTGTGCAAAATCACATCCTAAAACCAAAGTATGTGATAGAGAAGGTACTATTAGAGCAGCAGAAATTACTCAACAATGACCATTGCAGACTAGCGGCAACTCAAACCGTACCTAAAACTTTTAGACGGCTGCCATCTGCAGTGGTAACACTTCTATTTTTGGACGTGGCATATTTTTATACTTAAACGACTTAAGATTTTAATACCATTCTGACCTATAACGGAGGCATTTGCACCAGAGTCAAATAAAGCCGAGAAATGGGCACCTAATAGATTTATCTTGATATGCGGTCTGTTATCTGAATATTTATGCACGAATAAAGGAGACACGTGACCATTTGGAGAAGCAGGAGTTTTAACTTGAGAAGGAGAATTTTTATTAGACTTTTAAAAAAATCAGAAACTTTTTGTAACTATTTAGTCCAATCTGATCTATTGGAATATCTCTTTACTTAAGATCCTCGTTAGAATCTTTCTTTTATCCGCGACCGGACGTTCTGAGAAAGTACGACGGATTTTCAGTTCATAGTCGAATTCATTTTCCAGTAAGTGATTGACTTTAAAATTTAAAGCTTCCATGATAAATGAATAAAATTTAAAAGAATTGTTTAAAAAGTCGTTGAAATATTTCTCCTGTGCTCTCAATAGTCTAAATAAAAATACGTAAAGGCACTTAAAATATGTAAACTTCTTTACCAAACATTAAAAAAAATCTTCGACAATTTCAAAAAAATTTCTAAGTATCGCCTTGTATTAACATTCCTTTACTAAGATATCTTAAGAATTTTCAACAAAAAATCTTCAAATACCGTTTCATATCAGCAAAGTATTTTTAATATTCATGCAAAATATAGGTGAGAAAAAAGAACAGTTTTTTGTTCGGTTATCCGCAAAATAAACAGTGCAAAAATTAAAGTCGACCAACACATTTGCTAATCTGAACTATAAAGTTAGCTTTTAAGAAAAAAAGTAGGAATCGCTTATCTTAGAGTCAACAACAAAATTCAAATATCTAAATCATATTCCAGTAGGTGATTGACTTTAAAATCGAAGGCTTCCATGATAAATGTATAAAATTTAAAAGAATTGTTTAAAAAGTCGTAAAAATATTTTTCCTGTGCTCCCAATAGTCAAAATAAATAAAATCATATAAAGGCAACTAAAATGTGTAAACTTCTTTACCAAACATTTAAAAAAACTTCAACAATTTCAAAAAAAATTTCTAAGTATCGCCTTGTATTAATATTCTTTTACCAAATATGTTAAGAATTTTCAACAAAAAAATCTCCAGATATCGTTTTCGTACCAGCAAAGTATTTTTAATATTCATGCAAAATATAGGTGAAAAAAACGTATGGCTTTTTTCTCTTCTTCGGTTAACCGCAAAATAAATCTAACAATGCGAAATTAAAGTAAACCAGCACATCTGCTTATCTGAACTATCTCTTATCTTAGAGTCAACAACAAAATTCAAATATCTATATCCGATAAATTGAAATAAAAAATTCTACAAATTTCCTGCTTTTGTCTTACTGCTATAGTGTAGTTTCGTTTAATAAGTATTATGAAATAAAAATATCTGCAAAGTTAGAGCTTTTATTTTGTTCGAAAGCTAGTACACTGAACCCTTTAAAAAATAAAATTCCAAAAGCCCGCGTTGACAGCGCTATTTTGTAACGTGTGAAAAAAATGTTGCCCCAAGCTTGGGCGTAATTTTGTAGCTTTATGAAAAGGTGTTCTCAGTTTGAGGCATCTCTTTTTGTACCCTGTGAGAAGTTGTTTGTCCCACGCTTGAGCGCAATTTTGTAACATTGGAACTTGCCCGCACGTTTTGTGGTGTCATTTTGTAGCCTATGAAAAAGTGTTTAATTGCGCCCCACGTACACTGCGTCATTTTGTACCGTTTGAATATTGGACGCCCCAAGCTTGAGCACAATTTTCTTGCAGCCCGCTTTAATTTCTGCTAATGAATTGAGTGGATCCTGATTTTTAAAAGAACTAAAGAAATTAAACAAACACTAGCTCAGTTTTCTTTGGTAGAGAGATATGGGTAAGAGATATTTGTCTTACGTCTTTTTGGAATTTTTTTCTATTTTTAAAAAAAACCTCAGTTGTACGACTTTTTTTTGGGCACCACTCATTTTAAAATAGAAACGGTTTAACTTCAGCTAAGAGAAATGAGAAAAAACTGAAGTGTTTTATGGATATTACTAAAAAAAGAAATTAGTCTAGCACAACTGATCCTGAAAAGAAAATAAAATATTCAGTGAGACACTAGCTTTAATCAACAAAAAGAAAATTTATTCATGTTTTTAAAATAAAAATAAAAAGTTCTAACCTTTACAGTTTATACCAAAAAATTCTAGCCTAAATAGTAGTTGTTACATTTAAATTTTAAACCTTTACAACCCCCGAAGGCGAGACATCGTTTTTTTACACTTCACTTTTTTGTCTGTTATACGTTGCTGTTAATGCACTACTCTCAAATAAGTCTATTGGAGGGAGTTTTGTTGACTTACTGTTTTTCAGTCCTGCTGTGATGGACTTCGCCCGATTTCACACACTTTTTCTTAACACTTAGAAAGCTCACTACAGCTTTTATTTAGGAAACTGGTACTTTTATTATTCACATGATGGTTGTTAGCCTCTCGGCTAGACGGTACTGCCTGGTTGCGGCTAGATGGAAAACAACCCCGGTCTGCGGCTCGATGGAAATAAGCCTTGCTGGTAGTTTCTCAGGCCCTTAAATAATCGTGCGATTTTTGCCGGTAATATCCGGACGCTCCAATCAAAACTCCGGGTCAAACATTTCGCCAATCGCGGCCTGGCGGTAGGTTCGATCAGCAACCCGCACCACACAGTATATACTGAATGTCCTGAAACTTTTGTTTAATATACCGGTCGATGTTTTAAAATAAAAATAAATACAATTCGAAGTGAAAAATCAGTAACATTGCATGGTCTTAAAATCCAGGAAAAAAATGAATGTTACAATATATATATATATATATATATGGTATATATATATATATATATATATATATATATATATATATATATATATATATATATATATATATATATATATATATCGTAGACCAGGGCTGTCAAGGTCATGCACAGTTTGAGCCAATTTCGGAGGTAACGCCTACCGCTGCCCCCACCGCTGCTGCTGCCGCCGTTCGCGCAGTCTCAGGAGCGGCTATGAGAGACATAGGAGGAGCGCATTGTGTTTGGTAAGCGGCCGAGCCGCGATCGGCGGCTCGGCCGCTTAACGTCTAGCAGTGGTAGGGGCAGCGGGAGGCGTTACCTCCGAAATTAGCTCGAACTGTTCATGACCTTGACAGCCCTGTTGTAGACCAACTTGAACGAATAGAAATTTAGGTTTAATATCTAAATCTAGATAATCTTGTTTCGTTTCGTTACAAATTTAATTAGTGAATACTGTTAATACGGGCAAAATGGGTACCTTTAATATTTTAGTCGACTCAGTCAAGCGAGTGTCGAATAGGAATACGCTGAGCTCCACAACCCGTAAGAGAAAATTGTGCTACTTTTAAAAATTGACGCTCAATCTTTTGTTTAGTTCAGATTAATTCAGGTTATATTAATGCAAATTTTAAAAAGTTTAAACCACGATGGATATAGGAAACCACTGATTTCGAAACTTGGGCTATTAATAAATAGGTGGCATAATAATCGGTCAAAGGTTAACGATGACAACCAATATATAATCTATTGTATACTCGGCTGATTACTTTAGAACCGAAATTATATATTTATTATTTATCTATTACATTTTTTATTTTAGCTCCCTAAAAATATAGCCTATGTACTTTCCAAAAGTAAAAAAAAATATCAGTTTAATTCAGATTGTTAGTTTCAGAGATTACCTCCAATAATGAAACAAACAAACATACACACTGTCCTGCTCTATTATTTATATTATATATATATATATATTTATATTTATATATATATATATATTTATATATATACAAATAGTAATTTTAGACCAACTTGAATGAATAGAAATTTAGGTTTAATAGCTAAATCTAGATAATCTTGTTTAGTTACAAATTTTTAATTAGTGAATACTGTTATACAGGCAAAATGGGTACTTTTAATATTTTAGTCGACTCATATACAAAAGCGAATGTTGATTAGGAGTACGCTGAGCTCGACATTCCGCAAGAGAAAGTTCCTCTACTTTTAAAAATTGACGCTCAATCTTTTGGTTAGTTCAAATTAATTCAGGTTATACTAATGGAAATTTTAAAAAGTTTAAAGCCTCGTCTAGTTTAAAATTGTTATGACAACGTTAAAGGGCGATTTACGACAGTTTCATATATTTACACTCATTATTTAGATTCAAGTCAATTCAAGTTTTATTACTAGATATTTTGAAAAAGTCTAGGTTGCTTTCAGACTGCCATATTTGTATCTGGAACTCTACTTTTTGTGTCGGTCGGCTAAAAAGTTAACCACGCGCGTTAGCCTGTTTTACATAATGCTTTTAGAATCATATGAAAGCAACGTATATCGTTTCACACATTAAATTTATGCGAAAAATTACAAAATGACGACGATACGAGTATATTGATTTAGGCTGGTGTTGATCTTAAAAATATTTTTCAAAGAGCATACTTTAAATTCGCAACGTCGGAGCTATATTCTTTACGCTTCACCGGCTGATGTACTGCATGGAATTTTAACGATATTTCTTCATGTTGCACGCGGATTTGTATGCATTAGTTTATTTAGCTACCTGCTTATACTTATAAATTTTTCATGAAGTTTAATGTCCTTTTTTACAGTTTACTGCTTACGACAGTCCGTTAGCAGAACTAAAGTATGGACATAAAAGCAGGAGCCTTAGTCGAATAAAATCCAGTTTTGCAATCCTGACTGTGTTATTAAGATATATTTTTCCATAGATAAGTAAGTGAGCGGTAGGTGATTTTGTTTATAAATGTATAGTCTTGAATTGTTGTTGAAGTTATACTTGGTTGTCCTGGGCAGTTCATACCAAGAGGACAAGATTCTCCAGGTAAAAGTGTTCTAAAGAAGGAAAACAATGATCGTACCAGGAGTACCAAGCATGCAAATTTTTATTCCAAGCATACACCATTCTAGAATGAATCACATGGGCTACATCCATCGATCAGTTCTTATACAAATATCTACAGCACAGTCAAAAACTATTCTACAATATGGTTTTTGGTGGGTTCTTGCCCACCAATCAGGCGAACCGCTCGCTTCTGAATAGAATCTAACAAATGCGTAGTATTTATATTCCACCCCTATACATAGGAGCTGTGTACAATCCATGTCTGATTTTAAGCTTTGTAGAGAATTCAAAGCTTTCATGGATTTTAATGCTTTCTAGCACGAAATGATTATCATAGTTTTCGAGCAGTTTTATTTGCTATATATGCAAAATAATTATAATAAGATACTGTAGCTTTAAATTCTACGTTGTTACTGTCAGCTCAGAAGAGAATATCTTCCGAATTTTTCTCGAATTGTTCTTCCGGATATCTGCGAATATTTACATCGCCAGCTGGTGTTCAAACTTTCGATTTTCCAGCATATCGTTTACGTAAAAAAGAAAGGAGTTAGGAAGGAGTATGTAGCTTTAGGACAGTCACTCGCAAAGGATGATCTCTAAGAAATATCATTAGCCATAAACAAAACATTTTAGACATGCCATAAGCTACACAAATACCCAGGACATATCAAGTGCAACCGCTAGAGTCTTCCCATAATATCCAGTTTCGTTGTTTTAAATGTATATAATATAGGTAAGAAAATCTCCTATTGATTTTTCCATACATAAGCTGTATTAATATCAAATCCTTCCGGAAATTTTAAATGATATCTTCTCATATCCTTTTTTAATAAACTTTGATATTACTGGAAGCTAGTTAACAGTTGTTTTACAATTTTCCAATTTCCTTTATCAAAAAACTTGGTAGGGCTAAGCTTTCTAACTATATGAGCCGAAATACATGGATACTCTTATACGGTTTGAGTCTAAACACATACCCATATCAGTAGCCTAATTAACTCAGTCTAGGTAGAGGTTTTATATATAAATGAAATAAGAACCCAAAATTGTTAAGACTTAAGATATTTCACTTACAATATATATAAAACTAAAGCTAGTCCAGTTCCATTGTTAGAGGTCCTGAGGAAGGGGTCTAAGGATCTTGGGTAGTGACTTCTGTCGTTGGGAGAGGTCCATAAGCTTATCTGAGGATCGGGTTAGGGTGGCGGGGGCCTTATCCAGAAATCTTAGATAAACCGTGTTCATACATATATTCTCAGATGGTTGGTTGCTGAAGATCACGGTGGATTTGTGCGTTGCGAATGAACCAGGGGCATTAGCGATGAGACGAAGGGCCTCGTTTTTAAATAGTCTGGAGGTTGGATCTATGGGTACGTGACATTTAGCATTATGCCAGGCTAGAGTAGGTGGTTCCGGCCCTGATGATTATTTTGTAAATTGTCAACTTGTCGCGTGTTTACAATTTACTAGATTTGTTGAGGAGTGGATACAGCTTGGCTAGGGCTGGTTGACTTTCTTGGTGGATGCAGCGATCTGGTCCTTCTGTAGTAGTAGCTTGTCGTAGTGGAAGTCCAGGTACTTGAGTTGCTGGTCTATTGGAGTCTGTTGCTATAGACGGTGAGGTGGACCGCCATGAGGCTGGTAGGTTTGGTTAAGATGACGACTTGTGTCTTGGATAAATTCAAATAGATTCTCCAATGCTCAAACCAAGATACTAACTTGTTTAGGTGGTGTGGAAGGCCGCTGGCGATCATTCTGGTGTACTTGGCAGTAGCGGTGATGATGCCGTAGTCAGCATACATGAGTAAGGAGGTCTAGTCAAGGGAATATCGGCAGTAAAGACATTAAACAAGTTGCGTAGATGACAGAGCCTTAAGGGACTTCAGCTCGAATAGCCATAATTATTTCGGAGGTCGCTTAATCTACTCTGACTAGGAAAATGTAGTCCGAGAGGAACGAACGGACCAATTTAGTTGTGTTGATAGGATTATTTTGCATTATCTTTTTGACTTTATTAGATATCTGTTGAACTCGGCACATTTTTAGCAGTTATCTTGTGCATTTCTTGAGTATGATGTCAGGTATTCCATTGGCGCCAGAAACTTTGTTGATGTTTGGCGAGTATATTTATTTTTAAATTTTTGTAATAAAAAATGTTTAGACTACAATATACGAACGTTTGTGATGATGAAAGTAAAGTAAATTATTTTTTGTAGCTCTAAACATCAGAGACGGTTTATAGTGTAGTAATAACCAAAAAGGTTAAAATTATAAAAAAAACGATTAATCCTTATTTTTTATCTTACAAATCTTTGACAATAAATTTGTCTTGGAGAATTTTAAATAAAAATAATTAACAGCTCTTCATTTTACATCGATTACCATTATTTAACACTTACTTGATTTTTTAGCATTGTATTTTAGCTTCCTGTTTAAGCTTAGATTTTATTAAATTATTTAGAATTTTAACCATCGAGAATGACCATGAGACTCAGTTCTTTCTGGTCTCAGTTACTATTTTTTATTCTACTTTTGTGAAAAAAGAAGGCAGAAAGGGTATAAAATTAAATATAGACACTGTTAGATTAAGAGTCTTCTTCCACGTCAGCATATTGGTAGACGTAGATAATACGAGTTTTTATTATTATTACTAGTGATGTCAGACTCGATAATTTTGCCAATAACTACCTGACGAGCCCAGGTATTATGTACTATTTTGGCTATCGCAAGTCAGGTTGGACCTCGTGAACTTTTAAAACTGTTTTCGTCCCCTAAGCCGCTAGAATTTTTCCTGTGAATAAATGTTAACGTCCACGTTGTTCAATATGCTTTGTTTCCCTATTTTAATTTCCTGATATTTTAAGCGTAATATATTACGTTTTATAATAAAATGCTCTAAAGGTGCATTTACATCGGTGAGATGCTCGTAGCTCAAGTAAAATCGATCCTTATGATCATTTTCGATCTGAGAGAGATTGTAATTTCTTATGGATTTCTACGGTGTATAAAAAATGTTGATTGTCATACCATGGGAAAATGTTATTCAAACAATAACTGTGAGGTACTAATAGATGTGGAGCGTGGTATTGGAAAAGGTTCATCGAATAGAATCAGGGCCTTAGCAAAGAAAATGTTACCAAAACCCGATATATGGGTATTTGAGAGAGATACGGGGCTCGTTTTTAAAGTAAGTATCGTTTTGATATTAAAAAAATAAAGCCATAATCTACTTTTCAACATAATTTCCACCTATATTAAGGCATTTGTCGTATTGGAATACCAGCTTCTGCATTCTATAGTCATAGAAACCTGCCACCTGGTTTGCTAATCACATGCTAACTTCTATTTTTTATTATTACGTATGTAATGCCACAAGTATAAAAATAAGTCACTTTACTTACTAACATATATCTAATATTTAAAATTCCATAATTAAACACTATAAACGTGTTTTTTAAAAATTATATATATATATATATATATATATATATATATATATATATATATATATATATATATATATTATATATACAAAATATATATCATTTCCTTAGGTGAATATCAAATATTCACCTAAGGAATAGAATTTATTGTCGGCATGCAACCTCTTCACTTTGCCCTTAAAAGAACCTAGGTTTTTAATATTTTTCAGATATTCTAGAAATGCATTAAATACTTTTATACAACTAGTTAATGGTCCCTTATGAAACAAGGAGGTGTGATCTAAGTTATTCCCACCCTCGTGCTAATGTCATCGAAGATATAACTGTTTTTTAAAGAGAAGGCTGTTGTTCTTTTACACAAAAACTTAACAGACATATAAGGAGAAACAAGGTACCGTCATAATGTTCAAAAATCTATCTGAAGTCTCCTTGTACTTCATATGGTAAACGCCCCGATTTAGTCTTTTCTGTAGTGAAACAGTACCAGAGCATAATAGTGTATGAAATTATGCTTAGATACTTACAATAAATAAAATAATTTTATTGTAGCTAAACTAATTTTATCTCTCAACGTAGGCAGCAGAAATTATTTTCTGTAGATGGTTGTCCTAAAAATCTAATGTTTGTTTTTAAAACTGATCTTTAACTTTCCTGCAATTTTTCTTTTTAGCTTGATGATCTACTGCATCGGAACCTGAGGCTCTAAAATAATATTTATTTCCTGACAATCCATTTTTAAAAACAGTCTATAAAGATATGGGAATATATGTATGTCTAAATTCAATGAGAAAAAATACAAAAAAAATTAAGAAAACCATCTTTGTACATTTTATTTAAATTTTTAGGGTTTAAAGATTCAAGATTGATGTTAAATCAAAAAATAAACAAATGCTTTTTTAAATCTACTTTATTTTTTCACTTTAGAACTCAAAAACCTTAGATTTGTAACAAGAATATCGTTTACCATTTCGGTATTAATCTTGGAAATGCTATTAAAAGACTGAATAAAATTGTGTTCTTATTTTGCCCAACCAAATAAAGTTAACTGAAACGTCAACATCAGCTGTTAAGTGGCAAGGACCCAAATTATAAACACTTTTATATTGAAATAATAGATAAGCAATCTTTTTAATTACGATTAAATCTTATTTTTACTAGGTGTGCAGTGTATTATCTATTATTATTTTGTTTGGTTGTGATATGCAACACAGTAATAATGCACTTCCGTCTGCGATTTTTTACACAAAGGCAGCCTGTCAGGTTGGATTGTTTTGCCAGTTTTGCCTTTTTTTTTAACTTATCAGACATTCGAATTTGATAAAGTATGATTGTGCTCTACATGATCCCACAAGTCACCCGTTTTAATATGTTAAGTGATTTCCATAACACCCTGTGTGGCAATGTTAACTACACCAAAGGCAAATTCTCCAGGAGCTTACACAACAGCGATTATCCATGTCAGCTCAGAGGAGGCGTTGCCACCCCTCACCGTCTAGCACTACAATTTACGATCCAGACAACGTAAAAATTCCGAACGCACATCCGAACTTGTTTTTGTATTTACCATCGATCAGCGATCACTAAGCACTGAAAATATCAAATGAGATTTTGACGAAACGTCTGCGACTCACTAGACAAATTAACATTAATCAAAGGATGTACACCTGGATAAATCAAGAAGGACATTTTTCCACAAAAAGTCGTATCGTCGTTTGTCGAAAACAAACATAGTCTGAACAGAGAACACACTAAAAGAAAATTACAGCATTCGCTGTATTTTCTTAGGTTTACAAAATCCCAAAACTTGACTCTATTTAAGCCGTAGAAAGTTAAAATTTTAGAGAAAAATGGCGTCGGCCAGAATGGCAGAATACCTTAATAGAACTGCTACATGCACTAACTTATAGTTATTAACCAAAATTATGTTATTGTAAAATTGATTATTATTTTTTAAAAAGAGATTTTTGTGTTTTTAACTTGACAGTCAGATTATTTCAAAGTAATACTATGTTATATTTGTTTGTGTACAATTTGGTCACGTAACAAGTTAAATGGTTTTTACACTGAGAGGGTATGACTAAAATTGAAAAGAAAATCACAGAATTCTAAAATGTGATGGTATGGTAAATCACTTTAACATACCTACGCAATAGATTTCATAACATTTTATATATATATATATATATATATATATATATATATATATACATATATATTTATATATATATATATATATATATATATATATATATATATATATATATATATATATATATATAGATATATATATATATATATATATATATATATATATATATATATATATATATATATATATATGTATATGTCGTATATTGTCGTTATATCAGAGGATGTCCAATTTTAATTTCTAGTCTCCATTTTCTTAGAGGGAAGTATTTTTTCAACTAATCAATAGTTAATGATAACAGAAGCATATTGTCTTTTTACGTCTGTACGAAACACTTATGGGATTACTTCGATGTCTGTCCGTCTGTTTGTTTGTCTGCCACATTCGATCTTCTCCGAAATTATTTGACATTGAAATTTGTCGCATATTGATGGCCTTATCATGGCTGTGTAGTTTTGAAAGTTAAATTTTTACTTAATGGGTTAGTTTTGAGGGGTGAAAAACTTTGTGTAAGGTCGTTGAGTGGGGTGTCAAATCAAAGCTTATGAAAATACATGATCAAAAATATATATGATGTAATACTCGTACAAACTTTTCTTCATATTGTTTTAAAAAAAAAATGGCTGTCCCCCCACCCTATCTCTAAGAGTACTAATCAACAAATTTCGAAAAAATCTGGAAGATTCTCTGTTAGGTGTAAATTAAATGAAAATTATTACGAGTGAACTACCTTTGATGATTTATCTGGTTTATAAAAACAAAAATCGGGAACAAAACTTAATTGAAAACTAAATTAGGGTGTGTTTTTTGAAGTCACTGATCATTTTATACCGCGGTAACAAATTTTTTTATTTTAATAGCATTCACTGCACACTTGAACTAGCCGGCTAATTATATATAATTTTTATAAGTATGTTATGGAAATGAAAATCAATAAGAAACACCAGTTTAACTTAAACCAAAATACCTGAAAATAATAAATTAATAAGGGGCTTTTTTATATTTAAAATAGAATAAAGCTAAAAAAAGCCCTTTGTTAAAAAAGCATAAATTTCTATCAATTTATTGCCAAATGCACAACTTTTCATTTTAATAAAAACAGAAAATCCATTTGAAACGGCAAAATATTTCTCACTAAATTATCCATAACAACGCTCTCAATTTGGTCGCTGAAATTAATATGAAACGATAACGGCCCCATTCAACAGTCCATTAGTTTAACAGTTCGTTTTATGAACTTAATTTTGATTTATTAATACAACTTTCGTTGTCGCGGTTGCTATCTAAAAACACATATAAAATTTATAATTTCCTGAATTTTATTTCTAAATGCCCAAGTAGTTATAGATTACGAGTTTTCGAATGGTTAAATTCTAATTAACTTTGTTTCAGCTATTGCCTCATTTAATTCGTATACTTTGTAAACCTTAGAGAAAAACCCTTTCTCTAAGTCCGTAGAAGTAGTGCGGAATTTTTTGGCACAAATTCGTTTCGAACTCACCTCGTTTGGGATAACTTTGGTGAGATTATATTATTTCAATTAGTTTATACTAGTTCGGGTTAGTTCAGGTGGTCTAAACTTGACTAACGTCAGATTTCTAAGTCAAAGGGACCTTCCTATCTTGAGTCTTTTTCTTTTTAAATTAAAACCAAAAATTGTCTATATTTAAAAATTATTTCTAAACATTCCGTAATACGTATAGATCTCAAAATTTATTCGTTTTAAAAATTATAGAAAACTAATAGAAACGAAATTGTGACTGTACTTGTAATTCAACATCTTTCAACTTGAAACAAAGTTTTACTAAATTTACTAGCTTATATTAAAGTTGCCAAGCTCTTTGAGAAACGGTATTACGTACTTTGCCGAATTACATCTTTCTAACTGCATCAGGTGTTCAATGGAGGATTTAAGTTGACTATTCATGTAGTTAACTTTGTTGGCAGTAACAAGAATTATTTTATTTAAAAATATCGAATAGTGAAGGTAATATTAATGAAACTGAAGCCAATTTGGGGCTTATTACTCATATATTGTTGTGATTATATGTTCATGAAAATTGAGTAAAAATTCATACTTTTTTTACAGTTTAGTCAACGTTGAGACAAAGACTTTGTAGCATACCTGAAATTTTTACTTAACAAATACTTTAAAAAATCGATGTTCTAGCCTCGTTAGTTACGGGCGCAGTCTTACTGCATATGATTACAATCAATTCCAATTCATCTATCAAACTGTTACGCGGAAATAGTGATTTCCGATTAAAATATCGAAAAGTTGGCTCCTGAAAATTTTGGAGTTCGATACAACGAAAGCATATATATATATGTATATATATATATATATATATATATATATATATATATATATATATATATATATATATTATATATATATGTATATATATATATATATATATATATATATATATTATATATATATATATATATATATATACATATATACATATATATTATATATATATATATATATATATATATATATATATACATATATACATATATATATATATATATATATATATATATATATATATATATATATATTATATATATACATATATATATATATATATATAATATATATATATATTATATATATATACATATATATATATATATATATATATATATTATATATATATATATATATATATATATGTATATATATATATATATATATATATATATATTATATATATATATATATATATATATATATATATATATATATATATGTATATATATATATATATATATATATATATATATATATACATATACATATACATATACATATATATATATATATATATATATATATATATATATATATATATATATAATATATATATATGTATATATATACAGGCTGTTATGGAATTCACTGCATATATTGGAACTGGTTGCTCCTTATGGTAAGACTGATTGCAGAAAATTAATATTAATAAATGTGACATGAATATTTTTTCACGCCGCCTCTCCGGTATCATCCGTCTCCATCTTTAGTGTTGTAAGATTTAGCTAAAGCTTTTCCAATAAATTTAATAAAAAAATATATAAAAATACTTAATATTTTAATCTTTGAAAAAGCAGTTCTTTATTCCGGACTTGATTCTTATTGTAAGAATAACTACTATTAAAAGACTATAATCCGTCTAAAACAAGAAATAGGAGAATTTAATACACTCAAATTTCTTATAACAATATTCAAAAAAATTAAAAAAAAAAACTATTTAATGAAAAAAATTATAATAATTTTTACCTTTAAAAATAATAGCACCGTAACATCGATAAATTAGAAGGAGCTCTGTAAAAAATGTATGCTCTTAACCGAAAGAGTTGTTGAATTGCAACACTTACTACAAATTTTAATCCGTTTAGGGTACCCCGGAATAGTTTATTATTTTAAGAATAACCAGTATAATCCGTTTAAAAACACAACACTCGAATTGAAATCTCATGCTGTATAACCTTAGCTAATTCAAAACACTTTAATCCGTTTATTTTTGGTTTTACCAGTTTCCCCGTAGTAGATTTAAGCTAATCTACTAATAAAACACTTATTTATTTGACACGAAAAAATTAACAATGGTTAAAACGTTTAAAACAATGCAGTTCATAGGGTTTGGTAGCTCAAATGCACAAAATGAATGGAAAAAATCGTCAAACGTCAAAACAAATGATTAAATCATTTAATCTTTACTTCTCAAATATTTTGACAGAAGAAAACTTTCTGAAAATTTAAATCTGCTTACCTTATTTTAAAAGTGGCTTTGTGTATAAATGTAGGGCGAGACAAAATGCTCAGAAATCGGTAAATATGTAGAATATCTTTACCGGAGTAGGAAATAACATGCTGCGTAGATCCTATGGAAGCAAAGTGGACATTAAAAGATAAGTCTAATTTTATTAATTCAGTTTTATTACTTGCATTAGTGAAAATTTTACCAGATTTTTTCAACTCTGATAATAAAAAATGTGTCACCGTTAGAAAACTTTCATGCTAAAATATGGCAAAGAGAAAAAAGTTCAAGTTGACACTAGTAATTTTGTAATTAATCTTTAGAAACAACTTATCAGTATTTTAAATGATAATTCCGTTTCCCGGTAACAATATTTTAACAATGTAATTTTATCAGTAACCTATTGCCACATAATTAGTTTAAAATTTATATCTTGAGGACTATAAAAAAGTAAACCTAATTATTGTTTTAACTTATCATTGATATATCCAAAAATAGGGTTCTCAACGTTTGTAGAGTATAATCGTTAAACTAAAGTAGAAAAACAAACTTGATTATTTAATTTGTGGACTATTTTCTGTCAGGTCATCTGTTCAGTGTAGGTTAAAAATTTTACATGTCTATAAATAACTATAGAGTTTCTTAAAATAAAGTTAATTTATCTTTATTTACTTACGCTGGTATAAAAAGAATTTTGCTTCAGTAGTATGTTGTCAGCTTTATTTACTAATATGAAATTATTTCTGTAACACCCTGAGGCCTTTAAACCAGAAAATTGAGATGATCAGGCAACTATTCCTGTCCCACATAACAAAAAACCAGAAGACTGGGGCAAACCAGAACATATCCCAGATCCAGCTGCTTTCAAGCTCATGACTAGGTCAATGAAATGGACAGCAAATGGGAACCGCCAATGATCGATAACCCTCTCACTATATTAACTTTTACTATCATTTGTTCTTACTGTCTGTTTTCTGTAATCAAGATAGCTACTACAATGTAATAAAATTTATGCAATAGTATTTTAGTGTCTACAGTATCAAATGCATTTGCTAAACCTAGAAAAGAAAAAAACTTACAGCATCTTTTGTGCCCCAATTCTAAATTGTTTTTTATAGATTATACTATTATTTTTCACAAAATCGAATATTCTAAAATAAAAAAAATTTTCAAACATTTTCGCCATCTTTGACATTAGTGGAATTGGTCGATAATTGTTTACTTTATGCCTATTAGAAGATTTTTGTATTGGTACTATTTCTGTTTTTTTTTTAAGAACAGCAGACCAAGCTGCATCTATCAGAAAATATATATATATATATATATATATATATATATATATATATATATATATATAGGATGTCCCATTTAAAAAATTTGAGATTTTTCAATTTAAAATAGTCGAAATGCATAAATTTATTTTGAACACCCTATAGCATCTAATTCAAATTCCTTCACATATATCTTTTTCTTCGTCTCTATAGAATGCTCATACCAATTATGAGTATTTTACCTTCAGAAACAATGGCGCTACTGGCAATTTTTTACAAAACTGAAAACTAGTATTTTTTTTAAAAATTGAAATATTAGAAAAACTACTAGGTTTAGGTATATAACATTATTAACAAAAAAGGTATAAAATTTTACGCAGAATTTAAGAATAAATTAGAAAATAGGATGTTCCATTTAAAAAAACATAAGTTATGTAGGTCACACTTTTTTGCAGTGCCCTGTATACTCAAAAATCATTTTACACTATGTACCTTAACATTCCCTAAAACTATTGTATTTAACATTGTTTCGTCATTCCCGAAACAAATAAAATAATGAACTTGACTCTATCGCCAGAGCAGAATATAAGGGTGAATATGACAATAATTTCGAAGTTAAAGATTATTGTTGTACCGGGTAGTATTTTTAGAGTAAAAGAAAAAAAACATTGTCCTACACGCTAACGAGTCCGGAAAACGCCGGAAAAATCGAAAAACCCGTTGTAGAGCACAAAATTCTCTACAAGAAAGGCCATATGAAATTTTTTGGAAATATTAATATTAAATTAGATAATTAAAAGTTTTTTCCCAAAATTTCATTATTCATTAAAATTCTTTTATAATTAACATTATTTATAATCGTTGATTAAATAGTTACTTCTCACCGTGTACATGTGTAACAAATTTTAAATGTATTTCATTCTAGAATTACCGTGCCAACAGACAGATAGGCTAACAAATCAAGAGACCTATAGAAAAACATACCGACGGAAATTAATGACAACTTCTTTTCATGATCTAGGAACCCTAAAACGTAAAGAAAAGCAAAAAGCTCGGAAAGTGAATTTTTTACTAATACAATACTTCCCTTTACCAAGAAAAGTAAAAAACAAGAAAAAATAAGCATATTACTATTAAAACTATAAAAAATTTATGAACATCAACCCCTTTTACCACCTCCCTCTGTAGGGATATCGCTAAAAAACTATAGGCTTCATCCCTTCTATAGGTATTATTTTTATACGAATTTTAAAATTGATATCTCATTTCGTTCAAGAGGTATCGTGCCAACAGACCGACGGACAGATAGACGTACTAACGGAAGTGGACGATTATAATCTTCGTGATGTAGGAATTCCAAAACTTAAAAAAAGCAAGAATCTAAGACAGTGTTTCTCAACCTTCCAGTATTTGCGACCCAATTTTCAAGCATAATTTTCATCGCGCCGCCCCCGCTCTCATACAATAACAATGCATGCAATAATAATGTACTTTCAGTATTTTGAAGCTAAAGCTACACTATGACCTTAGTTACACACCTTACAAACTACCAAGAATAAGTAAATTTATTCATATTTGGCAACACATATTTTCTGCGTTGACAAAACTAGAATCGATGCCTCTCTATTGCTCTCTGTCACGTCCACCATATTGGTAGTGGCTTCGCGAGAAGTTCCGAGTTGTCTCGAACATTCGGAAAGTCTGCCCAAAAGTGTATAAATGCTGCACCTCGTTCAATTATAGCCCGTCTCAGTCGAGTTGATCTTTCTACTGCTAACGAATTTATCGTGAATGGGTATGTTGTAATTTACATGTTAATTGAAATACAAGGTATTAAGTATTCATGGCAGTAAATTTATACAGAATCATGAATACATTTTTAAGTGGGCGTAAGCGAGCATTAGACGATAGTGAAGCATCAACAAGTGCACAGACGAGCGTGGTTCCGAAAATAAAATCAAGAATACTTAAATTTAGGGTTTACCAGTAGTGAAGTAAATGAAGAAGAAAAGCCCCTGTGTGTCATTTGCTCAAAAATCTTCGCAGCAAACAGCATGAAACCAAACAAACTTAAACGACATTTGGAAACGCTTCATAGTGAGTACCTTAACAAACCCCGAGAAATCTTCGAATTAAAATTAAAATCATATGTAAAGCAGAAAACATTTTTTAAGAAAACTTTGTTTGTGAATAAAAGTTTTACTTGCCCCTTACAAAGTTTCATATAAAATAGCCTGACGTAAAAAGCCTCACACCATTGGTGAAGAGCTACTTTTACCAGCAGCAATTGAGACTGTAGAAATTATGTTTGCAGATAATTTTGCCAAACAATTGCTATCCATACCTATATCAAATGATACTGTTGCCCGTCGAATTGGTGATATAGCTGAAGATGTACAGCATCAGCTTTTCGGAAAGTTGCGTGACAAATTGTTTTCAATTCAGCTTGATGAGGCAACAGATAGCAATAAAGATGCTCATTTCATTGCCTATGTTCGATTTTGTGATGGTATGTCAGCAGTAGAAGAACTATTTTTCTGCAAACCAATAGAACTCAAAGCAACATTACTCGCATTATTTGCAATCTTAAATGATTTTATGAACGAGGCAAATATGGAGTGGAAAAACTGCGTCGTAATATGTACCGATGGTACTCCTTCAATGTCTGGAAGATTTGAAAGTGTACTAGCACTTGTGAAACAAAAATCTCCACTGTGTGTGTGGACACATTGTATGATTCACAGAGAAGCTCTGGCTTCCAAAGAAATGAATCGTACTCTAAATATTGTGCTCATTACAGTTACCATAGGAAATTATATTAAAATGAGACCCCTAAAATCTAGAATTTTTTCTGCACTTTGTAAAGACATGGGTGCCGACCATTCAGCGTTACTATTTTATTGCGAGGCAAGATGGTTATCACGTGGGAAATGTTTGCAACGTATTTATGAATTAAGAAATGAAATCGCCATTTTTCTAGAAGAGGAAAACCGACCAGAAGCCGAGAAGTTTCGAGATAGTTTATTTGTGATGAAATTGAGCTACTTGATCGATATATTTGGGAAATTAAATACCTTAAATCTTCAACTCCAAGGAACAAATACCCATATATTCGATACAAGTGATAAAATTAATACTTTTTGTAGAAAATTGGAATTGTGGAGCAGAAATGTAAAGCAAAAAAACCTAAAAATGTTTGCAAATGTGGGTGAATGTGTTAAAACATACAAGGCTGAAGAATAACATGTGAAAGTTGTTTTAGTAACCATTGAAAATCATCTAGCCATGTTGATAAAGAATTTTAAAAAGTCTTTTCTTACTGACGACAACTTGGTAGCAAGTTACGAGTGAATTAGGGATCCATTTCAAAATACTCTCGAAGGGCTCTCAACTTCCGAAGAAGAAATCTTCATAGACTACAGGGCAAGTGGCGAAATCAAAAGACAATTTAATAGTAAATCATTTTTTGAATTTTGGGCAGGGCTGAATGATGAGTTTTCTGCACCGAAAACAAGAGCATTTCGTATACCATTACCATTTTCAACATCCTACCTTTACGTAACCAAATTTTCTGCGGTGGCTGCTTTGAAAGCAAAATATAGATATCAGGTAAATATAAAAAAAAAACCGGTCAAGTGCAAGTTGAACTTGCACAATTAGTGTTCCATACGTTGATTGTTTTTAAAATAAAAAATCTTGTTAGGGTGGTATAAAATGATCAGTGACTTCACAAAACACACCCCAAATGAGTTTTCAACAAAGTTTGTTTCCAATCTTTACTGAAAACTGGTGACCTTGAAATTTTGATTTTTTTTATATACCAGATAAATTATTAAAGGTAATGATAATTTTCGTTCAATCTATACCTTGTGGAGAATATTCCAATATTTTTCAAAATTTTTTGATCAGTACTTTTCGAGATAAGGTAGGGGACAGCGATTTTTTTCACGATTTTTTAAAAGTAATACGAAGAAAAGTGTGCGCAAGTATTACATTATATATATATATATTTTTTACTCGTGTTTTCACAAGCTTTCATTTGACACCACACTCGATGACCTAGTAAAAATTTTTTTTTTCACTTCCGATTTCACCCCTCAAAATGAATCCCTTAAGTCAAAATTTATGTTATGGTGATATAAAATGATCAGTGACTTCACAAAACACACCCCAACAAAGTTTATTTCCAAACTTTACTGAAAATTGATGACCTTGAAATTTCTGTTTTTTTTTATATACCAGATAAATTATTACAGGTAATGCACTCGTGATAATTTTCGTTCAATCTATACCCCGTGGAGAATATTCCAGAATTTTTTCAAAATTTTTTGATAAGTACTTTCCGAGATAAGGTGGGTGGACAGCGATTTTTTAAAAATAATACAAAGACAAGTACGCGCAAGTATTACATTATATATGTATTTTTTACTCGCATTTTCACAAGCTTTCATTTGACACCACACTCGATTACCTAGTAAAAAATTTTTTTTTTCACTTTCGATTTCACCCCCCAAAACTAACCCCTTAAGTCAAAATTTAACTTTCAAAACTACATGGCTCTGATGAGGCCGTCAATTCCTATATTACTACCAAATTTCAACTTTCTATGACAAATAGTTTCGGAGAAAATCGGGTGTGACAGACGGACAGACAGACGGACAGACACCGAAGTGATCTTATAAGTGTTCCGTACGGAACACTAAAAAGAACTCAGATTGTCTATTTCTAATATTAAACCATCCTTCGAAAATCTTTGCTCTGCAAAATAGGCCCAAGGGAGTCACTAATAATTATTAAACTTGTTTTTAATTTAGTATTGATATGTTAATTATTAGGTAAATAGATTGTGCAGTACTAATACAATCCTATTTATAGGTGTATTATATCAGTGTAAATGTGTATTTTATTTTTTATTATGCCAGAATGTATTTTGTTTTGTTTTCCTTTCAATAAATTATATTAAATATTTTTAGTGAATGTTTTTTAATAATAATTTCTTTTCGATACGCCCGCGGCCCCCCAATAGTGTAATTACGCCCCCCCCCCTAGTGGAGCGCTCCCCACAGGTTGAGAAACGCGGATAATTTTTTCACAAATACAAACTTTCCTTATCTCAAAACACCTCGAAAAAGTTCTGTAATACGATAAATACGAAGCCAACTTATTAAATCACTTCCTCACCTCTTCAGCCCCTTATATGTTTTATCATAATTAGTTATGCTTAGAATTTGCCCAATACATCAACCAAAAATCTGAGAAAATTATCATAACGCTATTGAAACTGTATAATATTTCACGACCTTCACGTGTTTAACCCTCTTCCCTGTTAAAATTAAAAATAATAAAAAAGAATAACTTAATTTTGTGATTATTTGATCCCAAGAACTCTGAAATAATACGATATATAAGAAGTAACTCCTCTAGCCTCCTATCCCACCGCTTGAATTCCTTACATATTTTACTAAAAATAAGTGCTTAAAATTTGTTTACTGAATCAATTTAAAAAGCCTGGTAAAGTTCTCAAATTATTATTGAAACTATACAATATTTAACGACCTCCACTCTTTCATCTCTTTCTCGGATACAAATGGAGAACAATGGAAAAAAACTTTTTTTTGTATTCCTTGACTACAAAAACCTTGAAAAAAAGTTATAATAGGGTATATACATAGCAACTCCTCGCGTCGCCTCCCGCACCCCTTACATGTTTTACTATAAATATGTATGTCTAAAGTTTGATTATTATCTTAGAAATTAGGAAAAATTACCATATTATCATTAGAATCATTCAAAATTTAGCAATCCCCACCCCGTGAAGCGATATCGCTCAAATACTATATGTGTATATTTATGTGCCAGGTTTGACATTGATGTCATGTTCATGTTCAAGAGTTATCGTTCCAACAGTTCAGTGTGACTATGTTTTTCTTGATCTAGGGAACCTAAAATGTTAAGAAATGCAAAAGATCCGAGGGAGACTTTTTCACGAATACAATAGTGCTAACTTTCTTTGATGATGCTCTACAGAACAGTGAGAAACTCATAAAAAGTCGTTTAGTAAGTTTAGATAATAGCCTTAATAGACAGACAAATAAATAGATGCTTACCGAGAAAAAGATTATCAACCTCTTCATTTTTATCCGGTTGTGAAATAAAGATATTCAAAGAGATCTTACTTCCGTTTTAGCTTCTTAATTTCAGAACTTTTAAAAATCTTGTTTCTTGTAAAAATAATAATTTCTTCGTAATTTTAAATTTTAAATTTCGGCTGGGTCAAAGACAATAAAGCATTTAACAAATATTTATATATATATATATATATATATATATATATATATATATATATATATATATATATATATATATATATATATATATTCATCTTTTAGACTACTACCTGATATATTTATATATGTAGACATATTTTTTCCTTCCATTTGGCAACTTCAACTTCTACGGTATTTTTGAAAAATTCGACGAGGTAGGTTAAAACACATTGCGAAGCGGGCGTTAGTCAGCAAACTTTGTTTTGCGGCGCACTCTGGGAAAAATAAGGTACTTTTTGGACAAAAATCGAGACGTGGCTTACGTATTGATCAATTTGAATATTTTTTTTTGTAAATACTCGTGAATACTTCTAGTTTACTCTTCAACTGCAGAATTTTAAATAAATTTACTTATTATGATTTTATCTGATCATATATCGGTTACATGAAAAATACATATTTACCCCATATTAGCAATAGTACAAAATTCGATTAAAATTGGTATTTTAACGTATATACTTAGATATATAAACTTTCTCAATTCGAATTCGAAGGTAATTTAAAAAAAAATGTGATATTCTAACCTCAAAAAATAGCTTCCAGTTGCAAACATTTTTAATCGTAAAAATGGAACAGTTCTTTACTGCACAAATCTATCTAAATATGACAACTTTGTGCATTTTGTTCTAGCTGATAAAGGACTGACATTAATATTGTCCCTGTAAATAACATTCTAATCTCAAAAAATCTTAAAAACATCAATATTGTTAGTTATAAGTAGGGCATTTCTACATTTTCTGATGATATCTTATTTATTATTAGTTTGATTTTCTTATTTTTTAAATCACCATTGTTCCATATAATAACAAAGAATTTCTATTACGAATAGGTTTTGTCACAAATACTTTTTACTACAAACACTTTTTATCATAGATAATATTTTACGCATGTAATTTTAAATTATTTGTTTATTTTCGCTCATAATTAACTAAATCTGAACTGTATATTAGCATATATTTGGCAATAAGAAACTAAAGAGAAAGTCAGGTTATTTTATTAAACTTACTTGTAAAGACACATTCACAGTCACTTATAGTATATGCCTCTCTGCTCACTTATGACTTGATGCATTAGGTTATGTTAAGTTTAAAGCCTGTATTATATGCCTTTCTGCTCGTTCATGACTCGACCTATTAGGTTATGTTAGGTTTAAACTTACCATACGTAGCTTCTTGTTCGCCTATCAGTCAATCTACATATAAAAAGCTATTGTATTTTAAATACTTTTATGAACTATGTAAAAGAAATGCCCTACTTATAACCAAGAATATTGATGTTTTTGAGCTTTTTTGAGGTTAGAAAGTTATCTACAGGGACAAATTTGATGATAGTCCTTTATCAGCTGGATCAAAATGCACAACGTTATCATATTATTCTTACGATTAAGAATGTTTGCAACTGGAAGCTATTTTTTGAGGATAGAGTATCACATTTTTTTTTTTTAAATTATCTTCGAATTGAAAAGGTCAGTATATAAGTATATACGCTAAAATACCAAATTTAGTCGAATTTTGTACTATTTCTGATATGGGGTAAATACGTATTTTTCATATAACCGATATATAATGAGATGTAATCATAATAAGTCAATTTAATTAAAATTCTGCAGTTGGAGAGTAAATTAGAAGTGTTCACGAGTATTTAAAAAAAAAATGATCAAATTGGTCAAAACGTAAGCTACGTCTCGATTTTTGTTCAAAAAATGCCTTATTTTTCCAAGAGTGCGGCAGGGTCTTCTTGCCACGTGTTAGCTTTCTGTAGCGTCTATCTAATTTATATCTGTTGTGTTCCTGTACATGGTTTCAATACTTGGTTGAAGAAGAGTTTAATTTCCCAAGAAAAATTTTATTGTCAGGCGGAGTAAGACTCATTTCAAACGGGACCGTAAGCTTGCAAAATTGTAGGTGGTGGGCCACTGAAAAACCAGAATTTTTTGTTGAAAGTAAAGTGAATGTGTGGTGTGGAATTTTAGATACGAAAATTGTAGGACCCTTTTTTTTAAGGGAGAACTAAAGGTGGGTACACACTAGGCGAACGCATACGGCCGCATGAGAGCGAACGGGTGCGGCCGTATCTGTGCGGTGTTCGTAGAAATTTGTTTCCTGTCCACATATAAACGAATGCATGTATACTCCATCATTCGTTCATGTTCGCTGTTTGGTGCTTGAAATGGCTTCACAAGATGATCTAATCATTGCTTGTGCGTCCTTTATTATTATTAATGATTATAATGAAACACGAAGGCGTAAGCGAGCAAAACGTCGGTGGTGGATGACGGCTTTATTCAAAAGTCGAAATCGGTACAGTGGAACAGACCTGATTCATGATCTTACATCTGACATTGGATATGGTCTCTTTGAAAATTTCTGCAGAATGAGATCTAGTGATTTCGAGATGATATTACAGAAAATCAGTCCGAAAATCTCAAAACAAGATACAACATTCAGAAAGCGATTCCGGCACCAGTAAGGTTAATATTGACTTTGAGATACTTGACTACAGGGGACTCATTCACAAGTTTGATGTATACATTTAAAATTTCAAAACACCTTATTTTAAGAATAATTCCTGAAATATGTTCTGCAATTATTGAATGTCTTAAACAATATGTCAAGGTGAGTAAAAACTACATTCAAATTATTTAGCAAATATATTAAATACAAAAGGGTGTTAGAATAAAAAGGTACATTGAAAAACATTAATAACTACTGATATGGTTCACAGTTGTTTAAATAATTGACAATTGATTCTTGATGTTGAATACCAGAAGCATTTTCAGTTTCATTTTCTGGGGAGACTACTTGAACTTGAAATACCGATTGGGGTGTTGATGGAGGGTTGTCGGACATTGAATACAATGAATTTCGTCCTTGACTGTGGGTTGATGAAGAAGGTGAGGTAATAGGAGAAACTGATAAGGCCACTTGTTGTTCATTGTAATGTACTATGTGGCCAGGGGGCAATGTTCGTGGGACTTGTGGTTCGTACCTACCCATATCAGCGTTAAATAAGATATTTGAAATATGATGCTCAACAATGTATTGTGTGTGACGACTATATTTTCTGTGCTTTGCGCCCACGTGTTCTCCAAAAATTGTACTGTCGTCTCTGATAGGACGACTGGCAACAGTATCCTTCAGTATTTGGTAAGCTTCTTCTGATCTGTTGTTAGTGGTTGAAATGTTTTCACGGGTCCGTTTGCTACTTTGTGTGCTTGATGAATTTGATTGTTCTGTATGTGGCATCTGCTCAAAGTCCTGGGTAACATTGGATTCAATCAATTCTATAACGTCCGTCGTGGTGCTTGTAGAACTTTGTTCATCGTCAGCCTAAAATAAAATGAATATCAGATTATACCTAAAAGTACGGATAAAAAATTTATACTGCATATTAGAGTGACGGAGAGGAGCAAAATTCAAATCAGTGTTAATTAACATTAAGTTATGTTTTTTACAGATGCCTAATACTGAAAATGAATGGAGGAAAGTAGCTGACGTATATGAAAGAAAATGGAATTTTCCACATTGTCTGGGGGCCATTGACGGCCGTCACTGCGTTCTTCAAGCGCCAGTGAAAAGTGGAAGCGATTATTTTAACTATCAAAAAGACTTCAGTATTGTTTTGCTAGGGATTGCTGATGGAAATTACTGCTTTCTGTTTGCTGATGTTGGGTGCCAGGGTCGAATTTCTGATGGTGGTGTGATAAAAAACACTTCCTTTTATAAAACAATGAACTAAATCTTCCATCTGAAGAAGTACTTGGGAATAGAAATATGGAAGTTCCCTTTGTGTTTGTTGGTGATGATGCGTTTGCACTAGAATATAACATAACGAAAGCATATCCCGTAGAACAAAAAAGGGATCTAAAAAACGATTTTTAATTACAGACTTTGCCGTGCCCGGCGGATAATTGAAAATGTTTTTGGAATTATGTCGGCAGTTTTTAGAGTTTTAAGAAAAGTGATGTTATTATCACCAGAAAAGGCTACTACAGTTGTTTTAACATGTGTCTGTTTGCAGAATTTTTTAAGAAAAAAGTAAAGCATCTTAAACTATTTATAGTCCTCGTGATACATTTGATGAAGATAATGAAGGTGAACTAATTCCTGGTGCTTGGAGGAATGAAATAGAAGATAATATTCTACAGACTTTCCGTCCAATAACTAGGATTGGACGAAAAAGTGCTGCCAGTTGTAAAGCAATTAGGAATGAATTTGCCGAATATTTTATTGGGGAAGGTAGTGTAGCTTGGCAACACAAGTATTAATAAAGTAAAAAGTAAATAAAGTAAAATATTATGTACCCATAAAAATAAATAAATATCTTAAATAAAAAATTACATTGTTTTGACTTACCTCAGTGTTTTTTGTTTCTCTTGGTACAAATTTATCTTTTAAAAATAGCATAGATTTGAAAGCAAACCAAGTTGATGAGTAAATAGAATCTGTTCCGGATCCAGTTTTAAAAGAATTGTCTTGCTTTTGTCGTTCACGACGAAAAAGATCCTAATAAGGAATCCATTTTTTTCTTTACATCAACCGAACTGCATGTCATAACTTTAGCAATTTCTTCCCAGGCATCATTTTTCTTAATTTTATTTTTATAATTATTATTAGTTGGATTCCATAAACATTCATAAGTTTGATATAATGTTATTAATTTAATAGAATCGCTATTGGACCACTCCATAATGATAAATTAATAATCAATATGAATTATTCTTAACAAGAACAAACTCAAAAAACAAAAACACGTACACACTATAAACATGTTCAAACCATGCGGTCCGAATTTTTCTTTGAAGTACCGCCCTCCGAGCGAACCCGACCGCAGCCGAACGCATACGCTCGTCCGCCTTCGTTAGCACGTAGACGGCCGTATGCGTTCGCCTAGTGTGTACCCACCTTAAAATACTGCCAAATACTTATTATTATTACAGGCACATTTGTCAGACTTTCTAGATAATCTCCCTTTAATGGAAAGAACGTATGTGTACTTTCTGCAGGATGATGCTTGTGTGCACTTCACCATTGAAGTAGGGCACTGGTTACACGAGAAGTTTGGCAACCAGTGGATAGGCCGATTCGCTGAAAATCCCTGGCCTGCCAGATCCCCCCACTTTTCACCCTTTTACAAATTATGAATATTTGAAACAAGTTATTAGAAACTGTGTAATAACCCCTGAAATACATCGAAATGTTTTAAGAGAAATTCGATCGATATTATGTATGGACCAAAATTGAGTACATACGGAGTTTTAATACCCTTTTGACACTTTTAAATTAAATTAATTTTGTTGCTTTTATTATTATTAACGGAACTGTTCAGTGCTTAATCTGTACTTTTTAAGAGGATAAAATTCAATGTTCTAACAAAGTGTTAAAACATTTGTTTAAATAGCTTTAGCATCTAGGAGTATTTTGATTTATAAAATTTCGTTTAGGCTATTAATAGACAAATTATCTCAACATCAGTTGTAAAATTTATATTTTAAACGTAACTAAAATTCGACAAGGATAAGGAAACTGATACATTTGATAAAAATTAGATACAAACCATTACAACAGCTGACTTTTGAAGCGTAAACTCACTTTTTGAATTATTTCTTGCAGCTGTCAGAAAAACAAAAAGAATATTTTTATATTAATTTTTATTATAATCAGAGCAAAAGAAATATATGTAATTTAAACTACTTAAACAAAAAAAATATGATTTAAATTAAATTCTAAATACTTGATTTTTTTCGATATTCTGTCAGTTAACACGATTCCATATTAATTTATTCAAATTTCTCGCCAACCAACTGTCACGTGATATATGTCAAAATTAATTTTTAAGTGAAAAAATTTAGATACTTTGATAATTAAAAATTTTCCCATATATTGAGAAGATATGGGAATTATATATATATATATATATATATATATATATATATATATATATATATATATATATATATATGTATCATCATTATCATCATGATCATCATTAGCTTATTCCATCCATAGTCGGATGTAAGCCTCCCCAATTTGTCTACACTAAGCTCTCTTTGCCTTTTGCATCCAATCGTGTCGGACTAATCTTCTTATGTCGTCCATTCCTCTTGTCTGTGGTCTACCTCTGCATCATTTATATTCTTTAGGCCTCCATTCAACCATACCGCGCGTTCATTTGTTATTATTCATCCTTACGATATGTCCAGCCCAATTCCACCTTATCCACGACCTTACCACCTATATATATATATATATATATATATATATATATATATATATATATATATATATATATATATATACATATATATATATATATATATATATATATATATATATATATATATATATATATATATATATATATATATATATATATATATATATATATATATATATATATATGTATATATATATATATATATATATATATATATATATATATATATATATATATATACATATAGATATATATATATATATATATATATATATATATATATATATATATATATATATATATATATATATATATACATATAGATATATATATATATATATATATATATATATATATATATATATATATATATACATATATATATATATATATATATATATATATATATATATATATATATATATATATATATATATGTTATATATATATATATATATATATATATGTTATATATCTATATATATATATATTATATATATATATATATTATATATATATATATATATATATATATATATGTATATATATATATATATATATATATATATATATATATATATATATATATATATATATATATATATATATATATATGGTCTTTATTTATACTACTACTGCGTTAGTCGCCATAATTTTTATAAGTATACGATTGTGCAGTGTTTGATAGAAGCGATTAAATTTTGCTGGGTTATTATGATTTGTGTAGTCGAAATAGGAATACTATAAATTTAGGCCTTTTAAAATATCTTTGTTCTTTAAAATAAATAAAAATAGGCTAAACATCATTCAAACTAGTTTTATGTGAGACTTTTTACATTTATTTTAATAAATAGTAAACTAAACCTTAATTAAATATGAGAAACAAGCCCTAAAACGGATTTAAATTTCCTTTCTTATATCCATTATTTCAGATCGTAAAATAAAGTCTTACTGAGACAAACTAAGTTTATAATATGAATAGCTAACTGGAATTCTCCTTCGAAATTTTGATTTATTCAGACAGATAATATCTACAAAGTAATAAAATGTCTTAAATAGTTTTTTGTAACTTAAATTTAAGTTTACAAAATTAGTTAAACTTTCTTAGCAATTAAAAGATTATTTGCTCAAACAGATAATTGCAGTATTTTATTTTTTCAGTTCTTTTAACTTTTTACTTACTGAATAGCATTTTGAGAATTTGATTTATATATAGAGGCAGCTCTGGCGTCGCAGCTTGTTCTCGGCTTTGCGTACGTTTTTGTGCCGGTTTCGATCTCTGGCAAGTTAATTTATGAATTTATTTAAGTAACTTTAGCTAGACCATTTCAAGCTGTTCAGCGTCAAACAATGGCAAGCTATTAAGCGGCCATGGCGTATTATGGTGAAAGTGACTTCTTTCATCAAATGATTAAAACTTCGGCTTTGACCGCAGCAAATCTGCTTAACTTTCAATTTCAGCTTGCTTAACTTTCGATTTCAGCTTGCTTCAGCTGTGAGCAAGTGATATAGAAAATACATTTCCATATACGAAAGACAGGTACTTACACCAGAAAATCTAATGGAGCGTTCTTCTCTCTTCTCGGCCAAGAAACATTGGTCCACTCGATACGATTTGAACCCGACTGTAAACTCTACAAAATATGTATTTTTCATCACCTTTGCATTAAAAGCAAGAAAGTATCACAACAATAGACAACACAGGCGAGGCCTGGATATATTAATAACAAAACTAGGGCATGTCTCGCCTTTCTCAGAGTTTTGCAGTTTGTCAACTAAAGTATTCTTAATGCCAAGGCACAACTTACTGACGGTTGACCTCCGATGACCCACAGTATACTTCTAGTCCGGTCAGTTTAGCCTTTATTTTTGGTAGGTTACAACTTTATTTTTTTTCTCATGTGGGGGGGTGGGGGGGGGGGGGGTCCAACGTAAGGTTAAATTTGAGTTTTCGGCGTCGGGGATGCACCCATTTGGCGGCCGTATTGAAAATACTTGTGTAAATGGTTTTTTGTTATATATTTCGGTAACACCATGTAGGATAAAAATTTTGTAGAGAATTTCTTTGTAGATTATACAAGAACCTAGAAACTTTCTAGTGTTAATTCAATAATTAAGACATTACAAACAAAAATTAATGAAAATTTATTTGATGAAAAACCGTGATTGTGAATAACTTTTTTTTATAATAATTTTATAAAAAAATGCATGCAGTTTTTTTTATAGAGAATTTTATATAAAAAAAAAATTGGACCTACTATTCTTTATATTTATTTTTCAGAGTTTTTTAGCGTGGCAAAGAGAAGAAGGTCAAAGGTAGGTGAGGTAACATATATAGGTAGAATTTTTTTCTAAAATTATTCCTTTATTTTTACAAACATATTATTTATATTATATGTTTTTCTTATTCATTTATAGATATATCTTTAAATAATAATATCATTTTATTCCTAATTAATTTATATTTAAGTTGTTATTAATTTATAATTTTTTTATCATTGTTATATTTTATTTTTGTAATATATAATAATATTTTATATTAATGTCTTATATTTTTTTATTTAAATGTTATATTTGCATTGAACTCTTTTCCACACCACCAGTGAGGTAGAATTTTAGGCGCGTTTTTTTTATGTTATGTCCCCTGTAAGCCTAAGCCACGAATCTTTATTTAATTACGTAAGTCTAGGTCTTTTAGAAGATTCCGGTTGTAGGGTAAGGTCGTTTTTGTGGAAAATATCATTGCAAATTTCTGTGTCTTTGTCAGCGTAAATTTCTGTTTCTTCATCGAAAGGCATCTTATTCAGATACAATGGTAACAGTTTCTTCTTCGTCGAGTAATTCAGATATATCTACTACGTTTTCACATGTTTCTCCATTACAATGCTGACCAGTGGAAGAGCACTTTAAATCAGCATCCAATATCCACAAGCTGCACCGCTCTTAGTTTTGCACCTACAAAATATTAATTGTAACAGCTCTGGTGGTGCAGGCATCTAGGTACACTGTACTGGCATAAAGATTGGGGATGTTTTTTTTCAACCCCATAGTTCAGGGTCTTTATATCACCCTAGCCAAGTTTGTATTGGATGGTAAACTCTGAAGATGTGCATCCAAGCTGCACTTGTGTAGGCGGAAGAGAAGATAGATTCAATTTCGTTTTAACTTCGGACTTTGACAGTCTTTTATAACTTAGAACATCAGGTGATTGTTCCCTACTATCACCACCATAAACTGCAATGAAAAATTGTTCACCGATCACACTGAGTAGATTATGCTCTACAATTTCTTGTAGAAAAAGCTCTACACCAGAAAACAGTTCTGAGTGTTTTTCAGGGGATGTAAGATATTTTTTTTTTATCAACATTGAATGCTACTCATGTTGCATCGCAGCAAAAAAAGCATGAATAAGTAAAATACTTTTAGCTACGGTGTCACTATGCTTGATGTAGAATAGATATTTTCCAACCAACTTCCTTTTTCTGGTTTACCAAAAAAAATATTGTTTGTTCCAGAGCAGTTAGCCAAACAAAAATTTCAATATCTTCACCAACCATTTTTTACAGAATCAAAGTCTTGACTTTCCTAAAGAGCAGTCTTTACGATTAATGAATCTACATATTCTTTTGCTTGATCTATGATATAAAATGATGTTAGTAATTCTTCCTTAAGTAAATTATTAAAAGCTTTTTTATTGTTTTGAATTCCTAAGAATTTTTCTTATGCCTCTGTCGGCACCAGAACTATTACAAACCCTTCAGTAGAACTGTGTTTTTCAAATCTTCTTAAATGTTTCCATGATTCGGTGCCTGCGATGTTAGGGCCATAGGAGTATCCATCAAAATCCATCAAAAATAATGGTAATAGATAAACCATAGTGATTTTTGATATAGCTCACGTGTTTCTCACAAATAATTTTGAAATATACGTGTATATTACGCTGCCAAACAACTGCATGAAGGAAATATTTACCGTCGACGACAAAATGTTTTCTTGGTCCAAGATTAGTAGGTGCATCGAGAGACGAAAATGAATTAAATAATTGATTTTTGCATTCCTTTTTCATCAAACAATGACAAGTTCAATATATTTTTTCATATCACCGACTGATTTTTTTCTCACACACATTGTCTTGTTGAGTTTTGTCTACTTTAATTGAACTTGAATGTGAATTTAGTACTTTATTTTTTCTTTTAAACGTCAAATTCGGGAAGTTGGAATCAATGATTTGTCCAGTTTCAATTGAACGATGGCAGTTAATGTCATCATGAGCAGCAACAGCAGACACAAGAGATGTAAAACATGATCTCTAGAAATGAATCGTGTGATGCAAACTAATACTCCAATTTTTCAGCACCTTTATTGGCTCTGACTACTCGTGAATCTCTGTGATCTGTATGTGGATCAGAATTTCCCATGGCTACGTCACAAAATACTTCTACTTGCTCGCAAATATCTTGTGAACATATTATTCCTACTGTCCATGAAGTAAGCCTACTGTCTGTTATCCCACGTCAATGAGTTAATTATCCAGATGATTTCATTGCCGCATTAATTTTTGCTTAATGATTTGATCAGTCTTTACTCCACACCAAAATTTATCGGTTTGTTTGATAGCAAGTCGATCACCAGTCGTATATGCCTCAAATTCTCTAGGAGACATTCGCTTGTGTAGCTCTCGCACTCCCAGCATGTAAGAAATTACCACTAGAATGGAATACCGGAAGCATTCTTTGAATAGATTCCAGATGTAGTGACTAGTTGTTTGGACGTTCGGCCTTAATGAAATGTTTTAGAAGCGTTAACATCTTAAAATATTGAATTCAAAGTTTTTCTGTTGGATCTCTGGACTCCAGCATCCCAATGGTTTGCTCCAATTTATCTGAAATGGTTCTAAATAAAACGGTTATTGTTTTGTCAATTTCAGTTAAAATATCATCCATTATATCTCGGTCTTCATCAGCAAAATCGACAATATCTATATTTTTTCGCTAAAGAACAATGCATCAAGGTCGCATAGGTCTTGTATATACACGGCTAGACATGATTTTAATAACACAATTTTCAGCGTAAATTAATTTTAACAAATTTTGTAATCCACTGCCAGACATGATGTATCCGATTGAGCCGATAAAAGACATAAGTAAATGAAGTAGGAGTGCAGTAGCGTCGATCATGAAGCCATTCCATCCATCGATACCAGGACAACAAGACCATTTGCCGTAAAGCCATATAAAATTATTCGCTCTTGGAACAATGTTTTGCGTTAATGGACGAATTTTTTAATGTCTGACACTTAGATACTATTTAATCCACAGTCTTTTGGTTTGCAGTATGCAGAAATAGAAATTAAACTAAAATTTCCTCTTACAGAATCAGGTATTCTTTTTATACAGCTGGCAAAGCTGCAGTCTTGTTAACACCATTATAAGGAGTGACTATCCATGGCGCGAAATGTATCCCTTCCATCAATAGGATTAACGTTAAAATCAACATTGTCAAATACAAACTAAGACATTACTCAGTATATATCACCACTACACCAAACACCTTATTTTTGCACTCGACGCGTGTTTCGCTAAGCATGTTAGCTTCATCAGGAGCGATGATCGACTGTCAATCATCGCTCTTGATGAAGCTAACAAGGTTAGCGAAACGCTCCTCGAGCGCAAAAATAAAGTGTTTGGTGTAGTGGTGATACATACTGAGTAGTGTCATTGTGCCAAAGATTTCACATTCCCAACTTGGTTAACAAACTAAGACAATGCATGTGATAAAATTTGTTGTGCAGGGTGAACAACATAAAAGCTTTCAAATTGAGATATAGAAGTGTACGAAGCACAAAAATCCAAGGATGATAAAAACCAATGAGATTTTTTGGACCGAATTTTTTTGAAAGGAAAGCATCAACTCCAAGTAATAAAGGAGAAATAAAAGAAGACGCCGTAGTAATAGTATGAGCAATCGATGTGCATTTTCTTATTAATTTTTCCGGTGATTTAAGTTTTGATTTACATATAATACTACTATGTAATGTTAAAGTAGGTAAAGGTGCAACATCGTCTACATTTTAAAGACAATCTGAGGGTGGATATTTTTGGATTGGTCCACTTTAGAACGAGTGTCTTTTAAAATAATTGCACCAGCGTCACGAACAACTTGTAATAGATTAGATAGAACCTCAAAACCTGTACCTCGAAAACAAATCATTATCTCTCGTAACGATCGATCCCAAATAAAAATGTCATTTTCTTATTTTTGAAGTAATCGAATTTTTTTTTGTTCGCTATCAGACATAATAGACATATACATAAAAAAGAACACAGGTTAAAAGAATAATACAGGAAGACAAGAGAAAATCGTGGAAACAATTTGGAGAGAGAATGAAAACAGCCTATAAAGATAATCAGAATCGATTTTTCGTTATGATTAAGAATATGAGAAGGAAAAAGGTAGAAACAATAGCAAATATAAAAGACAAAGAAGAAAATGTCATAAAAGAAAAAGATAAAATTATGGAAAGATGGAGGAAATATTATAAAGAATTATTAGATGGGAATGACATAGCATATAGAAATCAACACAGAGACATTATACCAGAACAAGATAAAGAACTCACACAAACAGAAGACATTAATACAAAATAAATAAAAGAGACAATCGGTAAATTAAAATTAGGAAAGGCGCCCGGATATGATAAAATCACAGCAGATATGATGAAAGCGCTCCCTGAGGTAAGAACAGAAGAACTTAAAAATATAATGAACAACGTAATGAAGAACATTGCACCTATGGACTGGACAACAGGCATCATAACCCCAATATATAAGAAAGGAGACACTAAAGATTGTAATAACTACAGAAGGATAACGCTAACTAGCACTGTGTTAAAAGAATATACTAGAATACTAGAAAAAGCGACTAAGAAAGAAACTTGAGCATACATTAGAAGAAATGCAGTTTGGTTTTCGGCCAGGTAGAGGCATGAATGAATCAATATTTATAATGAGGCAGTTATGTGAAAAAGCAATAGGAGAAGATAGGGAAATTCACGTGGATTTCATAGACCTACAAAAGGCTTTCGACAAGATTAAAAGAGAAGACATATGGGAAACACTGAGAAAGAGAGAAATGCCAAAAATAATAATAAAGGGCGTACATAGTTTAAACAAAGAATAAACAAATTATATAAGAAGAAGACAAGACAGATCTGATATATTTGAAACAACTATGGGCTTTAGATAGGGATGCATCCTGAGCCCCATGCTTTTCTCAATAGTTCTGGATGAAGCAGTAAAAGAAGCAAAGAAGAAAGGGGTAAGAACATACCAGATAGGATATTGGAAAATGAAAAAGATAGAAATATTAGAACTATGCTATGCAGAGGATATGTTTATTATAGCAAAGGACAAGGAAACGCTTAATAAAAACATACGGATATATAAAGAAGTATTGAAAAAAATAAACATGAAAATTAATAAAGAGAAAACGAAGACTATGCTAATAGGAAAACAAAAACGACAACATAAAAATAGGAGAAGAAAGGCTGGACCAAGTAGAGAAATTTAAATATTTGGGACCAACAATATCAGAGGATGGAAGGATGGAGGAGGATATTAAGGAGAGAATAATAACAGGAGGAAGATTATTTAATAGTATAAGTTCTATTAAAGAAAGAGATGCCAAAAAGTATTAAAGAATAGCAAGCATATAAATAACCGGCCAAATGCAATCGGACTTAATAGTGTTCCATACTTCACAAAACCCGCCCTAAATGAGTTTTCAACAAATTTTATTTTCGATCTTTGTTGAAAACTGTTGAAATTTTTGCTTTTTTTATATACCAGATAAATTATTAAAGGTTATGCGCTCGTGATAATTTTCGTTCAATCTACACTCTGTGGAGAATATTCCAGAATTTTTTCAAAATTTTTGATCACTACTTTTCCAGATAAGGGGAAAGACAGCGATTTTTGGCAATTTTTTAAAAATAATACAAAGAAAAGTGTGCACAAGTATTGCGTTATATATATTTTTAAACTCATGTTTTCACGAGATTTCATTTGACACCTCACTCGATGACCAGGTAAATTTTTTTTTCACTTCCGATTTCACTCCACAAAACTAACCCTTTAAGTCAAGATTTAACTTTCAAAACTACACGGCTCTGATGGGGCCACTAATTTCTATATTGGCGCCCACTTTCAACTTTCTATGTTGAATAGTTTCCGAGAAAATCGGTTTTTGACGAGTGATCCGATAAGTATTCCGTACGGGACACTAAAAAGGGTAAATAAATAACAATAAAATACAAATCCCATGGCTTATTCAGTCTGATCCTTTCTTTGCCCAGTGTCTTGTTTAGATTTGATTTTCATCAAATATTATTCGTTTACTACAATCACGATGATATGTTGCCTGAACAGTAATCATATCTGGAATATCAGTACGTTTACTTAGTAAATTTAAAATAGAATTTTCAAAACTGGCTGTAGATATGACACAGATCTTTCTTTCTCGAGTTTCTAGTAAATTACCTTCATCTTTTATTCCTTCAGCACAAATTAAACAGTTATTTATAAAATGAAAACCAGGTGGACGTATTTCAGGTAAAGAAGATGACGTTGAACTACTACTATTTCGACGGAGAACAACTTCGTAGGTTCTTTTATCTGAATAATGTTGCTAACAGGTGGTCTGAATAGTAACTTCAGAAACACTGCACAAAAATGGTTCATTGTCCTTTCAAGTAAAAAATTTAAATCCTATTGCTTTCACTGTACATTTCTCTGTACTAAGGTTTTTCACAAATAAAACAGTTATTCATTTTTACGAACTAAATATGTCTACGCACTATGAGAAATAGAACATACCTGAACACTACATGTTTTACTCAAGTATAAAATATCAAACTATATGACTATAAGTATTATAGTACTCAAGTTACGAATAGTCTTGTTTAAAAACCGGTTTTAAGGCCCTTTATTAATCTATCATAGCACAGTCCTAGGTACATTCTCAACATAAAGATTTTTTAGTGTTCCGTACGAAACACTTTTAAGATGACTTCGGTGTTTGTCTGTCTGTCCGTCTGTCTGTCTGTCACACCCGATTTTTCTCCGAAACTATTTGTCATAGAAAGTTGAAATTTGGTAATAATATAGGAATTGATGGCCTCATCAGAGCCGTGTAGTTTTGAAAGTTAAATTTTGACTTAAGGGGTTAGTTTTGGGGGGTGAAATCGGAAGTGAAAAAAAAAATTTTACTAGGTCATCGAGTGTGGTATCAAATGAAAGCTTGTAAAAATACGAGAAATATATATATATATATATATATATATATATATATATATATATATATATATATATATATATATATATATATAATGCAATACTTGCGCACACTTTTCTTTGTATTATTTTTAAAAAATCGCAAATAATCTCTGCCCCCCCACCTTATCTGGAAAAGTACTGATCAAAAAATTTTGAAAAAATTCTGAAATATTTTCCACGGGGTGTAGATTAAACGAAAATTATCACGAGTGCATTACCTTTAATAATTTATCTGCTATATAAAAAAAAAAAAATTTCAAGGTCATCAGTTTTCAGTGAAGATTGAAAACAAACTTTGTTGAAAACTCATTTGGAGTGTGTTTTGTGAAGTCACTGATTATTTGATATCACCGTAACAATTTTTTTTATTTTAAAAGCAATCAACGGACGGAACACTAATTGTGCAAATTCACCCTGCACTTCACCGGTTATTTTAATATAAGTTCTTCTGAAACACACAATTTTCAACTCGTGGATAGTCTGGAAAAGAATTTGATACAAATAAAATATATTACTATAAAATAAAATTATTAGTTATATATTTTAATGAATTATTGAATATTAATATATATTATTAGAGATTAATATAAATTGAAATAATATAAAATAACGAAAATAAAATATAACTCTAATAAAAAAATTTTAAATTAATAAAAATTGAAATATATATCAATTAAAAATAAAATGATATTATTATTAAAAAATATATTCATAAAATAGAAAAAACATAAAATATAATAATAAAAATAATATATATGTGAAAATAGAGAAATAATAATTTTTACCTTTGGCCTGCTTCCCTTTTTAGCAGCAAAAAACCCTTAAAAATATAATATTCATAAAGACTAGTAGGTTAAATTTTTTGTTATATAATTCTCTATAAAAAAGTTCTTATGCTCTTTTTATAAATTTAATAGAAAAAAAGTTACTAACAATAATAATTTTTCATCCCCTAAGTTTTCATTATTTTTTTTTTAACTTCTTGATTATTACAGCAACAATAAAAAGTTATTAAGAAAAATTATAGATTATTATATAGTCTCCAAAAAAGTTTTTCATAAAATTTTCGTCAGACTTACGGTTACCGAGACATATGAAAAAAGAACATTTACCACCTTGTTTTTGATATGACGGCCAAATGGGTGCACCTCAGACCCCGACAACCCAAATTTAACTTTACGTTTGACCTCCCATATGATAAAAAAATAAAATCACAACCTACTCAAAATGCACGGTTAATCTTTTTAGTGCTCCGTACGAAACACTTATAAGATCACTTCGGTGTCTGTTCAACTGTCTGTCACACCCGATTTTCTCGGGATCGGAATTGTTGGCCTCATTAGGGCCGTGTAGTTTTGAAAGTTAAATTTTGACTTAAGGGGTTAGTTCTAGGGGTAAAATCGGAAGTGAAAAAAATACCAGATCATTGAGTGGGGTGTCAAATGAAAGCCTGTAAAAACATGAGTTCCAAAATATATAATATAATACTTGCGCATACTTTTGTATTATTTTTAAAAAATTGCGAAAAATCGCTGCTTCCCCTTATCTCGAAAAGTATAGATTAAAAAATTTTGAAAAAATTCTGGAATATTCTCCATTGGGTGTAGATTGAATGAAAATTATCCCGAGTGTATTACCTTTAATACTTTTCAATAAAGACTGGAAAAATGTTTGTTGAAAACTCATTTGGGGTGTGTTTTGTAAAGTCGTTGAACGTTTTATACCTCCGTAACAAAAATTTTTATTCTAAAAGTAATTGCGCTAATCCGACTTGTACTTGGTCGGTTTATTTTACAGTTCAATTGAGTGAACTGTTCTGCGCTAAATTGTATATTCCGTTTGGCTAATATAAACCAGACCTCGCGTCGCGACGTCGCACTAAGAGGTATCTAAGCTACATTATTGGTCAAAAGGCGAAATAAAAAATGCTTGCTTGCGCCTAAACATTTTCAGCAGGTCGGGTTGAACATCATATGTCATCACTGATTATTGCTGTTTTACCTTATGTCGTGTGAATTACGCTTGAAATTCATTATCATAGTATATGTTATATAGTACATCTTAGTTCTCGCTTAAATCCGCGGAAAATTATTTACGTTGTAAGTGTGTGCTATTAATCAGAATAGGTCTTCCTCATCCACCTTATTTTATTATTATTTGTTATTTAGTAAACAAAAAATTTAAAGTTTCAACAGAAGACACATTCTTCAGTAATAAAGAAAGAAGAGCGCGCGTGCCGCAAGGTTCCATATTTTCGGCCACCATACTCAATTTATTCACTACAGATCGCAAAATTTTTTAAAAATAATTTGCCGTAAAACAATTTATACCTTTTTGTGGACAATACTACAATAACTGCAACTTCAACACACAAAGACTGGTTGTTAAGAAGTTGCAGCAAAGAGATAAATCAAATAGGACTGTGGTTGAGGGATTGGAAAATTAAATTAAACACTGGCAAAACCAAAGCCATTTATTTTAGTGAAGCGATACACAGATCGCCTTTAACAAAACATAACGTTTACGTCAACTGTTCATCAAAGATTAAATATTTGTTACTCCGTTTTGACCAACATCACAACACAAACAAAATCATGAACAAAGCTCTCAGACAACTACATGCAATTTATCCACTGATAAATAAAAAAAGTAATTTACTCGGTACTTTCTTTGCGAACATGTAGTTCTAAAATAAGTACTGAATTTGACTTTCTCTAGTAAAGGGCAAGTAAATTCCCACCTCTTTCATCCCCTTTCCTGGAAACAATATCGATTGAGAACACAATTAGATCGATAGACCTAAAAATATAGGAAAATATATTTTTCATGATCTAAAAACCATAAAATGTGAGGAGATTCAAAATTTTCTTAGGTCAATTTTCTCACGAATATAACAGTCATACACATGCAAAGTAAATGCACCAATTTACCTGCTGTGCCATAAGTACTTTTCCTCCATCTTAACCGGTGCTATTTCTAAATTCTATTTTATATTCAACTTAACATTTTTTAAGTTACTATGTAATCAGAGCTTAATTACTTCTATTTACTGTTTTAGTTTAAATTGGAAATAGTGAATAATCAAACTAACCCAATATTTCATCCCTTATATATTTATATAAATACAAAGGCACTTTTCAACCTCCCTTCTCCACTCATTTGATCCCTTATGTGGTTTATTATAAATGTTTATGCTTAAAATTTGCCCATGCTTCCATCCAAAAATCTGAAAAAATTCTCATATTATTGAAACTGTACAAGATTATCCCATCTCTTTTACCCCCTTCCCCGAAGTAAGTAACGAAAAAACGGAGTAATGATAAGCACATATTTTGTACAGTTTAAAGTCAGATTCAAACCATATGAGTTTCTCGGCTGGGTTGGCTCTCAAATTAGTGCGATATCAGTAGACTTTCTAGTTTAAGTAGCGTTCTTTCGTTTATGGGGATGTCTTCTCTATATCGTTTTCTTGATCACAGCTGAAGCAAACTGAAGCCGAAAGCTGAGCCGATCTGCCCCGGTCAAGGCCAGTGTTTTAGCCATTTCACGAAGGTTGTCACTCTTCAGCAATGGTCACTTGAGAGTTTGCGTTGTTTGATGCGCAACAGCCTGAGGTTGTGTGTGGTCTAGCGAAAGTTACTTAAATAAACTTATATATTAACTTGCCAGAAAGCGAACCCGGCACACAACGTATGCAAACCGAGGCCAAGCCGCGACACCAGAGCTACTACTATTTAAAAATAAATTTCTCACAATACTATTCAGTAAGTAAAAAGTTAAAAAGAACTAAAAAATTAAAATACCACAATTATCTGTTTGAATTTATAAGCTTTTAACTGTTAAGAAAGTTTAACTCATTTTACCAACTTAAATTTGAGTTACGAGAAACTATTTAAGACATTTTATTACTTTGTAGATATTATCTGTCTGTATAAATTAAAATTTCTAAGAGGAATTTAAGTTAGCTATTCATATTGTAAACTTAGTTTGTCTTAGTAAGACTTGCTTTAGTTTACGATGTAAAATAATGGATATAATAAAGAAAATTTAAATCCATTTTAGGGTTTGTTTTTCTCATATTTAATTAATGTTTAATTTAATATTTATTAGAATAAACATAAGAAGTGTCACATAGAATAAGTTTAAATTATCTTTAACTAAGTTTTATTTATTCATTTATTTTAAAGAACAAATCTATTTAAAAAAATCTTAAATTTATAGTATTCTTATTTTGACTACTATAAATCACAATAACGTAGCAAAATTTAATGGTTTCTATCAGGCACCACATAATCCCCTATCCTACCTCATTATCCCCTTATATATTTTACTATAAACGTTATGCTTAAAATTTGTCAAGTGTATCAACCAAAAAAACCTAAAGATATCCTCACAATACTTTTATGCAATATTTAACTACCATCCCTTTCATCCCATTGGGTTAAAATTGAAAGTATTGAAACAAGTAGAAAAAGCTTTTTGAATTCCTTAAACGAAAACCTCGAAAAGGACGTTTAAAACTATATATACAAAACAACCTCTCCAATCCTCTCCCTACTCCTTTCTCTCCGCTAATGTTTAAGTACAAATTTTTTTGTATAATACAGGAAAACTTATCAAATTACTAATAAAACAGTTTTTTCGACTCCCACCCCTTTCACCCTCTTCGCCTTAAGCGTTTTTACACAAAAATCCTATGCCTAGGTATTAAGATATTAAGATGTAGAATGAATTTTACTGCGTCTTGTATCCCCGTTCCCTTCCTGATAATGTGATTTGGAATGTGATCTCTAAGACTAACGCCTAACATTGATTTCTCCATCTTTCGTTGCATGACACATATTTTATTGCGAGAGTATGCATCTGTCGAATACTTTTCTATTGAAACACATAGTAGGGTTAGATTTGAATACATAAGCCAGTTTTTCCATATGCAGCCGGGAGAGGCCTATTCTCCGCTGAATTTCATGTGTTTGAATTTCTCGTTCTATGCTGATTTCATGTCCCAGGTATTTATATTGGTGCACTTGCTCTATCTCTACATTATTCAGTTTTATAGTGTCGCTTAATACAATTTGGTCTTGGATAGATTCATTTTTTACACCCACCTTTCCTGAAGCTTCCTCAAGAATGTGTAGTATAGTTTGTGCTTCTTGTATTTTGTTTGTTATTAAGACGATGTCGTTGTCGAAACAGAGGTGATTTAACTTTTCCCCGTCAATATTAAGTCCCGTTCTTTCCCAGTTTATTGATTTTAGAATGCTTTATAGAAGTGTTACTAAAAGTTTGGGAGAGAGTTTATCACCCTGCCGTACTCCTCTTTCGATTCGAAATTTGCTGGTGGATTGGTTAGTTCGTGTTTTAACATGAGCAGTGGCATTTTTCATATATATATTTAATTACATCGAAATATCGATGATCAATTAAATCAGTAAGCGCTTCCAAAAGCCTTTTTGAAGTCCACAAATATGAGCACAAGAGGCTTATTATATTCTATATATTTTTCAATGAAGATTTTAACTGTAAGCAGATGATCGTTAGTTCCATACCCCGAGCGGAAGCTCTCCTGTTCTTTTGAAAGGAAAAAAAAAAGGAATTTATTCGCTAGATATTTGATAAGTATTTTTGTGAATAATAATTATATATGGCTCAGGAGGCTAATGGGTCGATAGTTTGTAAGGTCTGAAGTATCTCCTTTTTTATGCACGATGGCGATAGTTGCATCATTCCATTGCGATGGATTTATTCCTTCCAGGAGGCATTTATTGAATATATTTAAAGAGATTTGATAATTTGTTGTCCTTGTTTATTTGCCTCGACTAAAATATTGTCTTCACCCGGAGCTTTGTTATTTTTCATGTCCAAGGCTGATGTGATTTCTTCTAATTTCCGTCGATATCTCTCTATTTATAGTTCTGTATTCATCTGTAGTGTTATCTACCATTTCTCTCCTTTGCTTCATTAGCTGTTTTACTCTTTGATTCAATTTCTGCTCTTTTTGTTGTTTTGGGCAAGTTTTGTCAATGGCATTTTCTATACTATTTTTGATGCTTTCAAATATATCGACAACTGCTATATCTTCATTGTATTTCAAGGAGCTTGTGATCTCTCTTCTATAAGAATCCCTATCATCCGGGATTATCCATTTCTTATGCTTTCTTTTAAAAATCATGTATATTTCCTGTTTAATGTTAATAAACACTATTGATCTCACAATGCGATGGTCACTCCCAACTGAACATCTATTTAGGACATTTATGTCTTAGATAATGTCTTTCATGTTGCTGATTATGAAATCTACTGCATTTACTTTTTTATCATCTGGGCTAGACCATGTCCATTTGCAGTTTTTGTTCTTTTTGAAGAAGGTGATCATTACGTATAAACTATTTCGATGTAGAAAAATCTATTAGTGTCCTCCCTCTTTCGTTTCGATCTCCTAGCCCATAATGTCCTATTGAAGTTTCTCCTTCGTCCTCTCTGCTTCCAATTTTGGTATTAAAGCCACCGATCATCATCGTAAAATGCGTTTTTTCCGTCTTGTAAAGCAGTGAAAATTTCTTCGTAGTATGTTTCTATTTCATCCTCTGAGTAAAAGGTGCATACCAGAGCTCGTTGGTGCATAGGCCTGAACAATTTTTAGATAGTATCTCTGATTTAGTTGAATTATTAAATATATGACTCTCGGACTAACACTCTTGATTTCAATAATTTGATTAAAATCTTTCTTATTTACCAAGAAGCCAACTCCTCTAATCAAAGTTTTTTCACCTGCATAATACAGACAGTTTCCGGAGTTCAATATGATTATTTAACGTTTTTAAGTTCCTCTTCCAATTCTATTAGCTTTTCATCTGTTGACAGAGGTCTTACATTAAATGTTGCTATATAAAGTGGCTGTAATATGCGATTATCAGATCTTTTATTGTTTGGTGGTAAATTTAACGAGTTTTGCCTTCCCCATATATATATATATATATATATATATATATATATATATATATATATATATATATATATATATATATATGTAGCCAACAAACCGACAGACAGACACAGATCTAGATCCCGGTTGACTAAAACCTGAAGATAAGCAAAAACCTCGAGTGGGAGTTTTTTCACGGATACAACACTTTTCTTTAGAAGGAAAGTGAAAGTAAACTATACTTAAGAAGTACGAGGCTGGTTTGAAAAGTCCGTGCAAAAATAAAAACTACTTATGTATTTGGGGTAAACCTTTTTTATTTTTCGGCCTAGTCTCCTTTTAGGCTTATACACTTCGTCCAACGATGTTCTAGTTTGTTGATCCCTTCCGAATAATAGGATTTGTCCAAGTCTGCAAAATATCCATTAGTGTCTGCAATCACCTCCTCGTTTGAATAAAATTTTTGTCCCGCCAGCCATTTCTTCAAATTGGGGAACAAATAGTAGTCCGAGGGAGCTAAGTCTGGAGAATAGGGGGGATGTGAAACGAGTTGGAATCCTATTTCCATTAATTTTGCGACCACAACTGCTGAGGTGTGTGTTGGTGCGTTGTCGTGATGGAAAAGGACTTTCTTGTGGGCCAATCGCGGACGTTTTTTCTTGCAGCTCGGTTTTCAAACGGTCCAATAACGATGAATAATATTCACCTGTAATAGTTTTACCCTTTTCCATATAGTCGATAAGGATTATCCCTTGCGAATCCCAAAAGACAGTCGCCATAACCTTTCCGGCCGAAGGAACGGTCTTCGCCTATTTTGGTGCAGCTTCCCCCTTGGTAACCCATTGTTTAGATTGTTGTTTGGTCTCAGGAGTGTAGTAATGTATCCACGTTTCATCCACAGTGACGAAACGACGCTTAAAGTCCTCCGGATTCTTCTGGAACAGCCGCAAACCATCCTAGCAACACTTCACACGATTCCGTTTTTGGTCAAGCGTGAGCAATCGCGGCACCCATCTTGCGGATTGCGGATTTCTCATGTCCAAATGTTTATGCAAAATATTATGTATCCGTTCAGTCGAGATGCCCACAGCACTAGCAATCTCATGCACCTTAACTCTTCTGTCATCCATCACCATATCATGGATTTGATTAATGATTTCTGGAGTCCTAACCTCCACAGGCCGTCCAGAACGTTCAGCGTCACTTGTGCCCATATGGCCAGTCCGAAAATTTTGAAACCACTTATAAACTGTTCTAATCGAAGGTGCAGAATCACCATAATGTTTATCAAGCTTCTCTTTAGTCTCCTGAGGCGCTTTGCCTTTCATAAAGTAATGTTTAATCACCACACGAAATTCTTTTTCGTCCATTTCTTGAAAATCACTCGACTTCCTTGATTCACACGAATGCCAAACACAAAGAAATAGACCAATATGGCTGAAACTTGGTGTGCGTTCATTCAAGAGATGCTACTAACTAAACATGACCTCGTGGTGGTGCCATCTCTCGGACTTTGCACGGACTTTTCAAACCAAAATTAATCTATATAAAATTTTATGGTCGATTTTAACATTTTGTGCTCCTTCATGGTGCACAATTACGAAGACCGAGCGTAAAAGATGTCAAGTAATACAGAACAGAACCCTGAAATTAATCTTTAATGTACCAAAATATACTTTCAATAGGGTCATAGAGAGAGGTCTACACAGAGAGACAATTTTGTGGAGATAAAAATAAAATTATTATTCTATCGAAAGCTGATAATTTGACAAACATTTGTATAGCTCAATTACACATTTATTCATGTGAAAATAATAAATATAAGTTGTTTTTTTATCGCTCACCTCCCCGCCTCAATAGGGATTTTTACCCTTTTTTCATATTCTAAGGATATCGGCGAGGATGTCGTAATACCCGTCAACGTTGTCCAAGTGCCGAAACATACATTTTTGTAATTCTCGGCACCTTTTAAACAACGCGGTAGTGCTGCCACGGATGTTATTTGCATTTCTGCAAACAACTACTACCTGTAAAAGTACATGGCCAAGCCAAATATACAAGTAAATTAATAAATAAATATACCGACCTGCGGAATTGAACCCTCGACCTTTTACACAGTAGCAAAGTACTACGCCACCGAGCCACGGCCAGTCACCTAAATATGTTTAACAATATTTATAAACAAGCATTAAATTTACTTTTGCACTTTTTTTCTTTTTCTTTACACTTTGCAATAATTTAAATAACAAAAGCTAGTCTTGGAAATTAAAAATTTTACAAGATGCTTTTTACGGTGTACAAATATAATAGGCCTAAAATATGACTTAAAAATTACAGAATATCCAAAGATCCGAAGTGTAAGTTCTCAAATTCGAAATATATTTTGAAGTGAAAAGTATATCATTTGTTTTGAACGTTTGAGACATTGCCATGTTATTTAGTACAGTTGTTCGTTTTTTTTTTTTTTTAAAGCGTAGCATTTTTGTAATTTGGTTAACCTGTATTAAGTAAACATGGTTGCGTTTAACTATAAACATCCACATCATTGAAATATTTCCCAGATGTACACTGCATTGATCAGGGCCATTATTCAAATTTAAGAATTTTTTTAAAACTGTTTGTTGTACTGAAATTGGATAGAAGACAAAGGAGAAAAGTAGAAAAATATTTTTAACCTATATTAGGCAATATTTCAGTCGTCTAATTGAGATTAAAATATAATGTAAGGTAAATATTTTGATATAAACTTGTAAGTGAAGTCTATGCCTTTAAACACATACTGAGATATTTTAATTGAGAATTCAAAAATAAATGGGCTACGGAATGAAATAAAAACACTGATTGGGGCGATATTGTTCACAAACTATAGGCTTCATCCCCTCATTAGATAATAGCCATACACCAAGTTTGAAATTAATATCTCATCTCGTTCGAGAATTACCTGACCTACAGACAGTCCGACGGAAATGAGTGACTGTGTTTTTCGTGACCTAGGAATCTTAAAACCTGAGGGAAAGCAAAAGTCAGTGCCGGATTTATACTTTTCTTAAGTATAGGCCACTTCACTTCATGCCGCCCTTCCTTCCCTCCTACCTATCTTAATCATTCACTTATATCTATTTACCTTTATTAGGTAACAAACAATTTTATATATTTACTTGGGTAGGTTAGGTGGGTATTGAAAAGTGAAATGAATGAATGAATTAGTCATAAAATAAAAGTGTAACATGAAACAAGAATTACACTTTTTTATGGGATTTTTTATTAGCGATATCATCTATAATATCGTCATAGTTTATTGTGTTCATTTTATCTGCTCTCTATATATAGAAGAGCCAAAGAGTTTAATTTTTCTTGAGATAATGAAGACCTCTGATAATTCTTCACTCTTTTTAAACAAGAAAAGCTCCTTTCTCCAGAACAATTTGTGGCCGGAGTGCAAAGCACGATACAGAGAACTATATCCAAGTTCGGATAAACGTTGCACAGAGACTGGTTCCACAAAAATGTAGAGAGATGGAGTAATGATGTTGATTCAGGTTTCTCTACAGTCTTGATAGAGGAAAGATGGTTGTGAAAATGTACACATTCCTGAACCAAATCGTCCTCTAAACCATTGGAATAATGTCGCACGAGAGAGAGACTGCCAATCAACTGTTGAAATATAAGTATTTACTAGGCCTTTTGTACTATGCTATCAGGTTTTCAATTGCTGGTACTGATTAAAAAGAATTTTTCCGATATTTTAACCATCATACTAAGCATTTTGGAAATTCCTCTAAAAAAATCTACACATATTTGGCACGCGGGAGTTCTCTTCGTGAGTTACAAATGACTAGATCTACCGGATTTTGGAATAAACACGAAGATGTCACTTTTTCAGCTTCTAAAATCTACTGTGCGTCACCCTTATTCACCTCCGGCGCAGCAACACAAACATAACTAACATAGGGTAGGAATATTACTAAATCGCAATGAAAACTTAAAGCATTTACCCCAATGAGATTTAACATTTAATAGACAGAAAACTATATCTATCCACAAGTGAGTTTGAGTATTACGTTCATTATCGCGCACGAACTTTCGAAATCTACCGCCCCTAGACCTCTGCCGCCCCTAGGCCGCGGCCTGTATGGCCTATTGGCAAAACCACTACTGGCAAAAGTCTTGTGTAATTTTTTACGACTACAATACTTTATTTTAGTAAGGAAAGTAAAAATAGAATGGTTAACAGTAACCGAAATAAAATATGTTTTTATTCTAATGCTATGCCAATTACACAATTCCAATTATAAGGAATTAAACTAGTAATAAAATAGTTAAAACACGTGTTATTCGTAACAATGCCAACAAAAAACTATCTAAATTCATATCTGGACTTAAACTCCAGCATACAGTAAAATTATTGTGTAAGAAGCTGCCTACTCTCAATATATTCTAGATAGAACATTTAAATCTATAAATATTAAGCAATGGCATAACGTTATCCTGGTTTTACAATTTTGTCATGTTCATTCAAATTCAGTAAAATAAATAAGTTAAATAAATTAAATTCAGTAAAACAAATAAGTTAAATAAATTATATTCAGTAAAATAAATAAGTTAAATAAATTAAATTTAGTAAAATAAATAAGTTAAATAAATTAAATTTATTAAAATAAATAAGTTAATTAAATTAAATTTATTAAAATAAATAAGTTAAATAAATTAAATTCAGACGTTTGAACATTGTCCCCTTTCTACGGTAAGAATTAGAAAATGGTTTAATTCTTCAGCGAAGTTTTGAAAAAGGCAAATATGCCGATCTAGTAAAAATTATACATTTAGGCTATGGTATTATTGGTTGTATTTGGTTAAATACCTGGCCAGCCGTATAACTATGAGTCAAATTCTTTCTTTTGTGCATAACGGCGCATTTTTCAAGAATCCAGGTGAATAGCCATTTTTTAGTTTTTTCTGCATCATTCTCTGAGAGAGATTTCTGAAATGGTTTATAGAAACTAATGCCAAATCTGACGATTAGAATATTTGGGATAAATCATATATTAATGTGGACTACAAGTTTTCTTTTTTTCCTTGATTGACGTCAGTTCACTTGGGATAATTTGTTTGTGAATTTTCTTCTTGATCTTGACAGAAGACTGTTTAGCTACGCGTACGACTGCAGATTTCCACCAACCAGATTGGATTGGATACGGATAAGTGATAGAGAGTAGAATTTACTATTTCCTTTCTTAAAGGCTACGAACCATGCTTGAGCTTAATCCCTACGTTCAGTTAAGTATTAGGGGGCATAGTCTTTTGTTAAAGTCTTTAATTGATATTTAATGGGATCTGTAATGGTTCTAATCCCTTATATATTTATTTTACCATCAATGTACGCACTATGTACCGCAATAAGGTAAATTTTAGTTTTGGATCAAGAGAAATCCAAAGTTTATAAATATAACTCCTATTGAAATTAGTAACATTTGTTTAAGTCGAAAATTTCACCAATTTTATTTCTGGTAAACTTTTTCTATTGCGGTAAACTATTAGCATAATCTTTTTTTTACACATAAATATTGTATAATATATATTAATCGGAATTTTCCAGTAAACACCTCTGTGCATAGAGAGACAAAATTTAAGGTAATCCTCATCATTTCAAATTCTTACTGAAATCAAATATTTAACATTACTATAATTAATCCGTCTGTTGCTAAGAATTCCGATTTTCAACTTCTTCGAAAATAGCCGACGGTACATAAATAAAGTTAGTTCTTTAAATCCATTCCTTCTTAAGTAATAAAAATAATTAATATTTTTGTCCAGAATTGTGATTTTAATTTTTTGTCAAAACAGTCTTCTATTTATTTATGCATACCTGGATTAATGGAAATTTAGTTGCATTTCAGTATATTATCTTCACACAGTCGTTGTTTTATAACATGACATTTATGATATGACACAGACGTTTTTTATTTATGATTAATTTAAGTACACATAAATTTAGAATAAACCATCAAATTATTAGCTCATCTGGTTTTCTGTTCTTTAAACTATTAAGTAGACTACTCTATTTGGTCCACTATAATAGCCTGCGAGGCCAGCTCATAATAAAATAAATTTTCTGGTGCCCATTTAATTGTGACAAATTTCTGATCTTGAAAAAGTCTAAACCAAGTTGGCTGAGAAGATAAAAAGAACGAATTTACCCTTGAGAGAGATTGAGCTAGTAGAAAGTAGTACTACAGACACTGGAGAATATTTTGGTTGTTTATGGGTAAGTGCTGATCTGTAGAATCTTTCTCTGGCCGAAGGGCTGGATACTGAACTGTTTTAATGAACCGTTGTGAATTTGACAATATTCAGATTCAGCTTGGAAATCTTTCTGACATAATAGTATCATTATTGGCTTGTTTTATTTCTCCTGTGGGGACTCAATAGAAAGACTAAGCAGAGTGAGAGAGATTCGTAGTTGGGGTACTTGGGCCTGCCTACTGTTCTAGGGTTTGAGAAAAACTGGTTATGCTCAACAATTTGTAGCAGTTTTTTTTAGCGAGCTGCAGGCGAGGGGTTTCAGGAGTTAATAAGCCAAAAGGTTTAGTAAAAAGATTTAGTTAGATTTCTTTTTAATATTTCAGTAGGAGTTTACTCTATATTACAGTAGAGTACACAACGTTACTCTACATTATATATTTACTTTTAATTTATCGAATACTACTCATTACATTTAGAAATTCTTTACAATTGTTGCCTACAATGTCTTAATATCGTGGCTAACTAATATATCTTTTTAGACACAATTTAGTAAATTTAGGTCAATTTCCCTTCTATTAAAAAAAAATTATTTATTTATGGTATTGTTCCAATAAACTCTCTAGCCATTTCCCCAAAAGATATAGATATAAAAAAGAAGCGTATATAAGAAAATAAGCAATTCTTTAGAAGCTATTTATTTATAAATTAAATAAGAATTTCCTTTAATTAAAGCTTAAATTCTATTATTTGTGTACGAGACCTATTTTACCAATTTCACTTCCAAAATTAAACTAAATTTGTTGTAGACTGATCCATTTGGTATCAGCAATATAGTTCCACATTTCACACAAAATGTTTTTCTTTTATACTAATTTAAAAGAATTGAATCATTATAAACTTATTTTTTAACAGATTAGATGACAAAGGGATGGTGTAACTAGTTAGTTAACTATACCGGTGAGCAAATAAATCGACTAAAAGTATTTGGCTTCATTTAACTCGGATGCGAATTTAGTATATTCCTATATTTTTACGGATTTTAGTATCATTTGAAAGCTCATTTTATTGTCTTTTTAATGATACCAAATTACATAGCATACCTCCTGCTTTTTACTGATTAAAATAATTGAAAGTGCAAATAAAGTGAACTAGGATTGAAAACAGGGGCAAGAAAAAAGAAAAATTAAACAAATTTTAAGTTTAACAATTAAATTTATTGTTAAAAAGTAAAATCAATATTATGTATTCCCCCCCCCCAGCCCTTATTACTTCTTCCAGCTGATTTTTCATGGAGCGGGTGAGGTTTTTCACCACTGTCTGTGGGATTCTTCCTCACTCTTCAGCCATCGCAAATTTTAAGTCCCTCAGTGATGCAGGGGGTGAATTTCTGGCTCGAACCCTTCTTTTGAGCTCATCCCACATGTGTTCGATTTTATAGAGGTCAAGATTCCGCGTAGGCCAGTCTAATGTGGGTATTCCCACTTCCGTTAAGTATTGCCGCACCGATGCAGCACCTTGTGGTCTCGCATTGTCGTGCATTAGTACGAAGCTATCGCCAACAAACTTAGCATAAGGAATGACGTGTTCCTAAAGGATCACCTCGATGTACCGGTGAGAAGTTAATCCACCGCTACGAGTATCATCAGTCACGAAAACCAAAATGGTTTTCACATCCAGTGAGAGGTCTCTCCACACCATGATAAAACCTCCTCCATAGGTGACCGTTTCAGTAATGCAGCACTACGCATAGCGCTCCCTAGGCCTTCTAAAGACTCGTCTTCTTCTATCATTGCCATGTAGATACATTCAGGACTCGTTGGAGAATAAAACGGAGCGCCATTGCAGTCGAGATGTTCTCAGGCAAATCTGAGTCGCGCTTGTCGATGGGCTTCTGTCAATTTGGGTCTGTTAGCTGGTCTCTTCAGAGTTACGTTAGCTTCTTCTGACTGTCCAATGACTGATAGCCCAATCACGAATTTGTCGGAGTTCCTGCTGGACCTCAACGCCGGTCAAGTGACGGTTTATTAGAGTTGTGTTGACAATGAAGCAGTGGTTTCGCTCCGAGGTACACCTTCTTCTTACTGATCCTGGTCTCCGTGTAGAGGCGCCAGTCTCTTGATAACGTCTGTAAACTAGCCAGTCAGCTGTTTCAGGCCGTTCTTGCAATAGGGCAATGACTTGTGCCGTTTTTTCCGGGGTGGTATTCATTTTTCGATGAAGTAATTAGTGAACAGGTATAGCAGAGATGTTGACGGTTCAAGTTTCGATAAACGTATGATAGGAAAATATAGTTGCATGTGTTTTTATAAGGATGAATATGTTGCTGAGCGAGCAAAAACTGTTCTATTGAGTAAAACCGTTTTAATCAGTAAAACTTTTTGGAAATCCAAATATTTTTAGTATTATTGGAAAGAGTAGAAAATCAGCATTCTGATGATACCAAAAATAATACCATTGTGTGATTTGAAAATTAAATTCAAAGATCAGTGTTAAATGAAGCAAAATCGTTTGAGTCGATTTTTTTGCTCACCAGTGTAGCACTTGCCTGAAGAATATTTTTTATTACTTTAAGAAATATATTTAACATAAAAATGTTAATATTTGTATTCATACGTTCAGTTGTAAAATTCTTTTTGTGCTAATCATATCTTAACTTTCAATATCCTAGATCTCCATTATCATAACCTAAAAGAATATGAAACTCATTTTATTTTGGAGAAGTTTTTTTTAAAAAAAAAAAAAATTGTTGGTAGTTGTATTGCCTCCCTTGAACATACAACTATTAATCTACAAAACCAAAAAATAAAAAAATTTCCTGTTTTGACTTAAATTAAAGTATTCCTAATATTATCAAAATATTCTTTTCTCTTTATAAATCCTCTAATTCAGGCACAACATAAAACCTTTTAAATAATAGAAAATTGAAGTTTTTATTTAGAAAATAAATTTCAAAAACAAAACAATGTTATTTTAGGATAACCAAGCGTTTTTTGAGCAGACTTGTTGGGCGAAACCATATTTTTTCACTTGAATAGGAGATTTATTTGCATTGTCAGGTGTTTAAAACAAGTAGAGAGATGAATCTTTTATGCAAATAGATACGAGTAAAGTAGGTTTTCAGAGAAAATGGGCATTTATTTATTAATTTGAAACTTTCATTTTTTACATGACAAGAATGTGTGAAACTAGTCCATTTGGCCATACTTGCTTTGGAATTTATTCATTTTTAAAATTTTTCTCAAATATCATGTTTTGAACTCCCTTATAAGAACTCTTGGTTTAGTAATTCCAAATAATACTTATGTAGTTTTACATGACACAGCTCTACACGTTTTAGAGGAAGCTAATCACCCTGCGTTGACGGTGCATCTGAAGACTTACGATATGGTTTCGAAATTTCCCGTTAATAGTAGCTCTTGCGCTGTTTTTTTTAACTTCAAAACGGCATATTTTATATGATTATATAAGAAGCAAATTATGTTGGACTTAAGATTAATGGATGATATGGCAGATGTTTATTTTATGCCATTATACATAATTTATTTGAGAAATTTGTTCCTGGGTATAGGGACTAAGCGGTGGGACGGGGCGTACTATCAACAAATATGCAGTGGCATGTAAACAAATACTCTATATCGTACGGGATAAAAAAAAAATAGTGCGAATTGTAATGATTTTCGTGAAAAATATTGTAGGGCAACGTTAATTGTACAATTAAGTGTCCAAATCAGTGTTTATTTTGGCGAGAATCCGAAAACCACAATAACCTACAAAGTGTCAAGTGTCACTTATCCTGTCGTAAAATAATTTTTAGAAATGTCATCATGTCGTGTTATTGTGTACGAACAATCGTAAAAATTCGGAAGGCTTAACATTTTATAATTTACAATATTAAGGCTGTAAAATGAGTAAAGTAAGGTATGCATTACGCGTGATCAAATTTTTGATTATATGACGTTGTTCGTCTATCTGTAAAAAAGATTAACTACTCTAGTAGTTAATCTTTTTTTATTAGATTCTAATCTAACTTTTTTAATGCCGAATTGTACAAAAAATAGCAGGAGTTTAAATCTTCAGTAATTTTAATATTTTCATTTTAAAATAATTTTGATGTTTTTATTTTGATTTTTAACATTCCTTTAAAAAAAACTGTAAGAACGATACTGATTTTTATGTGATCGAAGACCTTATTTAATGCACCAGGGTGCATAATTGTGCTAAAGTCTTAATTAAAATCGTACAAAGAGCTACAGCACCACTGAAACAACAACAACTACAGATGATCCAAACAACCGCCTCAGCAGAAACTACTCCCGATAGTTTTACCAGATCTGACATTGTAGGTGATGGAAGTTGCCTTTTCCGTGCAGTTAGCTTACACCTATATGGCCACCAAAACCATCATAAAAGACCCCGAGAGGTTGCTCTAAGATATATAGAACAAAACTGGTCGGTACTTCAGACATTTTCATTAACTGAAGACGACGATATGAAAGACTTTAATAACTACTATAACTATATGAGGAAAAACGCACCTATGGAACGAGCCTAGAGATACTTGCCCTCTCGGAAACCCAAAATAGCAACTTTCATATCTTCTTAAAACAACGAAGAACAAGAGATACAAAAATAACTTTTAGGGACAGACCAACAATAATAAACACAGGAAAACACACCGAAACTATTTACCTTCTACTAACAGGCCACCCAATATCGGGATACTTTGTGCTTTTGACACGACAAAACACTAAAAACATCCCACAAACAACAGTAGACCAATAAAAGAAGCATCGGGCGAGGGATGTAACGGTCGAGGACGTCGCGAGAAATGGCAGTTCGACCAAAACGACGAAGACCGGACAACCGAAAATGGACCTGCCAAAGGTGTTGTGCCGGCGAGTAAGCCGACACCCACCAAGGTGGGAAAATCAAAGCAACGCATGAGTCGCACCACAGGAATCCACGAACACACCATGCCTTGCTATAATAAAATCACAAGACCTGACAAAGAAATCACTTGCCGTCTAGACCCACCACCATCTGTTTCAAGCGCAACAGACGAAATAATTAATCAAAAATTCCCGCAACGACAAAGAAACCTCAACAGCACAAAACCAGGATTCAAATGGCAAATAAGAATAGAAAACAAAATCAACAACATCAGAAGAAATCTAGGACTCCTTACCTAGTTTATAAACGGGAACGCGTCCAAACGTGTCACAAAGGGTGTAGAGAAGATCAAATCCAAGTCTCCCAACAGAACACCTCCAGAAATCCACGATACTTTCAAACAAAAACTATCCGTATATGCCGCAAGTCTCCGTAGATACAAAGAATCAAACGAGAGGAAAGACACCAACAACCTCTTTCGAAGAAGCGAAAAACTATGTGCAACAAACAGACAGCAGTGACTGAACCACCAAACAAACAAAAACTCACAGATTATTGGAAAAGTATCTGGTCAGAACCCAAACTACATAATAATAACACCCCCTGGATCAAAGTCGAAGAAGACAAACATAAACATGTGACAGAACAAGAAAATTGCACATTAACTACTGTGGGATCAAATAGCATGGTGAGGCACCTGGATACAAAAAATTCTGGAGGTAAAATAGCCCCCCGTTCGGATCTCTGGGAGGGGGCTGATTCAGGGGCGTCGACATGCAGAGATCATAATTTTAAAATAGATTTTTGCAACATACGAGGTTTAAACTCGAACATAAATTCAGTGCACCAACACCTGCAATCAAATAAACCTAATGTACTCGCTCTGTGTGAAACCAAGGTCACCTCATCGACCAGGACAATCAACTATCTTTATCCTGGGTATGACTTCTATTCCCGATTTCGGAGTAACTTTGAAATCTGTCTTTTTGTCAGAAGCGACTTCTCTTGTCAACGAGAAAAAGCCCTGGAGCCCCCAAACTTTGATGTTATGTGGTTAAAAATAACGACTCAACAAACCACAAGGTTCATCTGTATCCTCTATCGACCACCAAGTGAAACCAACTTTAGAACACTTTTCGCTTCTCTTGCAGACACAATCGATCATTTACAAACTAACTACCCAAGTGCCGAAATTGCCATCCTGCGCGATTTTAATCAAAATCCTAACACCATAAATCGTAACACCTTCGTTCGTGTCCGGAGCAGATGCAGGAGAATTATCGACGAAACCAGGGAGGCACACAATCAACGAATTAGAACACTTTATGCCACTTTATGGCAATTAGTCAAAATTTCACCAAATCCGCCATACCACCACTCACACGGCCAGATAATTCTATTGCAACGACACCTGCTGAGAAAGCGAACTTGTTGGATGAACTCTTTGCTTCACATTCTATTGTCGATTTCCAAGGAAAAACACCACCTAATATTTCCATATTGCAGTCAAGGATGCCCGATGTTGTCTTCAGACAGCGTATCATAAAGCGTATTTTAATGAAGCTAGACACCAAAAAGTCTTCTGGCGCAGACGGAATACCTGCCATCGTTCTCAAAAACCGTGGGAGGGAACTAACAGCAGTTTTCTGTAGACTTTTCAACCTATCCTACAGAAAGGGAATATTTCCTTCCTGCTAGAAATGTGCCACAGTTCAGCCGATACCTAAAAAAGGCAAGAAGACCTTGCCAAATAACTTCCGACCAGTCGCACTGCTTTCAATAATATCGAAAGTCATGGAAAAGGTTATCAATCAGTATCTTCTAAAATATCTTGAAGGAATCAACATTATTAGCGATCACCAATATGGCTTTTGTAAACACAGATCAACAGGAGATCTTCTAACTTATGTAACACATGTTTGGAACAACGCAATTAAACACTTTGGAGAATCTCGAGCGGTTTGCTCTTGACATATCCAAGGCATTCGACCGTGTTTGGCACCATGGACTGTTGGATAAGCTACGCTCTTATGGAATGTCTGAAAAGTTCTGTTTGTGGCCCTCATGTTTTCTCAGAGAGAGTTCTTTACGAGTGGCGGTCGACGGATTTCTTTCTAACACCTTCACTATCAACGCCGGTGTGCTCCAAGGCTCCATACTGTCTCCTACTCTCTTTCTCTTCTACATTAACGATCTGCTGGAAAAGACCGGGAACCCAATCTACAACTTTGCAGATGACAATACGCTTATCTCTTCATTCGCTTAATTCCTCCCAGAGCGGTGCTTGTTAGAAATACACGTGACGCTAATAGTTCACATCCGTATGAGGTTCAGCTTGTTACTCCGCGTACAACGCTTTTCAAGCAGTCTTTTATATGGAGAACATCATCCCTTTGGAATAATTTGCCCAGCGCTGTGTTTCCTACCGAGTACAATTTACAGCGATTCAAGAACAACGTGAATCGCTTTTTCCGCACACATGCCGCTCCTGAAGCGCTTTAGGGACTTTCCTGAGGCACGTGTGCTAGACCCATAAAAAAATATATCGTTTGTCAAATTTGGCAGATTTTTAAATGGCGCCCTGTACATATGAGCCCAGTATTAAATAGAATTTTTTGGGACGTTTATAAAAATATATTTTGATATTTGTTTTCACTCGATATCTATATACAGAGTATTCAAGTAACTGAACGAAATTTCAACCATGATGAGACTATTTACTATTATAAACTATTATTTTCTGTTAGGAAGGTAAAAATTTTGTCATTTATGGAATTATATGTGTAGGATTCTATTGAAAAAGTCGCTTTTATAAACTGATGGTAAAAAAAATGTTTTGATATCCAAATAGGAAACTAGTAAATCAAGTGAGCCTCTTGAAAGTTGAAATTATTCGAATGCCAGATATAACGGTAACGGCTGACAATATATGTTATGAGTTATATATTTCTGTAAACGGACTGAACAGTTCTATTTATAACTGTGTTCAGATGTGTATATGTGTAGTTAACTTTTTAATCTGTCAAATTTAAAACATGATACATTTTTTGTTATTTGGTTTCCTCACAAAAAAAGGGTTTAGTAGTAATAGAAATTAGAGATGAGCGATATTATCATATATGTGACTTTTACCTATGCCTTAGATAGTCACAGGTAATACCTGTTACCCAATTCTTCGCAAAGCAGCGATTCTAATGGTAAATACTCGCTACCTACGCAGATGTCGCAGATCCGCTCGACTTGAACTTAATGATTGGCGACGGCGCCTCTCGTCTCTTCACAGACAACGGTCGCAGTCGGACGACGACCGACGAGTCACCGGTATACAATGTTAGACTGTCGCGTCGCCACTGGAAGGCAAAACGCTGTTAGCACAAATAGCTACTTTCAGCGGCGATGTGACGTGTTCGATATCGTGTACTGGTTCCTTGAAATATCGTGGTGTACCAGCGACCTAGGTCGCTTTTAAAAGAAGCTGTGACTTATAAATGACCGTCGCAGGTATACCGGTGACCTAAAAGTCGCTGTTAAGCTCATCGCTTACAGAAATTTTTGGATTTGTCAAATAGGAAAATAGTAAGTCTGGTGAATCAATTAAAACTTGAAATTTGGTTCACTAAGTTGAATCTCTTGTATATCGGTAACGACTGAAAATAAATATCAAGAGTTTTATTTGTGTAACCGCACTGAAAAATGCTACATAATAGTGAACCAATATGTAGAGGGTGCCATTTAAAAAAAAAATCCTAGTGACAAACTTTGGAATATCATATTTAGCTTTTTCATAGAAGACTAAATTTAGTAGTAAAAGAATTTTTTTCATGTGTTCAATTAAAAAATAGTGAATTAGGTTAGATACTTTAAAAAATGTCCTGGTTCAGTATTCAAATAATAATATTGCCAACGATCTCAACATTCATTAATAATTCGTTAATAACTATAACTGTAATAGGGGAGAATGACTTATTGGCCTGTCTGCGGAAATTGCCAGATAGGATGACTGCTGGTCATGATCTAATTCCAAGAATTGTAGTCAGGAAGTATGCTTGATGTTGATATATGATTATTAAGGCGTCAGTATTTTCTGATATGTTGAAGCTGCCAAAAGCTTGTCCAGTTTTAAAATCGGACAGATCACAGAAGATTTGTACATACAGAACAATTTCTATATTGTGTAGTTTTAAAATGTCCGTCTATAACACTATTTGGTCACAAGTCAAACCTTTAAATTCATATAGTGTTTTCGAAAAAGATCCACCCGGTCAGACCTGGTAATAATCAAGCAAATTGACGTAATCGGTATTGACTTTTCGAAGGCTTTTTGACAGAATTTTGTTGTATAGGTTTCCTATTTGAAAGTTAGGCCTAATTTTGGTTTTTGTAATGGGATTAAATCTGATAAATTAATTTCAACATCTGGTGTACTCTTGAAGTTTTAACCTAGGGTCTTTTTTATTTACCCTATTTATAAACGATCTTAGTTGAAACCTTCATTGCGGTAACTTATTGTTTGGAGACGATATTAAAATATATGTCACAATTTGACTGTTATTTTCTCCAGAATCAAGTCAATATTATAGATAAATGGTGTTTGTCAAATAACCTGGATCTGAATATTTCCAAGTGTAAAAGGTCTTCTTATATTCGTAACGAAAATACATTTATTTATGTTTTTACAAAATTAGAGGAGAAACGTTACAACTTATTAGTACTATGCATGATCTCGGTGTCTTCTTTGATTCCTGGCTTAATTTTGGCAAGCACGTAGCTGCATTAGAGATATATAGTAATGAATTGTTCTATGTTCAGTAGCGGTACTGCTCTGAAAATCGTATATTTCTTTTTTTTAGTGTTCCGTATGGAACACTTATAAGATCACTTTGGTATCTGTCCGTCCGTCTGTCAGCTTTTCTGCCAGTCTCTATGTCACACCTGATTTTCTCTGAAACTATTTGACACAGGAAGTTGAAATTTGAATATAGGAATTGATGGCCCCATCAGAGCCGTGTAGTTTCGAAAATTAAATTTTGACCTAATTTAGTTTTGTGGGGTGAAATCGGACGTGAATTTTTTTTTTTACCCAGTCATCAAGTGGAGTGTCAAATGAAAGCTTGTAAAAACACGAGTTCAAAAATATATATAATGTCATACTTGCGCACACTTTTCTTTGTATTATTTTTAAAAAAATTGCGAAAGATCGTTGCCCCCCCTTATCACTAATGCATTACCTTTAAATTTATATGGTATATAAAGAAAACAAAAATTTCATGGTCATCAGTTTTCAGTAAAGATCGGAAAAAAAACTTTGTTAAAAACTCATTTGGGGGTCTGTTTTGTGAAGTCATTGATCATTTTATACCTCCGTAACAAAATTTTTTATTTTGGAACACTAATTGCGCATGTCCGACTTGCACTTGGTCGGTTTTTTTAGGTCAAGGCTCTAGTATAGCTCTATGATTTGGTATCCTGCTTATGATATCTAGACAAGGGGACTAAGAGGATTGAGGGTGTATATCCGCTAAGAAGAATTTAACAATCTAATTTATTAATAAGGTTTTCCCTGATATCTCTTGAGAAATGCAAAATTATAGCTAACTTGGTTTTTCGTTACAAATTATTATATAATAAGAGTGATTCTTTCCAAGTACTAAACTTAATTAACCTAAATGCAAAACAGCTGTTTACCAGGCGTTTTAAAATGTTTTATATAGCCAATGCTGGAACAAATATTTTATATAGTTGTCATATATCTATAATGTGTAAAACCTTAATACATTTGGCGAACATTGTGATATCTTTCATAAATTATTAACCTCCTATGCTCGTTTGTTAAATACTAGCATACATTTACAATAGTATTTTGTAAATTTTTATTAGACGTTATACTTTTTAGTATTATACAATATTTTCTTTTCATTCTCATTGTTGTTGAAATTATCATGTATTGTGTGCATCGTTTATATCATATATAAATGGATATATTTTATTGAGTAATTAAATCATTTATTTGTTTATTTATTTATAACTTACTATAAATTAACTTAAAATTAAAATTTATAAGGATTTAGATTTAGTTTTTTTTAAAGTTAACCTGATCTAATAATTTGAAAGTTTCTTAAGAATTGTTAACCGGACATATTTTCCCAAATAGTGACTTTACTTAGAGGAAGTGTATAATTTTTAGGAGTTTAATTTCGTGTGGCGAAGTTGTGGAGAGGAGGCACAATTCAACAATATTTCAAATAAATATATAAAGATAGTACGAGGATGGATTGAAAAGTTCGCTGGCTAGTTAATCAAACAAAATAAAATACGTACAAAAATATTTTTATTTTTCGACGTAATCTCCATCTAGCTGTATGCATTTCTTCCACCAGCTTTCTAAAGCTTCCACACCTGTTTTAAAAAAGATTCCTTAAGGTCTTTAAAATACTGGTTAACTGCAGCCTCGACTTCTTGATTTGATGAAAATTTCTAGCCACCGAGGTGTTTTTTTAGGTTTGGAAACAAATAAAAGTCCGAAGGTGCCAAATCAGGAGAATAAGCCGGGTGGGGCAGCAATTCGAAACCACAATTATGAGTTTGAGCCAGTCTCAACAGACGTGTGAACGCGAGCATTATCCTGATGGAACAAAACTTTCTTTCTCGGTAATCCTGGGCGTTTCTCTTTAATTTTCTTGACGTAAATGACGCAAAAAGGTGCAATAGTAAGTCGAGTTTGTTGTTTCGCATTTCGGAAGGTAATCCATAATAGTACCTTTAGCATCCCAAGAAACTGACGCCATCACTTTTTCAGTCGACAGAATTGCCTTCGCTTTCTTTGGGGTCGGTTCACCAGATTTTTTCCACTGCTTGGATCGTTAGACTCTGGAGTACCGTGGTGAACCGAGGTTTCGTCAATTGTCACAAACCTGTTAAGAAAATCTTGCGGATAAGCCTCAAACATGTCCAAACAGTCTCGAGAAATTGTGAGCCGAATTCGTTTTTGTTCAACTGAAAGTAATCTGGGGACCCACCTAGCCGAAACCTTAGAAAATCCGAGTTTTTTCAATTTTTCCAAACACGCTGCACTTGGTCTCACTAAACTCGTTCTAACCTAAAAACTACAAATTTTACAGCAACAAAATTTTACACTGTGGCAATCAAAGAAAGTATGAATTTATTGAGGGTACTATAATAAAAATATTATAATTATTTTTTGGAGAGGTCGCGAACTTTTCAATCCATCCTCGTATATTGTAATGCATTAGAAACAGCTGAAGTACCTCAGAAACGTAGTATATAGTAGATTGTTATTTATATTTTCAAGTTCTTAAATAGCGTGACACATCTCTTATATTTGTTTCCTCGCTAGATAGTTGTATTTCCAGTTTGCATTCTCATGCAAGGTAAAAACATGGATATTTTTCAAAAGATTCTCATATGACAGCACTGTGATTTTTTTCCCATTTTTTTTTGCAACCTCTTCCGATGTGATTTTAGAATATTAAAATAGTAATACAACTACTTGTTCAGTTTTCACCCTATATTCTCCCTAGTAGTATTTGTTCAGTTTCCAACCCATATTCTCCCCAGTAGTATCTTTTTTTACGGAATATATAGAATGCATAATTGATCATCCCTGTCAAAGCTTCACACCTTGCGCTTTTTCGATTTATTTCTTGTTTTAATTTAATGAGTATAAAAACGATGGCAGCGAGTTCTATTTAAGGAATTTAACACCTACTGAAGCCATGGATTATTCACTGTGGAAAGCTGCAAAGACGATACATCACTCTCATGCATATAACACACCCATACGCCAAGAGGATGGACAGTGAGCCAAAAGTAGCAGTAAAAAGGCAGCTTTCTTCGCTAGATATTTAGAAAACGTTTTTTCAGCCTCCTCCACAGAATCGTATGGATGATAGTGAAGCAGAAATCCACGCATTCTTAAGTACACCTTATTAAATGCAGTTGCCATCTGAATACTTCACAGTTAAACAAGTCGCAAATGCCATTGCAAAGAGACTGAACCCTAAAACGTCTCCTGGATATGACTTGATCACAGCAAGAATACTTCAAGAGTTGCCTCATAAAGCTAAAATAATACTTACATTTATATTTAATGCTTGTATAAAACTAAATTATTTTCCAGCTCAATGGAAAGTAGCCGTAATTATATTAATACCAAAACCTGGAAAACCTTTCGAGGATATTAAGTCATATAAACCAATAAGTTTGCTTCTGATAATGTCGAAACTTTTTGAAAAGCTACTTATTGATAGACTACAACCAATAATCGAACAAGACCAGCTAATTCCAAACCATCAATTTGGTTTCAGGCACAATAAAAGAAATTCATCGAGTAGCCTAAAAAATCAGACAAGAGTTAGAAGACAAGACAAGACTGTGCTATAGCGTTCCTAGATGTAACACAGGTATTTGACAGGGTTTGTTATGCTGGGCTCCTGTAAAAAGTACGAAAAGCATTACGTCTTCCCTATTTCCTCATTCCTAAATCCTACCTTGTAGATCGCTACTTTCTTGTAAACTACCAAGAAGAATCAACATCTATGCACAAAATTGAATCTGGAGTTCTACAAGGCAGCGTCTTGGGACCTCTGCTTTATCTTTTGTATACAGCTGATTTGCAACGAGTGATAAAAGTCTAGCAGCAACATTTGCAGACGATACTGTCATTTTGGCCTCACACAAGGACAACAGTCTTGCCTTAGATATTCTGCAAAATTACCTTCACAGAATAGAGCAGTGGTTAAACAAATGGCAAATCAGAACAAATGAAACCAAATCTGTCCAAGTAACATTTACAAACAGCCGTGGCGATTGCCCTCCAGTCACACTTAATAACCATTAACTGCCTCAGCTAGACGCAGCTAAATATCTTGGGATGCATTTAGACAGACGTTTAACATGGAGAAAACATATTTTTACAAAAAGAAAGCATGGATGATTGGTCACCAATCTGCGCTTTCAATAAACAACAAGCTTTTGGTCTACAAAGCTATCCTTAAACCAATTTGGACCTACGGCATTCAACTCTGGGGTACAGCATCTACATCAAACAATGAAATATTGGAAAGGTTTCAGTCCAAAGTGCTATGAACTGTAGTAAACGCGCCGTAGTTCGTTCATAAGTGCATGTGATCTTCAAGTCAACTCAGTGAAGTCAGAAATAAGAGACTACTCCAAAAGCTATTCCAAAAGATTAAGTTCTCACTCAAATAGACTTGCTTCAAATTCGATGACACAACCAGCAGTACAAAGAAGACTCAAGCGTCATACGCCATATGATCTTATTACTAGGTTTTAAGTTATATGTATTGTTAGAGTTATTTCCAAAGATTAAACTAATTATAGTATGGAAAGAAACTACCCAGTTTCTTACTTGTTCATAATAATACAAATCATTTGCTTATTGTATGATTACTTACAGATTGCAAATAAATGGGGAAATAAATTTAAAAAAAAAAAATTAAAATTTATATCAAATTATGATAGTATGATAAATATTTTATATAAAATTAAGTTCTTGTACCGATAATATAATTACATAAATTTCGTATTAACACTGATTGCTTAAATATCGTAAAACATATAATAAATTTAATTTTGCTCCAGGTAATAGAGTATATGGGCCAAGTAGTCTTTTACATGGAGAACCTCATCTTTTTGGAATGAGCGATATCCAAGCGACTTCTTCAAAGCTTGTTTCGCTTGGCTTCTTCGAAATCTAGCACGAAACTGTCTTGTGCTAGATTGCGAACAAGTTCTGAAGAAGCTGGCAGGTTGATCGGCGAAACGTCAGTATCACTTTTTAAAATGGAGAAATCCAGAAGAGAATTGTACCTATAATATAATAATTTTTTCAATTTTAAATAATAGCATAAATAAATAAAAAACTACTATTATTATATCAATTCAAAATTTTCAGAGGGCTCAAAGTACACATGATTTTCGGTGTACTTTTTTTTTTTCACAATTTCCCAAATTTCGGACCGTTCTGTATGGTATTTCATTAAACAACAGAATATACAGGCAAATATAATCTTTTATTTAGTAAACGATTTGATTTTAAGGAAAATTTATTTTCGTAACTTTACTTTGGAAACTTAAAGATACATAACGGATAATATAGATTTTGCCACTACCATATCTTTTTTGTTCTAGGTATAACGTAGAATTGCAATAAAATAAACTAAAATCAAGGTTAGCTTCATCAAGCATCTTCTAGAAACTTACCATAAGGGATTTTTTCATTTACCGCACTACTCGCTGATGTCTGTGAAATAAGAATGGTTAAGCACACTGGTTATTAGTATTCGATAGGTCAACACAAGTTTCTAAATCAGAGTTGTGTATAGCAGGTTTCTAACCCTACCTTCAATGTTTCCAAGTTAATACGATTGTGTGATAAATAAAATTTTATTTGAAATTAGCACTACACAATAGTTATCACCACTACACCAAACACTTTATTTTTTCACTCGACACGTGTTACACTAAACATGATAGCATCATCACTCATGATAATACTTCACATATATGGTTAGAGAAACGTTGCAAAAATAAAGTGTTGTTGTAGTGATAACAACTATTCTGTAATGCCATTGCGTCAACCCCACATAATTTGAATATTAATTAACGGTTGTTAATATTATTTGCAATAAAAGATTATAATTTCGATTTTACTGTATTTTCTTAGTGGTTTTTATACCTAAATAGGAAAAAAATAACCGGTCAAGTGCTTTTAAAATAAAAATATTTTTATTACAGAAGTATAAAATGATCAGTGACTTCACAAAACATATCCCAAATGAGTTTTCAATAAAAATTTTTTCTGATCTTTACTGAAAACCTATGACTCTGAAATTCTTGTTTTTTTTATATACCAGATAAATAATTAAAGGTAACGCACTCGTGATAATTTTCGTTCAATCTACACCCTGTAGAGACTATTCTAGACTTTTTTCAAAATTTTTTGATTCGTACTTTTCGAGATAACGGGGAGGACAGCGATTGTTCGCACTTTTTTAAAATAATACAAAGAGAAGTATGCGCAAGTATTACATTACATGTATTTTTGAACTTGTCTTTTTATAAATTTTCATTTGACACCCCACTCGATGACCTGGTAAAAAAAAAAATTACTTCCGATTTCACCCCCCAAAACTAACCTCTTAAGTAAAAATTTAACTTTCTAAACCACATGGTTCTGATGAAGCCATCAATTCCTATATTAGTGGCATATTTCAACTTTCTATGCCAAATAGTTTCGAAGAAAATCGGGGGTGTGACAGAGAGACAGACAGATGGACGGACATCGAAGTGATCTTATAAGTGTTCCGCAAGGAACACTAAAAACAGGCCCTACCACAAGAGCGACAGGAATAACGAATCAAATAACTTCTAAACTAAAACTAAGTTTCTAAATAAGGGAAATCGTTATCCTTAATAAAGGTTCATGTTATTTTGTTTCAATACTGCGCAGGCTCCAAACGGTGGGCGCATGCTTCAAATAATAATAACAGGCTGAGTCCTGCTATTTAATTTCTTCTCTTTACTATTGTGCATGCTTCAAATAAAGATAAAGACAGTGGTCTGCCAAAATAAGCGTTGAAAAATCTCTTTATTATTATTCTAGGTTTTACAATGTAGCATATTTATTTAATAGAACCAAATTACAAGAATTTGAAAAGAAAAATCGACATATTAAATTCTCTACTAGTATCACAAAGTGTTCCTCAAGGATCAGTTCCTGACACATTATTAATTATCTTATATTCTTGGGCTTTCATCTCTCTACAAAACATGAAAATATCTCTGCTGATGATACTCTAATATACTTTCCAATCAACTACAGCAATATTAAAAATTATGTATTCTCCATCCACGAAAGTGATTAATATGTTTAAAATTATAGGCTATGAAAATAAATAAAACAAAGATGAACTTTTAGTGGTCTCTCAAATAATAATTGCAAAAATATAAAATTAGTATGCCTTTAAAGTTAATCTTAATGGTAATTTTACTAGACCACGAAAATATTGGTTTGAACAATGTTAAAATTTTCATGAATACATTGAAAAGAATTTTACAAATTAATTTAACTTAAAACTGTAGATGCTATTACAGAAAATCAACTCACTGATTACTGTGGTATTATTAATTATAAAAACATCAGTCGTAATGCCAGACAAAAAAATACAAATTTTACATGAGAATTGTGCCAAATTTTCAACAGAGATCAACATATCAACAACAGTAAAGAGGCGTATGGATATGAAATCCCCTTCCGGTTGTATTTATTGGTATGTGATTGTCATTTTGGCTAGTTAGGGTGTTATTTTTATTCTTTCATATGTATTAATTTATTGTTTTGTTTGTAGTTGTTATTACGAAAATAAATTTTATTTATTATTATAATTATCTTTCATTATTTATCACTACCTTTAAGGAAGTAAATCCAATATTGGGGTATTTTTCTTATAAAGCCTAAACTGTATACGTTAAACGTTTACCTAAAATCCCATATATTGACAAACAGGACGGAAACGAGGGAATGTGTAACTCGTTAAATGCTATTTGCTGAGTAATTGGAAGAGAATCCTCTTTTATTTTCACGAAAATGAAACCTAATTACGTTTTAAGACCTGCCGCTTTGAGTAACAATGGCGGCTTTGTTTTACTGCTTCGTCTAATCCTATTAACTTTTTATGTAACAATACTGATGGTATAAACAAACGGTTTTAGAATATCATTTATTACTAAAAAATATAATGATTCCTTTTTGAAATAATTAAAATCTGTTTTTCCTGTACTGAAATTTTGAAAATTTTGCACTTGAAGGCGATGTACAAGTCAAATAATCGATACTTTAAATTTATAATATTCATTTGTAGTAAAAAAACAGACACAGTATGGTATAGAGATTCAGCTAACATCGAACATATTGAAATTGATGATGATGCTGCTAAGGTGTTAATCTTAAGAGAATTTCCAAAATCATCTGAAGATTTTGAGGAGTATCAACTACCTAATCATGAAAATAGCTTCATGAGATATAGAAAAGGCAAGATATCAAAACAACTCATAAGAGAAGCTTCATGATGCGGCCATGGAAAAATGTCAAGCTGTTTGGAATCTGTTTTCAAGGTCTCCAAAGCATGTGAAACCTATTGAGAATCTACTGGAAAATCTCCTATTTCTCAATGTCCAACATGATGTAATTCTTATTATAATTCTATTCAAGATCTTTTGGCAGTGCAGGAGACCCTGAATCAAACGTTAAGAAAACTGGGCTTGGCAGGTTTTTAAGAAATTGAAATACAGTTTCGTAGTGAATACATTAGCCACAGCATGTATAGTTATAGCAAAAAGGAATTTTATACATTATGAAGGACTTTATATAATGTAGTTTTGTGACCATAGAATGGCTTTTTCCAGTTTTAGTAAAGTTAATTTGTATTACTATTATTGATAATATATCATTACAACTATAGTATACTAGGCAACATTTATTATTTTCTTTTTATTGTTGTACTTACTTAAAAGTAAAAAGTTATAAAGTTATCCCTTAGAGCAACTGTCCAAACCATTTTAAATCTATATTCATCCAAAAATTGATAACCTTGAATAATTAACAGGTAATGTTACAAAATTTACTATGACAGTTCTTTTACAGATTGTATTTGCATAGCGAATAATCTCTAATATGAGTTTGTGATGATATATAAAATATTGCCTTTTCGGCTTTCCAAAAATAACTACTTCTACACCTGTATTTAATGATAAAGCAATATACGTACGTCTTCTAAAAACATATACTTCTGAAGAAAAATTACCTGTGTTATTTTTGTTTCAGGTGGGTAAAGAAAAAACAAGAATCACTTCAAGAAGCACAAAGTGGGTAAGAAATGAATCTCGTTACATGGAATTAAATTGTTTTTCTTTTTTAAATATGTTTATTTACTTTTTTTGTTTCCTTCTACCCCAAATAAAGGACATTTCACCTTTTGTATAAAAATAAATAAAAAAAATAGAGCTAATATACTTAATAAAACATGGTATTTTCTGTTAGTTCCCTTGTTAGAGGGAAGTAGTAGCAGAAAAAAAATCCCCCTCTGAAAATTTACTGTTTCATGGTTTCCTATTTTCGCCAGTATATTTGTTTACTGGTCGGTGTATTTGCACGATAACTCTCGAACGACATAAGATATCAGGAGTAAATTTGGTGTACTTACAATAGAAAAGGAACTTATGGTAGTTTTTTAGTGATATCGCTTCAGAGGAAGATAGTAAAAGGGGTTTGAGTCTATTAATTGTATATAATTTCATTGTTATTACGAGGACTTAATCTGTTTTTCTATATGTATAAGGCGCAAAAGTGGTGTGATAAGGGTTAGAGGAGGTTGCTTCGAATATATCATATTACATATCTACTTCATGGTTCTTAGCATTGATGAATCTAAAAATCATGTGATTTATTCATCATACCCGATATTAAGTGAAATATAAATGGATGAAAATGTTCAGTTGTAAGGATTTCCGGTACGTCATTATGCGTCCTTTATTTTATGTTGTTCAATTCAATTTGAAAAGTTAATATAGTCTTTGTCACTTGAGTAGGGAGACCTTATTCTAAATCGGTTCAGATTAGGTTATTTAGGCTCCGAGTGTTAACAATTAGGAAATAGCTCCAGGAGCTGCATATGTGCGAAAAAAGCGATTTACGTTGTTCTTGAATCGCTGTAAATTGTACTCGGTGGGAAACACAGCGCTGGGAAAATTATTCCAAAGGGATGACGTTGTCCATATAAAAGACTGCTTGAAAAGCGTTGTACGTGGAGTAACAAGCTGAACCTCATACCGATGTGAAGCACCAGCGCGACGTGTATTTCTAACATGCACCGCTTTGGGAGGAATTAAGCGGGCTACATTCTTCGAACACTTTCCATGAAAATACTTGTAGAACAGACTCAAGTCGCCAACCGTTCTTCGATGTTCCAGCGAATCAAGGCCGCCGGTCAATTCCGGGTCCCCAATCAGATGGACCGCTCTTCTTTGAACAGAATCCAACAAACGCAGTGTTTGTTTGGGAGCGGGGCCCCAAACGTGGGAGCAGTATTCCATAGTTGGTCGAATTTGAGCTTTGTAAAGAATTAACAGTTGTGGGGTTTAAAGCTATCTGGTTCGAAATAATATTCCCAACTTTTGAGAAGCTCTCCTTGCTATACCTGCAACATGTTCATGCCAGGACATATTTGCTCCCAAACTAACGCCCAACAAATTGAGCGACGATGCTAGGGGAATGGAGTGCCCCGACATAACTATGTCGGGTTCAGCAACGTTAACTTTTTTAGAAAAAACTGCCGCCTGGGTTTTTGTAGCGTTAAATTCCAACAGGTTACTGTCACCCTAAGATAGAATTTCTTCCAGGTCTTTGTTAAGTTGAACGACCTCCTGCTGTCTGCGGATATTCGCCTGAGCAGCCGATGTCCGAGCGTTCAAGGTGAATGAACAGACAAGCGTACTGTCATCTGCAAAGCTGTAGATTGCATTCCCGGTCTTTTCCATCAGATCGTTAATGTAAATGAGAAAGAGAGTAGGAAACAGTACTAGCTGCGTTTTGTTTGATATTATGTTATTTGAACTGGTTTGAGTTCTTGTGGATCCACTTTTTACATTTTATAATGATTTACGTAATGACGTAACTAACTTTCTAAATTCAAAATTATTAATATTAAATATAATCAAGTTTATTTTTGTTTATGCAATAGATCTTTACATAATCTGCCAACAGTTTAACTTTATTCCTTTAATACATGCACTTATTTCGTTAACGGAAAGCATACATGCTTAGACTAGACGATTGAAATTTTTTATTTATAATTTCTTTTTAGTAATTCTTTAAACAATGTGGGCTCCTAAAATGGGTATAAATAGTAAAACGTTGCAAAATAAAATTTTTAAATCTTTATAGTTGACCTTCATAATTAATATTTTTCAACATATTATTCATTCGATGAAAAGGGTTCTGTCTCGAAAATATTATTATTTAAACTTAAATCGGAAATGTATGTAATATGTAAATGTATATGAATTTACACGTGACAAAAATTATTTTCTATAAATAAAACGGAACTTGTTTGTTTATTCTGCTATTTTTATAGAGTGATTATAAATATCATTTTAAGCTATATTGTAGTCATAAGCGTCACGTAGTCTTTTTTTGAAAACTGACATTCTACTAGATTTTCTAGCCCTTTCATTGCAACAGCACAGGATCAGATGTTGTAGTTCTCGTTATTAGACAAAACGTTAAAACAGTATTTATTTATTTATTTTTAAAGAATTTTAGGTAAGTCTTAAATTGCATACAATAAGTATAAAATTGCGTATTATTTTAAAAATTGCTTTCCGTGTCTTACTCTCGCCGGTAAAAATTACATCTACTGTTTACTGAGCCTACATCAACATAGTTATGTAATTAACTAAACTGGTATATTACAACATAAATATAATAATTCTTAGATTTATTACAAGGAAAATAGATAAAAATCTACATAGAAATATGTAGAAAAATATCCTACAAAAATATACTCTAACAGAATCAAGAAAACTAATAATTACCTTTAAACTGAGTGTTTATTATTAGTGATTATTATTGGATTAACTTACAGCTTCTAAGGCATGGAACATAGTTTCTTACGATTTTATTAATTTAGTTTTATTCTTATAAAATAATTTGTTTATTTTGGTTTTATTGGAGTATCGTTTTTTGAATTGATTTACTTGTAAAATATCACTAAAATTATTTTTCATATTAAAGGATTAATGTAAATTACTAAGATGCTGTAACAATTTGACTGTTTGTATTGTAATCCACATTATTATCAAATAATATCTTTTCTTAAATTAAGTCTCCAAAATGTGCAATTTAATCATTACTGTGTAAAGTAAAAAAAATTCTTATCTTTTTTACTCAACTCTTAGTATTGAAGGATTTTTTTCTTTATTTATGGGTGTGCAATATTAATTTTATTGTTTTTCTTTTTCATATAAGTATTTGGTTTTTCCACTCTTACAAAATGGAAATTACACTAATGAACGGCCTATAACAGTAAATTTAGAATTGCTGTCTAGCATTTTCCAAGACCTCATCTAATCCAATCCTTGTGTTAATTCATCTTAAATATTGTTTTGTATTTGATTATAAAATGTGTCAAAAGATCACTGACGAAAGGTTAATTATTTATATTTTATAAAGTTAATAATTAATAATAATAATTGTTTTTTAGTATTTCTAGTTTGTTACATGTTTTTTATATTGGAAAAGCCTACTTGATTGGTAGTCTTACCCATTTACTGAACAGAATAAGATTATTACTTTCATCTCACAACTACAGTACAACCGTTATACACTTTTACCAGAATAACCTAGAGATAGAAACAGATAGTTGACCCACAAGAATTGCGTTTTTACAAAATCTATTACTGAATTTGAATTTCTGTCAAGATTGAATCGTCGAATCGTTCTATTTTAAATTAGTAGGGAAATCTGAAAATTATACTATTTTTCATTATTTCCGATTTCAGTAAAACAGTAATAAGCGAGAAATGTTAGCTTGCAGTTGCAAATATTTCTGAAAGCCTCTTTCTGTCAAAGTTTTTCTTGTGATTCTATCACACAATAAAGTACCTATTAATTAAAATATTAATTTGTTATAATTTTTACTATGTTACCATGTTTTACAGTAAATGCATCTTAGCGATAAAACTCAAACAGATAAAATCTAAACCACTAAAAATACACAATCTTAACATATATATATATATATATATATATATATATATATATATATATATATATATATATATATATATATATATATATAAGAAAGTGTAGACATTTCGGGAAAGCGGTCTTGAATAAAATACTTATTTGTTGTTAAAGAAAAACTCTATATTTCGCTGATATTTTTTCAGCTTCATCTGGAGTTAAAAACTAAAAAAAATGACAAAGCAGTCTTTTGGTAAGTTTATCATATTAAAAAACGGAAAAAAACTCACCAACCAAAGTATTCCTCCATTGGAAGAGGTATCACAAAAAAATACATTCAATTTAAATATATATATAACTAACAGAACAACGAACAGACAAGACGAAACAACATACTGTGGCTCTGGCTGCAATGACACTGTTGTTATTTATTGTGTTTATTTCTTCAGAAATCTGAACAGTGGTTCAGTATAGGAAAAGTTATTTTGTACATTGTTAGTAAATGGGATATGACTATTAATTGTGTGATGTTAAGTTATTTAAAATATTACAGTATATATTAGTCAAATTGTTGGTGTCTAACTTAAAATTTATGGATTGTGTTTCTTTGTTAATGTGACACATCTCAAGGAACAAGCGTTTTTTGTGATTGTTTTCTTGTTCCAGAATCTTTACATTCTTAAAATCCAATTGGTGTCCCGTTGATATATGATGGTTCGTTGCAGCACAAGAGTTCTTTCCTATTAAGCAATCACTCCTGTGCTGTGTTACTCTCTGCTTGAGCCATTGAGATGTTTTTCCAATGTAGACACCATTACAATCTAGGCAGGATATCTTGTATACTATATTGTTGTTATAAAAAAAGAGGAGTTTTTTGTTTAACTTTACTGAACAGGGTCCAATTACTCAGGGTATTATATTTTGCAATCCTTAAGTGAGGAACTTTTTTAAAAATTTTTACTATTTTGTTAGTTAATTCGGGTATAAATGGTAGTTTCATATATTTAGGTTCGTGACTGTTGTCATCCAAGGGCCCATCATAAATATTGGAGTTGTAAATAATCCTTTTTAGAATGTGTTTTGGAAATCCGTTATTGAGAAAGATATTAAAAAGTTTTTTTAAGTTTGTGTGTAAAAAGCTTTCGTCACTGATGTGAGTTATTCTGTTTCTCATAGCTGTAACTGTATTAAATTTTTGGTTAGAGGGATGGTTGGAAAAGAAGTTGATAAATCTGTTAGATGCCGAGGGTTTTTGGAACCAGTCTAAAATGATTTTATTATCTGAATTTCTTATAACTTTTGTGTCCAGAAAAGGTACACTGTGATCTTTTTCAGTTTCCACTGTAAATTGTAGTTTATTATGAAAAGAGTTAAAAATGTCCAAAATTACTTGTGTGCAGTTAGCAGGTACGGAACATATAATATCATCCACATATTTGTACATAAAAGGGATTCCAAACGGTAACTTTGGTAACACACAGTCAAGCAGATGGTCTAAAACTATGGTGGCTAAGATTGGACTAATAGGTGAGCCCATCGGTGTACCAAATATTTGACTATAAAATTTATCATTGAATCCGAAATAAGTGTTTTTAAAGATAAATGTGATTAATTTTAAAAAATTGTTCTTTGATAAATAGTATGTATCTTTATAAGATCCCACTTACTGCCCAAGATTTCAATTACCAATTCAAGTGGTATGTTCGTAAACAACGATATTACATCCAATGAGAGCAACACATAATCTGTTGGTACTTGCAAACCATTGACTGCATTTACAAAGGAAAATGTATCTTTAATATTATAGTCAGTAGTATTTCCAAGTGAGGTACTCAGAATATCTGATAGATACTTCGATAATTCATATGTGGTAGCGTTCACCGAACTAACAATAGGTCTTAATGGAATGTCTGTTTTGTGTATTTTAGGTAGACAGTATAACCTTGGGAAAGTTGAATTATAAATAGTAAGTTTTTTGGCATCCTGTTCAGTTATTTCTCCATTTTGTTTAAGACTTTTTATTAGAAGATTAAAATTTGTTTGTACTGTAGTGGTCGGGTCCCGATTTAATTGAATGTAAGTTGATGTATCACGTAAAAGCGTTTCAGTTTTGTTCATATATTCGGTCTTATCCATCACAACAGTGCATCCACCCTTATCGCCTTGCAATACATAGATTTCGGAATGGCCTTTCAAAAAATTTTTAGTTTTATTAAATAGCGAATTCAGATATGATAATTTATTATTTTTTGTACATTGCAAGTAATTAGTAACTACATTGGCTGTTTGGGCTCTTAATATATCTCTCTGTTCATTGGGTGTTTGATCTATGATATTTTCAACATCTGCCAAGAAATGGGCCACCTTGAAGTCACTACGTTGAGTTGGGACACTAAACTTAGGACCGAGAGATAGAAAGTCAGAAATCTCTTTTGGAATAACTGTATTAGAGATATTCTTAAACCAGCTTTGATTATTTAGAAATAAACCGAAATTAGTTGGTGTTTTTTTGGATAACTTGTTATATTTGTTAATATTTTTTTGTTTTATTTTCTTAAACAACTTGTCATAATTATGTTGTAACGTATTATGATATTGGATAAATACGTCTTCGGGAATGAGGTTTTTTAATTGATTTTGCAATGAACCAATAACTCGCTGTGTCCCCGAGATAGTGTGATATTATATGTTCCGTACCTGCTAACTGCACACAAGTAATTTTGGACATTTTTAACTCTTTTCATAATAAACTACAATTTACAGTGGAAACTGAAAAAGATCACAGTGTACCTTTTCTGGACACAAAAATTATAAGAAATTCAGATAATAAAATCATTTTAGACTGGTTCCAAAAACCCTCGGCATCTAACAGATTTATCAACTTCTTTTCCAACCATCCCTCTAACCAAAAATTTAATACAGTTACAGCTATGAGAAACAGAATAACTCACATCAGTGACGAAAGCTTTTTACACACAAACTTAAAAAAAAACTTTTTAATATCTTTCTCAATAACGGATTTCCAAAACACATTCTAAAAAGGATTATTTACAACTCCAATATTTATAATGGGCCCTTGGATGACAACAGTCACGAACCTAAATATATGAAACTACCATTTATACCCGAATTAACTAACAAAATAGTAAAAATTTTTAAAAAAGTTCCTCACTTAAGGATTGCAAAATATAATACCCTGAGTAATTGGACCCTGTTCAGTAAAGTTAAACAAAAAAAACTCCTCTTTTTTATAACAACAATATAGTATACAAGATATCCTGTCTAGATTGTAATGGTGTCTACATTGGACAAACATCTCAATGGCTCAAGCAGAGAGTAACACAGCACAGGAGTGATTGCTTAATAGGAAAGAACTCTTGTGCTGCAACGAACCATCATATATCAACGGGACACCAATTGGATTTTAAGAATGTAAAGATTCTGGAACAAGAAAACAATCACAAAAAAACGCTTGTTCATTGAGATGTGTCACATTAACAAAGAAACACAATCCATAAATTATAAGTTAGACACCAACAATTTGACTAATATATACTGTAATATTTTAAATAACTTAACATCACACAATTAATAGTCATATCCCATTTACTAACAATGTACAAAATAACTTTTCCTATACTGAACCACTGTTCAGATTTCTGAAGAAATAAACACAATAAATAACAACAGTGTCATTGCAGCCAGAGCCACAGTATGTTATTTCGTCTTGTCTGTTCGTTGTTCTGTTAGTTATATATATTTAAATTGAATGTATTTTTTTGTGATACCTCTTCCAATGGAGGAATACTTTGGTTGGTGAGTTTTTCCGTTTTTTAATATGATAAACTTACCAAAAGACTGCTTTGTCATTTTTTAGTTTTTAACTCCAGATGAAGCTGAAAAAATATCAGCGAAATATAGAGTTTTTCTTTAACAACAAATAAGTATTTTATTCAAGACCGCTTTCCCGAAATCTCTACACTTTCTTATAAATTTTAACGGTCGAGAACATTTACTAAAAATATATATATATATATATATATATATATATATATATATATATATATATATATATATATATATATATATATATTATATATATATATATATATATATATATATATATATATATATACCTATATATATATATATATATATATATATATATATATATATATATACATATATATATATACATATATATATATATATATATATATATATATATATATATATATATTGATTTTAATAATGTAAAAAGTATTCAAAACTGATCCAAACCAACACAAACGTGAATTCCTAGAAATTAGAAATTAGAAAATATATATATATTTATATATATATATATATATATATATATATATATATATATATATATATATATATATAGATATATATATATATATATATATATATATATATATATATATATATATATATATATATATATATATATATATATATATATATATATATATATATATATATATATATATATATATATATATATATATAAATATATATATATATATATATATATATATATATATATATATATATATATATATATACATGTATATATATATATATATATATATATATATATATATATATATACATATATATATATATATATATATATATATATATATATATATATATATATTACACGTAGGCTGAAAAGTTTTTGGCCTGACACATAGATGTCGCCCTTTTCAAAAAAATCCATATGATTTTTGGAAGTTCCAACATTCAAACAGTATGTGTCAAAATTTCATAACATTTCGAAAATTAGTTTACAACAAAACAATGGAAAAAAATTGAATTTTGTGTGTTGTTTAAACACTGTTTTTGGATGGAAAAAAATACCGTCCAAGCAAAGCAATGCCTTGATAAGTGTTACGGGGTCTCTGTCCCTGGAAAATCACTCATCATTTACTTGTATGCTGAATTTAAACGCGGTCGTACGGACATAAATGATGCTGAACGCTCTGGAAACATCAAGAAAATCCATAAAATTATTTTAGATGACCGTAAAGCAGCGTTTCTCAACCTGTGAGGCGCGCCCCATTAGGGGGCGTGATTACACTATTGGGAGGCACGAACATATCGAAAAGAAATTATTATTAAAAACATTCATTAAAATCTTTTAACATAATTTATTGAAAGCAAAGCAAAACAAAATACATTCTGACATAACAAGAAATAAAATACACCTTTACACTGATATAATACACCTATAAATAGGATTGTATTAGTACTGCACAATGTATTTACCTAATAATTAACATATCAATACTAAATTAAAAACAAGTTTAATAATTATCGGTGACTCTTTTGGGTCAGTTTTTTGCAGAGCAAACATTTTCGAAAGATGGTTTATATTAGAAATAGACACTCTTGAGTTTTTTTTTATATTTAGTTGAGATCTAAATTTTGTTTTTAAAGCAGCCTCAGCAGAAAATCCGGTTTCGCAAAGGTAATAGTATACGAATTGCTCTTGTTCTCAGTGCAGAAAACTGATTTATTATTAAATTGTCTTTTGATTTCTCGACTTGCCGTGAAGTCTATGAAGATTTCTTCTTCGGAAGTTGAGAACCCTTCGGGAGTATTTTGAAATGGATCCATAAGCTACTCGTAACTTGCAACCAAGTAGTCGTCAGTAAGAAAATACTTTTTAAAATTCTTTGTCAACATGGCTAGATGATTTACATTCACATGTTGTTCTTCAGCCTTGCATGTCTTAACACATTCACCCACTTTGCAAACATTTCTAGGTTTTTTTGCTTTACATTTCTGCTCCACAACTCCAATTTTCTACAAAAAGCATTAATTTTATCACTTGTATCGAATATATGTCTATTTGTTCCTTGGAGTTGAAGGTTTAAAGTATTTGGCTCCTCGAATATATCGACCAAAGAGCTCAATTTCATCACAAATCTCGGCTCTCGAAACTTCTCGGCTTCCAGTCGGTTTTTCTCTTCTAGAAAAATGGCGATTTAATTTCTTAATTCATGAACACGTTGCAAACATTTCCCACGTGATAACCATCTTGCTTCGTAATAAAATAGTAACGCTGAATGTTAGCCACCCATGTCTTTACAAAGTGCAGAAAAAATTGTAGATTTTAGGGGTCTCATTTTAATATAATTTACTACGGTTACAACTATAGTGATCACAATATTCAAAGCAGAAGTCATTTCTTTGGAAGCCAGGGCTTCTCTGTGGATCATACAATGTGTCCACACACACAGTGGAGATTTTTGTTTCACAAGTGCTTGTACACTTTGAAATCTTCCAGACGTTGACCATCGGTACATATTCCGACGCAATTTCTCCACTCCACATTTGCCTCGTTTATAAAATCATTTAAGATAGCAAATAATGCGAGAAATGTTGCTTTAAGTTCTATGGGTTTGCAAAAAATAGTTCTTCTACTGCTCGCATACCATCACAAAATCGAACATAGGCATTGAAATGAGCATTTTTGTTGGTATCTGTTGCCTCATCAAGCTAAATTGAAAACAATTTGTCACGCAACTTCCCGAAAAGCTGACTGCTGTACATCTTCAGCTAAATCACCAATTTGACGGGCAACAGTATCATTTGATATAGGTATGAATAGCAACTGTTTGGCAAAATTATCTCCAAACATAGTTTCTACAATCTCAATTGCTGCTGGCAAAACAAGCTCTTCACCAATAATGCCAGGCTTTTTACATCTGGCTATTTTATATGAAACTTTGTAAGAGGTAAGTAAAGCTTTTTCATTCACGGACAAAGTTTTTTTAAAAAATGATTTCTGCTTTACATATGATTTTAATTTTAATTCGAAGAATTCTCGGGGTTTATTAAGGTACTCACTATGAAGCGTTTCCAAATGTCGTTTAAGTTTGTTTGGTTTCATGCTGTCTGCTGCCAAGATTTTTGAGCAAATAACACACAGAGGCCTTTCTTCTTCATTTACTCCAGTATTGGTAAACCCTAAATTTAAGTATTCTTTTTTTATTTTCGGAACCACGCTCGTCTGTTCACTTGTTGATGCTTCACTATCGTCTAAGGCTCGCCTACGCCAACTTAAACATTTATCCATGATTCTGTATAAATTTATTGCCGTAAATATTTGAATTTCTTGGTTTAATTCAGCCGATACTTGGTGGAGATCCATAACTAGAAATTTTGCAAGAAGAAAAACACTACTTAAATTTCCACTAATTTTTTTTTAACACATGTCATGTTTCGCTGTACGACAACTTCTTCAACAAACCATCTGAAGAAGCTGTCGTACAGTGAAACATGTCATGGTGTTAAAAATAAAAAATTTAGTGGAAATTTAAGTAGTTTTACTTCTTGCAAAACTTCTACCTTGAATTTCAATTAATACGTAAATTACAACATACACATTCACTATGAATCCGATAGCAGTAGAAGGATCAACTCGACTGATACGTGCTGTAATTGAACGAATACTTATTTTTATTCGTAGAATTGCCACGAATTTTTTCAGAATTTTTGAAGCACTTTTTAATAATTCGTTATTTTGATCTATATACATGCACCCACAAATTGTTTTAGAACGAGAAAATATATATATATATATATATATATATATATATATATATATATATATATATATATATGGTATATATATATATATATATATATATATATATATATATATATATATATATATATATATATATATATGTATATATGTATATATATATATATATATATATATATATATATATATATATATATATATATATATATATATATATAAGAAACATATATATATATATATATATATATATATATATATATATATATATATATATATATATATATATATATATATATATATATATATGGGATCTTTAGTCTTTTATATATATATATATATATATATATATATATATATATATATATATATATATGTATATATATATATACACATATATATATGTGTGTGTAAAATTTTGCTTTGTCTATTTAGCTGTCAATTAATAATAATAATTTACAGTTTGTATTTCTACGAATAAGAAATGTATAAACAAAAGATACATGTAGGAAAGAAGAGGCGTATTTTCAGGTAACGTCGAAGTGGATACAGCGACTAAAGCCTATATTATTTATAAACGTTTTCTAAAAACCTTGTTTAATATTTTATTTCCCTTCCCCCACAATTAATTAATCCTTGCTTTAAATAAATAATACCGATAAAATACAAAACTTGTCAAGATTCCTTAACATTCCTTTATTCCGAAAGTTTTACTACACCGAAATTTCGAAACTTTTCAAGCTTAATATTTGGATGTAGGAAAAAATATATGAGCTTCCGATGCTTTCTGAAGTTTTCCGTTATTAGTTTCAGTGTCATATTTTAAATTTTGAAAGTTAGACTTATACTTGTCCAACTTTTCGGTGGTTTTGTTATCTATGTAAAAAGAATATGTGATATGTTAGAAGTATGTTAAAGATTTTATTATACGGGTGTTGTACGTTGCAAAGTTGCTTGACACATTAATTTATAAGTTAATGGACTAAATTTTAGTATTTTGTGCACCTACATACATTCTATACATATATATATATATATATATATATATATATATATATATATATATATATATATATATATATATATATATATATATATATATATATATATATATATATATATATATATATATATATATATTGTACCGTTTGAAATTTGTCCGCTTTTTGCGGCTTCTTTTTGTTCCCTGTGAAATTGTTTTTCCCACGCTTGGGCACAATTTTCTTGCAACCTCTTTTTAATTTCTGAGAATGAATTGAGTGAATAATGATTTTAAAAGAACTAAAGAAATTAAACAAACACCAGCTCAGTTTTCCTTGGTAGAGAAATATGGGTAAGAGATAATTGTTATACGTCTTTTTGGAATTATTTTCTATTTTTTTAAAAAGCTTCAGTCGTACAAATTTTTGGGCACCATTCATTTTAAAATAGAAAGGATCTAACTTCAGTTAAAAAAATGAAAAAATACTGAAGTGTTTTCCGGTTATTACTAAAAAGAATTATTTTAGTACAACTTTTCTTATCCTGAAAAGAAAAATAGGTATTCAGTGAGACACTAGCTTTAATCAACAAAAAAGAAAATTTATTCATGGTTTAAAATAAAAGTTCCAACCTTTGCAGTTTTAAGGAATACAAAAAAAAATTCTAGCCTAAAAGTAGTTTTTATAAGTTAGAGTCCCTAAATCAGAGATTTTACTTCTAAATCTTGACTACACCCGAAATCGAAGAGTCGTGATTTTCACTTCGCGATTTTTCAGTTCAAATTGCTGTTAAAACACTTATTTGCGGGGAATATATTTATTGATGTATGTTCTGGTAACTTACGGTTTTCCTACGGGCTTCTAGGCCTTCAATGGAACACAAAACCGATTTCACACTTTTGAGAAGAGCCTACTTTAGCTACTCCATTTAGAAAACACACAAAGCCCACTACGGCTTTATGATAAAAAAACTCGTGCTTAACTTGGCTCTCGTAGATATTGTCGTAAGCCTCTACTGCGGCTCGGTGGAAATTAGCCTGGCTGCGGCTTGATGGTACTAAGCCTCTCGGCGGCTTGATGGTACTGCCTGGCGGCGGCTCGGTGTTCTAAGCCTGGCTGCGGCTTGATGGTACTGAGCCTGGCGGCGGCTTGATGTTGCTGCCTGGCGGCGGCTCGGTGTTCTAAGCCTGGCGGCGGCTCGATGGTACTAAGCCAAGATTCGCGCCCCCCGGACCCTTAAATAAGCCGTGGGCACTCTGTCTGTAATATGGCGACGCCGGAACCAAAACTCCGGATACAAACATTTGACCAATCCCGGCGTATCGATAGATTCGGTCGCAAACCCGCACAGCACACTATATAACGAGCGGCTAAGAATTTCTGATTAATATACCGCTCGATACAAAAATGAAAAGAAGTACATTATAAAGAGAAAAATCAGTAACATTATATAGTCTTAAAATCTAGGAAAAAATGAATGTTACAATATATATATATATATATATATATATATATATATATATATATATATATATATATATATATACATATATATAAATATATATATATATATATATATATATATATATATATATATATATATATATTTATATATATATATATATATATATATATATATATATATATATATATATATATATATACATATATATAAATATATATATATATATATATATATATATATTAATTACTTGATTTTTTTATTATTGGGTATCGTAATGAAACGATTATTTTTTTTTTGTGACGTTGCGCCCAATTTTTTGGGCATTTTCAAAGTTTTTATTTTACGTGCCTTGAAAGTGTACACATCGGTGTGTGTGTGTGAGTGTGTGTGTCACACAGTAAAACACCGATGTGTATACTTTCAAGGTATGTAAAATAAAAACTTTGAAAATGCCCAAAATATTGAGCGAAACGACCCAAAATATAAAATAAATAACACAGGCTCACAAACAAAAAGTTTTGTAGTTGAAAGGTGAAATACCATACCATATGTTTTTTGGTGTGCTGAAAATGAATTCGAGGTCATTACCCAAGAATTTTGACATAACCTCCAAAAACACCTAGAAAATGACCAAAAATGCTTTTACAAATAAATTAAAAATATAAACGAACAAACCACACATATTTTGGGGTGCCTAAGTTTAGAATTTACCCATCGCGTCAGCAGTTTGACATAACCTCAAAAATGCTCAGAAATCCCTTTGTAAATAAACTAAAAAATTAAATGAACAGACCACTAAATCGACACGTATTTTCGGGTGCTTTAACCAAATATGCCAAAAGAATTGACCTATTAAGTCAAGATCTTGAAATAACCTCAAAAAGTCCAGTCTCTTCATTTACAGGTTGCTGGATTAAGGTGAATGTCACCTCGCTTCTCGCACACTGGATGCTTTATTAAAATGATTCCCATCGCACATCACTCTCGCGATGCTGGATAATAGTGAATCCTTTCACCTCACCCCAATAGAAGAACTTTACAACCAAAATTCTAAACCTAACGTTAACTAGTGCAAACACTGTACTTTAAAAACGCTAAACCCCTAATATAGCCTAATGCAAAAAACTTATACCAAGAACTTTGCACCAAGAAATCTAAACCTAACATAGCCTAATGCAAGAAACATATACCAAGAACTTTACACCGGGAATTCTATACCTAACACAGCCTAATGCAAGAAACTTACATCCACAACGCTAAATTTAACATAGCCTAATGCAAGAAATTTATACCAAGAATTCTAAACTCAACATAAGCTAATGCGAGAATCTTACACTAAGAACTTTATACAAGAACTTTAAACCTAATATAATCTAATAGAAGAAACATCAAGAACGTGAAACTATAACCATAAGATAACTTAATGCAAAAAAAAACGAGCAGATAACCATATCTATACGTATTTTGGATTGTTGAAAGCAAATATGTCAACAGAATTGTCCTCTTACTATCCTGAAATATCCTCAATTTGTCCAGTCCTTTCATTCACAGGATGCTGGATTATGGTGAGTTCTACCACTTTTTACCCTCAGTGTGCTTTATTACAGTGAGTCCCGTCGCCTCTCACCTACGTTGTAGCTTAACTTGGTAATTCCCCTCTCCTCTCACCTTCGGGGTGCTTTCTTTAAGTGAATTCCCTGGCCTCTCCTCATCGGGGTGCTTTATTTAAGTAAGTCCTCTCGCCTCTCACCATCGGGAAATTACCTTAATAAAGCAACCAGGGGGCGAGAAGGGAGGGGACTCAACTTAATCCAGCAACCATTGAATGAAAGGACTGGACTTTTTGAGGTTATTCCAAGATCTTGACTTGACTTAATAGATCAATTTTTTTGGCATATTCGGTTTAAGCACCCCAAAAGATATGGTGATCTGTTCATTTAATTTTTTAATTTACTTACAGACGTAATTCTGAGCATTTTTGAGGAATTTTTTTAGAGTGTGCCAAAATGTTGACGTGATGTATTCTAACCTTAAATTCTATTTCAACACCCCACGATACGTATGTATATGATGGTTTGCTCTGTTATGGATTTAATTTATTTGTAAAAATATTTTTATGTCAAAATCATTAGCTGATGAGTCAATTCTGTCCTCGGATTCGTTTTTATCACACCAAGAAACATATGGTATGATATAAACTTTCAACTACAAAACTTTTTTTGTGGTCCTGTGTAATCATTTCATTATCGAACCTAAATACAAAATAATAGAAAAATCACGTAATTAATTAAAATAACAATGTTCAAAAAAAGGAAAACAAATTATTTTATACATATATATATATATATATATATATATATATATATATATATATATATATATATATATATATATATAAGTATACAAGTATGAAATGCGGATTTCAGACAACAGATGGTGCACCAATGCAGTTTGTGCTATAAAGATTTGACACTGCGCCATTTTGTTGTGTCATCAACAACCGATTACTTCGAGAAGCTTATGGTGAACATGCTCCATCGCAAGATACGTGTGAACGATGGTTTCGGCGTTTCAAAAGTGGTGACTTCGATGTTCCAGACAAGGAACGTGGAAAACCGCCAAAAAAATTCGAAGATGTGGAATTGCAAGCATTGTTGGACGAAGATGATTTGCAAACACAAAAACAACTCGCCGAGCAATTAGGCGTTAGTCAACAAGCTGTTTCCAATCGGCTACGACAGATGGGAAAAATTCAGAAGACCTAGATGGGTACCACATGAATTGAACGACAGGCAAAAACACGTGAGACATTTTGCTCGCTCGGTACAAACGAAAGTCGTTTTTGCATCGTATAGTTAAAGGGGATGAAGAGCGGATTTATTTTGAGAATCCCAAGAGCAAAAAATTTTGGGTAGACCCAGGCGCACCATCCACATCGACCGCAAGACCGAATCGCTTTTGCAAAAAGACGATGCTCTGTGTTTGGTGGGACCAGAGGGGCGTGGTCTATTATGAGCTGTTAAAACCTGGGGAAACAGTTAATACTAAACGTTACCAACAACAATTGACCGATTTGAATCATTTGCTGCTTGAAAAAAGGCCAGAATACCGAAAGAGGCAACACAAAGTCATTTTTCTTCATCACAATGCTCCATCACATACGGCAAAACCAGTTCGCGACAAGTTGGAAGCACTCAGCTGGGAAGTTCTACCCCATGCGGCTTACTCACCAAACTTGGCTCCTTCCGATTACCACTTGTTTGCATCGATAGGTCACGCACTTGCTGAGCAGCGCTTGGGTTCGTACGAAGATGTGAAAAAAGGGCTCGATGAATGGTTCGCAGCAAAAGGGGAAGATTTTTATTGGCGTGTTATTCAGAAATTGCCCGAATTTAACTTGTCTTTAAAAAAAAAAAATCCGCATTTCATACTTGTACACCTATGTATATATATATATATATATATATATATATATATATATATATATATATATATATATATATGTACACCTATGTATGTATATATATATATATATATATATATATATATATATATATATATATATATATATATATATATATATATATATATATATATATATATAGAAGGAGCTAATTATTGGGGATGTAGTCGTAAGTGGCCAATTAAAAGTCAATTTTTTTACTTGTCGAGCTTTATATAATATAATAATAATATATTTATTTCTTTATCAAGACATCTACAAACAGAATAATGTGTAACTTATGAGTATGTAGTAATTAATTATATAAGGATAGTACTTACAAACGTAAGACCAAATTATTGTAAGAAACATGTACATCGGCACCAACAGGATAATAAAATACATTTGGTAGGAATAACTACTAGTATGAATCAAAACTGAAAAACTATGGGCACCATTTTCATTGGCGGTATTATAAAATTTTTTTAGAAGACTCGGGAAATTCCCAGAGAGAAACAGGTGTGGCCCACGTGTTGAATTTTTGGCGGTAAAAGTACTTGATCTATCATGTGTGTGTGACATTTTGGTTAAAACCGAATTATCCCTAGAGTAGGTAGTCGGTACCACCTGTCTGTCATGTGGTAAATCCCACAAAATGGAAGTGATTAAATTACAATGAAGAGAGGACTCCATTTTACACACTAGTGTAGAGGTTAGAATTATCAGTACGATGTATGTGGTAGATTGGAAAAAATATCATTTATTCAGAGTCCAAAGTAATATTGGTGGTATTCATGTCTTTGGAGAGTTTCAGAATGTATGAGCAAATCACACTTAAATCCTCCGTGCCTGACCTCTTATTCATGTTTACAGGATTGTTATTGATAGCCACCATCTCCAAGAATTTTTTCTTTGTGTAATTAGGTTTATTGAACAAGATTGATGTCTTACCATAGTCTATTCTATGGTCTTTGTGGATGATATGTTCTGCAAGATTCTGTACGATTTTCCATCTTTCCACAAATCAATTATGATCTTTCGAACTTGGTACGGCCGAAAATTATTCATTCATTTTCATTTTAGCCACCAATAGATAGCTTTTTAAAATGCGGCTGATTATAACGTGTTTTTTTTTTAATGCAGTTCTTGAGTGTATGGAGACTTTTTGACATTAATTTTGTTTACATTTTTATAACAATGATGTAGCTTCTAAATAAAATGTTCCGTCGTTGTTTTTAATACTAATCCTCGTTGGTTAAGATTCAAATATTAATTTAAACATGTTTCCTCATAGTTCCAATTAATTAGTTAAACATAATAGAAAAATAGTATAGAAAGCAGGTGGTGTATGAAGACTTTTTGGACTGACTGTATATAAATAATTTCCGTGTGTATCTGTTGAAAATTATAGTTTGTGATCTACTACGCGTGAATTGCGATGTAAGAACACTACTATTGTTGTGATTTGTTAGTGATCGTACGAGATTTGCTCTTTGACAGCACTAATGGTTAAGTGATAGGTATGGAAGCAATCTGTGACTCACAGAATTAATTTTGAATCTCGCATTTTATGGTGGGAGGTTCTTCCTGCTTAGATGGTACACAGGATGCATTTAGAGATAAGCAAGGAACCCACGCATATAAATTAGGAAAATAATAAAATAAGAAATGAAGAGAAATAAAGTAAATTAAGGATAAAATAGGTTACGCATAAATTATGTCCTTGTTGATTTTCCTGTTAAAATTGTTTCCAAGCCGATTAGCTGTCCTTATATAATGTAAATGTTGATAATCATTAAAACAAGTCAGTGTTATAAGTATTTCAACAATTTTTATATTATATAATATTTTTGTAAGTTTCTTGTTAGAGTTTGTTTTGAAATTTCATGATGGTAGTATAAGTACGGATTTTGAGTATAGCATACAAGTTATTTAAAAGTCTCATATTTAGCATATACACCCTATGAGCCATAATAAACTAATTTAATAGTTTTGAAAGTTAGGTTTTGATTTAAGGGGTTAGTTTTGGGGGTTAAAATTTGAAGTGAAAGAAATTTTTTTTACCAGGTCATTGAGTAGGGTGTCAAATGAAAGCTTGTAAAAACACGAGTTCAAAAATATATATAATGTAATACATGCGCACACTCTCCTTAATACTATATTTAAAAAATTGCGCAAAATCTTTATCCCCCCTTATCTCAAAAAGTACCGATCAAAAAATTCTGGAATATTCTCAACAGGGTGCAGATTGAGCGAAGATTATCACGAGTGCATTATCTTTAATAACACAGGGCAACAAAAAAATATTTTTGTTTTGGTGCCTGGGATTTTAGAGCTGATTTTAACTATATTTGGGACGCTAAATCTATACATGCAATCCGTTTTTCTCTATCAGCTCTACTTTTTTAGATACGTCAACTTATCTACCAATGTGGTTTTTATTCAGTATATTCATTTATGAGAGTTCTAAAATTATTATATATTCATTAATGTAGGTACAATGGTTTTATTGTCAGTCTGTAATTGAGTAAATTCCAGGTAAATCTATAAATAGTGGAACCATTGCCTATCAGGTACCTGAACTGACCCTTTTAACCACCTAACTCGGGTAAGTCTCGTCAGTTTGTGCGTTCTTACTAATGAGAGTAGATCGAATTCGGCGTGTTATTTTATGTTAAGAAAAGAGTGTTTTTGTGTTATTGAACAGAATTAAAATGAGTTCAGGTTCCAGTTCAAGAAGAAGTTGTGTAAATCAACCTGATGTGTTTTGCTATATATGCGGAGAATACATGTTTCAACAAAACAGACAAACTATTACTGACTTTGTAAAGCGAGCGTATCTTGGATACTTTGGAGTTAAGCTTGGTGATCAGGACAAAACGTGGGCCCCCGCATCTCGTATGTAAAACTTGTACAGAGCATTTACGGCAGTGGACACCGGGAAAAGAAAATGTCTAAAATTCGGCGTACCAATGGTTTGGAGAGAACCAAAAAACCACTTCAATGATTGTTATTTCTGTTTAGTAAATACTAATGGAATCAATCGAAATAACCGCAGTAAGTGGACTTATCCCAATTTAGACTCGGCAATACGCCCTATCCCGCACTCAGATGAAATACCGATTCCAACATTTCATCAGCTACCACATATCTCTGATGACGAATATTTTCCCTCTGATCGCTCTTCTGATGCTAATAAAAGTTCTGATGCTAATGAAACTAACAGTGACTATGAGGGGACGTCATCAGTTCCTCAACGCTTCAATCAAAATGAATTAAATGATCTCACCAGGGATCTCAATTTATCGAAAAAAGCTTCTGAAGTACTGGCTTCTAGGTTGAACGACAAAAATTTACTGGAACAAGGAACCAAAATTACCTTTTACCGTACAAGAGAAAAAGATCTGCTACCATTCTTTTCTCAAGAAGACAATCTTGTATTTTGTCACGAAATTAGGGGACTCATGAAAGAAATGGGACTTTCTGAATATATTCCAGATGATTGGCGCCTATTTATTGACAGTTCCAAGCGAAGTTTAAAATGTGTCCTCCTACATAATGGGAATAAATATGGTTCAATACCACTAGCTCACTCAACGAAACTGAAAGAAGAATATAATACCATTGCTTTGGTCTTGCAGAAGATAAAGTATTACGAACATCAATGGATGATTTGTGTAGATTTAAAAATGGTAAATTTTCTTCTTGGGCAGCAAAGTGGTTACACGAAATATCCGTGTTTCTTGTGCCTCTGGGATAGTAGGGACAAAACACACCACTGGGTTAGAAAAGATTGGCCTCAGAGAGAAAACATGGACGTTGGAGAAAAAGAATGTCATTAACGACGCTTTGGTTGAAAGAGAAAAATTCATACTTCCTCCGTTACATATAAAGTTGGGCTTAATGAAGCAATTTGTAAAGGCTCTTGATAAGAATGGGTCTTGTTTTGCATATATAGGGGTAAAAATGCATCAGTTGAGCACAGAAAAACTCAAAGCAGGGATATTTGACGGCTCACAAATAAGACAATTAATTAAGGAGCCTGCCTTCATAAATTCAATGAATCAAGTTGAACGAGAAGCTTGGACATCATTTGTTGCAGTTGTAGAAAATTTTCTAGGCAAACATAAAGCTCAAAACTATGTTGAAATGGTTAACAAGATGCTTAATAGTTTCAAATCCTTAGGGTGCAATATGAGTATTAAAATACACTATTTACACAGCCACTTAGACCGTTTTCCAGAAAATTTAGGAGACATGAGTGAGGAACAAGGTGAAAGATTTTACCAAGATATTAAAGTTATGGAGGACCGCTACCAAGGAAGATAGGACATGCACATGATGGCAGATTACTGCTGGAGTTTAAAAAGGGACTGTTTAAAAAAAACATTCATGAATGTCGCGGAAAAGAAGCTTTCCAAGTGTTGAGTGACTATTTCATTTCTTCAATGTTTTTTTTTGTTTGTAAGTACGACATAATATTGTATTTTGTATAACTAAAATAAAAATTTCGTATCTACTTTTGTTTACTACACTTACGGATTTGAGTTACAATAATGTAACTTATATTTCTCTAAAATTGTATATCTTAAAAATTTGAGCTCCTAGGTACAAATGAATACGTTATTTGAATTCAGGACATCAAATTGATATAGAATCAACTCAAAAAAACCTCGACACCAAAACAGCTGTTCCCCTGTGTAATTTATCAGGTATTTAAAAAAAAAACCAAACTTTCAAAGTCATCAGTTTTCAGTAAAGATCGGAAAAAACTTTGTTAAAAATTCGTTTGGTATGTGTTTTGTGAAGTCATTGATCATTTTATACTCGAAATTTTTATTTTCAAGGGGTTACATACCCCTGGGCGCTGCAAAAAGTATATATAATTAAAAAAATATTTTAAAGGTTATTAAGTCAATAATACAAAAGAATGACGATTATATATTTTCATTATACTTTACATTATAAAAAATAAATATTATAAAATATGTTTTAAATGTTAACATTATGAACTGATGAAAACTATGGCGCCTCCTTATCTGCAGGATAACCTCAAAAAAAAAGGTCCAATCTGCAAAAATAAAAATTAATCTTGTAAAAATCATCTAGTAGATAAAAGTATTTTTGTAAGAGGGTATTTTTATCAAAAATAAAAAATGTATGTTTAATTATTTATAAGAAATTGTCTATTAGAAAAATTTAAAAAACCCCTGGACATTTTGTAGAGAAAGTAATTATTAAGATTTATGAAAAAAGTTAAAAAATATTTAAAATATACGGAGAAATGTCGCAGACAGTGCACTGAGATAGGTAACTGTCTCAATTCGAGGCCAGGTCACATTTGATGTTGCATAATTATCTAAATTTTATTTTTTTTTTTGAATAATTCTTAGGAGTATAGAAAATAAAAATCCGTAAAAAAAATCTAATTTTTGAAAATTCCAGGTGTATATAATCCCTTAAAAGCAATCAACGTGCGGAACACTAATTGCGCAAGTCCTGCACTTGGCCGGTTTAATTTAAAGTTACAAAGCTACTTCACAAGAGTCAGTACCCTAGGAGGCCTTTTTATTTTATAGTGAGTTCTTAAAAATTATGGTACTTTCCAAGGCCATAGAGTCCCGATTTTACAATTTGAGGGTCAAGGCATCACCAATTTTTTTCTAGTTGTTTATTATATATCCCAAACTCTATATGCCAAATCTAAGATTTCTCCCTCTGTCCTGTTTCCTAGAACACTTTCCTTACCGGGTATAATTTCTATGGTGTTAATTGTAATAACAGATGTTAAATTATAAACTGTTTTGAGAGTGAAAAAATAAATTCAAATGTTAATATTACGATGTATCATCTAGAGCAAAACATTTCTTATAAAAAAATATAGAAACACAGAAATAGACCAAGAGCAACGGAAAAAAAAGTGGCGTGGGCAGTAGCGACTTGCCCCTTTGACAGGAGTATCTGGCACAGAAATTGTTCAGATATTTTGGGATATATTATCCAATAAGACCCAATTCGAATATGCCGTTTTTGCTGTGAACGGCAGCGCCGTAAGCGTGGTGTAGTACCATTAGCCAGTTCAGAAGGACTTGCGCTCAATGACTGCCAGTAGTCGATATTGGCCCGGGGCCCTTTTATCTTAACTCCAAAAAATGGCGTGAATGGTAGCAGCTTAAATTTTGTTTCATTTTCATTTATTTGATTTTGACGAGAATAGAGCAGAAATAAGATTGGCAGGAGTCCCCGTGAACGTTGTTATAATCTATTTGATGATCAAATTCTTTGACATGTTGAGCCAATGCACACGAGCCTTCCTGCAACCTGTCATCACTTTTATGAGAAGTAATGCGTTTTTTTAAAAGACGTGATGTTTGTCCTATATAGCTCAGATTACATTCTCTACAAGGTATATTATATGGTAAACAATGTTGTAATTGTGTTGTAATGCAATTGGATATATTAATGGTGTGTAAAGGAACCTGAGGTTGTTGTCACATCTTATAGCAAATTTAATGTTAAAATCTTTGAAAACAGAGATAAGTCTGGGTGTGAGTTCATTTATATTTGTGAGTACTTTATATTTAGTTTGTGAATTATTTATTTGTTGTTGATTCACTCCATTGGATATTTGTATAGTTTGGGGTGGTAAATTGTTACAAAATCTGTTAATAATTTTAAAGGAATATGACTTCTCTATTAAGAGTATTTTGAGTTTATTAATGTTTTCTGGTAAAAAAGAATGGTGTGTGACTTTAGCGACTCTGTTTATCAATGTTGTTAGCAAGCAAAGTTCCATTTTCATGCGGTGGTTGGACTGCAAATTTAAATATCTACCACTGCTTATTTCTTTCGTGTACCGCTTGACGATTTTGTTTTCTGGAGTTCTCACCAAGGTCATGTATAAAAAGGAGATCTTGTTATTTTGCTCCTTCTCTATTGTGAATTGTAACTGAGGACAAGCCTGGTTGAAAACCCTTAAAACTCGTTGGTATTATTGGTTGGTACAGCTAAGATCAGATCGTCAACATATCGTTTAAGGAAAGGAATTCTGAAAGATAGCTCGTGAACACATTGGCGGACTAGTCTTTCTAAAAAGCTTGATAATAAGCAAACGAGTTTTAATTTGGTCCAAAACCTGACTCCAACCCTACTAGTTTAGAATTTTGTTTCTTCACTAGCGAGTCGCTATTGCTCTTACTTTATATATATATATATATATATATATATATATATATATATATATATATATATATATATATATATATATACGGAATAATGATTCCACAGCACTTATTAATCAGTGTATCAAAGTATATATATATATATATATATATATATATATATATATATATATATATATATATATATATATATATATATATAGATCGGTCTAAAACGTTCTCCGACGTCTTCCGATTCCTAGTCTTCATTGTTCCCTATCATTCCACAAATCGTCCTCCAGGTCTCTCTCTCTCATTTCCCTGTCAACTCCTTCTCTCCAACTAAGCCTTGGTCTACCTCTCTTTCTGCGGCCCTATGGTTTCCATCCAATAATTTGCTTGGGGATTCGATGTTCTTCCATCCTTTGGACATGCCCAAGCCATCGGAGTTGTTTAGTTCTTATGTCATCTACGATGGTGTGTTTCACGTTCATAATTTCCCGGATTCTTGTGTTTCTGATCTTTTCTCGTTTCGATCGGCCTGCAGCTCTTCGCCAGTAGTCCATTTCTGTTGTTTCGAGACTCTTCTCCGTTGTTTGTTTGAGTGGCCATACTTCACTTCCATATGAGATTATGCTCTTAATGATGGTGTTATATAACCTATGTTTATTTGTTTTTGATATCTTCTGGTCCCATATGATGCTATTCATTACCGATATTGCTCTTCTTCCTAAGGTGTTCCGTTCTTTAATTGCTGTGTCTACGAGTCCATCATTCGTAATTATTACTCCCAAATACTTGTAAGCTGTGCAGTGTTTAATGTGTTTGCCATTTTCTAAGATAAGGTCTCTGTTTTGTCCTCCAATACACATGTACTCGGTTTTGGCTAAGTTTACCTCGAGGCCCCAGATGTCATATTCTTCTATTAGTTTTCTGCTCATGTATTCTAGGTCGTCATAATCTTGTGCTATTACTATTTGGTCGTCTGCAAAGCAGAGAGTATATAGCGTTTTCTCATTCAATGGTATGCCCATTCTCTCACATTTCTGTTTCCAGTTCTTTAATGCTTGTTCTAAATAGATTTTAAATAATGTTGGGGAAAGGGGGCATCCCTGTTTAAGACTTTGAAGCCGTTAGAAGTTTTATTTTTTACTTTTACTTTTGCTGTTAAATTGATATATATGGTTTTGGCCGCCTCTACTAATGTCGTTTCTATGTTGGTTTGCTCCAATGCAGCCCAGAGTTTTCTATGGGGGACGCTATCATAGGCTTTTTTAAGGTCCACGTATAGACAGTGTACTTCTTGGTTTACCGACACTTTTTTTTCTATGAGTTGTGTTAGGCAGAATAGGTGATCTAGAGTTGATCTTCCTGCTCGGAATCCTGCTTGCTCCTCTACTTCCATATCGCTATATTCCATTTCTATTCTGATCTTTAACACTTTGCCATATATTCTACTAATGGAGCTTGTAACGGCTATCCCTCGGTAATTGTTACATTCGGTTCTACTTCCCTTCTTATGTATGGTTGATATTATTGAATTACTCCATTCTTCTGGGATATTTCTTTGGTTTATACATTTTTGGAAAAGTGAGGTGAGGTGTTTAAATAAATTATCTGTTTAAATAAATTATCTTAAATTTTTTAAGTAGAAGGCCATGTATATTATTTTATTTTTGAGTCCTACTAAATATTCTTGATATTATTTGTCTAACATACCATATGTCTAAATTGAACGGTTTTGAAATTATTGATATTTGAAATTAAGGCAATCAAATTAAAAAAAAAAAATTCAAGCTAGCTTGTGTCAAACATTTACTGTCAGGTAACGACAAAACGCGTCAAGAGATGATTTATTGACGAAAACGTTTATTGCTGCATTTTGTGAAACTGCACTTTGAGCGTAATATCATAATGGTACATTTAACATAAACTGAAAGAATCACTTTGTTAATGATGATTGGTTACGGAGACCGTAGGAGAACACAACAGGAGGTGTGTGATCTTTTTAACGCAGAATATCCGAATCGAGAACTTATTACCCATTCCGTAGTTAGCAACACATTAAAACGATTTAGACAATCAGGTCATGTCAAAAGGTAAAAGTAGCGATGGTAAAAAGTTAAATATTTTATGGGAAATTACAGAAAATCCCCATACAGCTACTCGTCATCTTTGTCTAGACCACAACATAAGTAAAGGTACCTTAAGTCGTATACTGAATGGAGAAAAATTGCATCCATACAAACCCATTCTATTGCAAGAATTATCTATCTTAAGATGACTACGATAGGCGCGTTGAATTTTGCGAGGTCATGATGGAACGAATCAATAATGATCCTAACCTAATACATAATATTGTTTTTTCTGACGAGGCCACATTTTGCCTTAACGGAAGAGTTAACAGGCATAACTACCGATACTGGTCTAATGAGAATCGGGCGGGGATTTGTGGACGTCATATCATTGGTCCCTTTTTTATTTATGGAAATCTTACAGGACAGGGGTATTTAGTTACTCCAAGAGCAAGTTATTCCAACTTGTGCAGGTTTTTTTCCGGATAAAAATAATTTGGATACCCCTAACAGGAATCGGTGGTATCAACAAGACGGAGCACCTCTTCACTATGAAATCAATGTTCGTGGATATTTGGATGCGATTGCAAAGAATCCCGACCTTACGCCACTCGATTTTTTTTTTATGGTATCATTTGAAAATCCAAATTTACCGAAGTTGACCTGAAACTGTAGAAAATTTACAACAAGAGTAGGTTATTACCAAGCTGTCTGAATTTTTGCACTACTATCTTGCTGTGGCATTAATTTGAAGCAAAAGGGGAAACAGAACTATTTAGTGTCTCAATTGATACATTTTCCGAAATTTTACTTGCAAGATATTCATTAGCATTTCCCAAATCTTATGTCTTTATATTTACTTCCTCACGCCTTTTGATCTTTCGTTCGTGAAATATAATCTCGTTGCCTGAGAGAGTAACTTTCTAGATATACTTCACTTTCTGAGCCATTATCTTCAGTTCTTCTTCAGGAATTATGACGTATCAGCCTCTGCAAGGTATTCTATGTAGTCTCAGTTGTTTTGATTCTCTGGTTATTATACCAGAAGGACTACGTAAGGGGCATACATCATTATATTGGTTCAAACACATTATAGTAGTCGTATAAGTCATTCTTGAGTCTCTCAGTCCATTTAAATCATCTGTATCAATTTTCATTATCAGTATGCGTCTTTATTATTACAATTTTTAGTGTTCCGTACGGAACACTTATAAGATCACTTCGGTGTCTGTCTGTCCGTCTGTCCGTCTGTCACACCCGATTTTCTCCGAAACTATTTGTCGTAGAAAGTTGAATTTTGGTAGTAATATAGGAATTGATGGCCTCATCAGAGCCATGTAGTTTTGAAAGTTAAATTTTGACTTAAGGGGTTAGTTTTGGGGGGTGAAATCGGAAGTGAAAAAAAAATTTTTTTACTAAGTAATCGAGTGTGGTGTCAAATGAAAGCTTGTGAAAACACAAGTAAAATATATATATATATATATATATATATATATATAATGTAATACTTGCGCGCACTTTTCATTGTATTATTTTTAAAAAATCGCGAAAAATCGCTGTCCACCCGCCTTATCTCGGAAAGTACTTATCAAAAAATTTTTCAAAAATTCTGGAATAATCTCCACGGGGTGTAGATTGAACGAAAATTATCACGAGTGCATTACCTGTAATAATTTATCTGGTATATAAAAAAACAGAAATTTCAAGGTCATCAATTTTCAGTAAAGATTGGAAATAAACTTTGTTGAAAACTTATTTGGGGTGTGTTTTGTAAAGTCACTGATCATTTTATATCACCGTAACATAAATTTTGACTTAAGGGATTCGTTTTGAGGGGTGAAATCGGAAGTGAAAAAAAATTTTTTTTACTAGGTCATCGAGTGTGGTGTTAAATGAAAGCTTGTGAAAACACGAGTAAAAAATATATAATGTAATACTTGCGCACACTTTTCTTCGTATTACTTTTAAAAAATCGTGAAAAATCGCTATCCCCTACCTTATCTCGAAAAGTACTGATCAAAAAATTCTGAAAAAAATCCTGGACTATTGTCCACGGGGTATAGATTGAACGAAAATTATCATTACCTTTAATAATTTATCTGGTATTGAAAAAAAACCAAAATTTCAAGGTCACCAGTTTTCAGTAAAGATTGGAAACAAACTTTGTTGAAAACTAATTTGGGGTGTATTTTGTAAAGTTACTGATCATTTTATACCACCCTAACAAAATTTTTTATTTTAAAAACAATCAACGTACGGAACACTAATTGTGCAAGTTCAACTTGCACTTGACCGGTTTTTTAATAATAATATTATTTATTTTAAGCGATCTTTTAAAAGTTGCTAGCAAAAGCTCTTCAGAAAACTAATATAAAATATTTTAGTTCTTTAGATGAGCTGAAAAATATTCATCTACTTTCAATAACATCGAAAGTCATGGAAAAGGTTATCAATCAGCATCTTCTAAAATATCTTGAACGATTGAATATTATTAGCGATCACTAATATGGCTTTCGTAAACATAGATCAACAGGAGATCTTCTGACTTATGTAACACATGTTTGGAACAACGCAATTGAACACTTTGCAGAATCTCGAACGGTTGCTCTTGACATATCCAAGGCATTCGACCGTGTTTGGCACGATGGACTGTTGGCTAAGCTACGCTCTTGTGGTATGTCTGAAAAGTTCTATTTGTGGCTCTCATGTTTCCTCAGAGAGCGTTCTCTACGAGTGGCGGTCGACGGATTTCTTTCTAACACCTTCACAATCAACGCTGGTGTGCCCCAAGGCTCCATACTGTCTCCTACTCTCTTTCTCATTTACATTAATGATCTGCTGGAAAAAACCGGGAATCGAATCTACAGCTTTGCAGACGACAGTACGCTTACCTCTTCATTCACTTTGAACGCTCGGACATCGGCTGCTCAGGCGAATATTCGCAGACAGCAGGAGGTCATTCAACTTAACAAAGACCTGGAAGAAATTCTGTCTTGGGGTGACAGTAACCAATTGGAATTTAACGCTACAAGAACCCAGGCGGCAGTTTTTTTTTTAAAAAGTTAACGTTGCTGAACGCGACATAGTTATGTCGGAGCACTCCATTCCCCTAGTATCGTCGCTCAATTTGTTGGGCGTTAGTTTGGGAGCAAATATGTCCTGGCATGAACATGTTGCAGGCATAGCAAGGAGAGCTTTCAAAAGTTGGGAATATTATTTCGAACCAGAAAGCTTTACGCTCCACAACAACTGTTAATTCTTTACAAAGCTCAAATTCGACCAACTATGGAATACTGCTCCCATATTTGGGGCTCCGCTCCCAAACACACACTGCATTTGTTGGATTCTGTTCAGAGAAGAGCTGTTCGTCTGACTGGAGACCCGGAACTGACCGGCGGCCTTGATTCGCTGGAACATCGAAGAACGGTTGGCGGCTTGAGTCTGTTCTACAAGTATTTTCATGGAAAGTGTTCGAAGGATGTAGCCCGCTTAATTCCTCCCAAAGCGGTGCATGTTAGAAATACACGTCGCGCTGGTGCTTCACATCCGCATGAGGTTTAGCTTGTTACTCCGCGTACAACGCTTTTCAAGCAGTCTTTTATATGAAGAGGTGTTCCCCACCGAATACAATTTACAGCGATTCAAGAAAAACGTGAATCGCTTTTTTCCGCACACATGCCGCTCCTGGAGCTGTTTAGGGACTTCTCTGCAGCACGTGTGCTAGACCCATAAAAAAAATAAAATATATATATTCATCAACTAATCATAAGAGAGATTGAAACTCTCGCCTTATATATTACTGTCGAGAAAAGTTTATCATATCAGTATATTTTTCTGTCTGTAGGCTAGTTTTCATCTTAGGCTTAAATGACTATCGATACTTATTTGCAACTCTTCGTTTGCAGATATAGGCTCCCTACACTCTAATAAAAACATTTTTCATAAACCATTGAGTGATTTTGCGGTAACAACACGGTGACTATTATTGTGCGTCCCCTAAATATGGCTTTTAAAAATAGCAATAGTGTATATACTATTCTGTATCACTTAGATAAGTAAATTATCTCTATGCAAGTGAAAGTTTCAAGTCCATTTATTATTAAAGGTCCGTTATTTTGATATCCTGTGTATATTAATATATAAATAGCTGAAATATATATTCGTTTTTCTTATTGTTCACCTCCCTGCCTGAGTAATACACATCAACGTTATCCAAGTGCCGAAACATACATTTTTGTATTTCATAGCACCTTTTTTAACACATGTTATTTTCTGCAGCCAACTATATGTACGTGGCCAGGCCAAATAACTAAAATTAATAATAAATAAAGTATACCGACCTGGCGGGATTAGCACCCCTTCTGCGCCGCAAGCAAGTTACGGAGCCACAATTCTTTCTTTCTGTCTTTCTTTCTTTCGTTCTTTATTTCGATCTTTCTTTTTTTTTTCTTTCTTTCCTTTCTTTTTCTCTTTATTTCTTTCTTTCTTCAGTTCTGTCTTATACGCTTTATATAATTGTATAAATGAAATAATTAGTATAGAAACTAATAATTTCGTCTATGGTAACAGTTTCTACTAGTGAAGGAATTTTTTAAATCGATATAATACAAATTACCGGGACTATTAATAGAAATCAGAGAAAAATAACATTGTAAATTTTATTCAAGAGTCGCACAAAAACGACTTCATTTGAAAATAAGTCAAGTCTAGGATACTCGACGGCTAGCTGATATGGCCTTGTAAAAATTATGATCACACAGTCGGTTCTGTAGGTTAGCATAGAAAAAGTGTGCCGCAACATTTAACAGGTAACATAACACATATTTTAAATTTTAGTGAAGACCTATATGAGCACAAAACGTTTAAATTGGCTGGAATTTTTAATATTGTTTAGTTTATTATACTCTAATCAAAATTTAGCATATTTAACGTATATATGAAATAAAAATTTAGGCAGCGAACAAAAAAACTAACAAAAATATAAATTTTATTATATGAGGTAGTTTTATGTAGGTGTTTGAAAGAATAATAAACTATTTACATATTAGGTTTTCAATGACAAGTAATTTACAATGAACTGGCTTTCGACTGGTCTTAATGCAACCTATTTATAATGAGTTACATAATATTAAAACATAGACCGTCCTCAATCCTCCAGCACTTTACTTTTTTTAAATAATTAGAATTTTTATTAAGCAAATGTTTAATTATGAGTCATTAAGAAAAATTTTTAACAGAAATCTTTTGAATCGAAAATATCAAAGCAAAATTTCATGATCAATATTCTGAAAAACATAATTATCAAAAACAAAATTTTCGAACGGATAAATTTTTAGAAACAAATTTTTTGAGAGGCAAGTGTTCTCACCATGAAATATTGGCGGATTTTTTAATGTGGTTACGGGAATCTTGACTAGTCGCAGATCGACGTTACCTTAGTTTAGATAATAAAAATATAATTAAATTTTAGCTCAATTTACAATTATCACTTAACTAAACTAGTTACTTACAGAGGGATTCGTTAGAGTTAATTTAAGTAAGTTTAATTTAAAGTAGAATTAAATTCATAAACTAGTTTAATTCTCACTAAACTGAACTAACCGAACCTAATTAAAAATTTTTAATTACCTGGACCAACCTAGACTATTCTTGGTTCATATTGAGATAAATCTAAATTAATTCACGATCTGATTAATTGGTTCCATGCATAATATCCGTCCACTTTACCTTTTTAAAATAAAAGTTGATACACTAATATTGTGTGTTATGGTATATTTTCAGAAGGTTGTCTTTCGGAAAGTTGGATGCTGAAGAGTTTATTTGCTCGAAAATTAGGTCATTCCAATATCTTTCAAAATCCAAAACTTTCCTTCCGAAAACTTTTCAGGGACCCATTTCAGACATATAAGTTCTTTTTCCATATAACCAATGTTTGGAATTCTTGTTAAAATAGTGTTACATTTCTTATATAAGGGGAAAATAACTCCTACTGCGCGGCTAACGATTTTTTATTTTCATCTATATGGAAGGAAATACGATGGCCTCAAATCATGATGCAACTAAACGACCACTACTCATGGTACGAAAAATGAATTATCATCCTCAAATATTGAAACTGCGCAATATTTATTGATGTCCATCCCGTTCACCCTTTTACCCTGAAGGGTTTCTCATACTTGTATTATTGTACATGTATATTAGACTGACTTAAGAAAAAGTATTTATATTTGGCGGTGCTACCAGCTAAAAACCTTCTATTAGGTGTAAATGGAGATCTCTGAAATTTTGGTCCAAAAATATTAAGGTTTAGGGGGTGCTAAAGTCGATTTTATTGGTAACATCAGTGTATTGTATATTTAACAGAATAAAAATATAATTGTATGTTGAAAAAAATTTTTTTTGAAGTTTTAATTGAACAGATATGTAAAACCGACAATTACGTACAAACTTAGACCACGGGATACCAAGTAAATTCAAGTTATGAGCAATTAAAAGACTTTTAAAATGCATAAAGTGGCCAAATTTCGAAATTAATGGTTACTTTACTTTAAACGCATTATTTTTTTCCACGTGTAAATTGGATTGATATTCTGAACTGATAATTATGAACAAATTTGGACCACGAACAACCATCGATTACCAAGTAAAGTCAAGTTATGAGCAATTAGAAAACGTATAAAATTCAAAAATAGGCCAAATTTTGTATTTAATGGTTACTTTTTGTGGTACACCTTATTTTTTTGACATATAATTGTACAGATATTCAATTTTGAACAATCTTAGACCATATAACATGATGCTCGACCTCGTAAATTTTAGTTGTGATCAGTTTAAAGACGTATGAAATGCACATATAGGCGAAATTTTGTATTTAATGGTAACTTTACATTGCACACTTTATTTCTGTTGAGATATAAATTATATAGGTATCCAGGACTGATATATTCAAACATTCTTAGACACATGCATCCATGGGTGACTAAGTAAACTCAAGTTATGAGCAATTAAAGACCTATAAAATGCAAAAATGGGTCAAAAGTTGTATTTATTAGTTACTTTATGTTGTGCACCTTATTTTTTAGTGTTCCATACGAAACACTTATAAGATCACTTCGGTGTCTGTCTATCCATCTGTCTTTTTGTCCGTCTGTCGCACCCGATTTTCTTCGAAACTATTTACATAGAAAGTTGATATTTGGCGCTAATTTAGGAATTGATGGCCTCGTCAAAGCCGTGTAGTTTTGAAAGTTAAATTTTGACTTAAGAGGTTAGTTAGAGGGTGAAATCGGAAGTGAAACAATTTTTTTTTTACCAGGTCATCGAGTGGGATGTCAACTGAAAGTTTAGAAATATATATAATGCAATACTTTTCCAACTTTTCTTTGTTGTTTTAAAAAAATGAAAAAAAATCGCTGTTTGCTCCCTTATCTCGAAAAATACTGATAAAATTTTTTTAAAAAATTCTGAAGTATTCTCCACAGGGTATAGATTGAACGAAAATTATCACGAGGGCATTATCTTTAATAATTTATTGGTACAAAATTTCAAGGTCATCAATTTTCAGTAAAGATCGGAAAAAAAGCTGTGTTGAAAACTCATTTGAGGTGTGTTTTGTGAAGTCATTGATTATTTTATACCTCCGTAACAAAAATTTTTATTTCACAAGCATTCAACGTACGGAACACTAATTGCGTTAAGTTCTACTTGCACTTGGCCGGTCATTCGTTTTTTTTTATATATTGCCTACATATTCTCCTATCTGCTACTTTAGTAGCCCACATAAATATTATATAAATAAATAAATATAAATAGTAGCCTATTTTTGAATTTTATACGCCTTTTAGTTAATCATAACTTGGCTTTACTTGGTCGCTCAGGGCTGTACGTGGTCTAAATTTCTTCATAATTGTCAGTCCTGATATCTATGCAATTTATATCTCAAAAAAATAAGGTGCGCAACAAAAAGTAACCATTAAATAAGAAATTTGGTCTATTTGTGCAGTTTTTAAACGTCTTTTAATTGTTTATAACTTGAGTTGACTTGTTCGCCCATAGTTGCACGTGGAGATTATTTGAAACTGTCAGTCCTGAATATCTATGCAATTTTATCCCTCAAAAAAAACTTGGATAGAAGAATCTATATAATATATATAAATACATATATATATATTATATATATATATATATATATATATATATATATATTATATATATATATATATATATATATATATATATATATATATATATATATATATATGTATATATATATACCTATATATATATATATATATATATATATATATATATATATATATATATACCTATATATATATATAATTATATATATATATATATATATATATATATATATATATATATATATATATTTCTTCAAATGTTGGAAATACTTCGAAGTTATTTTCGAGGTCTTTGAACTATATAATAGATTTTTTATAACGTAGTATACAGCCCTGAGTTAAAGTGAGCAACTCAAAGACACAAATCTTTATATCATTGCGTTCAAATTATACGAGTATTTTCCGACTCTTGGATATCTCTATTTTTATTCTATTTATTTTTGAGGTGTGTGCTGGTGCGTTTTTTAAATTTTAATATATAGTCGTAAATAAATAAAACGTACATCGCGGGCACATTCTAATTACTATATAAAATATGGTCTTATGTTTTGTAAGATGTGTTCCTGAGCTAGGAGGGCCAATCATGGATAAAAGGGTCAGAAAGCTCGGATTTTATTTTTTAAAAACGATGTAATATTTGGTTTTAAATAAATATATAAGAAGATAGGATGGAGGGATAATTTAATCATATTACCTTTTGCTGAAGAGAAGTACTGAATTTATAGAAGAAATATATTTGTTCACGTTTCAGGTTAGTTCAGGTTAGTTCATTTCTGTTGTTCTATATATCGATATTTTCGGACGATAACCCTCCATTGGAATGAGATGTCAAATTGTGGATACATCTAGTAATAGAATTACAAATAGTCTTTCATATTAAAAGGGTGAAATGAGTGGGGATCTATAAATACTGTGCAATTTTAATATTTAATGACGATAATTCATTTTTCGCACTGTAAGTAGTGCTCGTTTAGTTGCATCATGATTTGAAACCATCATATTTCTTTCCATATAGTTAAAAGTAAAAATTATTAGCTGCTTAGTAGGAGCTACTTTCCACTTATGTAAGAAATGTGGCAAAATCTTGACAAGAATTCCAGAGCTAGTTCATATGGAAAAAAGTCCATATATGTTTAAAACCGGTCCCTGAAAAGTTTTTGGAAACAGTTTTTGAAACAAAAATTTTCGAATGACCAAATTTTAAATACATTAATTCTCTAGCAGCTAAATCTCCCAAAGACAAGCATCTGAAAATAAACTATAAAACACAACATTAGTACTCTCTACTCTAACTAACATCTCTGTAAATAGTTTTATGAAGTGGTAATTCTAAATTTATCTAAATTTTTTATGTATTGTGTAAACTAACTTGAGCTAACTTCGATCTGCAACTAGGCAAGATTCGCCTTATCATATTAAAAAATCAGCCACAAATTCACGGTTTGAATACTTATCTTTCAAAAAATTTGAGATTTTTGTCTTTGATAACTATGTTTTCCAAAATTTTGATTATTGAAATTTTTCTTTCGATAATTTAATTAGGTTCGATTTGTTCAGGTTAGTGCGAATTAAAGTAGTTTATGAGTTTGGTTCTATTTTAAATTAAACTTACTTAAACTAACTCTAACCAACCTCTCTGCAAGTAACTAATTTGGTTAAGTTGAAGGTAAGTAAGTAATAATTTAATAATTAATTTATTACCTAAACTAATTTGAGGTAACGTTGATATGCGACTAGTTAAGATTTGCCTAATTGTACTAAAAATCAGTCATTTCATGTCACTTGCCCTTCAAAAAATATGTTTCTAAAAATTGGTCCTTTCGGAAGTTTTGTCTTTAATATTAGTTTTTACAAAATTTTATTTATTTGAACTGTGGTTTCGATAATTTCGATTAGAAAATTTTGTTATGGAAACTTTTTCTTAATTATTCATAGTTAAACATTTATTATTAATAACTCTAATTATTCAAAAAAAATTAAAGAGCTAGCGGAATGAGGATGATCTTTAGGTTTTAATATATATATATATATATATATATATATATATATATTTATATATATTATAATAATATATATATATATTACACCATATACATATACTTTAAATTATGTGATTTCCAAAACTGTACTTCCCAAAAACTTTTCAGGGACCCATTTCAAACATATAAACAATGTTTGGAATTCTAGTCAAAATTTTGCTACATTCCTTTCGTAAATAGGAAGTAGCTCCTGCTAAGGCTTTGTTGTTCTGTATATCGATATGCTCGCATGATAACTCTTCAGTAAAATGAGATGTCAAACAGAAGTATGACTATTCTTTCATAGAGGGTAAAAGGGGTGTAGATCTATAAATATTGTGCAGTTTCAATATCTAATAACGATAATTCATTTTTCGCACCGTAAGGTGAGCTGGTTAGGTGCATCAGTATGAAGCTATCATATTTTTTTTATATATATAAAAATAAAAAATCGTTATCTGCTTAGTAGGAGCTACTTCCCCTTTACGAAAGAAATGTAATAAAATTTTGACCAAAATTCCAAACATTGTTTATATGCAAAAAGCCTTTATATGTTTGAAATGGTGGAAAAAGTTTTTGGAAAGTATATATATAATATATATATATATATATATATATATATATATATATATATATATATACATATATATATATATATATATATATATATATATATATATATATATATATATATATATATATATATATATATATATATATATATATATATATATATATATATATATATATATATATTATGCTGTGGACGATTATTTCTTCCGTAAATATTCTTGCAATTTTATGTAGACAAACTTATCTGTAAATTTTGAAATTGCATCCGGTAGTCCTTAATGTAACAGATTTATTAAAGTTACATAATATTAAAACCTATAGATCATCCTCAATCCGCTAGCTCTTTAATTTTTTGTATAACAGGAATTCTTAATAATAAATGTTTAACTATGAATAATTAAGAAAATGTTTCGATTAAAAAATTTTCTAATCGAAATTATCGAAACCACAATTTAATTAAATAAAATTTTGGAAAAAATAATATAAAGAAAAAATTTTCGAAAGGATCAATTTTTAGAAACAAATTTTTTGAGTGGCAAGTGACATGAAATGTTTAGTACAATTAGGCGAATCTTGACTAGGCGCAGATCGAGGTTACCTCAAGTGAGTTTAGGTCATAATAAATTAATTAATAAATTTTAGTTAAATTTAGAATCACTACTTAACCAAATTAGTTACTAACAGAGAGGTTAGTTAGAGTTAGCTTACTTTAAAACAGAAGCAAATTCATAAACTAGTTTAATTCGCACTAACCTGACGAATCGAGCCTAACTAAATTATCGAAATTTCAATAATAAAATTTTGGAAAACATAGTTATTAAAGACAATATTCTCAAATTTTTTGAAAGATAAGTATCCAAACCACGAATTTTTGGCTGATTTTTTAATATGAATAGGCGAATCTTGACTAGTCGCAGATTGAAGTTACCTCATGTTAGTTTACATAGAAAATAATTTATCAAATTTTAGTTAAATTTAGAATTACCACTTCACGAAACTAGTTACCTACAGAGTGGTTAGTTAGAGTAGAGAGTACTAAGGTTTTGTTTAATAGTTTATTTTCAGAAGCTTGTCTTTGGGAGATTTAGCTGGTTGCGAATTAATCTATTTGAAATTTGGTCATTCGAAAATCATTGTCTCAAAAACTGTGTTTCCAAAACTTTACAGCCGAAAACTTTTCAGAGACCAATTTTAAATATGTATAGACTTTTTTCCCTATAATATTGTCACATTTCTAACATAAGTATCTCCTACTAAGCAGCTAATATATATATATATATATATATATATATATATATATATATATATATATATATATATATATATATATATATATATATATATATATCTTATATTTATACCATCACCCATTTGCTTCCAAGATTACTTGAGAATAGGTTCCAGTGTACAAAGAGGTACAATAGCATACCCCGCTGTCTACAGGTTCAGTCATGATGTTAGGTGACTGGAATGTTAGGAATTAACATAACTAGGTCGGATTCTGCAATATTACCTTTTCCAGAAAAAAAAAACTGCCGTGTGGGTTCTGGAACGGAAAACTCGACTGAGTTACTGTCACTCCGACTACTGAATCTCTTGTTGAGTTAAACAACTTCCTGCAGTTTGCGGATATTTGCTATATACGAGTACGTGAGTTCAAAAGAAATGCGTATGCTGCTGCTGGAAAAGTTGTAGATTGGAATCCTGATCCTGACTAACAGATCCTTAATGTAATTAAGAAAGAAAGTAGGAGGCACTATCAAGACTTTGGGATTTTTGGTGGTGTTATTGTTATTAGAAAGAAACCTGTCAACTCCAACTTGTAAAGAACGTTTTCCGCGGAAGCACGAGAACAACAAATAAAGTCTTTCAGACATACGTAAGAGCGTAACTAAGCCAACAACCCATCTTGGCAAACACGATCGAAGGCCTTGGATATGTGAAGTGCAACGGTCCGAGAGTATTCGAAATATTCAGTTGCGTTGTTTTAAAAATGTACGACATAGGTTTTAGTATCTATCGTCATTAAAATACGTTTCATGACTACACTACGGGAATATTTGCTAGTGTTTTTTCTTGGAGAACAACAGTAGCATGTAAAGTAAAGAGTTCAGTTAAAAATTTGGCTTTCTTAACAGGTGTTTTTTTAATAATATTATCTAACCGTGTAAGTGGCGGAACAGTTTGATTTTGATTAATGGGCTTAGCGAGAGGCCAAAAGATCTAGAATTGTTGGGACAGGCCAGAAGTCTGTTTTTAATTTTTTGAGTTGTCTCGTTGGTATAGCTGATTATTTGTTTGTATCTAATTCGAGCACTAACAAAGATGTTATTATTTATGGTGTAAAGATTTTCACATCATTGTCGGTAGACAGGATGTTTAGAGGTAACAACTTCTTTGCATTTCTGGCTAAGGTTTGTCATTTGAAGGGAATTTCTTTCAAAAGGGGTATAAGCTTCTATGTCAACTAAAATAACATCATAAGTTTCTATAGCGCAGTCAAGTGAGTTTCTTTATTTACCTTGAATGCTCGAATATTACCTATCTATGCGAATATCCTCAAATAGCAGGAAGTTACTCAACTGAACAAAAACTTGAAAAATTTCAATTCTGGGGGTAACTCTAACCAAGTGGAATTTAACGCTACTCAAATCCAGGTGGCAATTTTTTCTAAGAGTTAACATTGCAGAACCCGAAATAATTATGACTCTTTCCTCTACCACCTCACTCACATCGCTTGGCGTTACTTTGGGAAAAATTAGAGCTTGGCCAGGAAATTTTTCATTTATAACAATAGAATTAACTAGGCCCTTGCATACTAGATGTTCTCCGTCGAATTCTGTTCTTTTTATTCTAGTTATTTAATAGTCCGAAGGCAATTCGGCCAAGACTATTGGGTTTAGTAGGCTTTAGAGCATGGGTTATTTTTTTTTTTTTGGTACGAAATAACAAAAAGTAAACAAGTACCATGTGGGAATATCTCAACTCACGTGAAGAATATTACGACATCCTCGCCGATATCCAATCTAAAGTTAATCCCTATACAGGCGGGGAGATTACCGATAAAAAAAAGCAAAATTTACGCCTTACATGAATTTTAAAAGAAGTATTTTCTGCTATTTAAAACACTGCTAGTTATTTTTTTTTATTATTGTAACGATCTCATAATATCTAGAGTAAAATATAAAAATACATAACTAAATATTTAGGAAAATACTAAATAAAATAAAAAATGTTCACACAATCGGAACTACTTTCCAGACATATTGAAATGCAAATTGGTGTGGTTTTTCTAGAACAATTTTAACCTTCTTTTCGATTTAGGCACAATGTATAGAAATTTTCTTTTTCTTTTAAAAAAAAAAAGGCAAATATAGTATTTGGAATTTATTTATAATTTCATGTCTTTTTTTTCAATTTAAAACATATTTAATTAATATATCCAGTATAACAAAAAAATATATGCAATTTAATCTTCAGAACTTTTGACCAGTTTAACAAAACTGGTAAGATGCCCAACAAAAGTTCAAACAGCCTCTTAAGAACTTTGTGGTCTAACTACGTCTTTATTTACCTATTATAATCCTATGAAGCCACGAATCTAATTAATAATATGTAAGTAAAGCGCTAAGGATATTTCAGCAAAAGAAAAGGGCGGTATATTTTTTAAATTTTTCCGTACGAAACACTTCGGTGTCCGTCCGTCTGCCTGTCTGTCTGTCACACCAGATTTTCTCCGAAATTATTTGACATAGAAAGTTGAAATTTGGCACTAATATAGGAATTTATGGCCTCATCAGAGCCGTGTAGTTTTGAAAGTTAAATTTTGACTTAAGGAATTAGTTTGGGGGTTGAAATCGGAAGTGAAAAAAATTATTTATACCAGGTCGTAAAGTGGGGTGTCGAATGAAATCTCATAAAAACCCGAGTTCAAAAATATATATAATGTAATACTTGCGCACACCTTTCTTTGTATTATTTTTAAAAAATTTCGAAAAATTGCTGTCCCCCCTTATCTCGAAAAGTACTGATCAAAAGTTTTGAAAAAATTCTGGAATATTCTCCACAGGGGGTAGATTTAACGAAAATTATCATAAGGTCATCAGTTTTCAGTAAAGATCGGGAAAAGACTTTGTTGAAAACATGTTTGGGATTTGTTTTGTGCAGTCAACGTACGTAACACTAATTGCGCAAGTCCAACTTGTACTTGACCTGTTATTTATTTTATAAATACAGACTTTCATTGATATGGCGGAAATCGCACTTGAACAATCCAAGAACAACGCAATAGTTTTAATTTTATTTAGATTATTCAACGGTCAGATTGAATGACGTAAATTGATATCATTATAAAGTCACTGCAATTTTTAAATTACGTCAACATTTTAATTATATAAATTAAGGTTTTTCTATACTATTGCATTTACCCAATCAATAATTGCTTTTAACAATGCGGGAAAACCGACATATTTTGATATAATTTTAATAATTGACGTGGTTTTAAATATTTATGAAATATACGTCAAAGGTTCCTTGAAAAAGATGCACAAATAAGCCTACTGAATTTTCGGGAAAAGACCATCACTAAGTTTCTTCCTTGCACTGAAAGTACAAGAGGTCGAAGAATAATCAACAATCATCAAATTACACGTCATGTTGCGCTTTATTTCAGCTAGACTAGGCGAAGAAGGTAACGTTAACCATCTCGTCACATATACAAAATTTAAGAACCATATCTCTAAATATATTAGAAATTCACATACCTACAGCGTCGTTGATATAAAACCGCGAAGACTTTTAAAAAAAAAAAAACGGGGGTGGCGATCTCTGTTCTTGAATCAGCATTCATTCATTCCATTTGAATTATTATTTTCTATGGTTATAATCGACATAGTATTTATTATACATAATTTTCTATTATAAACTGTAAGGATATAGTAATATAGCTCTTTAGTTCCTTAGTAATAACTTGATATCTCACTGAATTACCGAAAATATCATTTTGGTAATTACATTTAGTGCAGTAAAAAAATCATTTGAAATTGCACAATTTAAATACAGCAATATTATGATTTTATCGTCTCTGAGGTATCATCAGGAGTATTGTTCTGAGTTTTGGACTTCAAAAAACTTGTGCTCTTTTGTTTATAAATAATTTAAGTTTTCAAAACCCGTTTTTTTGAGCTTAAAATGCGAATAACTCCGGTTATATATGATGGATCGGGACAAGAAGAACACCAAACTTTTCGTAATGAAATTTCCAACAAATTCTCGTTTGTGTTAAGTCGCTCAACTGCGTACATAACCTATAAAATGAAAAAGACCGGCAAAAAACTGTTTTTTTTTTTCATTTTATTGTACAGGTCGACTAGGTGAACCGATCGGCTTGAAACTTTTAGAAAATATGCCTTTTGTTATGGCAAAAACACCCTGAAATTTTGGTACAAAGATATTGAATCCAGTGGGCACAATTGAATTTGTGATTTAAAATTTGAATTGCCCACCATTTTATGCCATTTGATCCAAAATGGATCTTTTTGTTTTCAAAATTTAGGTCTCGATGCCAGCTTTCCGAGTCATTTTAGCCGTTTTTTTTTCATTTGTTTATTAATCAAATAACAACAAAAGCGTTATTTCGATCATTTTGAAAAAAAAAAAAAATTATCACATCTGGTAGAGAACTGCGATTAAAAAAATCATTTTTGTTAACATTTTTTTTTTCAAAATGTCAATTGTTATTTGAATAATAAACAAATGTAAAAAAAAAAACTGTTAAAAAGACCTAAATTTTAAAGAAAGAAGATCCATTTTGGACTAAATGGCATAAAATGTTTGGCAATTCAAATTTTAAATAACAAATTCAAGTGTGCCCACTGAGTTCAATATTTTTGTACCAAAATTTTAGCGTATTTTTGTTGTAGCAAAAGGCATATTTTCTGAAGATATCAAGCCGATTGGTTTATTTTTTGCTGGTTTTTTCAATTTTGTAAGTTATGTACACATTTGAGCGATTTAAAGCTAACAAAGATTTGTTAGAAATTTCATTATAAATAGTTTAGTTTTTTGTTTGTCTCGATCCGACTTAGATAACCGGCGTTATTCACATTCACAGTTCAAAAAACGCGTCTTGAAAATTGTTCATAAACAAATAACCAGTCAAGTGCAAGTTGTACTTGCGCAATTAGTGTTCCGTACGTTGATTGCTTTTAAAATAAAAATTTTGTTACGGAGGTATAAAATGCTCAGTGACATCAGAAAACACACCCCAAATGAGTTTTCAACAAAGTTTGTTTCTAATCTTTACTGAAAACTGATGACCTTGAAATTTTTGTTTTTTTTATATACCAGATTAATTATTATTAAAGGTAATGCACTCGTGATAATTTTCGTTCAATCTACACGCCGTGGAGAATATTCCAGAATTTTCGCGATTTTTTGAAAATAATACAAAGAAAAGTGTGCGCAGGTATTACACTTATATATATATATATATATATATATATATATATATATATATATATATATATATGGTATATATATATATATATATATATATATATATATATATATATATATATATATATATATATATATATATATATATATATATATATATATATATATATATATATATATATATATATATTCTTTTACCGGTATAAAATATTCATACACATTTGTCAATTTCCAAACTCTCAGTGATATATTACATTCTACTACAATTTTATCAACGCCCTCTGGTCAATCTTTATTGTTTGAGTACTTATTACCAATCCTTTACAAAACCTTTGGATTTTTTGATTAGTTTTAAACTAAAGTCTTATACTGATGTCCCGCTCCTTGATTTTTGCAGTTTCCTAAATATATTTTATATAATTTTTGCTTTTTGCCCATCAGTTTCCATCAGCGTCAGAAGTTTTTTTGATATCTAAATCGATCCTTGAATTTTATTTAGAAATAGCTGAAACAAAATCCAAAAATCAATTTCATTACATACTTTTCCCCAATTCTCAACTCTGTTAATATTTCTAAAACTTTTTTAATTGAGTTCGATTATTTCAATTCTTTTTATTTTCATCTGTTGGAATGCTGTTAATATTGATAGAAGCCAGTATTGGAAAATTATCTGTAACCTTTACACTGTACATTAAAAACCTACAATCATCGAGTAGTTTATTATTTGGATTTTACTAAATATATGACCTATACACTATCATCTCACTGTGTAGGATATTTAACTACTTATAACAGTTTAGATAATATATTCTATCTCAGTTTATTTTATCTAAAGGTTAGTGTCGCCTATAATAAAGTATATACAATGATCAAACATTTCGTATTTTATAAGATTTTCAATAAATTTCAATCGGTTGTAACCATAAGGTTTATAAAAAGCCAACCAACCAAATTGTGCTGTCCGAAAATACAAAATAGTAAATTCAGAAACCTATTGTCACCAACATACTCTAACCTACACTCCAGAACACTTCGTAGGTGTCTGTTAGATACGCACCGTCGTAGAAAATTAAGTGTCTCTGTACTTGAAATAAATTTAAATCTTTTATATGTTATATTTCTGTAAAGCCTGTAATATCAAAATAATGATTTTTTGAATGAAATCTATTATGATGTACTAAAATTTCACATAAGTTCATGTTTATACTTCTAATTTAAACAAACATTACAGATTGGCTACCTGTTTGCCTTCTATTTACGAATTCTTTACTATCTAGTTACCAGGGGCGTAGTTACCGCCGTATCAGGCTTATCAGTGATAAGGGGCCTCCGAGCTACAGGGGCCCCGACATGGTTAAGCTGTCCGGTAAGAAGGGCCCCCAAATAAATTTTGATACAGGGCCCATTTAGGACTAGCTACGCCACTGCTAGTTACTATCTAGAAATATGTACATAGAGTTTTAAAAACTATTATAAATTATTTGAAATAGATTCTACAAGTCAAAAGAAAAAATAACTAATAACATGGATTTTCAGAAAATGTTACTCAAAGTTTAATCGATCTTTCGCTTGGTCCAAATATTTACATAATATCTTTCAAACAATTCAAGATAAAATAAGAGAGCAAAAAAGTTAAAACAAACTTATTGAGCAAAATAGGTACAAATTTTAAAAAATTAATAACTGTTCACAAAATATAGTCTTTTTTGTCCCAACAAGTAAAGGGGCATGATACAGGATCTCAATCTTCATTTCTTTTTTAAAATATCACCAGGGGCGCTAGTTTAAATAATATTTCTTTAATACCAAATATATTTTAGTAACGGTGAAAGCAAAAACTTTTTCAGCTTTTAAAAATTAGCCTAGATGTCACTTAATAGTATATTACCTAAAATATGTCAAAAATTGTACTTTTTATTCGATTATTACTCCTTAGTAATACTCTTGTCATATTGTAAATCATGAGCAGCGCCTTTCACACATATTTAGATATGAGTTTGACTGTATCATGTACTAGGGCGTATTGATAAGCTTCTAGGCTAGCAAAGAAAGAATAAGCAAATGTCAAAAACAAAAATTGCTTATTTAATATAATTTCCTTACAATATTACATACTTAGTACAATGTTTATAAAGTAGTCTAGTCCTTTAAGGAAAAATTCCTTGCCTTGGCTTGTAAACCAAGTTCGATAACATTTATTAGGTCTACATTTGAATGAAACTTGTATCTATTAAAAAGGTTTTTCAAATTTTGGAAATAATTCGAGGGTGCTAAATCAGGATAATATGGGGTATGATTAATCGCTTTAAAACCTAATAGCGATTTCAGAGTAGGCGTATTGTCTTGTAAAAGCAGCACCCCTATAGACACTTTTTCACGACGTTTTATCATATTTTTTTAGCGAAATTTAGTAAATAATGAAGAATAAGATACTCCATTCACTGTTTTGCCGCGTTCCAAGTAACCTGTAATAATTAAACCATCCTTGCTCAAAAAAAAGATAGAAGAAAAGTCTGCTAATCTGTAAGTGAAATTTCTAAGGGCGAGTTGAGCCAGCATATTTCCTTTCCTCTATCTGCTCTTCTGTCACCGACAAGATGGTCCGACCAAGTAAGATCTCTCCTGGGATGGGTATGCACGAGTCAAGTCAGGTCGGACAGGATCGAGATGCCTGGAGATTGACTGTTGAGGCAGCAACTGTATAGTGTCAAGGATACTCCTATCGGGATGAAGTGACTGAGAGAGAGATCTGTTCTTTGTCTCTGGACCATAATGCTGGACCCACGTTTCATTTATATTTATCATTTGATCCAAAAAGCTAGATAAACTATTTTCAAAATGGCCGAAAATCAACTTGAATATTGTGATTGTCAGTTGTTTTTGTTCGGCGTTCAGATGTTTGGGGATCCATTTAGCTCATTAATTTCTCATACCCAATTCAGAACGGACAATGTGACGAATATATTCGTATGAAATGTTCAGAGCTGCTATACATTGCAGCCGAATTTGTCGATTCTCCGAAATCATTTCATCCACTAAAACGGGTTTTCCACCATAGTATTCATAACTGATGACATTTCTTCCTCTCTTGAAATTTGCAACCCAATTTTTAATAGTGGCGTAGGAAGGACATTGTTCCGTCAATATATTAAGCATATCGTCATAAATTTCTTTAGAGGACAGTCCTTTCGAAAAGATATAATTTATTGACAATCTTCTTCTCCAGGTGCGTACTCTTCTAAGAAGAGTGTTCGCGATCATGATCCGAGATACCACCAAACTAAATAGTTGGGCAGACGTTAACTATACCAGTCTCTAAAATTCTTTAGCCAAGTCAGATGTCGCGTCATCTATCTGGCGGGTGACGTCCCCTGATTTTACTCTGCAGTACCAATTGCAGTAAGCGATACCTGGCATTTCGCATTAAATGACCTAGGTATTATAATTTTCGTTTTTGAACAATATCAACGCTTTATAGTGTTTTTTGCATTCGTTATTCGTCACTCTCTACCCAAGAGACTCGACACCTTCTTCTATATGTCCACATTTCGAAGACTTCTATTCTTCTCCTCGCTTCTTTGTTCAATGTCCAGGTTTTCGCCCCATGAACCAACACCGAAAATACATAGTATTGCAACAGCATTGTTCTTCTTTTTTGTATTTGTGGCAAAAATAATATTTGTTGACAAAGGCCGTTCGTTCTATTTTTATACGACATTTGATTACTTGGAGGCTGTCACTTAGATTGTGTAAATCGATCCCAGATAGCGAGATTGGGATAGGTTTTCTATCGTTTGGTTGTTAAGTTGTAAAGCCAACTGAGGGATGAGTTGGTTTCTACTTATTAATATTGACTTGGTTTTTTTGTATTTATTGTGAGCCCGTATTCCTCCCTAATTGTCACTAAGTCGTTCTGCATCTCTTGAAGTTATTGTTTTGGCATTGCTAACAATACTGTGTGGTTTCCGTATCAAATCGGAGCAATTATTTCTCCATGTATTACTGTGCCCATATTAGAATGTTTAAAAGCTGTTTTAAATATGTGCTCCGAATATATATTAAATAAAAACGGGGAAAGAATGTAGCCTTGTCCCCCCTTCAAATTTGATTATTGATATATGGGTGAATTATTGACAATAGATATTTGATTTTACTAAATTCATAATTTTTGTCGGTCATATATTTTTTAAAATTTACTACAAATAGCATAATAAAATATGGACCATCAAATTTTCTGCACATATTTACCAAATTTCAAACTACTATAGTCTCTTAAGTAACATCGTGTCCGCGATAATTCATTTTTGGTATATGAGATTATAGCGATTCAACAAATAATTGGTAAAGGGTTCCGAACTTTCGTTGAAAACAAGTAAAATCCAAAATGAGTCACTTGTTTGCGCGTCACGTCGGTTCGAGGTAGTTTTTCTTTGTTCCCATCCAAAGGAGACTAAAATGACATATTCCGCGGCCGCTAAATATATTAAAAAGTCGGTGTCATTTGTGAAGAAGTGGATAAATCATTTTAACAAGACGAAAAATGTCGACGACTTGCCAAAACGTGGCTCGGTAGGCAAAGTTACTCCAAAAGTCTAAAAACGAATCGTGTCTTTGTTTTCACGGGACCCGAAATTGACGCTTTGTCAAGGAGCGGCAAAATTAAGAAAATCGGGTTTGAATGCGTCCCATGAGATCATTCGACAACATGTTCATGCTCATGATGTCCAATTTGAAGCCCGTTGAAGAAACCTTTGCTGGGCGAAAATCACGTCGCGCAGCGGCTTGCTTGGGCCCACGATAACATACTAGAGTGGCCCTCACATTCACCGAACGCTAACCCTATTGAAAACGTTTGGTCCCTTGTAAAGAGAAAGCTCAGAGGAAAGACTCTGAGAACTTTGATGCAGTTGTCTCGCGAGATTTCAAAAATTTGCAGCATATGCAGAAAATTTCGTTGACAGCATGCCTCGAAGATACCAGACGATTATTGATGCAGGAGGAGATTGGATAACTTACTAAGGCAATTGCGCCGTTGTTAATACACTAAAGAATATATTGATGGCAAAAAATTTTCTCGAAACACATTTTTTCAAGAATAAGAGCGGTCACGTTATTACTTGGCAGACTGTAACTATAGCAACTACATGTGTTTTTAACCATGAGAAGTAGTTTAGGCGAAATATAGTACTTATCAAAACATGTATATTTGATTTATTAACCGTATTTATAAGATGGTATATATATGGAGCGTGCGAACAGTAACAGACTCGTTGAACTAACTATGTACTAGGTTCTTTTAAGCACTATAATTTTTAATACAACACGCTGATGTGATTAAAAAATTTCATTACTATATGGGCCAAGTACTATAGTGTTAAATATAAAATAATACACGAAATACTGTTCGCATATAATCTTTTTAGTTCTCTTGCTAATGAAAAGCAGTGAAAAAATCACTCTCAGAGATATTTGAATTTTCTCACGTTTTAGAGCCCCTACACCACGAAAAATATGGTCCCCCAATTCCTTCAGTGTGGTGATCTGTCACTCTGTTGGCACGATCTCTATCAAACGAAACAAGGTGTCGATTTCAAATTCGGTACACATGTAAAACTTGTAGTAGGGATGAACCATAGTGTTTAGAACGATAGAGATTTATGATATGGGGTGAAATGGGTGACGGTCGAGGAATTATGAGGAAAATTTAGGCGTGAGTTTTTATAGTTAGACCTCTAAGGGGCTTAAGGGGTGAGATAGGGGATTAGAGGGGTTTCTTCAATAATATTGTGATATACATTCTTTTCAGCATTCACGTCACAAACTCTTAAAATTTTATTATTTTTCATTGTTTTCAGTTGATCCAACATGTAAGGTTGTTGTTAGGGACGGGAGTTAGAAGGTTAGTTCAGGTTAAAGGAGTAGGTGTAGTGGGAAAGACTGGGTGAGTTACTTCATATACAGTGTTATGAATACTTTTCAGAGTTCTTAGAATAAAGAAATCCTAAAATTGGGTTGCTTTCCTAATATTTTCAATCACTTGTGTCAAAATATATAAAAAGTCAAAGTCAACGGGGAGGGAGTTGGAGAGATTGCTAAGTACATATCGTGTCATACATCCTTTTCAGATTTCTTGGAGTCGAGAAAAATAAAAATTATGTTATTACTTTCCCTACTAAAAGCAAGTAGTGTATTCGTGAAAAAAACATCCTTCGAGATTTGTGCTCTTTTAGGATTTAGGATTCCTATATTACGAAAAACATAGTTACTCATTTCCGTCGGTCAGTCTGTCTATCTGTCTGTTGGTACGATAACTCTCAAATAAAATGAGATATCAATTTTAAACTTGACACATATTTAATACGAGTACTTAACGATGGAATAAAACCTGTAATTTTTGGGAGATATTATTTTAGGGGAAGTGCCTCGAAATTTTGGAAACTTTTAATAGTAATATTGTAATTTTTTCTAATTCTTTGTTTAAACCAAGTGTGTTTATAAATATTTATAGTAAAACTTTCAACGGATTAAAGATTGTCGGGGAATATTAACGGAGTTGTTTTAGATATATCTTGTTATATGCCCTTTTCAGAGTTTTGGGAGCTGAAGAGTCTAAGAGTTATTTTTTTTTAATATTATTTTTAATTATATCACAGAAAGGGAGTAAAAGGGGTAGATGTAAGTTGGTAAATATTGTATAGTTTCCGTTATGAGAATTTTTCCAAGCTTTCTAGTTGATATAATGAACAAATATTATTTGTAGTCAAATAGCTAAGGGCTTAAAGCAGTGAAGAAGGAGGTTGAAGCGATTCGTTCATATATATTGTGTTATATGTTCTTTCTTAGGTTCTTGGAGTCACAGAATTTGAGAATTGGATTATTGTTTATATTAATTTCAATTTTGATATGAAAAGGGGGAGAAAGAGTTGCAGGTTGTTAAATATTGTATTATCAAATTTTTTAGATTGATATGATGACAAAAAATATAATAAAATTTTCCCGCAGGGGTCCAGGATAGAATATCACCCCCGGTATGTTCTGCCTGTCTTAAACAGCGACTAAAAGAACAACTTAGATGGTAGATGCCCAGACCCCACCAGACATCGCCCGGTATGATACCATCATCTCGGCTTACGCTGCGTGAAGTTTTTTAAAATTTCGTGGCTCTGCCTATGTCCCCGGACTGTGGGGCCATATAGCGTGATGAAACTGCCAGGGTCATAAAATAAACCTCCTTTCGGATCTCTGGCTGGGGGCTGGTTCGGGCGAATCAACATTCAGAGATCAGAATTTTAAAACAAACTTTTGTAAAATGTTTAAGCTCGAAGATAAATTCAGTGCACTAACACGTGCAATCAAATGAATCTCATGTATTCGTTCTCTGTGAAACCAAGGTCAGTTCATCGACCAGCGCAGTCAACGTTCTCTATTCTGGGTACGACTTCTATTCCCGGTTTACACGTCTGGCATCTGGCTTTTTGTCAACAGCGATCTCTCTTGCTAACAAGAGAAGGCTCTGAAGCAGTGAAACTTTGATGTTATTTGGTTAAAAATAACGACTTAACAAACCACAAGGTTTATTTCTCATCTATCGACCATCAACCTTAACTAACTTTAGAACACTTTCCGCTTTTCCTGCAGACACCATCGATCATTTACAGATTATTTATCTAAGTGCTGAAATTGCCACCCTGGCCGACTTTAATGCCCATAATATCAACTGGTTTAACTATTCAAATACGACCGACGAATAAGGTAGTGAAGCATTCTCACCACGGATCTCTGACCGAAACGGAGAGTTCGCCAGTCTTCTTGACCTGTTTTTTAACCACCAATCCAAGGATTTACACTGTCACCGAAAATCCGCCGTAAGGTTTTTCCGACCATAAACTACTTTCGACTTCGAGTATCCTACCGATCAATGGCAGAGAGGTGTCAAAACCTCGTAAAATTTGACACTACAAATCTGCTTAATGGGTAGAACTCATTTCGGCTGGTATGGAAGCTTACATCCCTTTTATCGAAGAGATGCCCTTCTCACAGCAAGCCTTGGTTCGGCCGAAGATGCAGAGAAGTTCAAACATCTTGCCGACCGACAATAGAGTGAAAATCAATCGTCATAAATTGAAACATCTTTGTTCGTACCCGGAAATGGTGCAAAAAAAAAAAACTAAGGAGTCACACAAGCAAACATTTAGAAATAAACTCTTTGCCTGCCCGAACAATTCCAGCTAATTTTCGTCCGTCGCTAAGGCCATTAGTCAAAATTTCACTAAAGCTAATATACAACCACACACACGACCAAATAATACTAATGCAACAACACCAACTTGTTAACTGAACATTTTGTTTCACATTCCATTATCGATTTCCATGGGAAAACACCATCAACTATTGCCATACTGCAGTTAAGGATGCCAGATCTATTTTAATGACACTAGACATCAAAAAGCTTTTGGCGCTAAAGAAATACTTGCCACAGTACTCAAAAAAAAGCCCAAGCGAGGCTTTTCAACTTATCCTACAGAAAGGAAAATATTTTCTGCCTGCTTAAAATACGCTACAATTTAGCCGATATCCAAAAAAGGCAAGAAGACCTTGCCAAAGAACTACGGACCCGACACACTGCTTTCAACAATACCCTAGGCATTCGACCGTGTTTGTAATGATCGATTATTGGCTAAGTTAAGCACCTATAGTATCTGTGAAAAGTTATCTTTATGGTTCTGGTGTTTCCTCAGAGGGTATTCGTTACGAATGGCAGTCAACTGATTTCTTTCTACCACCTTCAGTGTCATGGCCTATATGCCCCAAGGCTCCACACTGTCTCATACTTTCTTTCTCATTTACATTTAGGATTTACTGGAAAGAACCTCTTTATAGCTTTGCAGATGACGGTACGCTAATTTTTTCATTGACTTTGAATGCAGGAGCCTCGGCAGCTCAGGTACGTGTCCGCAGAGAGCAGGAAGTCATTTAGCTTAATAAAGACCTGGAGGAAATTCTGTCATGGGTTGGCAGCAACCAAGTAGAATTTAAAGCTACCAAAACCCATGTGGCAGTTTTTTCTAAAAAACTGCCACATTTTGCTGAATCTGACATAGTTAAGACGAGGCACTCCATTCCTCTAGCATGGTCATTCAATTTGCTAGGCGTTAATTTGGGACCAAATAGATCTTGGCATGTATAGCAAATAGATATTCTCAGAAGTTTATTTTCGGACTAAAGAGCTTTACCCTCCACAACTGTTAACTCAATACAAAGTCCGTCATCGAATTGATGTAGCCAGGAATGCTAGCTAAATACGCACATCCGTATGAAGTTCAGCTTGTCATTCCTTCTACAACCCCCCATTCAAGCAGTTATTTATATGAAGAACCTCATCAAGACCCACTTGAATCCCTTTTGCCGCACACGCGTCACTCCTGTAGCGCTTTAGGAATTTTTCTGCTGCGCATCCCCATATAAAAAAGAACCAATTGTAAACATATCATTTACAGTAACATATCTAAGGGGTTAAAAGAGGGGGGTAGAAGGTTCGTATATACTATTTACGGTTTTTTTAGTCAAAGAATCTGAAGACTAATGTCATTAGTTTCAATTTGACCATTAAAAGAGGGAGCAGTCCTTACATATTGTAGAATTTAAATAGTATATGAGAATATCGTTTCTTTTAGTAGTGAGAATAGACAATTTTTTTCATTATTTATAGTCAAGCATATAAGGAAGTGGAGAAGAGAGTTTGTTTCGTATAAAGTGTACTTGGATCCTAAAAATTTCAGGACAAATTTTTATTATTTAAAATCAAATATTTAAAGGACAAATTGGGCGAATATATACATATATATATATATATATATATATATATATATATATATATATATATATATATATATATATATATATATATATATATATATATATATATATATATATATATATATATATATATATATATATATATATATATATATATATATATATATATATATATATATATATATATATACATATATATATGTATATATATATATATATATATATATATATATATATATATATATATATATATATATATATATATATAAGGGTTGGGCGATTTAAAAGTTTAAATTTAAAAATGCAATAAAACAAAAACGGTTTGAAATTTTGCCAAATTTATTTTTTTGTTGTGAAGTACAATTGTTCCGGTTAGAGATGGAATATTATTTCATTCATATGGCTGCCGCGGCTGGCCTCACAGTACCCCATTCGATCGGACCAATTTTCGAGCACTTTTTCGAGTGTATGGGGTCGTATCTCGGCAATGGCACCACGAATGTTGGCCTTCAAATGCTCAATTGTCTCTGGTTTGTCGGCATAATACTTGTCTTTAACGGCGCCCCACAGAAAATAGTCCAACGGTGTCAAATCGCAGCTTCTTGGCTACCAATTGCCATCACCATTTCGGCTAATTAAACGGCCATCAAACGTTTGACGCAATAACTCGATTGTGGCATGAGATGTGTGGCAAGTTGCACCATCCTGTTGAAACCAAACATCGTTCACATCAATACCATGAAGAGCGGGCACAAAAAAATCGGTTATCATGGTGCGATAGGTGTCTCCATTGACTGTAATGGTTGCGCCGTCCACAGCTTCGATATTTTCGGGTGTACGCACTCTACGAGCACGTTCACGTCTTGGTGCACCAACAATGAAACCAGTTTCACGAACTTTAGCAATAAACTTGCGTATACCGGGCACTGTTGGTCCTTCTCTGCGACCAAATTTTGTACGACATTTTCGTGCAATTTCCGACCAATTGTTTTGTTTTGGAAATAAATTTCCAATAAATCCCAACGTTGCTCAAGCGTAAATCGATTCATTTCGTTCAGTGGAGATAATATACTGAATTTTGTGACAGAATAGAATGACATAAGTATTGCCAGATTCGAAATAACCAGTGGTTCAAATTTAAACCGATAGATGGCCCACCCTTTATATATATATATATATATATATATATATATATATATATATATATATATATATATATATATATATATATATTCGCCCAATTTGTCCTTTAAATATTTGATTTTAAATAATAAAAATTTGTCTTGAATTTTTAGGATCCAAGTACTTATACGAAACAACTCTTTAACTCCCTTCTCCACTTCTTTATATGCTTGACTATAAATAATGGAAAAAATTGTCTATTCTCACTACTAAAAGAAACGATATTCTCATATACTATTTAAACTCTACAATATGTAAGGACTGCTCCCTCTTTTAATGGTCAACTTGAAACTCATGAAATTAGTCTTCAGATTCTTTGACTAAAAAAACCGTAAATAGTATATACGAACCTTCTACCCCCCTCTTTTAACCCCTTAGATATGTTACTGTAAATGATATGTTTACAATTGGTTCTTTTTATATGGGGATGCGCAGCAGAAAAATTCCTAAAGCGCTACAGGAGTGATGCGTGTGCGGCAAAAGGGATTCAAGTGGGTCTCGATGAGGTTCTTCATATAAATGACTTCTTGAATGGGAGGTTGTAAAAGGAATGACAAGCTGAACTTCATACGGATGTGTGTATTTCTAGCATTTCTGGCTACATAAGTTCGAGGACGGACTTTGTATAGAGCTAACAGTTGTGGAGGGTAAAGCTCTTTAGTCCGAAATAAACTTCTGAGAAGATCTATTTGCTATACATGCCAAGATCAATTTGGTCCCAAATTAACGCCTAGCAAATTGAATGACGATGCTAGAGGAATGGAGTGCCTCGTCATAACTATGTCAGATTCAGCAAAATGTGGCAGTTTTTAGAAAAAACTGCCACATGGGTTTTGGTAGCTTTAAAATCTACTTGGTTGCTGTCACTCCATGATAGAATTTTCTCCAGGTCTTTATTAAGTTAAACGACTTCCTGCTGTCTGCGGACACCTACCTGAGCTGCCGAGGATCCTGCATTCAAAGTCAATGAAAAAATTAGCGTACTGTCATCTGCAAAGTTATAAAGAGGATTCCTGGTTCTTTCCAGTATATCCTAAATGTAAATGAGAGCAGGAGACAGTGTGGAGCCTTGGGGCATATGGGCCATGACACTGAAGGTGGTAGAAAGAAATCAGTTAACTGCCATTCGTAACAAATACCCTCTGAGGAAACACCAGAACCATAAAGATAACTTTTCACAGATACTATAGGTGCTTAACTTAGCCAATAATCCATCATTACAAACACGGTCGAATGCCTAGGGTATTGTTGAAAGCAGTGTGTCGGGTCGGTAGTTCTTTGGCAAGGTCTTCTTGCTTTTTTGGGATATGGGCTGAATTGTAGCGTATTTTCAGCAGGCAGAAAATATTTCCTTTCTGTAGGATAAGTTGAAAAGCCTCGCTTGGGCTTTTTTTGAGTACTATGGCAAATATTTCTTTAGCGCCAAAAGCTTTTTGATGTCTAGTGTCATTAAAATAGATTTTATGATACACTGTCTGGCATCCTTAACTGCAGTATGGCAATAGTTGATGGTGTTTTTCCATGGAAATCGATAATGGAATGTGATACAAAATGTTCAGTGAACAAGTTGGTGTTGTTGCATTAGTATTATTTGGCCGTGTGTGTGGTTGTATATTGGCTTTAGTGAAATTTTGACTAATGGCCTTAGCGACGGACGAAAAAGAAGCTGGAATTGTTCTGGCAGGCAAGGAGTTTATTTCTAAATGTTTGATTGTGTGACTCCTTAGTTTCGTCGATAATTTTTTTGCACCATTTCCGGGTAGGAAAAAAGATGTTTCAATTTATGACGATTGATTTTCAAGCTATTGTCGGTAGGCAAGATGTTTGAACTTCTCTGCATTTTCGGCCGAACCAAGGCTTGCTGTGAGAAGGGCATCTCTTCGAAAAAAGGGATCTAAGCTTCCATACCAGCCGAAATGAGTTCTACCCATTTAGCAGATTTGTAGTGTCAAATTTTCCGAGGTTTTGGCACCTCTCTGCCATTGATCGGTAGGATACTCGAAGTCGAAAGCAGTTTATGGTCGGAAAAACCTGACGGCAGATTTTCGGTGACAGTGTAAATCCTTGCATTGGTGGTTAAAAACAGGTTAGGAAGACTGGCGAACTCTCCGTTTCGGTCAGAGATCCGTGGTGAGAATGCTACACTACAAACCAAGAGGTTTTTTTCACTTAGGGATAGCCCTTAGGATTACAGAGGGAACAAAAAGATCTTAAAGTTCTTAGTAACTGTAGTTTTATTCTAATATCGAGCTTTCGATGCCAATTCGTACATCTTCTTCAGGGCCTAGGACACATAGAAAGAATCCTCATCAGGCAAAGAGCCAATTGAAAGAATATATCATATTTCAGCAAGAAAACTGAAGGGGCCCTATCATACTTTATAAAAATAGAACTATTGAATTAGAAGGGTTACTTACTGAATAATCACAATAAAAAAGAAAGCAAAAGTTACCTTATGTAACAAAATTTTTAAATATAAAATTTGTTGGTGAACTCGGTTATAACTCCTGCTAATAACCAGGGATAAAGTTTACAAGCTCATTCATACTCATCATATCCCTCCGGAGCCCCCCCTCCTCTTACCCACCCAGTCGAAACAAATTGGTCGTTTCTTTCTCTGCCTTTCATTCCTGGTCTTACAAATAAATTAGTCCATATCTTACGTACTATCCCTAATATTAAAATTGCCAAATATTACTTTTTCAAAAATAGACGTGTTTTCAGTAAGTTGAACGCTCCTCTACCGGTTCTTTCTATGTCAGACGTAGTTTACCCTACCTTAATTGTCCATCAATCTATATCGGTCAGACCTCTCAATCTCTTAATCGTCGTATTACACTTCACAAAAGTGACACTAGATGCCATCCGCAAAGATGTGCTTTGGCAATCCATTCTGTTGATAATGGACATTCCTTTAACTTCAATGAACCCAAAATACTTCATTTCTCAAAAATTCCTCGAAATGTGTTACATCAATGAAAATCCCCACAATATCAACAAAAGAACCGATCTAGATGGATTGAGTAACATATAATTTCAGCTGTCGTCATTCGATTCATGATATTTTATCTCCAAAATAATAGTCCGTTATCTTAATAGGTTAACTTTAAATATTCTATTTCTCTATTCCTTTCTCCGGTTTTTGCAGGTCCTTTGGTCCTGGGTTCTTAGGAATTGTTCCCCTCGCTTGCCTCGATTGATCATTCAAGGACGGTCGTTTTTCTGTCATTGCCACTGTCTAGTGATTTCCCCTCCCCCCCTCTTTGAATTTTCATGCTTTAATACACCCTTTGGTGAACAAATCTCCTTTCTAAATTAATATTTCAATAATTAAATCAACAAATAAATAAATTAATAATTTAATATAATATACTATCCTCCCTTCCCCTTTTCTCTTTTGCTAGCTCTCTCGTTTCCCACCCTTTTTACCCAAAATTCACGGTTGTTTTTGATCTGAATTTCCATATCGGCTTTAAGGTCGTTCAATTGGTAATTTCTTCTTTTCTTTATTTGACCATTTATATATTTTTCAGTGGACCAGTTCTCCTTCCGGTTGTTTACAATTTTCAGTTTTATGTATATATGTATATATATATATATATATATATATATATATATATATATATATATATATATATATATACAGTCAGTCCAAAAAGTCTCCATACACCACCTGCTTTCTATACTATTTTTCTGTTATGTTTAACTAATTAATTGGAACTATGAGAAAACATGTTTAAATTAATATTTATAACTTAACCAACGAGGATTAGTATTAAAAACAACTACGGTACATTTTATTTAGAAGTTACATCATTGTTATAAAAATTTAAACAAAATTTATGTCAAAAAAGTCTCCATACATTCAAAAACTGTGTTGAAAAAAAAAAACACGTTATAATCAGCAGCATTTTATCAAGCTATCCATTGCTTTACTTTATAATCTGTCACTTGTTACTAGGAATTTTGCAGTCGGTTTGGAGAGGTCGGAAATTTACATTTTATTAAGGGTACCATGGATCAGCATGTTTATCTGAACATTTTTAAAGGCAATTTAAGAGAAAGTGTCCAAAAATTAGCATTCGAAAAAAGATAAAGTTTCTAACAGGACAATGATCCGAAACATACTGCAAACTTGGTGCGAGAATGGATGATCCATAATGTGCGACAGCAGCTTCATACACCTCCGCAATCACCCGATGTTAACCACAACGGGCATTTATGGAAGGAACTTAAACGGCGAGTTCGAAAACATAATGTTGCAAGTAGAGAAGAATTAAAAAACAAAATATTGAACGAATGAGAGAACATGCCAGCAGCAGTTATTAGAAAGCTGGTTGCAAGCACGACAAAAAGGTTACAGGAGATTATCACGGCCAGCGGCGGTCCCACTAAATATTAGTTTAAACAAAGTTGTTATTTTCCGTTAAACTATTATTGGTAATTGTTAAGTATATGGAGACTTTTTTGACATTACGTTTTTATAACAATGACGTAACTTCTAAACAAAATGTTCCGTAGTTGTTTTTAATACTAAATTTCGTTATTAATTTAAACTTGTTTTCTCGTAGTTCCAATTAATTACACTACTCAGTATATATCACCACTACACCAAACACTTTATTTTTGCACTCGACGTGCGTTTCGCTAACCATGTTAGCTTCATCAGGAGCGATGATTGACTCAATCATCGCTCCTGATGAAGCTAACATGGTTAGCGAAACGCGCGTCGAGTGCAAAAATAAAGTGTTTGGTGTAGTGGTGATATATACTGAGTAGTATCATTGTGCCAAGGATTCCACATTCCCAACTTAGTCCAATTAATTAGTTAAACATAACGGAAAAATAGTATAGAAAGCAGGTGGTATATAGAGACATTTTGGACTGACTATATATATATATATATATATATATATATATATATATATATATATATATATATATATATATATATATATATATATATATATATATATATATATATATATATATATATATATATATATATATATATATATATATATATATATATATATATATATATATATATATATATATATATATATATCTATATATTATGTTATACTCATAATATTATTTATAACAGTTTTCTCTATTATAATAATGCACTGAAGTAACTGTCAACAATAAACCATACAACACAATAATAAATTAAGGGTTCGCCTATAATATCGCCAGGTTTATGCCACCCTAAAATTTTTCGAACCTGTTATAATTTAGCAAAACTTTCAGGACTAATTTAAAAATTCCAGTGGATCACTTAACGGAAAGACACGTACCTGTATAATAAAAACAATCTAGTTAGAGGTGTAAAATTACCCATTTGCAATTCAAGAAATTTGGATGTCGAAAAAAATAGTTTGTTGTTTGTCTTTCAAAAAGCTGACAGTGGCACTTTGGTGCCATTCTTTGCCTCTCCTTCTCTATTAAATGAGGAAAAATCATTAATTAAAATAACTTGATTCGAAATAATTTTCCTAATTATTTTGTGACCTAAGATGGTTAAATATATTAAAATGATAACTAAAGTAATGAGATAACCTACTCACTATTTTCAAATATATCTTTTTTATTTCCCTTGTTATCGGTAACTATTTTGTTTGTGAAAAATCACCCCCCGAGATCATTGCATTTCTGCACGTTTCAGTATTTGTAGATCACAAAAGACACAGTTTCCGTCGGTCTTACGGTATGCCTGTCAGTTGCATCGCACGAAAACTCTTGAATGAAATGAGATATCGATATAAATTTGATACACGTAAAACATATGTTGAGAATGTGGAATCTTTGGCACTGAGTAGTGCTCAGTATATAACAACCACTACACCAAACACTTTATTTTTGCACTAGGAACCATGTTGCTTCATCAGGAGCAGGTCAATCATCGCTCTTGATGAAGATTCGAGTCAAAAAATTAAGTGTTTGATGTAGTAATATATACACATATAATACGTAAAACAGGAATGGAACCCATAGTTTCTGGGCGTTATTTCTTTAAGGGAAATTGTTCGATGGGGTGGATATTTATAAATTCTGTATATTTTTACTATCATTTTTGGTCTGGGGTTTTGGTTGATATAATAAACAACTTTTAAGCATCGTTATTTTAAGTCCAACACGTAAGAGGTTATAGGTATGGAGGAGGGTGTTGTAATGGTTGCTTTGTATATATTGTGGTATTTCAGAATTCTTAGAGATGTAGGTTTGTGATGTGTGTGTCTCTGTAGCGGTAGCTATTTTTTCTGTGGTACCTTTATACGTACCCTTTACGGTTATTGAAACCGAAGAATCTGAAAATTGTGGCTTTTTTTCTTTCTTTTTAGTTAGTTATTGTCAAACATATAAGGAGTTAATAAAATGGGGGAAGTTAGGGAGCTTACTTGGAATGTATCGTGCAATATTTGAGTATTCTTGATGTAGAAAAATCGTAAATTGTGTTATGTTTCATTATTCTAAATTATAACAGAAAAGTATATTTAGACGAATGTTCATTTATTTTTTAGTATTATCATACCATGAAGTGTCAATCGTTTTAAATAGCGTCTTGTTATGTTTAATTTAAATTATTTTTTGGTGGAAGAAAGTTGAACTTAGCACTTATTTTAGAAGTTTGCGTTTACAGGGGCAGAACTGGGTAAATTACTTTGTCCATTTTTTGATTAAAGTTTTTGCAAGATAACGTGAATTATACGATATTTTATGGATTGATATGAATGGTATACTTAAGTACGTCAGTCACTAGTCCCTAAAATATATTTTACTATGACAGCTAAGTTAACCAGAACAGCACGGCATGTGCCAAATTCCTTCACTCTATAGACATTAATATGTAACTAGTAAAATAAATAATTGTTAAAAGTACTCAGTATATATCACCACTACACCAAACACTATTTTTGCACTGCTGCAGCTAATATGGTTAGCGAAACGCGGGCCGAGTGCAAAAATAAAGTGTTTGGTGTAATGGTGATATATATTGAGTAGTGTCATTTTGCCAAAAATTCCACATTTCCAACTTAAGTATTTAGTATTATATTTAACTCATTGTTATAGCAATTGTAGAAAAATATATTTTTTGTGTAACCTACGGAACAGTTATAAGATCACTTTGGTATCTATCTGTCCGTCTGTCACACCTGAATTTCTCCAATCTGTTTGACGTAGAAAGTTGAAATTTGGCACTAATATAGAAATTGATGACCATCTAGTTTTGATCGTTAAATTTTGACTTAAAGGGTTAGTTTTGGGAAGTGAAAAAAAAAATTACCAGGTCGTCGGGTGCGGTATCAAATGAAACTTTGTGAAAACAAAAATACAAAATATATATAATATGACACTTGCGCAAACTTTTCTTTACATCATTTTTAAAAAATCGCTGTCCCTCCTTATCTCGAACAGAACTGTCAAAAAATTTTGAAATAATTCTGGAATATTTTCCACAGGGTGTAGATTGAACAAAAGGTAGCCATAATTAATTAAGGATTAAATTAACCTTTAAGAATTTATCTGGTATATAAAAAAACAAAAATGTCAGTTCTCAACAAAGATCCGAAACAAACTTTATTGAAAACTCATTTGGGGTGTGTTTTGTGAATCATTGATCATTTTGTATCTCCGTAACAAAATTTTTTATTTTAAAAGCAATCAACGTACAGAACACTAATTGCGCAAATTCGACTTGCGCTTGGCCGGTTATTTAATTTTGAGATCTACTACAGACGCTATAATATACTAGTTAATAATATTATGTAATTACTCAACTAGATAAATATAGTAAATTAGTTTTTAAATTGACAGAAAAACCAAGAATATAATTTGAACTTCGATTCTCAAAGACGAGATTTCAGAATCAATGTTAATAGAGAGACTTTTTTGTTATTTACGGATGCAAAAACTTTCCGCAAATTTAATTTGATTAACATCCTATAGGGATTTTAAAACCAGTTTTATGAATCAGTGGAGTATCAAAAATTTAATATTTTAGCAACAAATTTTAGTGATTTTTATTTTCAGAAATTTAAAAAATTTGGCAACTCCACGAATTATGTTGCATTCCAAGAAATTTTTTCTATTTTAACCTGTCTCATATCTGGTTACTGACTGAAACTGAATTTAAATCTTTAGTCATTAGGAAAAGCAAACTTATACCTTCTAGATTTATCTTGCTTCATATGTAGTGGCGCACATTGGGAAATAAGTGGAAAAACTCTAAATTTCAAAACGCTTTTAAAAATCATTATTGTTAATTTTTATTGTAGTTGAAATCCCAAAGTTTTTTTACCTCGACAAGCTTTTTTCCAATAATGTTCACACAAAAATTGCCCCCAAAGTAGCCGAACCAGAGGTCACTGCTTACATACGATTTTTTGAATGGAAATGTTCCTTAGAGAGAGTGAGCTCTAAATTGTTCATAATGTTTCTGTATGTTTTTTAGGGTGCTGAATCGAAATTTCAACTTTGCTGCCTCGTAAATGTTGTGAGTTTTGATTAAAATCTAAAAAACTGCGAAAAAATACTGTTTTTTAAATTTTTTGCCTATAACTTCAAAACTACGCACACAATAAAATCATTTCCATATAAAAATAATCAGTCAAGTGCAAGTTGGACTTGCGCAATTAGTATTCCGTATGTTGACTGCTTTTGAAATAAAATTTTTTGTTACCGAAGTATAAAACGATCAGTGATTTCACAAAACACATACCACACAAAAGTTTTTTTCCAATCTTTACTGAGAACTGATGACCTTGAAATTATTAAAGTGATAATTTTCATACGATTGCACCCTGTAAAGAATATTCCAGAATTCAAAATTTTTTGATCAGTACTTTCCGCGATAAGGGGGGTCAGCGATTTTTCGCACTTTTTTAAAAATAATACAATGGGAAGTATGCGCAAGCTTTCATTTGACACATCACTCGATGACTTGGTAAAAATAAATTTTTTTCGCTTCTAATCCCCTAAGTCAAAATTTAACTTTCAAAACTACACGGCTCTGATGAGGCCATTAATTCCTATAATAGTGCCAAATTTCAACTTAACTATGTCAAATAGTTTCGGAGAAAATGGGATATGACAGGCAGACAACAGACATACATTTCCAACAAATTATGTTCTATAGGTTTCTTTGTCAGGTGAACGGTTTAGCTATAAGAGAGCTTTGAAATTCAGTGCATTTCGGACATAGCGCTAAGCCAAGAGCACTCCTGCATTTTTCGCTCGGAGCTCTATGTTTACGATATCCTTCTTTGACAACTGGACTATCAAATGAAATCGCATTCGGTGATATTCGGTGGCGTTCTTTACGGGAAATCGAATCTCATAGTACCTACTATTTAAGAAAACAAGAGGTCCTTGAGAGACAAGTGGAGCTAGTCTTCTAAACTATCATCGTACTTCCGTTTTCTTGGAAGTAAAAATCGGTAATATATATACGGTAATGTCCTCATGTTCGCTATATGATTGCATAATTTTGACGAATTCCTTAAAGCATAAAAGCCATTTCCATATTAAAATCATGTGTAATATAATGGTTTCTACCTAAATAAAATGTCTGGTTTCGAAATAGTATTTTACTATATCTTCATAGTAGTTCATCCTAGTGACACTAAAATAGGACAATTAAGCATGAAAATACATTAAAAAATGCACTAATTGAAAATTATTCATAAAAACCACGTTTTATGGGTAATAATATTGACTAAATTGACACAGCATCCACCCAGATGGACCTATCGACTTGGAAATTTTTTTATTCGATTCAGCATGAAAACAGTGAAATTGGTACCTCAAATAAGTAACGGACATTACTGAAGTACTTTAGGAGGTTTTCCCCATTTTTCGGGTGTTTTGCCCTACTGCGCGGAGAACAGATAGAGTGACATAAAATTATATTATGATGATAGGGACCAACACTTACTCATCTGCTCTTTGAACAGATTATGTATCAGATTGAACTCGCTAAAGAAGAGGCAATTCGATTACGTAGTTACGAGGGCATATTGATAGGTTTCTAGCCTGGCATAGAAAGCACAAATAGAAAGTGCTAGTGACTCTTAGTTTGCAAACGAGTTTTCGACAACATATATTACTTCTTCATTTGTGTCTTTTCAAATATTTTTTTCAGATTTGGCAATAGGTAATAGTACGATGGCGTTAAATCAGAGGAGCATGCAATTAGTTCAAAGAATCATTCTTTTAGTTTTTGCAAAAATAGCAGGTATTTGTGAGCAGCAGCATTTTCTTTCAAAAACAGCACCCAATGAGGTATTTTGCCTCCACACTCTGTTGGTCACATTTAGTTCTTTGCACCAAAAAATTAAACCAAGAACTTGTTCTGTTGATTTCTGAAAGCGAAACTTCTTGCGTCACGACGAGCCAGTATATACTCCTCCGAATTGGATCATAATGATAGACCCATGTTCCATCCCTAGTTTCCATTAGATGCAGAAAATTCAATGAATTCTCATTACAATGGCTACAAATTAATTTGTATGTTGTAACGCTCAGTCGTTTTTAGTCGCCTTTTAGACATTTAGAGAACCCCTACCCTGATAATTTTCTTATACTCAAATCAGAATGGACCATCTGAGAACTACATTCGTAAAAAATATCCAAAAGTATTTCATGCACAGCATCAACATTCTCTCAAATAGATACAGAAAGCGGTCTTTCAGTACGGTGTTTATTACTGACGGAAGTTATTTATCTCTTAAAAACCGTAATTCAATTTTTGATAGTAGCAGAGGAAGAACACTGTTCCTTTAAGGTATTAAGCATGTGATGGATATTTCTTTTAAAAGAGGACATATATTTTATTTTATTAAATTTACAATTTGTCGGTCACGCGTTTTTTTCAAAAACTTACTATAACTGTCACAATTAAATCTGGATCACCAAACTTTGTGTACGTATTTACTAAATGTCAAACTACTTTCCATAGCGACTACATTTGTTTCTGACAATGGGAAGTAGTCTACACTAACTAGTTATCAATACTCATAGTAAGTAAGAAGTTGTTATGTTTTATTGATAAATGTAACTAAGGCGTACTAGAATTTAAATCCGAGTAAAACACTCTAATAAATTCACATAAGCACATATTTTTACATTCATAGTGCGACAATCAATCTTCCATGTTTCTGTAAAAATTAATTTATTATTTTCATTCTACAATGCGTTGTTTGTCGTCAGTGTATAACAGATTATGTGTATAGCATTGTTTTGCTTAGGTCTTCTTTCAAAACCATTTGAATTATTTTCCTGTTAACGTTTAACGGCTCTACCGTAATTTTCAAAAATGAGAATATTTTCATCATTTCTTGTTTTAGAACTGATATTCTTCCTGTATGTTTGTCGTTTTCAAAATGTTCTTGACAACAACTAAAACGTATTCTTATTAAGCAGAAATTCTCATATACTTTTTTCATTATTTTGAGTTTTCTTCTGGTTTTGCTTGAAATTTAATTGAAAGTCTTTGTTCGATGTTATATCATTTTCTTTTAGATGATAATATTGATAATGATAATATGATCGGGCAACGCAATGGTCAAGGACGTAGAGGGAAATGGCAGCTCGACCAGAACTATGAAGACCTGGCAAAAGGAAATGGATCTGCCAAAAGTGTTGCGCAGCGAGTAAACCGACACCCAGCAAGGCGGGAAAATTAAAGCAACGCATGAGTTGCACCACAGAAATCAACGAACACGTCATAACATTGCTGTAATAAAAATCACAAAACCTGACAAAGAAATCACAAAGAAAAGAATTACTCGCCGCCTGAACCCAACGAAATCAATCCCAAACACAACCGACACAGATGCGGTACAAACACAACCACCAAATCCAAACCAAGCCATGTAAAAAAGGCTATGGAAACAAGAAAAAGTCATCATTGCCCCCCTCGTTATATCAGCCCACGCCTTACATCAACAACATTCACACCACAGTACAATTAAGACTCAACACAAACATGCACAAAAACATTCAGAAGTCAGTGATTTTGAAAACATATAACACTGTCAGGTCATTCCTTAATGCACAAAGGTAATAGCGTTTGTTCTGACTTGGTTTAGGCCCGTCATTCAAACATGGAGGCCACATTGACCAAATGTGAGAAAAAAGAACAAAAGTACTAAATGATATTATTAATAATAATGAGTATATCTATCGTCAGAGTGTAGCAGTCCTATATTACCTTATTACATAGTGTTGAAGCAATCCCCAGGCTACTACCATATTATTCGAGAGAGAGAGAATTAGTTGTAGAAAATACAGATGACGCATTTATTCGAATTTTGACTTTTCGACCACAAAGAAGTAACAAGCGAACAAACCTGATATAGTACTTCTCGGTAAAATAGCAAAGAAAATTTATGTAATTGAGCTTTCGGCACCTGCAGAAAAAATTATAGCAAAGGAAAAACGGGTAGAGTACAAAGATTTTACGAATTTTGCGCTCCTTCGATATTCAGTAGCAAATCACAAGTTTTGGAATAAGACTATAATCTAAAGCCTTAAAAAAGATAAAACTTGGGTATCTCAGCTGATTCATTTACAATGAATATGCAGAGAATAATTATCCTCAGTCCTATTAGATTGCTCAGGTAGACGAATTTTGTCGATGTCTACTAATCGAACAGACGGAAAGCAACTGACCCGAATCCCTTTTCTAGAACATCATAATCTGAGCATACCATGTAGCAGCCTGTATTGGTCGGAGCCACAGAATTTGTCGCGTCGCACAGTGGGGAAAAACGAAAAATCGTGTTTCAAAATTGTCTAGAGCCTTCAATTTTGGTTCGATTTGGACGATTTTTTTTTAAAATTGAAGCTTATTAAATTGCGAACAAAGTTGTCGGAGCCGATTTTTCAATTAAACTTTTGTTTCCAAATGGCGGACGTTGGTTTCTGATTATATAGCGACTGAGACACAGAAAACGCTTACAGTTTCAAACCAAGTTGTGCTAAAATGCGTGTATGTATGTTTTTTTATGTCGCAGATAATATATCTAATATCACAGTTACAAAATTAATAATAATGAACCCAAAATGGCTGCCATGAACAATAAAAGTATTATAAATATGAATAATCGTACCATTATTATTTTATATCCATAACATTTGCATAAATAATTTCTTTAAGGTTGTTAATTATAAATATGTTTCAACAATTGACTTAAAATGACAAATCAAGTATGGCGGATGCCAAAATTGAATCGAGCAAAAAAATTTCTCTGTGGCAGTCAATCATTCAAGTTATTCAAGTTTAGTTGCGGGATTTAAATTTTCATGCAGTTATTGCTAGAATATTGCTGCTGCAAATTTTAAGTATCGTAGACTACCTTGACTTACTAATTTTCAGACTGATGACCGATGTGGGTGACCGTAACGATAAATTAATCTATATATATATATATATATATATATATATATATATATATATATATATATATATATATATATATATATATATATATATATATATATATATATATATATATATATATATATATACATATATATAAATCAGTTCATTTCTTTTTATTTATTTATATTAATCTATTTTATTGTCACTTTTCCGCATAACTTTATATTTTAAACGATGGCATCTATTTACAGCTTGTCCAGATTTGTTAAACTTATATTATATATGTTTGAGACTTGTTCGATTACTTCGTTAATATTATGTTTATATTATGTTGTTCGTATTCTATTTATATTTTGTTGTTCCTAATCAGTTTGTATTACGTTAGAACGAACGCGAAACGTTGCCATTTCTTATGTAAACGTTACCATTTCTTATATATACACAACATTTTATGTGAGAGTAAGTTAAGGTTAGACATATTTATTTTCTTATTTTTCTAGTCTATTCCTATAATTCAGTAGTTCTATATATGTACTAAAGGGTTTTCTCGTTAATAAAGATTATTATTACTCTTACAAAACACACGCAGAGAAATGCTAAAATAGGGACAGTTAAATATTTTGCTGCATTAGCCACTGTTTAGCAACAGCAGCCACTTTTTTGCTACAACAGCAAACAATGTGGCTAGTGCAGCAAAATACTTAGCTGTCCCTATTTTAACAAAACGTTTTAGCTCTTGTAGCCATTTTCTAGCTGTGTGAGCTGTCCTTTTCTGCGTGTATCGCTGTTTTTTGTATCTGCTAGAAAATTGTCTACGATACTTAAAATTTACAGCAGCAATATTCTAGCAATAACTGCATGAAAACTTAAATCCCGCAACTAAAGTTGAATAACTTGAATGATCTGACTGCCACAGTCGAAATGCCACAGAGAAACTTTCTTGCTCGATTCAATTTTGGCATCCGCCATATTTGATTTGTCATTTTAAGTCAATTGTTGAAACATATTTATAATTAATCAATCAATGACAGAGAGGCGCCTAAACCGCGCAAGATTTGGCACTACAAGTCTGCTAAATGGGAAGATCTCATGGAATATTTTCGAACTTTCCCTTGGTTGGACGTTTGTTTTCGATCCGACGACCCATCTGACTGCACCAGAGAGGTTTCCGATGTTATTTTGGCCGGTATGGAGGCTTACATTCCTTTTTCGAAGAAATGCCCTTCCAACGGCAAGCCTTGGTTTGACCGAAAATGCAAAGAAGCTGTTGCTTCTAAACATCTTGCATACCGACAATGGCGCGAAAATCCTAACACCATAAATCGTAACACATTTGTTCGTGCCAGGAACAGATGCAAAGAAATTATCGACGAAACCAAGGAGGTACACAATCAATGGATTAGAAACAAACTTCTCGCCTGTCCCGGCAATTCAAGGTCCTTTTGGTCGGTCGCTAAGGCAGTTAGTATCCACCATACCACCACTCACACGGCCAGATAATTCTATTGCAACGACACCTGTTGAGAAAGCGAACTTGTCGGCTGAACTCTTTGCTTCACATTCTACTGTCGATTTCCAAAACACCACCTACTATTCCCATAGTGCAGTCAAGGATACCCGATGTTGTCTTCAGACAGCGTATTATAAAGCGTATTCTGATGAAGCTAGACACCAAAAAGGCTTCTGGCGCTGACGGAATACCTGCCATAGTTCTTAAAATCTGTGCGAGGGAACTAACACCAGTTTTCTGTAGACTTTTCAACCTATCCTACAGAAAGGGAATATTTCCTTCCTGCTGGAAATGCGCTACAGTTCAGCCGATCCCTAAAAAAGGCAAGAAGACCTGGCCAAATAACTACCGACCAATCGCACTACTTTCAATAATATCGAAAGTCATGGAAAAGGCTATCAATCAGCATCTTCTAAAATATCTTGAAGGATTCAACATTATTAGCGATCACCAATATGGCTTTCGTAAAAATAGATCAACAGGAGATCTTCTGACTTATGTAACACATGTTTGGAACAATGCAATTGAACACTTGCTCTGGACATATCCAAGGCATTCGACCGTGTTTGGCACGATGGGCTGTTGGCTAAGCCACGTTCTTATGGTATGTCGGAAAAGTTCTGTTTGTGGCTCTCATGTTTCCTCAGAGAGCGTTCTTTACGAGTGGCAGTCGACGGATTTCTTTCTAACACCTTCACTATCAACGCCGGTGTACTTCAAGGCTCCATACTGTCTGCTACTCTTTTTCTCATTTACATTAACGATCTGCTCGAAAAGACCGAGAATCCAATCTACAGCTTTGCAGATGACAGTACACTTATCTCTTCATTTACTTTGAACGCTCGGACATCGGCTACTCAGACGAATATCCGCAGACAGCAGGAAGTCGTTCAACTTAACAAAGACCTGGAAGAAATTCTATCTTGGGGTGACAGTAACCAAGTGGAATTTAACGCTACAAAAACCCAGGCGGCAGTTTTTTCTAAAAAAGTTAACGTTGCTGAACCCGACATAGTTATGTCGGGGCACCCCATTCCTCTAACATCGTCACTCAATTTGTTGGGCGTTAATTTGGGAGCAAATATGTCCTGGCATGAACATGTTGCAGGCATAGCAAGGAGAGCTTCTCAAAAGTTGGGAATATTATTTCGAACCAGAAAGCTTTACACTCCACAACAACTGTTAATTCTTTACAAAGCTCAAATTCGACCAACTATGTAATACTGCTCCCATGTTTGGAGCTCCGCTCCCAAACATCTGCATTTGTTGGATTCTATTCAGAGAAGAGCTGTTCGTCTGATTGGAGACCCGGAACTGACCGTCGGCCTTGATTCGCTGGAACATCGAAGAACGGTTGGCGACTTGAGCCTATTCTACAAGTATTTTCATGGAAAGTGTTCGAAGGATGTGGCCCGCTTAATTCCTCCCAGAGCGGTGCATGTTAGAAGTACACGTCGCGCTAATTCTTCACATCCGTATGAGGTTCAGCTTGTTACTCCCCGTACAACACTTTTCAAGCAGTCTTTTATATGGAGAACATCATCCCTTTGGAATAATTTGCCCAGGACTGTGTTTCCCACCGAGTACAATCTACAGCGATTCAAGAACAACGTGAATCGCCTTCTCCGCACACGTGTCGCTGCTGTAGCGCTTTAGGGACTTCCCTGTAGCTCGTGTGCTAGACCCATAAAAAAAAAAAAAAAAAACAATCTTAAAGAAATTATTTATGTAAATGTTATGGATATAAAATAATAATGGTACGTTTATTCATATTTATAATACTTTTATTGTTCATGGCAGCCATTTTGGGTTCATTATTATTAATCTTGTAACTGTGATATTAGATATATTATCTGCGACATAAAAAAAACATACATACACGCATTTTAGCACAACTCGGTTTGAAACTGTAAGCGTTTTCTGTGTCTCAGTCGCTATATAATCAGAAACCAACGTCCGCCATTTTGAAACAAAAGTTTAATTGAAAAATCGGCTCCGACAACTTTGTTCGAAATTTAATAAGCTTCAATTTTAAAAAAAAAATCGTCCAAATCGAACCAAAATTGAAGGCTCTAGACAATTTTGAAACACGATTTTTCGTTTTTTTTCCCCACTGTGCGTCGGCTTTGTCTCGTTTTTTCAGATAATGATAATAATAATGATTATAATAAAATCTATACTTTTTTAGGCGACATTCAGTCACTAACCAAGTTAATTAACAGAAATAGTAATAACAAAAATCATGTGACCACAACTAAAAATTATAACATAGTGTATCTTATTCTTAAACTTCAAAACGCAGGTTAAAAATGAAGGAGTGAGTAATTCAAAACTATTTTCTATTTGGTGTTTTGAGGGCGTACTTTTAAGACGTACATGGGTGGGTGGAGCATATACCTCCTTTTGACTGCGCTAGTAATATAAGTAAAACAAGCGCTTTTTTATTAGAAATTCTATGACGCATGCTTAAAAAAATTGCAGCAATCTCTGTATGTGGTTATTAATTTTAATTAGTTTATTACGTAAATTAACTTAAAAAAATACTTGCTTGGACGCGATAAGTCATTTGTATTGACATGTACATATTAGAGATTTCTTTAATTTTTATTATTTATGTTGAGATCTTAGTAGCGATTCATTCGGTGCATAAAGCAATACTATGTATTAGTATTATCTTATTAAATTAACCTCTATATTGATCAGTTTGTGTAAAAGTTAAGGTCTAACTCTCCAACTGTGATTTGTTTACCCTAGTGTTATTGTTTGAAACATTATAACAATAAACGAAAATAGATTCTGGAACAGGTAAGAAATATCATAAAAAATCTCAAAACTGCCTGAGCGGTAGGGTGTAGAATTATTTTCATCACAGGTTGACTTTACAAATAAAACTTTTAGATCACCTACCTCGTCAATTTAAATTTTGTAATTATGAATTTATTTGAATTATAGTTTTTCATTTTGAGTAGGCCATCTAGACGCATATTAAATGGGTGTACTGATTCTAATATTATAATTACTGAATTCTTGATTCAATTTAAGATCAATTATTTATATGTTTTCAGTAAATTTACCCTATCATCTATTCCGTCATTATTAATATAATTATATATAAAACATAATAATTCAAAACAATACATTCACATGCATACATTAAAAAATATTCACATTAATTGCAATGGCATGCATTAATATGTGAGAATAGGGGATCCTCTTTGGCAATAAATTCACATAAAATTAAAATTTCATATTAATGTCTGTAATTTGGCGATATTAGAGACATGGCGTAAACATCGGAAAAGAGTCTGTAGAGCATATAGATTTTCATTCCAAAAGAAAGAGTTATGCTATTTTTAATAGATATATAGAACAACAATAATATAACATTAATTCTCGGCCCCTCGTTTTCGTCGACTGGCGAACCTATTTAAATATTTTTCCGGTCCTGTAGATATTGAAATAAAATCATTTTGAAATATTATATTTTAGCTTTGAAATTAAATATTAAGCTTAGTTCTGCAGGAATACGAGGCTGGTTTGAAAAGTCCGTGCAAAAATAAAAACTACTTATGTGTTTGGGGTAAACCTTTTTTATTTTTCGACATAGTCTCCTTTTAGGCTTATACACTTCGTCCAACGATGTTCTAGTTTGTTGATCCCTTCCGAATAATAGGATTTGTCCAAGTCTGCAAAATATCCATTAGTGTCTGCAATCACCTCCTCTTTTGAATAAAATCTTTGTCCCGCCAGCCATTTCTTCAAATTGGGGAACAAATAGTAGTCCGAGGGAGCCAAGTCTAGAGAATAGGGGGGATGTGAAACGAGTTGGTATCCTATTTCCATTAATTTTGCGACCACAACTGCTGAGGTATGTGCTGGTGCGTTGTCGTGATGGAAAAGGACTTTCTTGTGGGCCAATCGCGGGCGTTTTTCTTGCAGCTCGGTTTTCAAACGGTCCAATAACGACGAATAATATTCACCTGTAATAGTTTTACCCTTTTCCAGATAGTCGATGAGGATTATCCCTTGCGAATCCCAAAAGACAGTCGCCATAACCTTTCCGGCCGAAGGAACGGTCTTCGCCTTTTTTGGTGCAGATTCCCCCTTGGTAACCCATTGTTTAGATTGTCGTTTGGTCTCAGGAGTATAGTAATGTATCCATGTTTCATCCACAGTGACGAAACGACGCTTAAAGTCCTCCGGATTCTTCTGGAACAGCTGCAAACCATCCTTGCAACACTTCACACGATTCCGTTTTTGGTCAAGCGTGAGCAATCGCGGCACCCATCTTGCGGATAGCTTTCTCATGTCCAAATGTTTATGCAAAATATTATGTACCCGTTCAGTCGAGATGCCCACAGCACTAGCAATCTCACGCACCTTAACTCTTCTGTCATCCATCACCATATCATGGATTTGATCAATGATTTCTGGAGTCGTAACCTCCACAGGCCGTCCAGAACGTTCAGCGTCACTTGTGCCCATATGGCCAGTCCGAAAATTTTGAAACCACTTATAAACTGTTCTAATCGAAGGTGCAGAGTCACCATAATGTTTATCAAGCTTCTCTTTAGTCTCCTGAGGCGTTTTGCCTTTCATAAATTAATGTTTAATCACCACACGAAATTCTTTTTCGTCCATTTCTTGAAAATCACTCGACTTCCTTGATTCACACGAATGCCAAACACAAAGAAATATACCAATATGGCTGAAACTTGGTGTGCGTTCATTCAAGAGATGCTACTAACTAAACATGACCTCGATACGCGCCGGTGGTGCCATCTCTAGGACTTTGTACGGACTTTCCAAACCAGCCTCGTATAAACTGCAAATTCATTTATACGATGTCGTTCAATAAGCAACATTTGAAGCATTGCTTTGTGTTCGTACTTTAATTTTGAAGGCAAGAGAAGCTGTACGTTGGTTAAAAACGCTGCTTAATATAGCACGTAGTAGGTAAGGGGAGACTCAGCGCCTAACAAACGGACCAGAGGAATTCTTTATACCAACCCCGAAGAAACTTTTCCCCCAAAAGAAAAACAAGGTAACCACCACGATCGCGAAACCTCACGGACCATAAAAGTTAGGATGCCACTCCACGCCAGAGTGTCGGGTTCTTCCCTTGTGGGCGCTTTGCATGTGCAGACAAAGTGAAGCGGGGTCGTCAAGACTACATGTCGGGTCTTTTTCCACGTCCAGCAATAATGGTACCTTCTCAACCTACAATGTTCAGTGAGAATTCTCACAAAGAAGTCTACTCCTATCAAACGCACTCGCTCTTTCGGACCAAAATACAAAATCCTTCACCGGTTTGCATCCTGGGCCAAAGCGAGTTCGAATCTCCTAAAAGGAGTCATATCCCCTAGTCTGCCGAGCTCAACTGCCACCTGGTTGCCTTGAATCTCCGGATTTCCGGGGATTCACAAGAGCTCAACCAGTTTTTTCATAGCTAACTCTTCTATGGCATCTCTGCACCCTCGTATGAATGCTAAGTTCAACCGGGATTTGGCAATTGCTTTAAGTATCGCCTAGCTATCAAAGCAAATATACACCATCCTCTGAAGGTACGCACTCACTTCCTCCACGGTGCAAACTGAATTTCTGCTTTAAAAACTGTGGTGTATCGTTCCAAAGGGAAACCCTAGCTAGGGATTAAGAGGGAGAAGGACCTGTCAATATTCTATAGTCACCGCCTAAAGGGACGGTGATGGAATCTCATCTTCTTCTCTTGTGGCTGTTCTTGGATGTCCTAAATCACCAATACCTTTCCAACATCTAAAATCCCTCTTAGGTGCAAAATGGTGCCTTTTTTATCCAAAGCGGGAGGCTGGACAGCTCGAGCAGAGCATCCAATGCATATGCCGGTGTTGTCTCTATTGCTCCCAAACTGCACAGGCCGGTGACTCTTTGAATTCTCCGTAGTTTTGTTTACGTACCGACAGGAATACATTGTATTGCTGTCCGTATCTGGCCACCAAATCACTGAGCGATAATTAACTTGTGGATTAATCCTCATTGAGCCTCCACTAAGGGGTACTGTAAACGAAAAGTACCAGTAGACTTCCTAACATCGATTTCCACATAGGCACCGCAGGTCAATTTTAGATCTAGGGTAATAACTAAATATTTAATACAGGATGCCAAAGTAAGTGGTTCCCCAAATATCCTTGATTCCCGAAAAATATCCAACTTATTCCCTTTGTTGAAGAGAACCATTTCCGTCTTGTCAGGTTTGGCCGATAAGTCATACTCTACACACCAATTCTCTATGATATGTCATGTGCCCTGCACTCTGTTGCAGACGATATTTAGGAATTTTCCTATGATCAAAATGAATCTGTTGTCCACATACGCATGATCGTAGAAGCCGGATTGGACCAGCGTCACTACTAGACCATTCTTCACTAGACACCACAGGCGCAGGGAGAGACAACTACCCTGAGGAAAACCTTCCCTCACCTGAGCAGGCAGTTTACTATTTCCGATGGTCGCACTCATTACACTCTACCTCAGTGCAGTTCTTACCCATTCCACGATCACAGGCTGCTCACTCCTTGTCGCAAGGGAGCCCCAGATCATCCTCGGCGTTGTCAAATGTTCCCCCTTGAAGAACACTGCTAAAGCTGCGTCTTCGTGGTCCAGAGTACTCTTAATTTTTCGACTCCGTGGATCTGCCCCGCTGTTACCGTATTCCGATTGCCTTCGGAGGATACTTTTTAAACTTATTCCCTAAGAAATACCTGTTTTCTCCATCTTTTCAAAGGTAAAGAAGATGCTAGAATTATGAGTCTGAGATTCTTTGCCACTGAAAAATCAGTCCTCCCATTTTTTGGGATGAACGAACCCGTGGCTTCCCTTCAGGATTCTGGGATATATCGAGGTCGTTAGGCTGGATGGACGAAAAAAGAATTTCGTGTGGTGATTAAACATTACTTTATGAAAGGCAAAACGCCTCAGGAGACTAAAGAGAAGCTTGATAAACATTATGGTGACTCTGCACCTTCGATTAGAACAGTTTATAGGTGGTTTCAAAATTTTCGGACTGGCCATATGGGCACAAGTGACGCTGAACGTTCTGGACGGCCTGTGGAGGTTACGACTCCAGAAATCATTGATCAAATCCATGATATGGTGATGGATGACAGAAGAGTTAAGGTGCGTGAGATTGCTAGTGCTGTGGGCATCTCGACTGAACGGGTACATAATATTTTGCATAAACATTTGGACATGAGAAAGCTATCCGCAAGACGGGTGCCGCAATTGCTCACGCTTGACCAAAAACGGAATCGTGTGAAGTGTTGCAAGGATGGTTCGCAGCTGTTCCAGAAGAATCCGAAGGACTTTAAGCGTCGTTTCGTCACTGTGGATGAAACCTGGATACATTACTATACTCCTGAGACCAAACAACAATCTAAACAATGGGTTACCTAGGGGGAATCTGCACCAAAAAAGGCGAAGACCGTTCCTTCTGCCGGAAAGGTTATGGCGACTGTCTTTTGGGATTCGCAAGGGATAATCCTCATCGACTATCTGGAAAAGGGTAAAACTATTACAGGTGAAAATTATTAATCGTTATTGGACCGTTTGAAAACCGAGCTGCAAGAAAAACGCCCGCGATTGGCCCACAAGAAAGTCCTTTTCCATCACGACAACGCACCAGCACACACCTCAGCAGTTGTGGTCGCAAAATTAATGGAAATAGGATTCCAACTCGTTTCACATCCCCCCTATTTTCCAGCTTGGCTCCCTCGGACTATTATTTGTTCCCCAATTTGAAGAAATGGCTGGCGAGACAAAGATTTTATTCAAACGAGGAGGTGATTGCAGACACTAATGGATATTTTGCAGACTTGGACAAATCCTATTATTCGGAAGGGATCAACAAAGTAGAACATCTTTGGACGAAGTGTATAAGCCTAAAAGCAGACTATGTCGAAAAATAAAAAAGGTTTACCCCAAACACATAAGTAGTCTTTATTTTTGCACGGACTTTTCAAACCAGCCTCGTATACCAGCTTAAGGCTTGCTCGAAAGACCCTCTCCAAGCTACGGAGTGGAATTTTTAGGCATGTAAATTAGTAATTTTTGTAGTTTCGAGTAGGATGATAAACGCCATTATAAACCAAAAAGAGTGGACAAGGCACTGAAATAAATTTTGTACAAGAATCCTTACCTGATTCAACTATAATTTTGTAAATGCACCCAGCGTTACTTATCCAGCTATTTTTCATCGTATATAGAAGAGGAGAGAGGTGGATTCACAAGGAGTTTCGGTATGTTCCTTATGAGCACACTTCCCAAAAAAAAACCTTTTACTGGAAAATTCTTCCTTATGCCCCCTATGGTTCAGATCCATTAGAGTCTCTATTTTGACCTCTACAAAATCTGGCTGATTCTTAAGTCGAGAAAAGCCTAGTCCTATTATTTTCCGAAAGAAAATAAAAATGTGAAAGAAGGAAATTACTTTAAAAATTGAGTTCCGATTGGTTTTTTATAAATAAAAAGCAGGGTTACATAGGAAAGTTACATAGAACATAATGTGTTTATGCATGCCTAACGAGATTTTTTCTTATTCCACATTTACTTTAAATTATTTAACCGTTTCGCAACACTCATTGCGTGCTCTGTAAAATGCATTTATTGTTATTTGATTAAAAAACAAATTTAAAAAAATGGGTTAAAATGACTCCAAAAGAAAAAAAAAATCATGGCATCGGAAAGCTGGAGTCCTAAATTTTGGAAAAATAATAAAATAGCTGGAAAATCAAATTTTAAATAACAAATTCAATTGTCTTCTGGGTTCAATATTTTTATACCAAAATTTCAGGGTATTCTTACTATAACAAAAGGCATATTTTCTGAAAGTTTGAAGCCGATCGGTTCACTTAGTCGACTTGTACAATAAAATGAAAAAAAAAAAAACATTTGTTGGAAATTTCATTACGAAGAGTTTCCTTTGATTTTTCTAAATCCGACTTATATTACCGGAGGTATTCACATTTTAAGCTGAAACAACGCGTTTCGAAAATATAAAGTGTTTATAAACAAAAGAGCACAAGTTTTTCGAGGTCCAAAACTCAGGACAATACTCCTGATCACACCCCAGAGAGGATAAAATCATAATATTGCTGTATATATAAACTATACCTATCTCATTATTATTTTGACCTTTTTACTGCACTACTATACCAATTTGTAATAATCTATACACTAGTCAAATTATTAAAAAAAAAAAACATTTAATTCAGGTTTTTATATGAAGCTTTTTTATAAGATCAGTGGCCAAAAACATTGAAGTGGTTACTAATTTATAACAAAAAATCCTATACTTAAATTAACAAAAATAGAAGTAAAAATTTTGACGAATTATTTTTACTATGTTGCTAAGCTATGTATGACATTTTCAGGAATATGGAAATTAGTGGTTTTAAACAGCTTTCGATATTAATGATAATTTCCATCATTTTGTTGGCCTTGCTTGATTTTTCTTGAGCTTACTACCATGGAGATTCCCTTTTTCCAGGTATCTTTGGTCTTTCAAGTATTCCATGGTTCCTATTTCATAACAATTTTGAGCGATCTAATTGCCTGTATCTACTTCCATTTGTAGTCGTACATCTTTTTGTTTTCAAATTCGGTCTCTTCCTTATAGTCCTAGTGATCGTATAAGCACATTCCTTTTTGGTCGACTCAAGTTTTCTTCGGTTGCTTTTCTTTAGGCTCAATGTCATGAACCATAAATCTTTACTTTTAATAGCCGCTTTATACATATTATATTTTCTTTTCTTTCCAGTCTGATCGCTCCTGAGCATTCCATTTAGGGAGCTGATTATTTTTCTTACCTGTATTTATTCTTTTATGACTGTTCCTGTCGTCCGTTCCTGAAATAATTTTCTATGTGTTGTATCTAAGAGTTTCTCATCTAATCCGTGTTATTACCATGTTCGTACTTTTGAGGATTAGGCTATTTAAACTAGAATGTTCTGCTGATATCATTTCTGTTCCTTCAGATTCCTACATTGATGCATCTCTCTTTCTATTATTTAAAAACAGACATACATACATCATTTACTTGTATAGTAATATACTGTTTTAGTATATTAGTGAATAATTGATTTTAGGTTCCATATACAAATAATATCTTTACAGACAATTTTTAATTGATTTGTTTTACATACAGTCCTATAATCTTGCTTTTATTTGTCAGCCAACTTTACAGTTTAGATTACTCAACATTAACAGTTCTCTTGTCTTCGCCTTCGCAGTAAATTATATTTGATTTATGATGATATTTGCAATTATTATATTCGGGCGTTTATTAGGATCTGTGATCTCATGCTGGTGCTTCTTGTGTAGCCTGAGAAAGATGTGTCTCTTTGCTTGTTATTGTTCTGCAACACCACTTAATACGTTTATATAGTTATTTAAAATTACTGTATCACGTCAGTTTTTTTAAATTATAAAGTGTATACTTATTCTTCTAGATCCTTCCCATCTTTTCTTGAATACGTTATACGTGACAATGTTCAAGGTATCTTTTTAGCAGATGTCGTTTACCATATAATCCATACAAAATTTTGAAGCTAAAACTAATCTAAGCTTCGGTTATCAGCTGGATTATATGGTAAAGGATACCGACTATGAAAGAATTATACTAAATGAAACATTTACGGGTTTTGGTGTATAACTAAATATTTAATACAGGATGCCAAGGCAAGTGGTTTCTCAAATATCCTCGACTCCCGGTAACAATCCAAATTATTCCCTTTGTTGAAGAGAACCATTTCCGTCTTGTCAGGGTTGGCAGACAAGTCACACTCTGCACACCAATTCTTTATGATATGTCATGTGCCCTGCATTCTGTTGCAGACGTTATTTAGGAATTTTCCTATGACAACAATGAGTCTATTGTCCACATACGCATAATCGTAGAAGCCGGATTTGGCTAGCCTCATATTAGCCCATTCATCACTAGACACCACAGGTGCATGGAGAGTCAACTACCCTGAGGACAACCTTCCCTCACCCGAGCAGGCAGTCTACTATTCCCGATGGTTGCACTCATTACACTCTACTTCAGTGCAGTTCTTACCCATTCCACGATCACCGGCTTCTCACTCCTTGTCGCAAGGGAACCCCAGATCATCCTCGGTTTTGCGTTGTCAAAGGTTCTTTCTGTATTGAAAAAGACTGCTAAAGCTGCGTTTTCGTGGTGCAGAGTACTCTTGATTTTTGCGACTCCGTGGATCTGCCCACTGATACCATATTCCGATTGCCTTCGGAGGATAGTTTTTAAACGTATTCCCTAAGAAATACCTGTCTTCTCCATCTTTTCAAAGGTAGAAAAGATGCTAGAATTATGAGTCTGAAATTCTTTGCCACTGAAAAATCACTCTCCCGATTTTTTGGGATGAACGAACCCGTAGCTTTCCTTCAGGATTCTGGGATGTATACCAGCTTAAGGCTTGCTCGAAAAACTCTCTCCAAGCTACGGAGTGGAATCTTTAGGCTCTTTTAGAGCATGTAAATTAGTAATTTTTGTAATTTCGAGCAGGATGATAAACGCCATTATAAACCAAAAAGAGTGGACAAGGAACTGAAATAAATTTTGTACAAGAATCCTTACCTGACTTAACTGCACTACTATACCAATTTGTAATAATCTGTACACTAGTCAAATTATTTTAAAAAAAAAAATCATTTAATTTAGATTTTTATATGAAGCTTTTTTATAAGATCAATAGCCAAAAACATTGAAGTAATTACTAATCTATAACAAAAAATTCTGTACTTAAATTAACAAAAATAGAAGTAAAAATTTTGACGAATTATTTTTACTATGTTGCTAAGCCATGTATGACATTTTCAGGAATATGGAAATTGGTGGTTTTAAACAGCTTTCGATGTTAATGCTAATTTCCATCATTTTGTTGGTCTTGCTTGATTTTTCTTGAGCTTACTACCATGGAGATTCTCTTTTTCCAGGTATCTTTGGTCTTTCAAGTATTCCATGGTTCCTATTTCATAACAATTTTGAGCGATCTAATTACCTCTGTCTGCTTCCATTTGTAGTTGTACATCTTTTTTTTTCAAATTCTGTCTCTTCCATATAGTCCTAGTGATCGTCTAAGCACATCCTTTTTTGGTCGACTCAAGTTTTCTTCGGTTGCTTTTCTTTAGGCTCAATGTCATGAACCATAAATCAGATTACTTTTAATAGCCGCTTTATACATATTATTTTTATTATTTTCTTTTCTTTCCAGTCTGATGGCTCCTGAGCATTCCATTTAGGGAGCTGATTATTTTTCTTACCTGTATTTATTCTTTTATGAATGTTCCTGTCATCCGTTCCTGAAATAATTTTCTATGTGTTGTATCTAAGAGTTTCTCATCTAATTCGTGTTACTACAATGTCCGTACTTTTGAGGATCTAAGCTTCGGTTATCAGCTGGATTATATGGTAAAGAATACCGACTATGAAAGAATTATACTAAATGAAACATTTACGGGTTTTGGTGTGTAAGTAGGAGAAAGCAAGGAATATTAATATTACCTAGAACGCGTACTAAGTTTTTTATACCGATTTTTAGAATACTTTTGACGATTTTACTCTTGGTAACTATCTCTCTCATTTTCAGTGGTATTGAATCGGTTTTCTTTCACTGCAAATAAAGCAGAGGGAAGTGAAATAAATCATATGATAATTATGGTGAGTGATCCAACACATATATCTGTTTTTCGTTCGATAAGCAACCTTAATGGGAACAAATCGCAAATTCAATTTTCTAGTGCCAAAATTTTTGTTCAAAATATTACATACAAATGATTTTGCAATTCTCAATTCATATTCAAGCAATGTTGCTGACAGTTTTGAGTTTTCTTTGATGAAATTACATACTTTTTAACTGTTAATTGGAAGATCAATATCGATTATAATTACCGAACATAAAAGATATTAAAAAGAAAAAAGTTTAGCTATAGCTGAATATAGATCTTTAGAACATACCGTCAACGTAAGCATAATTGAGATTCTCATTATTTAGCACTGAAAGATTAACGAAACAATTAAAATTTGGAAACGCCCTAACATCAACAGAGATACAATTTATGGTTTCCATCACTGGTGGAAACTGATTATTATACTAGGTCACAATCCAGTGAATCTCAGCAGCCTAAAAAAATTTAATAACCTGTAAAGGATATATTTTATTATGATCTTTAACTAACAAGCTGAAACATACTCAGAAAAATTGTTCTGTAAACTCGGACTATCAATTTAGTGTTTTCGCAAATAAAGTTTCGCTTTAACATAAGATCAAAATTTGGTACATATGGAATATGTCACACTAGTTCAAAAAATAGAATAACTAATTTATTATTAATAAAAAGTAGTGACAATTGTCAAATATCAAAATAATTTTAAGACTCATGATACCATGACTTTTTATGATTTCTAATATCTCGTGTTATCACTGGCTCGGAAGATACATAAAACAAAGCATATTAGAATTTGTTTTTTCGTTTGCAAAAGAGAACTATTGTAATCGGAAAAAATTACCGTTGGCCCCCATAGGTTTGAAATAAAATAAGAATATGATTTCATTTCAATTTGGTACACATATAATCCCCGAAGTGGCATAAATGTAACATATAATCTTTGAGCGATATCGAATCTGCGAAGGCGGTTAAAAATAGTGAAATTCGTTATATATTGTAAAGTTTAAAATAGTATTGTATCAAATTTTCCAGAATTTTGGTTAAAATAATGAACAAGTTTTAAGTACAATTATTTATTGACAGTTATATCGTGCTGAATATCCTTTTCTAGTACAAGCAACTTAAGTTTATTTTTTATATTAAGATCTTATAATAAAGTACTTATCATTTAAAATATTGCGTAATAATAAATTAAGCTTTTCTTCAATATGACTCAAATTAAGTATTCAGTTTAAAACTGAGTGTTTCCAAGGAAATTATTGGATAAATCGATTTTTAGGTTGTTTGTTTATTTTAGATTTTTTTACATTGACAGATCTGTGCTTGACGAACTACCCGATAACTGAAAAATGTTTAATAAGTAATTTATGATCTAAAAAATGTAACAATCTGTGTCTATTATGTTCAATACCAATGTAATCATAACTACATTTTAATAATATTCCAAAAAAATTACTAAGAGTTTTCATGTCGAATACATATTAACGATATTTTTATTTTGTACCTTTATTCCTTATAATGCTATTTTTTTTCTTTAAATATCTATAATTAGATATTTTAGACGAATAATAAAAAAATATTATTGGTTCGTGTAAAATATAATTAAGTTTTAGTTAACACTTCAGAATAGAAACCGTAATTTTGATTGCTGTTTAATGTTATTTTTAATTTATGCTTTTGTCCGTGTTGATGTTGATTTTTTTAAAACAAATAAATATTTTAAACCAACTATTAGAATCAAAAAACAAGTTTGAAAAATAGTTATATTATAGCTAACATTTTGTTAAAGCAACTTAAAATTTATAGACATACCTTTTTTACCGACGGACATACAAGTACAATAATTAATAACCTTAAAATTAAATAAAAAAAAACTGATCAAGTACAAGTTGAACTTGCGCAATTAGTGTTCCGTACGTTGATTGCTTTTAAAATAAAAAATTTTGTAACGGAAGTATAAAATGATCAGTGACTTCACAAAACACACCCCAAATGAGTTTTCAACAAAGTTTGTTTCCAATCTTTACTGAAAATTGATGACCTTGAAATTTTTGTTTTTTTTTATATACCATTAAAACTATTAAAGGTAATGCACTCGTGATAATTTTCGTTCAATCTACTCCCCTTGGAGAGTATTCCAGAATTTTTTCAAAATTTTTTGATAAGTACTTTTTGAGATGAGGCGGACAGCGATTTTTCGCGATTTTTTAAAAATAATAGAAAGAAAAGTGCGCGCAAGTATTACATTATATGTACATTTTTTACTCGTGTTTTCACAAGCTTCCATTTGACGCCACACTCGATTACCTAGTAAAAAAAATTTTTTTTCACTTCCGATTTCACCCCCCAAAACTAACCCAAACTTTAACTTTCAAAACTACATGGCTCTGATCAATTTTATTACTATATTATTACCAAATTTCAACTTTTATGACAAATAGTTTCGGAGACAATCGGGTGTGACAGACGGACAGACAGACGGACAGACCAGACATCGAAGTCATCTTATAAGTGTTCCGTACGGAACACTAATAAAAACATCCACGGATGTTGTATTAAACCAGCTACTTAAGTAGTTCAGCCATGTCTTCTTCCGGGTCTTCTTTTTCTAATTCGAAGCTCTGACTGTTTCTCATGATATGTCCAGTATTCTCATTTACGGATTTGGATTTTTATCGCAGTGAGTAGCACTTTCTACAGATTTTTTCTAATACAGTTTGATTGGTGATGTAGTAGTAGTAAACTGAGTGGGTGGTACCTTGAGTCCCTGGTGTCACCTAGATCTAAAAATTGTTCTGTGACTCCCCACTGAGTCGAATCAGGGTCGCAGTCCTAGTCCGGCATTTTCTGCCAAAAGACATAAGCTACTCACCCTAACCACTTGTAGATCTTTGGGTTCACAGAATAGTTGACCCCACTATCCATATCTCTTGACCATTAGTGCAGGATATTTACACAGAATGAGTATACTGTCCTAGCTTTCTCCCTCGCACAGCCGACATGTTTCCCGCTCAGCCAGTTTGAGGTTATATAGATGGGCTTGTACCACATGTCCCGTAAGGAGTCCTATACTCAGAGGTAACCTTTGTTTTGACATCGACAGGAGTTTCTTTGTTCTGCCTGTAGTAGTTTGTTTCATAAGGAGTTTGGCTTGACGATACCGCGCTCCTGTACGATGATGTAGTTTGTTCAAAAAATTCTTATTGTGCATGGGTATGACCACATTTCATAAGCCTTGAGCCATTTACAAGCAGTTTCCGCCAAGGTCAAGACTCTAGCCCATACAAAAGAACCGAAGGCTCGTAGCATCTAAGCAATCTGATTTTTGTTGACAACGCTGGATCGTGGCATTTAAAAAGCTAGGAGATTTGCATAAATGTGGTTCTAGATTTGTCTATCCGGCACTAGTAAGTAGTCCCATCCTTCATTTATTGTTGTACCAAGATAAGTCCAGGCTTGTTCTCCTCCTATTTGTTTACTGTCCAATATAAGTTGTCCAGGGTGGTCGTTATTCTTTGAAATTATTAAATATTTTTTTCATATACCATACTAGTTCACGCATCTGAAGAGTAGAGAAAAGAGGCTAAGAATTATATCGAGATTCGTCAAACTATTATGTGCATACAGTAACACCAGAATCAACATCTAATCAATCTATTGATGATTTGCATCGACAAATTCATAAATTGCATAAAACTTTTAACGAACACTTTTTAGTGTTCCGTACGGAACACTTATAAGATCACTTCAGTGTCTGTCTCCTCTGTCCGTGTAACGTTTGTCTGTCTGTCCGTCTGTCTGTTCGCCTGTCTGTACTTCTCTCTGTCTGTCACACCTGATTGTGTCCGAGAATATTTGACATAGAAAGCTGAAATTGGCACTAATATTGGCCTCCTTGGAGCCGTGTAGTTTTGAAAGTTAAATTTTGACTTAAGGGGTTAGTTTTGGGGGGTGAAATCGGAAGAAAAAAATTTACCAGGTTATCGAGCGGGGTGTCAAAAAAAAGCCTGTAAAAACATGTTCAAAATATATATATATATATATATATATATATATATATATATATATATATAATTTAATACCTGCGCACACTTTCCTTTATATTATTTTTTAAAAAGTGCGAAAAATCGTTGTCCCCCCTTACCTCCAAAAGTACCGTTCAAAAAATTTTGAAATAATCCTAGAATATTCTCCACAGGGTCTAGATTGAAAGAAAATTATAACGAGTGCATTACCTCTAATAAATTATTTGGTATATAAAAAAAACTAAAATTTGAAGGTCATCAGTTTTCAGTAAAGAATGGAAAAAAACTTTGTTGGAAACTCATTTGGGGTGTGTTTTGTGAAGGCATTGATCATTTTATACCTCCTTAACAAAAATTTTTATTTTAAAAGAAATCAACGTACGGAACACTAATTGCGCAAGTTCGACTTGCACATGGCCGGTTATTTTATTCTATTAAGACTACACCAGATTGGGTCAATTATTATAATGATTCTGCAAATGTATATTTATAGGGTGTGACTGTTATTTTGAAACACTAGACGTATTGGACTTTGTAAAGGAATTAAATAAAAATGGATTTTTTGCAGAAGTTGTCAGGCTGAGCAAGAACTCTTAGCATTTTCAGCGACCTAAAACAATCTGAAAAAATTTTTAGAACTTTCTGTGTAAAACTGCAGAAATTAGTGACGGAAATGTACGAAGAGTTCATTAACTCAGAGGTATATTCTCGATACTACTTATTGGCTGGTAAAGAAACTAAAGCTCAAGATTTGTCATTATATTTTATATTAATAATTGTATTTCATTATGTGAAACAATAGCACAAGCATGTAAAGCATTTAAAAGAAAAAAAAAAAACTCATCAAAATTATTGGTAGAGTTGGAAATGTTAGAATTAGATGAAAATATTGTATTAATTTAAAATATATTTTAATAAGTACTTATTTTGCTGTCGCTGGGTTATATGTTATAAAATAAAACAATTACAAATATATATTTACCACTTTAAGCCCTATTTGTATTTAATTTCATACAACTGGAATTAATGATTCGGGCTACCTGTATCCTATCGAATACAATAAAATAGTTTTTCTTTAGGCTTGATATATGGTAAAAACTTCAACGGGGGCCTTGTAAATACATGGAGAATTTATTAAACGTGGGCCATTTAATCGAGATTTTTTGCTCTAGTTCCAATAATACGCAGTTTTGAAAAGGAAATATTTATTTTGGGATCAGTTGTAATCCATAGATAAAAATAAACAAATGTTTAGTTGTAATAATGACAAATGCCTGAAACAATCTGTTGTTTACTGTGTAAGTGTACTGATATAGGATACTAAAACTAGGAAAAGTCCATTATGGAACGAAAAAATTTAATAATTAGAACATTTCTAACGTATCCCTGGTAAAAAATCATTTGAAACAATAAAATTTTTCACAAGCACTACATTTGTGGAGAATTTGTAAGGGTTAAGTTTGGGCATATTTCCAATTATAATTATTTTTCAGCGTTTCATAGCATCTGCTTCTCTTATTACCGTCCGTCAGCTAAAGCATGTTGATTGCTGGGGAAGTCTTATGTAACGTTCTTCTAAATGCTGTGTAACAACTAGCTCCTTAAATTTGGTGATAGAATTTTTTTTGGTTACTTCTTGTAGAATATGTTTTAAGTTGATCGAAAAGATCTATAAAAGTTTTGCATTTATTAAAATCTAGAATTACTGTCGGTTATTCAATTTCTTCCCCTCCCAAAATCTTTTTATAGAAGTAATTAAATCGTCGTGTTTTGTTGAAATCATCAAGACATCTTTCTTGTCGTTTCATTTCAAAACAGTGCAACCAGTAGTAGTTTGTAATCTTGTGGATAATTACTTGTCCAACTTTGGTTTGATATTTTCTGACGGATTATTTTTCCTGTTTGAGCATAAACTGCCCACTAAATATGTTTTCCTCTTTTAGAACTCGTGTGCTAAAGATACACTACAACAGAAAATATCTGTGTAAACAGTTCGTTCAATGTCAAGTAAATTTTCTGATAGCTCCAAAACAGTGCTAGTGGCATCGGAAATATTCTTGTTACGAGGTTTGCCTTTGCCACTATAAACCTTTTGTTTATGTTTAACCGCCTTGCAGACACAATTTATATAACTTTACTCCAATTGTGCCGCTTATTAGGAATGTACTGCTTGAAGCTTAGCCAGCCACAAAAAGGAACCACCGTCTCATCGATACAAATGTCCTTTTTGGGCACATATGCGTTTAAAAACATTCGACAACATGTTTATCAAAGGTGTAATCTTGTATAACTATTCATATTCTGGAGGATTGGAGTCGTCACAGAAATGCCATGTACTTACTAATAATTCAGACCTGTTTGGCGACGTAATAGAGTTTATTTTATTCATGTAGATATCATTCTTAGACCAATAGTCCCGAACTTGAGGAAAGCGAACAATTCCCATCCACAATACTGCTGCCAGGAAAATCATCATTTCATCGTAAGTAGTATCATTCCAACATTTTATACGAGCATGAGGTAAAATAATATCCTGGGCCTTCATAGATTGGGCATACCTGTTTATTTCAGTTACCATGTAGTTTACTAAATCATCAGTGACAAAAATTTTTCTTTTTTTTCTTTCTAGCTACCAAATATTTCTTCTCTTACACCTACCTTTGATTCACTAAAAGCAAATATTTTTATCTTAGATGACATAAATTTATCCGAAGTGAATGTATCAGTTCTGCTGTTTTCGTCATGTGATTCTTCGTTCTCCATATCACTTTCTTCGATATCGTTATCACTGTTTACGGGTCCTGACATTACAACAGCTTCTATTGTTTCGGTAACATTGTAACTAAAAGCTAAAGTAAATAAATAAATATTAATATATAAAAATTACGATAAGTAACATACCAGAATTAGAAGGATTATTATGATCCTGTTAAAATCCATCATTTTTTACTGCACTTCTAACATAGCTACCAAAAATGGAGGGCTTGTTACTTATATGACCAAGTGTGCTTATTTTTATTGTGCCACTGATATCGCGATTAGAAGCCAAAAACCGGTCAAGGGCAAGTTGAACTTGCACAATTAGTGTTCCATACGTTGATTGCTTTAGAAATGAAAATTTTTATTACGGAGGTATAAAATGATCAGTGACTTCACAAAACAAACTCCAAATGAGTTTTCAGCAAAGTTTGTTTTCGTTCTTTACTGAAAACTGATGACCTTGAATTTTTTTTTATGTACCAGATAATAATACTTTTCGACATAAAAGAGGGGGACAGCGATTTTTTAAAAATAATACAAAGAAAAGTGTGTGCAAGTATTAAATTATATATATTTTTAAACTCGTGTTTTTACAAGCTCTCATTTGACACCCCACTCGATAACCTAGTAATTTTTTTTCACCTCCGAGTTCAGCCCCCAAAACTAACCCCTTAAGTCAAAATTCAACTTTCAGGACTACACGGTTCTGATCAGGCCATCAATTCCTATATTAGTACCAAATTTCAACTTTCTATTTAAAATAATTTCGGAGAAAATTGGGTGTGACAGACAGACGGGCAGACGGACAGACACCGAAGTGATCTTATAAGTGTTCCGTACGGAACACTAAAAATACGAATAAATAACGACATACAAATCAAATAAGAAAAGTTAATAATTTACCAGACGACAGTACATTTCTGATTTTTTGTAACCCTAATAATTTTTCTTATCATTTTAGGAATTTTTTCATCGCTTGAACTTTCGGACTCTTTTTCGTGCTCCGACTCCGATAGAGGAGTCCCTCAAGAACCAGTATTAAGTCCAACCCTCTTTAATATAGTTATCCTATCCTCCTAACAAAAGAGATTTCTCCCGCAATAAACTTCAAGCTATTTGCTGATGACTTCATCATTTATAAGTCTGATTCTTACTCAAAGAGTCTAACCTGCGACTTGCAATCTGAAATAGCAAAAGTTAATGCATGGGCTAGAAGTAACGATCTTTCTTTTTCCCCTCCTAAATCTGTTAGCATACATTTCTGTAAACAACCTTGATATTCTCACAATGAATTTTTGGACTAACATTTGACAGTAAATTGAGCTGGACTCCCCACATTAAGAACCTAAAGGTCCGGACCACACAGGACTTAAACTTATTGAAATCTTTGTGTAGCACCAAATGGGGCGCTGATTTCCCTACGCTAATGAAATTATACAAATCGTTAATACTACCCAAACTGAGATGTGGAGATTTTCCCTATGACTCAGTATCCCAAGGAATAAAGAGATCATTAAACCCAATTCAAAATTAAGCCTTGAAACTGACTACAGGAGCATTCAGAACATCGCCAAATGCAAGTCTTCAGTGTTTATCATCAACTCCTCCACTCCACTTAGATAGGCAATATTCCTTGATGAAATTCTATGCATCCTCACTCCAGAAATCCCATTTAAAAAGGACTATTAACTTAACAAATTCTCATCGCCCCAACACGATAGCTCCTAAAGACTCAATTCATAACAATGAACAAGTTCATGTTACTACATAACCTTTCTCCGCCAAAATTCGACTACCCATTCTAGAATAACTTTCCACCTTGGATGTCCCCAACCCCTAAGGTGGATTTTCATCTTCATTCCAACAAGGTAAAAGACAAAAACTTATTAGAAATTAGGTCGGAATTTCTCGAAAGAATACAATCTCAATACTCTGATTCCTCCATTTTATATACGGACGGTTCTAAATCGGATTAGGGAGTGGGAGCCGCTTTCGTTCGTGACAGAGTCATCAAACGTTTTAAACTACACTCATATAATTTCATTTTTACAGCAGAACTGCTCACCATCAAGGAAGCACTTAAGTCTGCCATTGCCTCAACCCAAGGAAGAAATAAATTTCCTATAGCTTCCAACTCCTTGAATTCGCTAAAACTCATTATCTCTAAAAAAGTTAATGGTATTTACTTAGGTCAAATCAGCGACCTCTTATACGTGACTAAATTGAGAGATATTGAAATTTCATTCCTGTGGATCCCTGGGCACATGAACATTAGAGGTAACGACATCGCCGATAGAGAGGCTAAACGATAACTTGTGGAACTCTTTTCTCGGGGGAAAACAACAGTAATGATTTTACAAAGATGCTTTGCTCAATGAAAAGAGATTTATTCCAACTGGAGTGTGACTTGGAGAATACTGAAAACAAACTATGGCCCATCAAGCCTCTCGTATTCCCTCCTCTTCATAATCCAATCAATAAAAGATCAGATAATGTATTGCTGAGAAGATTGACCATAGATCATTCTTACCACACTCACTCATATCTCTTAAAAAAAGGACCATTGCCGAAGTGTGATATATGCAGTTCTACCCTGACGGTCAACCATATCTTTGAAGCAAACCATTCCCTTCATCTGAGAATTAAATACAACATTCGACATTTAATTAAACAGATCATTGAAGAATTCTCATTGATCAAAGAAAATATTCACTTAAAAATCTAAAAATATCTAAAAGATCTAATGTGGGGCGCTAAATGATCTTAGCAGTCGATGCGCTCTGACCAATTAAAAAACAACTAATTCACTTGCGCTAAAAGGTTCTTCCTCGCCTGAAAAATCTATCAGCTCCCAAAAATTTTTCCAATTCCTACTGCTCTTTTTTTTATGAATATCATTTTCGCTCCCTATGCACTTTATACAATCACAAAGATGAACACACTAGTCGCGTTAATTAGCAAATGCGTCTAATACCCAACCAAACTCCCTACGAATAACAAAATTCGACAGGAATTAATGTGTTTTGCCTGTGTGTCCCTGGCCAAAATATTCATATTTCGAAATGGGGGTATTCGATTGAACGCTGCAATTTTTTTACAAAAAAAAAACCGGTCAAGAATTTTGTTAGGGTGGTATAAAATGATCAGTGACTTCACAAAACACACCCCAAATGAGTTTTCAACAAAGTTTGTTTCCAGTCTTTACTGAAAACTGGTGACCTTGAAATTTTGGTTTTTTTATATACCAGATAAATTATTAAAGGTAATGATAATTTTCGTTCAATCTATACCTCGTAGAGAATATTCCAGGATTTTTTCAAAATTTTTTGTTCAGTACTTTTCGAGATAAGGTAGGGGACAGCGATTTTTTCACGATTTTTTAAAAGTAATACGAAGAAAAGTGTGCGCAAGTATTACATTATATATATTTTTTACTCGTGTTTTCACAAGCTTTCATTTGACACCACACTCGATGACCTAGTAAAAAATTTTTTTTTTCACTTTCGATTTCTCCCCTCAAAACGAATCCCTTAAGTCAAAATTTATGTTATGGTGATATAAAAATGATCAGTGACTTCACAAAACACACCCCAAATAAGTTTTCAACAAACTTTATTTCCAAACTTTACTGAAAATTGATGACCTTGAAATTTTGGTTTTTTTTATATACCAGATAAATTATTACAGTTAATGCACTCGTGATAATTTTCGTTCAATCTACACCCCGTGGAGAATATTCCAGAATTTTTTCAAAATTTTTTGATAAGTACTTTCCGAGATAAGGCGGAATGGACAGCGATTTTTCGCGATTTTTTAAAAATAATACAAAGAAAAGTGCGCGCAAGTATTACATTATATATATATATATATATATATATATATATATATATTTTACTCGTATTTTCACAAGCTTTCATTTGACACCACACTCGATTACCTAGTAAAAAATTTTTTTTTCACTTCCGATTTCACCCCCAAAACTAACCCCTTAAGTCAAAATTTAACTTTCAAAACTACATGGCTCTGATGAGGCCATCAATTCCTATATTACTACCAAATTTCAACTTTCTATGACAAATAGTTTCGGAGAAAATCTGGTGTGATAGACGGACAGACGGACAGACAGACGGACAGATGGACAGACACCGAAGTGATCTTATAAGTGTTCCGTACGGAACACTAAAAAGGCATTTACTGGTCAAATTATAAGGGTATAGCTAAAAAAAGTGTTTTTGACAATAATTTAAAACGAAGTGGCCCACGAGAAAATTTTTTTTTTAACATGACGCTTAAACAGTCTGTCTTTCATTCATTCATAAGAAAATTATCGTACATTTGATAAAGCAAAGATAGATGGCGACTTTAAGTGGTAAATACATTTTGGTATTAAAACTCTTAAAATCAGGTTAGGTTGATCATATAGCTGAATTACAGGTTTAATGAATACATTTTAGTACTATATACTATGCGTTATCATTTCCTTTAACATAGACATATAGCGTATCCTTGATAAGTTGTTTGACAATATCCGCAAAATAGTATATATCCTAAATTTCAGTTAATGCAGTGATGATATTTCATTAGCCAAATTGCTTGGTTATGTAGTTTTTGGAAAAAGCAAATTTAAAGCAAAAGGTTGCTTAATTACATGGTGACTTATTTTTTCTCCATAGAAAGCAACTAATTGTTTAGAAATAAATTTATTTTCACATCCATAAATCCTTGTACATCCATAACAAGCCTCTTATTCATAGTGATGTTAATTAAAAAAAAAGTTCTAGGTTATTCTTCTGTTATTTTTTTAAGTGCTTCTAATATCTTAACAAAATACTTGACGAAACACTAATTTGTTTACCATACATTTTTAAGTCAAAGACACAATTAAAACTGTTGGTTTTTTAAAAATTGTTTAATAAATACACTCCTTGACAAAATTAACGCAACAATATATTAAATCATACAAATCTCTATAATGAATTAATTTTAATAATTTTTTATGAACATTGGTTACACTGAAAGTTAGAAAAAACTTATTCGGATACTTTAAAAGTGAATTAGCTACCAAATTTCTCTATAAGATTCGAATTAAAATTATTCTTAAGACCTAATAACAAAATCGTTGAAATTATGTAATAATGAAAAAATAAACTGGGACACTAGTAGCAAAATTAATGATGTAACTGGGTTACTAGTAGCGTGTGTTGCCTTCTCTACTTCGGATGACAGCGTTTATGCGCCTAGGCATGCTTCTAATTAAATTTTGGATAAAATCTTGAGGAATTTGCACCCATTCTGTGAAAACTGCATTTTCAAGTTCCCTCAGGTTTCTAGGCGCAGGTATATGACGTTTCACATTATTCTTAAGGTGATCCCATACATGTTCTATCGGATTCAGATCCGGGCTTTTTGGTGGCCATTGCATAATCGGTATATCAACTTCGATTAAGATAATCGAGTACCTCCCTAGCCACGTGAGGTCGAGCGTTGTCTTGCATAAACAGGAAATTGGGCCCCACAAAATGACCGAAAGGCATCACATGTTCTATTACAATATTCTCAAGATAGTAGTCAACATTCATGGATCTCGTACGGACAGGAACTAACTCTGTGCGAGCATCAAAGCAGATGCCACCCCAGAACATAACAGAGCCACCGCCGAATGGAATCCTTGCAGAGATATTACAAGGAGCAAACCTCTCTCCTGGTCTTTGCCATACTCGTTCACGTCCATCTGGATGTTTTAGACTAACCCTAGTTTCATCTGTGAAAAAAACTTGTTTCCAATCATCCACAGACCAGTTTTCGTGATTTCGATCAAAACGTAACCTGGCAACTCTGTTCTCTCTAGTAAGCAAGGGCGTAGTTTCTGGTCTCCTACTGTTTAATCCAGCTTCATTTAACCGTTTTCTAACTATTTTAGAAGAAATTGTGACATTGCGAACAGCTTCGAGTTCGTTTCTTATTATAGAACTAGTGACAATCCTGTTTCTTAAAGCATATTGTCTTATAAAACGTTCATTTAGGTCGCTAGTGCATCGTTTTCGCCCTTGCTCTAGCCTTCTGTAATAAGTTCCTACTTCATTCAAGCGTCTTACCATACGACTTATTGTGGAACGATGTTTGCCTAACAAATTGGAAACATAACTCTGACAATGTCCCTTGTCCAATAAAACTGAGGCTCGCACTACCTCGTGTTCAGTTAAATTCCTTCTTCGATTCATTTTTCTAATTCTTCAGGGTCAAAAATAAGACAGTCTACCACAAAAACGTATTACTTTGAAAACGGGAACAATTTATAAGCTTACTTTTAAAGAAAATCTATCGCATTATTACAGAAAATTGTTTATCTTCTAAAAAATTCTTTAAAACTGTAAACCTAAACGAATTGTTTTGATTTCTGTCATGAATAACGAAACAAAATATGCATAGCCTACTATTCAAATACTCGATAAACTTTAAAACTGACATAAGAAAAAGATAAATTAATTTTCAGATTGTTGCGTTAATTTTGTCCAGGAGTTTATATTAAAATTCAAATGTGGGGATGAATTTAAAGTTCTTGTAGTATTTTCGCCAGAGGATTATAGCTAAATATTGTATCATGTATTATTAAACAATATGCTGTTGTTTAGCTGGAATTTTTGCCCTTGTTTTGAATTCAATCCTCATTGTTACTGGACCACTCTGTGATAAATTTCATTGATGTGAGCAGTTAATATAAAAAGTAGATGTATTAGACTTAAATTCTGTTGGATTAAATATGGGTTCTATTAGCAAATTATATTATACAATCAAGTTGAAGATCGTTGTGGGGATATCTTTCAGAATTTAAATTACGTTTATATTTCACAATAATCAAATTTACTCGTATCAACTTTTACTTTACCACGTCTATTGTTTTCGTAAGCAATTAATAGATGACGCAGGGTCGCAACTTTTGTAAAGGTTTTTATAGGCCAACTATATCTTGTAATTTCTAATAATTCTGGATATTCAACTATTTCCTACTTCGGAGGGTGATATAGTCCAGTCCAGTCAGAGGTAAATTTTGATGAAAACCTTTCATTAAATGTTAACAGGCTGCATTGGCATACAGATAGTTTTGTGGACGCAGAATACGATAAAAAAAAAGTCTGCTGCTCTAAAATGTGCGTTAAGCCTACAAAATCGAAAATAAAATGAAAAATTTGGTTTTTGAAAATATCTCGAAAAAAAAAAAAAAATATCGCATATGATAGCTATATATACTACTTTTTTGTAAAATTTCTCACCCTTTTACGTGGTGCTATTAGGTTTTCTATATCTTTTTTATTTTTCGAGATATTACTGAAAAACCGAATTTTTGATTTTATTTTGAATTTTGTGGGCTTTGCGTACATTAAACTTTAGCAAACTTTCTTTTATCCCATTTTTCGTCCAAAAAACTACTTGTGTGCCTGGGTGCCTGCTAACATTTAATGAGAGCTTACAACCCCTGGCGACTGGACTAATAAGAATATCGCTATTCCTGTCAAATAGTTTAGTAGAAGCTAACTCTGGATGGCTACAGTAAGATGAAGACCTCTCCAACAATGTTTGGTTATTGTAATTTTAGGTTTTTCATCTTCAACAGTGGATACTAGACAATTCTATCATAGGATCGTTATTTCTTATGAAAATTAGTTCTTTTTGGAAATTCAAAATTATTTTGTTGTAGTGTTCAAAAAGTCCTGAATGCATCTTTAATGAGATACAGGAAGAAACATTTCCTTTATCATCGGTCATAATATTTTCTCCTGATTTTGCTTTTGGATACCATCATTTTGCAGTTTCATTTCGATTATAAGATATGTAGACCTTAAGTTGTTCCGATATCTTGAGCAGAATCGATAGTAATACCATTTAAAACATAATGTAATTCCTTAAATAAGAATGTGGGTTCATTGTTGCTTAATACGGTGTTTTTTAATGGATTATTGTCTCCTCTGGTTGCTGGTAATTCTAAATAAATCTCACTTTTGGAAGGTAGAGGATATTTTCCTGTTTGTTGCAGAGCAATTCTGATTTCATCACTGGATTTTAGCTTTGTAGGATTAAAGGAATTAACAGAACTTACTTTCCAGCTTAAAACTGAATTATCCCAAAAGAACCTTTTCTGTACGGTTCAACTATTCCATAGTTATTTAAGTTTAAAACCCAAACTTAGGAGTAATTGCCGATTTGTTGGTGGTAACCTTTGTGAGTTTGATATATATATATATATATATATATATATATATATATATATATATATATATATATATATATATATATATATATATAACAAGGATTTTCTACAGCTGACGCTGTCTTCCTTCTCTCAGCCTTTGATTCCATCCGTTTCTACCTTCCCCAGTCTCCATCTGTTAGACCCCTGTCCTCCATAGCCTCGTCCACATCGTCTCTCCACGATCGTCTGGGTCTTCCTTTTTTCTTCTCCCTATAGGGCTCCACTCCGTTATTTTCTTTATCCACCTATTATCTTCGCTTCGTCTTATGTGTCCATACCATTTTAATCGTTTTTCTTCAATGGTGTTTATTGCGTTCTCTTTGATGTTCATTCTGCTTCTTATTTCTTCATTTGTTATTCTCTCCATACGTGTCACTCTACAACATCTTCTCCAATACTCTATCTCTACCGCGTTAATTTTAGATTTATTTCTTTTGTTGATCGTCCATGTTTCTGACCCATATGTCATTATGCTTTGTATTATTGTATATGCGTGTTTTGTTTCTCTTTGTAATGTGCTTGTCCCACAGGATCGAATTTAATTGTCTTATGCATGTTCGCGTTTGTCCTAATCCAGCTTTAATCTCTTCTTCTGAAGTTGCGTTTTTTGAAATGATGGTTCCTAGATATTTAAATCTATCGGTTCCTTTGATTATTGTTCCGTTATCTACTTCTAGATTCTCCACGTTTCCCTCCTTTGTTGTTAGATATTCCGTTTTATCAAAGTTTATTGCTAATCCTGCTTTAGTGTATTCTTCTTTCAGTTTTCTTACCATATAACTGAGGTCTTCCTCATCTTGCGCTATGATTACTTGGTCGTCTGCGAAACTTAGAGTATATAAGTAATCTTCTCGTATTGGGACTGGGACTCTTCCCATTCCACTACATTTTTGCTTCCATTTTTTTAATGTTTGTTCGAGGTATATTTTGAATAGTGTCGGGGATGTAGAGCATCCTTGTAATAGGCCTTTTGATGTTTGGAATCTCTTCCCTATTTTATGTCCTATTTTTATGTTCACTGTGTTGTTTTCGTAGAGAGCTTTTACTGCGTATATTAGTTCCTTGTCAATGCCTATTTCTTTCATTGCGTTTCATAATCTTTGTCTTGGTACTGAGTCATAGACCTTTCTTATGTCTATTAAGGCTAGATGAACTCTCTATTCTTTGCCAGTTTTTTTTTCATTGTTTGTTTTATAGTGTATATGTGGTCTATACATGATTTTCCGACCGTAAAGCCTGCTTGGTCTTCTCCAATTTTTAATAATTTTTCCATACAAACGTCCCATACTCGATATTATGCTTAGGCCGCAATAGTTTGTGCATTTTCGGCCTCCCTTTTTAAATATAGATACTATATAAGCTTTGGACCACTCCTCTGGTATTTTTTCTCCATTTATCGCTCTGTGGAACATATTTCTCAGCATTCGATGTAATTTATTAGACCCGTACTTAATCATTTCATTTACCACACAACCAGGCCCTGCAGATTTATTATTTTTGAGTGTTTTTATTGTCTTCTTTACTTCTTCATAGCTTAGTTCTATCTCTTTTAGTTCCTTATTCTGTCCTTCTTTAGGGTTCTCTTCTTGGAATTCTTGTCTATCTTCTGTTAGCAGATTCTTATAATATTCTTCCCACTCGTTTTCTGGGATGTACTCTATATACGTCTTCTCTCTATTGTTAGTCCTTAATGCTTTAATTATTCTCCGTGACTCTGTACTTCTAGTTCCTCCTATATACTGTTCTACATGTTCGCACGATTTTTCCCATCTCTCGTTTTTTTCTTTGTTTATCATCCTCCTCGTTTCTGCATTTTGCTCTTTATATTTCTGTAGATCTTCTTCTGATTTTGTATTCAGCCATTTTTCGTATAGTCTTTTTTTCTCCTTTATAGGTTGGTTTTTTTCACAGATTCTAATTTTATGTTTCTCATTCTCGTTGTCTTCTTTACTTAATGCTTCTAGGGACGCCTGTTTGATGCATTCTTTTATGAGGTCATACATCTGTTGGAGGTTGTCGTAGTTAAATTCATTTAATTTGTGATCTAATCGTCGTCTATATAGGTCCCTTATCGTTTTGTCCTGCAGTAACTGTATTTTGTATTTTATTTCTTTGTCTGCTTTTTCTGTTATCTCATTAGTATTTCTGTTTTCTTTATCTGTTTTTTCTTTTTGCTTTATTGTCTTGTACCACGGTACTTTCACATTTGCTATTAATAGTCTATGGTCTGTTCCACATTCTGCCCCTCTCTTTACTCTTACGTCTTTTATTCTGATAGTGGTATCGTTTTTAATTATAATGTAGTCTATTATTGATTTTAAGTTTCGTGTGTCTTGCATCCAAGCATATTTCTGGATGTCCTTGTGTTTGTAGAATCCGTTTGTTATTTTGAGGCCGTTTAGTTCATACAGCTCTATTAGTCTCTCTCCGTTGTCGTTAGTAATGTCTTATCCGAATGGTCCTACGGTATTGTCCTTTGTTTTCCTTCCTGTTCTCCCATTCAGATCTCCCATTATTATTAATTCTTGGTTTTTCTTTACTTTTTGTGTTTCTATTTCTAGTGTTTCCATCAAATTCTCTTTTTCTCTTATAGTGTTGTCTTCTGTTGGGCCGTATACTCCTAATATTGCATGTCTTTTCCTAGCATTGTTCTTTCGTTGATGGGTTCCCAAGATATTATTTTCTTTTCCCACTTCTTTTTTACTAATATTCCAACTCCGGCCTTTGCTCTTTCTTCCTTCTTTACTCCACTCCAACAATGCATCACTTCATCTATTTCTTCTATTCTACTTCCCTTTTTCTTCGTCTCGCTTGTTACTAAAATGTCTATGTTCATCTTCTTAAACACTTGTATGACTTCGATGTTCTTTGTCCTCCATCCCTGTATATTCCAGGTGCCGAGAGCAGCTATTCTGTTTCGGGATTTCTTCGTTTGGCTCAGTTTTAAGCTTGGGTTAACTATTCGCTTTGAAGTAGAATTGCTCCCCCCCTCCCGTATCCGATAGGGCTCCCTTCTTAGAAGGTGTGGATTGCCACCCGGGGATTTTTGCTTATCTTGTGATTTTTCATCCTACTTTTCAAAAACAACTAGCATTTCCCAGTTTAGGTTTTACATGTGTTAGAGTGCTAACTCCTAACGCCACAAACCTCCTCCTTTATCCGGGCTTGGGACCGGCAACAGTGTTGATGAACTACTCAATCCATCCATCAACACTGCAGGCGGAGTTGTGAGTTTGATTTATTACTAAATAAAATACATTTCTTTCTATTTAAGATATTTCATACTAAGTTTTGTAATAAAATTTAAGCTCTCTGGTTTCTTGAAATATAGAATGATCATTAGTCATTTAATTCTTTAAGATGAAGTCTTATCTTTATGACTTCTCCCTTAAAATTGACAAGTTCGCCTTCATAATCTAGTATTTTAATAGTTATTTTATCTATTATCTTAGCAGTCACTGAAAAATATATAAAATTTTGTGGTGATTTTATTATTTTTAAAACCAAGTGCTACACTGGGAAAAATTGTGTATTGTTTGAACTGGTTTGCCATTAACACATGATCTGTCAGCGATACTGCAATCAACATTTATTGAATTTACTTTAATAATGTCTACAAGATAATCTGCTATATGTTCTACATTCAGTTCTAATCGTTTATTTTTAAACGCTAATCTTTTACCAGGGGTAGCCATAGCGGATTGGTTAAGGTGTCTATTTTCTATGCCAGCGACCCGAGTTCGAATGTTGGCTCCGGAAATAATAAAAAAAAAAAAATAAAAATAATAAAATTTAAAATATGACGGTCGCCTCTCCCGGGAAGGCAATGGCAAACCTCTGTTAGTATCATGCCTTGTAAAGCTATTTGGCCGTAATATTATGGCTAGTAAACATTTTGGTCGTTCGGTATCAGCCTTAAACTGTAGGTCCCCCTCGCCTGCTGAGCACTTAAAAAGGCACCAACCACAGATAACGGCTAGAGGGTTGCCTACGTTCCTATCGGATATGCACTTCAAGAAGAGGAGAATATTTTGGAGGACATAAGAACACAGATTGTTTTTATTTATGTCAAATATACTGATTTATTCCAAAAGAACTGATTCGTGATAAGGTAAATTTAATTGTGATATTTCAACAAGACATTAGAAATTTTAAATATATTTATGATGATCATGTTAATGTTGATATAACATTTAATTTAATAAATTATGTTTGTTATGTTAAATTTGGATTTTTGGTGATCTAATATAAAGTCGGGGCGGTATCGGAAAGGATTTAATTCATATATTTACTTATAAAAACAAGCCAAACCTTGAAAAAATATTAATTACGGACAAATGGCAAGAGAACTTGTCAAATCAAGAAAAGCTCTTAAACAAAAATATCAAAGTTAAAAAATGCAGAATTTCAGGCACAGTCTATAGCAAAGAAACCGATAAACCAATTACACAACCTTTACAATAAGTAGTTTCAACATTTAGAAAAACTGTACCAGGTTACCTAGAAAACAGTAACATCACTATTTTATAAATTTGCAACGTTACGAAAAAACTTGATTGCTGAAGTATCATCACCAGGGAAAGATATTTTTTCTAATATATAAACTCGACAAAGGAACAAGAAGCGTGGAAAAATTCCAAATCTTTCATATGAAATAAAATCATTTCTTAACAATAATATTACTATGGTCAACACCATCTGTATTATAAATAGATGTTGTAGCGAAAACCACACTTCACAATCATCAGAGTCAACACCTCACAATCTTTTTAGTTAAGTTTATAATAATTGGTTGGAACAATTTGATGAATTCCCTCGTCAGTATTTTGATAATGGAATAGGTCTCGATTATGAAATGGAAAAATTCTCCCTAGGACTAACACAAAAATCTGTTCGAATTATTGGCAAAGAAGTAAAAGTTGATGGTATAAGGTATCCAGATGCAGTAGGTTTATACGAGTGGTTGTTTAAGATAAAACGAGTTGGATATAAATAAAACGATCTTGATAATTATATGGATATTTAAAAAAAAAACTAACGTATACCTTGAGAATCACGATCCCAACGAACAAATTCGAGGAAATGGTTCATACAAGAATCTGACAATAATAGAACCTTATTTGCAAAATAAAGGTATCATTAAAACCAAAACTATTAATCCTGTTCAGAATTTGTTTCGAGGTGTGATGGCAATTAATCGGAGGCATACCGGAGCTAATAAAGCAGCTTCAACTAGAAGGGGTGGAGCAAGTTTAACTTTAAAAAATAATAAAGAGAATACAGACTATTGACTGAATGATGACAATAAACTAGTCGATAGAATTCGTTTATTAGTGGCATCCACAATGCAGGCCACAGTTGCCATAACAATGAAATTATTTCTATTATATCGTCGCCTGAACTAACCTGAACTGCACTAAAAGCAGCCAATGTTATATAAAAAAGTATAAAAAATGATCTCAGGCATTAATAAAATGACACTTGATATCATATTTGAAAATAAAAAACAATTAAATAGTTTGGGAAAAGATTTCAAAAATGAAATATTTGAGGCAAAAATGACAACTAAGGATTCAAAAAAAATCGATAAAGTGATAGGGATATAGTGTTCAGGTTTTAAACTTTTACCATTTAGCTTAACAATAGCGTTGCAGAAGTTGTTGAAAATTTTAAAAGAGTTCATGATGATCTATGAAACTTCATTTCCTAGGAAACAAAAAAGACAATGTAATAGTTGATAACTATATTAAAAATTAAGAAGGTTAGGGACAAAACCGTTGTTGGTTTCTTCAAAGAAATAGAATTTTTAACAGAAAAAATCAAAACTATAGAAGAAGCTTCAAACAACAATTTATTTGACAATATCACAAAAAATAATAAAAAAAATGAAGAGGCACAATTACATAATATTGAATTAAAATACTAAACTAAAGTAAATGATAAATTATTGAAAGAGATATGATCTTTAAACGAAGAAGTAAGATAGTAGTAGAAAAATATAGAAAGGCAAATTTTGCTTCTAAAATTGTCTCAAATACTGAAAAAATCGACAAGATTTTCACCCAGTTAGAAAGTTGTGAAAATGATTTTAAAGCGAGTATAGATGATCAAATACTCAAAGAAAAAAATGTTCTATCAAAAATCAGGTTGACGCTCTTTAAAAAAAATTGAGAGAAATAAAGAAAGAATTAAAAATAATAATGAGGATATAAACACTCTTGAATTTCTATATGAAGAGTCACGCTCAATAATTATAAGGAATATATTAGAAACTAAAAATGTAGGAAATCAATTCCTTAAGGAAATAAAGTCTTTGAATGGGATGGTTCAAATGGTCGCTGAGGTATCTTGAAAAAAATTTAATGATACCATGAAATTTGCCCGAGGGGACTTATTCTACAGTCAAGGGAATGAGTGATGCAAATAATTTAGCAAAGGTTTATTTAGAAACTAAAATTGACGTAAGAGTTGGAAAAAGTAAAGTTGAAGAAATTCAGAACAATAGTAGTAAGTTAATTGAAACTCTTCAGAATGATATGAAAGAGATTAAAGATAAGGTTGATCAGTTATTTAAATTAATTAATAATCCTTATATTGTTATTTAAGTAAGATATCCACGAATAAGCAATAGGAAGAAAATGTCAACATCAATGAAAATATGAAGGAAACTGTTGTTGAAAAATTACATTAACCCGCTAGAGAAAATTAACAGTGAAGAAGAAAAATAGTGTAAGGTTTAAACTATTTATGACAAGCTGGTCTAGTTGCATCAAGAATTTTCTATGACAAATTTAGTAGGAACGTCTTGAAATCTACTATTGGCACCATATAAGATACTGATTTCAAATATGTTACTAATAACTGACAGAAATCTCAAGGATGAGTTTGCTTTTGGTTAATATCAGCCCCTCTGATTAATTTGTTGTTGAGTACTATTTTTGACAGCTAGATCAAAAAAAAACTAAAACTGTCAAAAATCTGGTAAAACACAAAGGCTGAAAAGTGAGAGTTCACGTTTTTTGTCAATCATTACAATTAAAAACTACAAATTTTTGTCCAACACTTTCTCCGTTAGGAGGATTGACCAGGAATTTTATGAATATTTGGCTCTAAACTGTGAAACATAGATTTTTCACTAGAACTTCCGCGTTACACTATCATGTGATAAATACGTAGCCAGGTTTCTTACTCCCTACTCCACACATTTATTCCCTTGTATAATGTGTAATATATAAATAAATAATTATGCTTAAAATTTGTCAATTATTTCAACTAAAAACCTGAAAGAATTCACATCATACAATACAAATTTTAACAAATTTTTTAACTCCCCCGCTCGCTCGGAAAATTTTTAGGTTCCAAAAACCTTGAAAAGGACATAACCCTCTAACCCTTACTCTCACCCTTTTGAACCTTTATACATTTTATCACTGAATATTACATATTGATGCTTCAAATTTGTCCATTATCTTAACTAAAAACTAGGAAAATTCCTCATGCCGTTAAAACTATATTATATTTAACGACACTCACTCCTTCTACTGGTAAAATGAAAAAAATATCTAAATGTCAGGTTCCTCTACTGCAAAAACACGGAAAATGGCATATAATACTATATACGTGAAGCAAACCCTCTAAATTCCTTCACCGCCAGTTTAACCCCTTTTATGTTTTACTGTAAATAATATGTTAAAAATTTTTAACGACCTCCTTCCTCTTTTCCCTGAAGTGCTGTCTCACAATAACTTTAGGTTTCATGATTTCTTTCGTGTGTTATATGTGAACCAAATTCGAGGTTGATGTCTCCTTTTGTTCGGTCGTCCAACAGTCCGACAGACAGACGAACCGACGGAAATGGATGACTAGATTTTTATCGCTCTAAGAAAATATGAAGAAAAGTTATAATATCGGAAGGTGATTTTCTCACTAATTAATTCCCTATAGCAAAGAAAGTAAAAAACGAAATTTGTTTTTGGTCAATTTAACCTTTTCTAGTAAAGTAGTTATTATATCCTGTTTGTTGACAATTAAATTGAACTTGAAAGAAAAAATAATTTCCTTTAGCAGTCAAAATAAAAAATATTTTTAATAAAATTTAAGAACATTGTTAATTGAAAAAGAAAATTTCATAGTTTGTTAAAAATAAGTTTGTTAAAAGTACTCAGTTTCACTTTTTTTTCTCTATTGAAAATAGTTTTTGCACAATTAAATGATTATTGGGTTTTTTAGGTAACAAATTAGAATTTGAATGCAAATGATTATAGCAAAGAAAAAAACTTTCTTACAGTAATAACTAACGTAAATCCCTCTCAACATCCTATAAGAAAAATGTATGCCCAGAAAGAGCTTCCCAAAGAATATTCTCTCTTAGTATAGAAAGCTTAAACTCTTCTCAATATAAACAGTAACACTTTTCCAACATCCCCTTCAGGCACAATCAAAAAAAATCGACAACTGCAAATTAAACATTTTACAAAAAAAATCTTCTCTTACAGTGACACCTTACAAGCTTAAGCCTTTACCAAAACAATGTAAAAAAGTCGATGACCACAGCTATCTTGGACTGACTGTAGTTTCAAAGTTCTTGTCAATTGCACTATTATTGATGGAAAAGGTTTGTGGAAGTATATAAAATAAAAAAAGTTTTGAAATCTTTCGTAGAGCTATTTTTGATATAGCACGAAATTTTAAAAAAAAAAACATATTTGTTCGAATTTAATTGATTATATTAACTATTTAAAATAAAATAATGCGTATGTATGTACTTATGTGTATATTATTCTACGTAGTGTGTGCGTAGGCACGTGTGTTTGTGTGTCTGTATATGTATGCAATGCGCGTTCAAGTGTATTGGGGAATGCAAAGTACTATTTAAGTATTTAATAAACCTTAAAATGAGTAAAACCGAAAATTAATAGATTTAGAATTAGATAAGCTTGTATATTTGTGTATGTTAAATATATTTTTTCTCACCTAAAGTGACCCACTTCTGCAATTTCTCACCATAACTTGCACTACCGTATACTTACTTATAGAATTTATATGTGGAAGTTATTTTGGAAAAATTCTTCGAATTCACTCATTTACATCTAACAAGCGATATCGCTTATTACTATAAATTTAATAAAAATATTATAATAATTTTAATAATAAAATCATAATAATAAAAAAACTATAATAAAAAGAATCGCAATTCTTGACCTCACAAAATCATAAACAAAAAATCTGAGTTTTCTCTTTTTGTTTACTTTTAGCTTAGTGCATAAACTCATTTAAGTTATTCAGAATTAATATTACTTCGTCAGTTCTTGAGCTCGGTATAAGGTATCTCGCGCTACTAAAAATAATAAATATAATTGTGGAAATAATAGTTTATCATGCTAATCATGCCGCCTTACATTCAGAAAATATGAATAAAATTTGTTGATTGTGCCTTAAAAAAAACTAAGGTAATGACTAAAATGCAAGACGCATTACAAAAAAATTTAGAAAAGTTATTAAAGTGTGATATAAATTTTTATGAGGATAAACTGCTTGCAATTCTATGTTCCTCATGCAATAGAAATGTATATTTTGCTTTATCGAAACGTAATAATCCAAACAGAGACATTCAAGCTAAAAGTTTACCCGATTTTTCAAGTTTCACTGAAGAAAATATAACTACAAGATCAACTGCACTGAAAACCTGTCAGTGTTACTTATGTGATTTAGCAAGATTCTCCAAATTCAATTTAATAAATCATTCCAAATCACTAACGTTACAAACACTAGTTAAGAAAAAAAAAGAAATAAAAACTAGTACTAAACTTGATATAAAATATTTTAATGAAGTGAAAAAAAGGAATAACACAGTTATGCACACCGTCAACTGCCATAGAGAACCTTCAGGATCAAATTACAAAATTGACCTTAAAACAAAAAGAGCAATTGTCATCTAGTTTAATACAAGATATATAAAAAAAATCTGAATCTGATTACAATAATAGTAACAAAACCTTGATATGAATTTCACTTACGTAAACAAAAGGAGAAAAGATTTTTTTGTTTATGATTTTATTACAATTTTTTAATTATTATAATTTTGTTATTATAATTATTAAAATCTTTTATTACAATTATTTGTAATAAGCTATATCGCTTATTACATATAAATTAGTGAATTCGCAGAATTCTTTCGAAATAACATCTACGTATAAATTCTATATGTATAAGTAAGTATACGGTAGTGCAAGTTATCGTGAGAAATTGCGAAAGTGGGTGGTTAGGTGAGAAATATATACATATATATATATATATATATATATATATATATATATATATATATATATATATATATATATATATATATATATATATATATCAAGGATTTTCTCTCAGCCTTTGATTCCATCCGTTTCTATCTTCCCAGTCTCCATATGCTAGACCCCTGTCCTCCATAGCCTCGTCCACATCGTCTCTCCACGATCGTCTGAGTCTTCCTCTTTTTCTCCTCCCTATAGGGCTCCACTCCGTTATTTTCTTTATCCACCTATTATCTTCGTTCCGTCTTATGTGTCCATACCATTTTAATCGTTTTTCTTCAATGGTGTGTATTGCGTTCTGTTTGATATTCATTCTGCTTCTTATTTATTTATTTGTTATTCTCTCAATACGTTCTACAACATCTTCTCCAATACTCCATCTCTACCGCGATAATTTTAGATTTATTTCTTTTGTTGATCGTCCATGTTTCTGACCCGTATGTCATTATGCTTTGTATTATTCATTTGTAGATGCATGTTTTGTTTCTTTTTGTATTGTGTTTGTCCCACAGGATCGAATTTAATTGTCTTATGCATGTCCGCGTTTGTCCTAATCTAGCTTTAATCTCTTCTTCTGATGTTGCGTTTTTTGAAATGATGGTTCCTAAATATTTAAATCTATCGGTTCCTTTGATTATTGTTTCGTTATCAACTTCTAGATTCTCCACGTTTCCCTCCTTTGTTGTTAGATATTCCGTTTTATCAAAGTTTATTGCTAATCCTGCTTTAGTGTATTCTTCTTTCAGTTTTCTTACCATATAACTGAGGTCTTCCTCATCTTGCGCTATGATCACTTGATCGTCTGCAAAACTTAGAGTATGTAAGTAATCTTCTCGTATTGGGACTCCCATTCCACTACATTTTTGCTTCCATTTTTTTAATGTTTGTTCGAGGTATATTTTGAATAGTGTTGGGGATGTAGAGCATCCTTGTGGTAGGCTTTTTGATGTTTGGAGTCTCTTCCCTATTTTATGTTCTATTTTTATGTTCACTGTGGTGTTTTCGTAGAGAGCTTTTACTGCGGATATTAGTTCTTTGTCAATGCCTATTTCTTTCATTGCGTTCCATAATCTTTGTCTTGGTACTGAGTCATAGGCCTTTCTTATGTCTATGAAGACTAGATGAACTTCTCTATTCTTTGCCAGTTTTTTTTTTTCCAGTGTTTGTTTTATAGTGTATATGTGGTCTATACATGATTTTCCAGCCGTAAAGCCCGCTTGGTCTTCTTCCATTTTTTCCTTTTATATTTTTAATAATTTTTCCATACAAACGTCCCATACTCGATATTATGCTTAGGCCTCTATAGTTTGTGCATTTTTTGCGGTCTCTCTTTTTAAATATAGATACTATACAGGCTTTTGGCCATTCCTCTGGTATTTTTTCTACATTTATCACTCTGTGGAACATATTTCTCAGCATTCGATGTAATTTATTAGACCCGTACTTAATCATTTCATTTACCACACCTCCAGGCCCAGCAGATTTATTATTTTTGAGTGTTTTTATTGTCTTCTTTACTTCTTCATAGCTTAGTTCTATCTCTTTTTTTTCCTTATTCTGTTCTTCAGGGTTCTCTTCTTGGAATTCTTGTCTGTCTTCTATTAGCAGCTTCTTATAATATTCTTCCCACTCGCTTTCTGGGATATACTCTATATACGTCTTCTCTCTATTGTTGGTCCTTAATGCTTTAATTATTCTCCATGACTCTGTGCTTCTAGTTCCTCCTATATACTGTTCTACATGTTCGCACGATTTTTCCCATCTCTCGTTCTCTTCTTTGTTTATCATCCTCCTCGTTTCTGCATTTTTCTCTTTATATTTCTGTAGATCTTCTTCTGATTTTGTATTCAGCCATTTTTCGTATAGTCTTTTTTTCTCCTTTATAGATTCTTTTTTTTTTCACAGATTCTAATTTTATGTTACTTATTCTCGTTGTCTTCTTTACCTAATGCTTCTAGGGCTGCCTGTTTGACGCATTCTTTTATGTGGTCATACATCTGTTGCAGGTTGTCGTAGTTAAATTCATTTAATTTTTGATCTAATCGTCGTCTATATAGATCTCTTATCGTTTCATCTTGCAGTAAGTATATTTTGTATTTTATTTCTTTGTCTGCTTTTTCTGTTACCCCATTAGTATTTCTGTTTTCTTTATCTATTGTTCCTGTTTGTTTTATTGTCTTGTACCTCGGTACTTTTATATTTGCTACTAATAGTCTATGGTGTGTTCCACATTCTGCCCCTCTCTTTACTCTTACGTCTTTTATTTTGATAGTGGTATCGTTTTTAATTATAATGTAGTATATTATTAATTTTAAGTTTCGTGTTTCTTGCATCCAAGTATATTTGTGGATGTCTTTGTATTTGTAGAATCCGTTTCTTATTTTGAGGCCGTTTAGTTCACACAGCTCTATTAGTCTAGTCTCTCTCCGTTGTCGTTAGTAATGTCTTCTCCGAATGGTCCCACGGTATTGTCCATTGTTTTTCTTCCTGTTCTTCCATTCAGATCTCCCATTATTATTAATTCTTGGTTTTTCTTTACTTTTTGTGTTTCTATTTCTAGTGTTTCCATGAAATTATCTTTTTCTCTTATAGTGCGGTCTTCTGTTGGGCCGTGTACTCCTAATATTACCATGTCTATGCCTAGCATTGTTATATTTAGTTTTATGATTCTTTCATTGATGGGTTCCCAAGATGTTATTTTCCTTTTCCAATTCTTTTTTTACTAATATTCCAACTCCGGCCTTTGCTCTTTCTTCCTTCTTTACTCCACTCCAACAATGCATCACTTCATCTATTTCTTCTATTCCACTTCCCTTTTTCTTCGTCTCGCTTATTACTAAAATGTCTATGTTCATCTTCTTAAACACTTATATGACCTCGATGTTCTTTGTCCTCTATATAATATACATAAATAGACAAGCTCATCTAACATTATTAAATTTCGGTTTTACTCATTTTAAGCTTTAATAAATATTTACCTTTGCATACTTTGCATTCTTCAATACACTTATATGCGCACGCGCACATATACAGACACACAAATACACGTGCCCACGCACACACTACATAGAATAATATACGACGCATGCACATAATCACGTCACAGACATTATTTTATTTTAAAAAGATAATATAGTCAATTAAATTCGAAAAAAAACGCGTTGTTTTTTTTTTTAAAATTTCGCGCTATATCAAAAATAGCTCGATAAAAGATTTCAAATTTTTTTAATTTTATTTCATATACTTCAACAAATCTTTTCTATCGATAGTATTGCAAATGACGAGAAATTTAAATTAAAGACAATTCAAGATAGCGGTGATGACTCAATCTAGGGAACGGGGTCCTCTTTTCAACGAAAAAATTCTCTGTTATAATGAAACTCAAATATTTCGTTTGTTATTCAAAATTTTTGCTTTTAAAGTGGGCACTTCTTTCTAAATTCACGGTGACCAGAGGCGTAAGCTCTCCTGGCCTATCTTGAGTACGCCATTGCCATTGCATGTGATGGTGTGATGTAGATTTTATAACGTAATAACAAAACCTAAATTATACAAATTAATGTATTGTATAAAAAAAAGGAATCCCCGCAAATTTCAGAACATTAGACGATTTTTATTCACAATAGAATTTAATAGCAAGGTCGTGGTGGTAGTTGGTACACGTACAGAAATAAGTTTATATTTGTGTGTATGTAACATATAAAGTCGTAGTACGAGTATTATTAAAGAAATATTATTATCTGTAATTTAGCCAACTTCATCCAGTTGTATCTCTTTTATAAATGGTTTAAGAATTTTATTGTAATTGTAAGTACCTATTACGCTAGTCTAAAAAAAAAATATATATAAAATGCGACTGACATGGCTTTAGGTGTTTTGTTGTATTTGAAGATCACTTAGTTTGAATATGCTTGGGAAAAAATTTAATCATGTATAGATTTTTAGTTACATTGCATTAAAATATTTACATAAATTAAAAAAAAAATACTCATGTATATTATATTTTTAATCATTTATTTACTACTTAATAATATGAACATACGCAAACATCTGTAGAAGACTTTTTTTTGCAAATGGTGATTTCCTTTTTTACTCGGTATCACTTTCTCTTAGGAACCAACAATAGTCTCTCATCATTGCAGGTTCCCATCGGCCTTGATATCGCTGTTCTATTTACAAGATATTTTGTTGGAAGCTCTCCCCTTGTTCGTCACTAACAAAAAACCTAAATTTCTTGGGAAAAAATTCAAATGTGAGTGTAAAAAATCAATTTTGGTAATTTTTGAGCAAATCTTTTACAAGTTTCTCATATGTATCTGACTTTCTGTTGCCTAAGAAATGCGCGACAATGCTTTTAAATGACGTCTAAGCTTCAACATCATTCAGCTTTTTTTTCAAACTGTTCATCTTTTAATATTTTTCAGATTTGGGGTCCAACAAATATTCTTTCTTTTAACTTGGCATCGCTTAGCTTCGGGAAAATTTGCTTAAAGTATTCGAACGCATCTCTTTTTTTCACCTAACGCCTTAACAAAATTCTTTATCAAGCCGAGTTTTATATGTAACGGAGGTAGCAAAAACCTTTTCTAGATCAACTAAAAGCACATACTTGACATTAGCTTTACATGGTACAAACTAAGTTCTTTGAGGCCATTTATCTACTTTATAATGTTTTTCTGATGCTCTGCTACCTCATAGACACAGAAAATAACAGTACTTGGTGAATCCTCCCTGAAGTCCAAGTAGCAGCCCTATCACTTTAAGATTGCCACATATCTGTCATTTGTAGGTATTGTATTTTATAAAATTCAATATCAGTGACATATTTTCATATGTTTCTTTGATATTAACTGCGTGAGTTAGTGGAATTGATGGTTTTGTGTTTCCATTATATAGTAGAACGGCTTTTAAACTAATCTTACACGAGTCTATAAATAAACGCCACTCTTTAGGATCATGTCGAAAGCCTAACTTTTCCATAACACTTGCAGGATCTATACCCAAGCAAATGTTGTCTTGGAATGTAAACAAATTTCAGCTCTTCATTACGTTTTCTAAACACGGTGATCTTTATACCCTTGGCTAGCAAGTTCCATTGCTGTAATCTTGATGCGAATAGTTAAGCATGTTGTTTAGATAAGTTTAGATCACGCACTAAATAATTAAATTCTGCTTGCTCAGTCAAATGTGGTTCTCTTTCAACTTCTTCGGGAATGTACACAGGGAACTCCTGAGATATGGTCTGCTTTTTAATAATATCAGTATCAAGATGATTAAGTTCTCCCTTGAAGTCCATTGGTGGAGCTGGAACCGGTAAACTTTCGTCATGAGGAATAGGCCGTTTACCTGAAGGAAAGTCTGGATATTTAATTTGTTTATTTTTCTTTGAGTATCCCAATATTTGTCATACTAAAGTAACAGTTGATGGTGTGGTTCGTCGGCTCACACCAAATCATTGGAATAGCAAAAGGGGTTAAGAATATATGTCTGTTTAGCTAATTGCTCAAGTTTGCCTTACAAGTCTGACAATAAATATGAGGAGCCCAGTTCCGACCTTGATTCACAATAAGACATCCAAAATATTTAAGATAAGCAAATTTAGTTGCTTGAGTTACTGTTCTGGCTTGTGATTTAGGTGTGTACATACATAATAAAATGAATTCGGTGAATTAATACGTTTCCGTATTTCAGACATGTTTAACTTCAAATAACTCAATTTTTAACTTTAAATAACCACTTTCTGCAGTGGCCACAGTGAATTTACAACTACTCCCTAGTTTAAAATATCTAGAATAACAAAAAAAGAACAATAATACAGACTAGGAAAGTGTAATTTGTTAGAACTACCCACCACTAAGACAAAAAATTACCAATAAATTGAAGAGTTTTTACTAAGAGAAGCAAAATTGCTTTAAAAACGCAAGTTCGGAAATCTCGAAATTTCCGATTTTATATTCATGATGTGTACATATTAATTAATGGAAAAATACCATTGTCCGCTCAGTCGCAAAATGGCTGTAGACTAGTGTTATTAGAAAGAATATTAGAGATTTTTGAACTTGACAGTTTTTTTTTTATATTACACTATTTTCTTTTTAAATACCAAATGAAGAACATTAAGTTCCTAAAATCTCTTATTAGTCTTCCCGGAAGAACGCAACCTCTCTTGCCGGTAGGACTCACCTTTAGGGGTAAATAGAAGTATTTACCTTCTTCTGGCAGAACGGGCTGTACTACAAATAGATCGATCAGAAAATTTCAAGCTAGTGCAGCGTTTCTCAACCTGTGAGGCGCGCCCCACTAGGGGCGCGTGATTACACTATTGGGGGGGGGGGGGGGGGGGGGGGGCGTGAGGGTGTCAAAAAGAAATTACTATTAAAAACATTCATTAAAAATATTTAATATAATTTATTGAAAGGAAAGCAATACAAGATGCATTCTGACATAATAAAAAATAAAATACTCATTTACACTGATATAATACACCTATAAATAGGATTGTATTAGTACTGCGCAATGTATTTACCTAATAATTAACATATCAATACTAAATTAAAAACAAGTTTAATAATTATTAGTGACTCCCTTGGGCCCGTTTTACAGAGCAAAGATTTTCGAAAGATGATTTAATATTAGAAATAGACACTCTAAGTTCTTTTTCTATATTTAGTTGAGATCTATATTTTTTTTTTCAAAGCAACCACCGCTGAAAATCTGGTTTCGCAAAGGTAGGATGTTGAAAATGCTCTTATTTTCAGTGCAGAAAACTCATCATTCACCCCTGCCCAAAATTCAAAGAGTGATTTATTATTAAATTGTCTTTTGATTTCGCCACTTGCCGTGAAGTCTATGAAGATTTCTTCTTCGTAAGTTGAGAGTCCTTCGGGAGTATTTTGAAATGGATCCCTGGTTCTTTCCTCTTTTTTTTCTCCCTATAGGGCTCCACTGGGTTATTTTTCTTTATCCACCTATTATCTTCGCTTCGTCTTATGTGTCCATACCATTTTAATGGTTGTATATTCCAGGTGCCGAGAGCAGCTATTCTGTTTCGGAATTTCTTCGTTTGGCTGAGTTTTAAGCTTGGGTTAACTATTCGCTTTGAAGTAGAATTGCCCCCCCCCGTATCCGGTGGGGCTCCCTTCTTCGAAGGGGTGGATTGCCACCCGGGGATTTTTGCTTATGTAGTGATTTTTCATCCTACTTTTCAAAAACAACTAGCATTTCCCAGTTTAGGTTTTACGTGTGTTAGGGTACTAACTCCTAACGCCACAACCCTCCTCCTTTATCCGGGCTTGGGACCGGCAACAGTCTTGATGAACTACTTAATCCATCCATTAACACTGTAGGCGGAGTTGTATAAATTTACTGCCGTGAATACTTAATACCTTGAATTTCAATTAAAACATAAATTACAACATACACATTCACGACAAATCCGATAGCAGTAGAGGGATCAACTCGACTGAGACGGGCTGTAATTGAACAAGGGTAGCATTTATACACTTTTGGGCAGACTTTTCGAATGTTCGAGGCAACTCGGAACTTCTCACGAAGCCGCTACCAATATGGTGGACGTGACAGAGAGCAATAGAGAGGCATCGATTCTAGTTTTGTCAACGCAGCAGATATGTGTTGCCAAATATGAATAAATTTACTTATTCTTGGTGGTTTGTAAGGTTTTTAATAAAGCTCATAGTGTAGCTTTAGCCTCAAAATACTGAAAATACATTATTATTGCATGCATTGTTATTGTATGAGAGGGGGGAGACGCGATAAAAATTATGATTTAAAATTGGGTCGCAAATACTGAAAGGTTGAAAGACGCTGAGCTAGTGCAAAAAAAAAAAAAATTCTAGTAATTACAATTACAACATTAAGGGATTTTACGCGTACTTAAAAATTTTGGATTTTGCAACCTTTCAAGAGTGCATGGGCCTCGAAAAACCCATTTGACATATATCAGCTCCGGTGTTTTTAACATGTTCCCTCTTTTTTCTATGCTTCTTAAGCAGGACGTAGAGTTTGATGGATGGGTGTGTACAAAAGTACTTCCCACAGGACTTTGGCCAGTATCATTAAAATAATACATACTAGGTTTAAACAGTCCTTTATCTACACATACATATTATATCTATTTTTACACAATTCAAAATTTTGATAAAAAAAGCAACACAAGAAATCAGAACAGACGAAATCTTGGTATATTTTTTTATATATTTTCTGCATTTTTAGTAAGTACTATTATTTCTTTTATAACTGCACAGCTTATGCAACGTTAATCGCCCATGGGGTAACCTACACCTTCCCATTTTCTCTTCACCTGTTTCTGTCCTTTGGTATGTTTGTGCATTTCTTCCCAGGTAATTTTTGTAATCTTATTATATAATCTTAGTATAGGCTATCCTGAATTTCTCTTTCTCCACATGGTTTCCATTCCTTCGTTCTCCTTCTCCACCTGCCCTTTACATTAACTATTTGCCGAAAAGAACCAGGAATCCAATCTACGGCCTTACAGATGAAAAGTATGCTTATTTTTTTATTCACTTTGAACGCTCGGACATCGGCTACTAATACAAATATCCGCAGACAGCAGGAAGTCCTTCAACTTAACAAAGATTTGGAAGAAATTTTATCTTAAGGTGACAGTAACCAAGATGAATTTATCGCTACAAGAACCAGTTGGCAGTTTTTTCTAAAAAACTGTACTCGACATAGCTATGTCGAGACCCTCCATTTCTTTAGCATCGTCCCTTAATTTATTGGACGTTAACTTGGGAACAAATGTGTCTTGGGATGAACATTTCGGATTCATAGCAAAGAGAGCTTCTCAAAAGCTGGAAATATTAATTCGAGCTAGAAAACTTTATACTCCACAACAACTGCTAATTCTGGTTAAAGCTCAAATTCGATCAACGATAGAATACTGCTCCCATGCTTGGGGCTCTGCTTCCGAACATACACTGTATTTGTTGGGTTGTATTCAGAAGAGAGCTGTTTGTCTGATTGGAGACCCAGAACTCACGAGAAATCTTGTTTCATTAGAACATCGAAGAATAATTAGCGACTTCAGTCTAGTCTACAAATATTTTAATGGAAATTGTTCGATGGATGTAGCCCGCTTAATTTTTTCCAGAGCGGTACATGCAAGAAATATAAGTCGCGGTTCCTTTTGAACGATTTTACCAGGAGTGTTTCTCAATGAGTACAATTTACAGAGATTCAACAGAGAACAGAGGAAACCTTGGTATATCTTTTTCACCTGTTTATGTCCTATGATATGTTTGTGCATTCCTTCCCAGTTAGTTTCCTTTTGGGCAGTCGCTAAGGCAGTTAGTCAAAATTTTACCAAATCCACCATACCACCACTCACACGGCCAGATAATTCCATTGCAACTACACCTGTTGAGAGAGCGAACTTGTTGGCTGAACTCTTTGCTTCACATTCTACTGTCGATTTCCAAGAAAAAACACCACCTACTATTCCCACATTGCAGTCAAGGATGTCCGATGTTGTCTTCAGACAGCGCATCATAAAGCGTATTTTAATAAAGCTAAACACGAAGAAGGCTTCTGGCGCTGACGGAATACCTGCCATAGTTCTCAAAAACTGTGCATGGGAACTAACACCAGTTTTCTGTAGACATTTTAACCTATCCTACAGAAAGGGAATATTTCCATCCTGCTGGAAATGTGCCACGGTTCAGCCGATACCTAAAAAAGGCAAGAAGACCTTGCCAAATAACTACCGACCAGTTGCACTGCTTTCAATAATATCGAAAGTCATGGAAAAGGTTATCAATGAGCATCTTCTAAAATATCTGGAACGATTCAATATTATTAGCGATCACCAATATGGTTTTCGTAAACGTAGATCAACAGGAGATCTTCTGACTAATGTAACACATGTTTGGAACAACGCAATTGAACACTTTGAAGAATCTGGAGCGGTTGCTCTTGACATATCCAAGGCATTCGACCGTGTTTGGCACGATGGACTGTTGGCTAAGTTACGCTCTTATGGTATGTTTGTGGCTCTCATGTTTCCTCAGAGAGCGTTCTTTATGAGTGGCGGTCAACGGATTTCTTTCTAACACCCGCACTATCAACGCCGGTGTGCCCCAGGGCTCCATACTGTCTCCTACTCTCTTCCTCATTTACATTAACGATCTGCTGGAAAAGACCGGGAATCCAATCTACAGCTTTGCAGATGACAGTACGCTTGTCTCTTCATTCACCCTGAACGCTCGGACATCGGCTGCTCAGGCGAATATCCGCAGACAGCAGGAGGTCGTTCAACTTAACAAAGACCTGAAAGAAATTCTATCTTGGGGTGACAGTAACCAAGTGGAATTTAACGCTACAAAAACCCAGGCGGCAGTTTTTTCTAAAAAAGTTAACGTTGCTGAACCCGACATAGTTATGTCGGGGCACTTCATTCCCCTAGCATCGTCGCTCAATTTGTTGGGCGTTAGTTTGGGAGCAAATATGTCCTGGCATGAACATGTTGCAGGCATAGCAAGGAGAGCTTCTCAAAAGTTGGGAATATTATTTAGAACCAGAAAGCTTTACACCCCACAACAACTTGTAATTCTTTACAAAGCCCAAATTCGACCAACTATGGAATACTGCTCCCACGTTTGGGGTTCCGCTCCCAAACATACACTGCATTTGTTGGATTCTGTTCAGAGAAGAGCGGTCCGTCTGATTGGGGACCCGGAATTGACCGGCGGCCTTGATTCGCTGGAACATCGAAGAACGGTTGGCGACTTGAGTCTGTTCTACAAGTGTTTTCATGGAATGTGTTCGAAGGATGTAGCCCGCTTAATTCCTCCCAAAGCGGTACATGTTAGCAATACACGTCGCGCTGATGCTTCACATCCGTATGAGGTTCAGTTTGTTACTCCGCGTACAACGCTTTTCAAGCAATCTTTTATATGGAGGACGTCATCCCTTTGGAATAATTTGCCCAGCGCTGTGTTTCCCACCGAATACAATTTACAGCGATTCAAGAACAACGTGAATCGCTCTTTCCGCACTCATGCCACTCCTGGAGCGCTTTAAGGACTTTCCTGCAGCACGTGTGCTAGACCTATAAAAAAAAAACTATCCTGAATTTCTCTTTCTTCACATGGTTTTCATTTCGTCGTTCTCCTTGTCCACCTGGTCCTCTTTGCTTGCCTTTAATATTGTCTTTGTGACATCTTCTACTTCGGTAAGTTCTCTAATCAATTTTATAGAGTTTTTCACCTTTCGGCTTAATATTTAGGATTACTCTCTTTACGTGGGTTGGATATTTTGTATCGTACTCATTGATTTCTTTTTGATATCTAAGATTTTAATTCCATATAGCTAGACTAGGATAACACACTGATTCATTATTTATGTTTTCATGTAGACCTTTAAATTTTGTTTTGTGTGCAAGCATATAAAAGTTGTATGTGCCAATATTATTCACCAATTTAAATTTCCTGTTTATACTTCTCTGTATATTTTTATTTTTGGTCTCAGATATATGTATTATTCTATTTATTCTATCCTCATTCATTTCGCATGAGGAGTTCCTTCTTGTGTTCTAAAGATCTTACTAATTTTGTCTTACTCACATTTTCCTCAGTTCCATTTTCCGGTTTTCTGTTAAATTCTTGGAGTTTCAAGTGATTCTATAATTATATCGTTTGGCCTGATTAATTTTTTCAGGCTTGTTGAAAATTTACTCCTGTCAGATAGATCAGAAGAAGAGTTTTTGCTAAAGGACCTGAACTAATGTTTTTAGGATTATTCACAAAGATTTAGGGATTAGAAAACTGCTGTTCTTAATATTTTACACTAGAGCAAAAACCAGCGAGAAAAAAAAATTCTTAAGAACAGTTGGCTCCTTAGAGAAAAATGATTTGATGAATGAGTTTTTCGCAATTTGTCTTAAGCAACCAGACTTGGTTGTTTTATTGGCGTCTTTTCAGGAAGCAGACGTCCAGGAAGATGGAATCCGTTATACGGGGATCAGCAGGGTTTCCGTTTATGTTGATCTTTATTTTTAGACTTATCGCTAAACATCCAATAGTGGTATTAGTACTCTACATTTACAGTTACTGTTATTCATTTAATAGGGGTAAGAGTATCCTAGGCGCTTATAATACCAAAGGTAATAAATCTTATTTTACCTATCCGTTATGCTACCGAAATAAAAGTTTTGCCAGTTTTATACTAGATGGCGTTAAGGTTTATGGATTACTGGCACTTTAGTGTGTATGTTTTTTAGATTTCCCCTGCTGTTATTATGTGTTTGTTATTTGCTTCTTTACCTAGGCTATGTGATGAGCTCTGTTGTGGAGCAAAACATGCATATCCTGGTTTGATATTTCATAGATAGAACCAGTCTTCTGTAGACTTTTTAACTTCTACAGAAAGAGAATATTTTCTTTCTGCTGGAAATGCGCTACAGTTCAGGTTATACACCCCAAAAAGGGCAAGAAGACCTTAACAAACAACTATCGATCATTGCACTGCAACATCTTCTAAAATATTTAAAAGGATTTGCTATTATTAGCGACCATCCATATGGCTTTTGTCAGCAAAGATCAACAGGAGACCTTCTAACTTATGTGACACATGTTTCGAACATCGCAATTGAACATTTTGGAGAATCGCGAGCGGTTACACTTGATATATCCAAAGCATTCGACCGTGTTTGGCATGATGAATTGTTGGCTCAACTGTGCTCTTATGACATGTCCCTTTTCGAGACTTTCACTATCAACTTTCCTATATCCGATATGCCCTAAGGCTCCATTCTGTCTGCTACTCCCTCTGGCTTTTATATTTATGTCGGAGAGGACCAGGAATCCAATCTACGGCTTTGCAGATGACAATACGTTTATTTTTTCATTCCCTTGGACCGCTCGAATATTGGCTACTTAGACAAATATCCACAGACCGCAGGAAGTCTCTCAACCTAACAGAGACTTGGAAGAAATTCTATCTTGTGGTGACAGAAAAGAAGAATTTAACGCTACAAGAATCCAGGAGCAGTTTTTTCTAAAAAACTTAACATTGCTGGACCCGACATACTTATGTCGAGATACTTTATTCCTTTAGCATCGTCATTCAATTTACTGGGCGCTAACTTGGAAGCAACTATGTTTTGGCATGAACATGTCGCATTCATAGCAAACAGAGCTTCTAAAAAGCTGGAATATTATTTCGAACTAGAAACTCTATACTCCACAGCAATTGGTAACATACAAAGTTCAAATTCGACCAACAATGAAACACTGCTCCCATGTGTGGGGCTCTGCGCCTGATTGAAGACCCGGAACTCACCAAAAACCTTAATTCCTTAAAACATCGAAGAATGGTTGACGACTTGAGTGTATTCTACAAGTACTCGTTTTTATGGAAAGTATTTAATGGATGTAGTCCGCTTAATTTTTCCCAGAGCCGTGCATACTAGGAATACACGTCGCGCTAATACATCACATCCGTTTAAGGTTTAGCTTGTCACTCCCCGTAGAACCCTTTTCAAGTAGTTTTTTATATGGAGAACATCATCCCTTTGGAATGATTTGCCCAGAATTGTTTCCCACCGAGTACAATTTACACCAATTCATTACCAATGTGAATTGCTTTTTTCGCACACACATCGCTCCTGTAGTGCTCTAAAGATTTCCCGTCAGCATGTGTGCTATGTCCATAAAAAAATTCGCACGATTTTCGTCCGTTTTAGTATATTTACATCTTTTCTTTAAAATTTTTAACGGCCGATAAATATTTACTTTATTTAAAGTAGTAGCTACGTGCTACACTGTCCCCTGGTGAGATTGGAAGTGCGATCGCCAAAAAAATCAAGTGTGGGAGGTGAAGTACTCTACACCGTGGTCAGCACTGTTCCCGTTTACATTGGTCTTTATTTTTTTAGAGTAAGCGCTAAATACTCTGTAGTGGTATTAATACTCTATATTTACAGTTACTGCTACTCATTTAATAAAGATATTATTACCATATTTGCTTATAAACACCAATATATATATATTTATATTTTATATATATAGTTTGGCAGTTTCACACCAGATGGCGCTGATATATATATATAATATATATATATATATATATATATATATATATATATATATATATATATATACATATATATATATATATATATATATATATATATATGTATATATATATATATATATATATATATATATATATATATAAAAAGGGTGTTTTTTATAGATATATATACTTTTTTATATATATATATATATATATATATTTATATATATATACTAATATATAATCGTATTAATTTATATATATATACTCTATATATATATATATCATATATATAGTCTATATATATATGTGTATATATTTTATACAAAATCCAACAACAATATACCTAGCAATATTCGGTATATTGCCGTTGATATATAAGCGAATTTTGTTTAGCGATGAAGCTCACTTTTGTTTGAATGGATACGTCAATAAACAAAACTATATATATATATGATATATATATAGTTTTTCGTTATATTGAACAACCATATATATGTATATGATTTATTGAAGGAAACGTTTGGTATAGTTTACGTTTCGGACCCGTATTGGCCTATATATTTTATATATATATATTGACCATATATATATATATATATATTATACGTCCGAGCCAAATACATATATTTATAAAGTATATTTATCATCTTTGTTTTATATATATATATATATATATATATATATATATATATATATATATATATATATATATATATATATATATATATATATATATATATATATATATATATATATATATATATGTATAAATACATATATTTATATATATATATATATATATATATATATATATATATATATATATATATATATATATATATATATATATATATATATATACATATATATATATATATATATATATATATATATATATATATATATATATATATATATATATATATATATATATACATATATATATATATATATATATATATATATATATATATATATATATATATATATAATATATATATATATATATATATATATATATATATATATATATATATATATATATATATATATATATATTTATATATAATATATATATATATATATATATATATATATATATATATATATTTATATAAATATATATATATATATATATATATATATATATATATATATATATATATATATATAAATATATATATATATATATATATATATATATATATATATATATATATTTATATAAATATATATATATATATATATATATATATATATATATATATATATATATATATATATATATATATATATATATATGTATAGGCTGAAAAAATTTTGGTCTACCTACTTAAAGCACATTTTTGTTGGCCAAATTCGACTTTATTTATCAATATAGTCTCCTTCAAGAGCCATACAGTCAGTCCAACTTTTGTAACATTTTTATGCATTTCTTGTAGAAGGATTTGTCTTTGCCTTCAAAATAGTCCTTGCTTTCGGCGGTAACTTCTTCACTGGCACCAAATCTCTTTCCTGCGAGCATTTTTTTGGGGCATACGGTGGATAGAGAAGCAATCTGAACTTCAGTTAATGCAATTTTACCATCATAACAATTGACTTGTGACACGGTGCATTGTCTTGATGAAAAAGCACTTTTTTCTTGTTCATTTGGGTCCGTTTCTTTGCAATTTCTGAATGCAAACCAATAACTTTATATAATATTCGCTATTGATGGTTTTTCCCTTTGCAGCATAGTCGATGAATATTATTCCATGCGCAAAATACAGAGTTCAAAACCTTGCCAGCCGACTGTTGTGTCTATAGTCGCTCCGGGCGGCTTTCACCGGCTGCTGTCCACTCAGCTGATTACCGATTTGATTCCAGTGTATAGTGGTGTATCCATGTTTCATCCATTGTCACATATCGCATGAAAAAAATCATTCTTATTGCGCTTAAACAGGTCCAAACAGCGCTCAAATTATCAACACATTGTTGTTTTTGGTTCACTGTGAGCAAACGTGGTACCTATTTCGAACAGAGCTTTCTCATACCGAAATGTTCTTGCGAAATATGACCAACACGTTCTTTTGATATCTTTAAGGTGTCAGCTATCTCACGCAATTGTACTTTACGGTCATCCAAAACAATTGTGTTGGTTTTTTTAATGTTTTCAGGTATAACCACCTCATTTGGGCGTCCAGAGCGTTCAGCGTTATTTGTATCTGTACGACCGCGTTTAAATTTAGCGTACCAATAAATGATAAGTGATTTTCCAGGGGCAGAGTCCCGTAATACTTATCAAACTATTGCTTTGCTTGATCGGTATTTTTTCCCATCAAAGAACAGAGTTTAATTGAAAATATCAATTGTAACTTGTAAACTAATCTTCGACACGTATCGTTTGAAGGTTGGTACTTCCTAAAAATCATATGGATTTTTTTTGAAAAGGACGACATCTATGTGTCAGACCAAAAACTTTTCAGCCTATATATATAAAATATAATATATATATATATATATATATATATATATATATATATATATATATATATATATATATATATATATATATATATATATATATATATATAAATATATATATATATATATATATATATATATATATATATATATATATATATATATATATATTAACCTTATAACTTTTTTATTTTCTGCGATTTTTTTTATTTCGTATTTTACGGCTAAATTTATATTGATTTCTAGATTAAAATCAGTAATTTATTTATACTAAGCAGAACAATGTGTACAACCAGATTCAGTAAAAGAACGTTAAGCTTAGACTGCATTTAGTTATCATGGAATTTAAAACTAATTGTCCACTTTGCTTTGTATTTTTAACGAAAAAAAAATAAAACAATAATTATTACACAAGAAACTTTAATAGAAAAACCGAGAAATAAGACCTAGAAATACAGAAAGTTCGTAAATTTTAAAATTAGTTTTTATTTTTATTGTTTTAATTACAAATGAAAACTTATTTTCTGATCTTGCACTGCTAAATTTAATAATTTAGTTGGTTAAGTAATACTTTTGTCAATTTAAAATTCTGTTTCTCCAATTTGTCCAGTTTAGAAGTTACACAGAAAAATTATTGTAAAATTCTAAAAACTGTTAAGTTAACTACCGGTTTCACAATCTATTTAACTGATAAATGTGAAGTTTATTTCCGATTTATTTGTCTAATGAAACAACCAGTGGCAGTTTTTAATATTCCAATGAATATTGCTATACTTCATTGTTTTAAATCGTAGTTAGGTTCTCATGTAGATTTCACTTTATCACACATAAAGATGTTTTAACTACTATTATCAGTCCGGGTTTATAACGTCCGCGACGTTGTCCTATTCTTAAATGCCAGTATTTTCTGTCATTACAATTGTCATTACTCGAGTCTCTGTCGCTCATTGATCTTCTTATACCCTGGATCTAGAAATTCGTTAGTCTTCCTCTCCTTCTGTTCCCCGCTGGTATCCACTTCAGCACCTTCCTCGGCAATCTTTCTTCTCCCATCCTCTGAACGTGCCCATACCATAACAAGCCATCTTCTCTCTACATCTTCCGTAATTGTTTCCCCCACATTCATATGTTCTCTAATAATTTCGTTTCTAGTTTTGATGTTCTCGTTGAACGTCGTAGGGCGTTCATTTCTGTGGCTTCTATTTTTTTTCTTATATATTCTTTTATACGCCATGTTTCTGCTCCATACATCAACGTGCTCTTTAACATACATTCATAGATTCTTTTCTTTCTCTCTTTGCCTATTCCTGTACTCCATAATATCCCGTTTAATGCTTTAGTGAACCGTCTGGCTTTGTTCATTCTTAGCTTTATTTCTTTATAATCTGTCCACTCTTTGTTAAAATTTACCCCTAAATATGTATACTCTTCACATGTTTTTATTGTTTCGTTATTGTCTAATTCTATATCTGTTGTTTCATCACCTATACATAAGTACTGTGTTTTTTCCGTATTTATTTGTAAACCTCATTATTCAAATTCTTCCTTCAGTTTCCTCGCTATATATTCTAGATCTTCTCTGTCATTAGCACATACTACTTGATCGTCTGCGAACTGAAGAGTGTATAAGTAGGTGTGGTCATCAACTTGGATACTCATACCATTACATTTCTTTTTCCACCTCCCGAGTGCTTTTGCTACGTAGATCTTGAATAGGGATGGCGAAATACAACAGCCTTGTCGCAAGTCTTTGTTCACAATAAAAGGATCTGATATTTTATTTCCTACTTTTAGTAGGAAAAGATGATTTAACACATAAAAAATATATAGATTCTACAATCTTTTTATATAAAAAAAAATAAAAAGTGAATACATTTTTATCCATATATCATTGAATCGGATTTATTTTGCCACTTAAATTGTTTAGCCTGCGTTGCCACAGGTGTAAATAACTCGTAATGAAGGTAATGAACTGCAATATTTAAGTAAATGTTGATTTCCTCAAAATTAGACAAAAACTAATTACACAGTTCTAGACAATTTTTGGATCCGCTATCACTATTGTGCATCGGTAACATTCTTTTGGCTGAAAGCGAATTGGTTTACGAAATGACTCCAATACAAAAAGTTCCAGAGATTTTCACAACAAAAATTGTAAAAAGTACGGTTTTAGTAATTGGTGCAGTAACATTAGAGGTTTGAGATAAATTGAAATACTCAGCATTATATGCAAAATCTAGATAAAGTAATTAATATTATATAGCAATTAATAAATTCCAAATTGCCTGCTTCTATAATTACCAACTTTTGATTTTAAGGCCCGCGGGACACGAGCTCATGAAAGTCAATTCCACGTGTCAACAGTGGAGCTTCTGCGGGTTGTTGTTGCCCAACTTAATAACTATATATGATAAAATTATTCAAACTGATTTATCAATTTGTTGTTCAATTTATTAAATTATTTATTACTCTGAAAATAAAGTATTTTTTTAAAAAGAACTAAATTAAATAAGAACTATTGAAATTAATTATGTAATATGTGTAAAAGATTTTCGAATGTACTGAACATCTCCTAAAAGAGAATCGTGAAACAACAGTCTCGGCACGAGGAAATGACACGCATATCTAAGCGTATGCAAAGCTTCTAAAATAGAGAATAAATAATTGTAGAATTACATAGTGTCAAATTTTTTATTTCTTTTTATTTTACTTGATATTTTACCTACAATTTATCACACATTTGACATTGTTGACTATAAATTTCAAACGTAAAATATAATTGAACAAAGTGCCATCAAAACCCTACTTTTTTGCGATTTTAATAACGAAAGCTCTTCAGTACTAAACGTTGTAGAGCGATTCTGTAAACGGATACGCTATCTGTAAAATAAGATGTTATCGGAATCACCATATGGGATCCCGGAGCCACAAAAAAAGTAATAATTTGTTGTATTTTGTAACCACATTACTGACTTTATAAATAGAACGAGATGAATGATAGTGGTAAGATTGGGGGGAATTCGTAACTTTATTATGAGCGGAAAGGAGAATTTTTTAGTCTATAGTAGAGTTTATTATCGTCTATATGAAGCTGGAAAGTTTGTTAATTTTGTATAATTTAACTCTTTTTTTTGAAGGTGAACTGATAGAAGATGTATAAAGAATATGGCTTTATTCCAAGTGTTGATGATGTAGCAAATGTTACTACCTGGAACGTATTATCTACAAATGATAATAATGTAACATACTGGAATGAACGGCCAAAGGAATTCAAATATACCGATGTGCCTTTGTTTCTTGTTTTCATATATGTAATAGTTGGGACTACTGGAAATTGTCTAGTTATCTTAGCAATATTACTTAATCGAAACTTGAAAAACCAATCAAACTATCTCCGTTTAAGTCTGGCCTTTGCTGATTTGTTAATCTGTATTTTGGGTTTTCCAGGTAGAATTATCCTCTACCCGCTTGGTAAGTTTTTGTATAAATAAATTGGGGGTGAAGGAATAAGTGCCGTTTAATGATTTTTGTTTTCAGTATATCAGAGTTATGTTTTTAAACATATGGTTATTCTAAAAATGCAAACAATGCATTTTAAGCGCTCAGGTAAAATTTAGACGTCACAGCCTGGCGACGCAACGGACTAAGATGTCGCGAACATAAATTAAAATCAATAATTTTTAGACTACATTAACGTTTATATCGACTTTGGCAATATCTTATCTTTCCATTTTTAGTGTTCCGTACGGAACACTTATAAGATCACTTCGGTGTCTGTCTGTCTGTCTGTCTGTCACACCCGATTTTCTCCGAAACTATTTGACATAGAAAGTTGAAATTTGGTACTAGTATAGGAATTGATGGCCTCATCAGAGCCGTGTAGTTTTGAAAGGTAAATTTTGACTTAAGGGGTTAGTTTTGAGGGATGAAATCGGAAGTGAGAAAAAAATTTTTTTACTAGGTCATCGAGTGTGGTGTCAAATGAAAGCTTGTGAAAACACGAGTAAAAAATATATATATATAATGTAATACTAGCGCACACTTTTCTTTGTATTATTTTTACAAAAACGCGAAAAATCGCTGTCCCCCTACCTTATCTCGAAAAGTACTGATCAAAAAATTTTGAAAAAATTCTGGAACATTATCCACTGGGTATAGATTAAACGAAAATTATCACGAGTGCATTACCTTTAATAATTTTTCTGATATATAAGAAAAAACAAAAATTTCAAGTTCATCACTGTTCAGTAAAGATTGGAAAAGATTGAAAGCTCATTTGGGGTGTGTTTTGTGAAGTCACTGATCATTTTATGCCACCGTAACAAAATTTTTTATTTTAAAAGCAATCAACGTACGGAATACTAATTGTGCAAGTTCAACTTGCACTTGACCGGTTATTTATTTCGTTGTTTCTTTTCACTATCGTCGAGTAGGTAAATTATAATCCGGAACTAAGATACTTTTAAGAACCTCTCTTGTGACAGCGATTAAAAATATAGCTTCATTAACATGAATTACTACATTTGGAATAATTGTTTCGAAAGAATATTTAAATACTGGTTGAGCCCATACACCGTATACACATATTTGAACTGAAACTGAATTTTTAGAAATAGTTGTAGGGGTTTTAGATATATTCAACAAGGAGTTTCGTTAGGAAATGGCTTTTACTACAGATTGTGAGAGTATCTTTTTAAGTCATTTACCTAGAAATGAAAGAAAACGCCAGAGCTAAAAAGCAAATTATTTCTATACATAACTACCCTCTACACTAATAGTCCAGAGTATCTCGAGTGGTTTTATGCCCACCCAAAAAATTCTTTTGTTTGTGCCTGAAAAAAACGAAGCTGCTTTGAACTGATCATCTAAGGAAAATTGCCGAAAAGTGGCAGAGCACTAAATCAAGGGTATCCGTTTCCCTCATTAATGAGAAACTCTTTCAGTGCGCGATACTCCAAATTAATTTCACTCATTTAATTATTGAATAAAACTTCAAAATACAACGATTTCGCAAAAAAAAATTCGTCAAACCGCTACAGTAATTTGATAACTAATCATTTCATTTGTATGACGTAATGTAAATGAACATTTTAGTTGATTACTTTTTGGTTACCCACGAAGTGTGAGGTTGTTAGACCTCCATCGGGCGCCTCCCCAGGTAGCGGACAGGGGAATGCTACTCAGTTATGAGTGGTATCAAGGAAATCAAATACTTGTAGCTGACCAAAACTAGCAATAGGGCACTCTCTTGTCCTCAGGGTGAGAATTCGCCCTTAAAGGCGGATGAACTACATAAGTCGTCAGCGGCATGTGAATGCAGAAGGAAATGGTAAACCACTACGCCAATGATTCAAATTGAATATACCTAGTGAAAAATCATAATGAAGTTCAGAGCAAAAAATTCCAGAGTCCCTAGTCCCCCAATCAGGGGAACAGTTTTGAACACTGCTAAATCAGAAAAGAAAACATTGAAAAACATTAAGAACATAAAAACTCTATACCAGACAGGAAAAGCTCACAATGCGATCCTAGAAATGAAAATACTTGGCATATCTATTATGGGAATCAGTAAGTAAGATGGCCAAGTTCAGGTTCCTGTAGTATGGAAAAATTACAAAACATATTATTCGGGATCAGCCGAAAATAAACATGACTATGGAGTGAGAGTTATAGTCGACAAAGCTACAGCCAAATGCGTCACAAATTGTAAGCCTATTTCAGTCAGAATAATGCTTCTTCAAATAAGAACGAAACCTGTTCCTCTTAACGTCATACAAATATGTGCTCCCACTGCAGATACGAGGCTGGTTTAAAAAGTCCGTGCAAAAATAAAAACTACTTATGTGTTTGGGGTAAACCTTTTTTATTTTTCGACATAGTTCCTTTTAGGCTTATACACTTCGTCCAACGATGTTCTAGTTTATTGATCCCTTCCGAATAATAGGATTTGTCCAAGTCTGATCCATTAGTGTCTGAACCTCCTCGTTTGAATAAAATCTTTGTCCCGCCAGCCTTTTCGTCAAATTGGGGAACAAATAGTAGTCCGACCAAGTCTGGAGAATAGGGGGGATGTGAAACGAGTTGGATTTTGCGACCACAACTGCTGAGGTGTGTGATGGTGCGTTGTCGTGATGGAAAAGGACTTTCTTGTGGGCCAATCGCGGGCGTTTTTCTTGCAGCTCGGTTTTCAAACAGTCCAATAACGATGAATAATATTCACCTGTAATAGTTTTACCCTTTTCCAGATAGTCGAGGATTATTCCTTGCGAATCCCAAAAGACGGTCGCCATAAACTTTCCAGCCGAAGGAATGGTCTTCGCCTTTTTTGGTGCAGATTCCCCCTTGGTAAACCATTGTTTAGATTGTTGTTTGGTCTCAGAAGTATAGTAATGTATCCATGTTTCATCCACAGTGACGAAACGACGCTTAAAGTCCTCCGGATTCTTCTGGAACAGCTGCAAACCATCCTTGCAACACTTTCACACGATTCCGTTTTTGGTCAAGCGTGAGCAATCGCGGCACCCATCTTGCGGATAGCTTTCTCATGTCCAAATGTTTATGCAAAATATTATGTACCCGTTCAGTCGAGATACCCACAGCACTAGCAATCTCACGCACCTTAACTCTTCTGTCATCCATGACAATATCATAGATTTGATCAATGATTTCTGGAGTGGTAACCTCCACAGGCCGTCCAGAACGTTCAGCGTCACTTGTGCCCATATGGCCAGTCCGAAAATTTTGTAACCACTTATAAACTGTTCTAATCGAAGGTGCAGAGTCACCATAATGTTTATCAAGCTTCTCTTTAGTCTCCTGAGGCGTTTTGCCTTTCATAAAGTAATGTTTAATCACCACACGAAATTCTTTTTCGTCCATTTCTTGAAAATCACTCGACTTCCTTGATTCACACGAATGTCAAACACAAAGAAATAGACCAATATGGCTGAAACTTGGTGTGCGTTCATTCAAGAGATGCTACTAACTAAACATGACCTCGATACGCGCCGGTGGTGCCATCTCTCGGACTTTGCACGGACTTTTCAAACCAGCCTCGTAAATAGGACGAAGAGGTCGAGCAATTTTACCAGCAAATAGAAACAATACTAACACGAGATGGGAGACTTCAACTCCAAGATTGGAAGAGGTAGGTCGGGAATTTCCGTCGGACCATATGGTCTAGGTGAAAGGTGACTAAACATTTTCAGTGAAGAAATAGGTTTTGTTATCACTAACATCTTCTTCAACTTACCACCAGAAAGATTATACACGTGGAAGTCCCCACTAGACTCACCAAATCATATCACCAGAAATCAAATTGACTATATTCTAGTAAATAAACGTTTTAGAAATAGTGTTGTATCTGTCAAAACATATCCCAGTGCATATCGCAATGCCCTGGTGGGGGTTCTAAGAATTATCTTGAAAAAGTTAAAAAAAAAAAACAGAAAAACATATACGATATGCGACAACTTAAAGACGAAAATGTATGTTAATAAAGAAATCTGAGACACAGATCTAAACAAAGACATAGAATCTGAAATAGAAAAGTGAAATAACAAGGGGGCTATAGAATAAATATCTATCTATGGAACAAACATATAAAAGGAAAGAATGGATGACAGATAACATTCTAAGACTAATGGAGAAAAGATGGTTACACAAAAACAGAGGTAACAAAAGAGAATATAGCAGACTGCATACACAAATACAGAAAGAAATTCGAACAGCTAAAGATAGGTAAAATGGTGAAAGATGTAAAGGGATAGAGGAGTTGCAGGGAAAGTATGATGGCTTTAATATCTATCGAAAAATCAAAGACTTTACTGGTGAATGGAGAACGAAATCAAATGGACTTTTAACAGATCATCAAGGAAACGTTGTTATCGATAAAGAAGAGAAACTGAAGATATGGCAAGACTATGTTATTTTAGAAAGTTATTTTCTGATGCAAGACCAGATCAGCCACAATGCCGCTCAATAGACTAGTTTGGTCTCTGTATTGCCACCAATGAAGTGCGCATTGCAATAAATCAACTAAACCGGTCCATAGGAATTTCTTAAGGTCTTAGATGAGGATGGGATTAAGTGGCTTACGGTGATCTAGAATAAAATCTATGATTTAGGCAGAATACCAGAAAGCTGGTTAAAGTCTGAGTTTATAACGATCCCAAAAAATAAAAAATGCGAAGAATATTGAACAATTAGCCTCATAGGCCATCTTTTAAAAACATTTCTGAAAATCATTCACAGAAGAATATACAAGTTGTGTGAAGAAAATATGTCAGCTACACAATTCGGTTTTCGTGATACCATGGGAACCAAAGAGGCCTTGTTTTCTATGCAGGTTTTGATTCAGCGATGTAGAGACGTCAATTGTGACATATATTTGTGCTTGATTGACTACCAAAAGGCCTTTGATAGAGTCTAACATCACAAAATGGTCGAAATTCTGAAAGACTTTGGGCTAGATGGAAAGGATCTGCGGATTATTGGCAACGTCTACTAGAACCAGATGGCATTTATTAAAGCAGAAGGGGAGCGCTCAGAAGCAATATTGATTGAGCGTGTATTAAGGCAGGGTTGGGTTTTGTCTACACTATTGTTTAATATAAACTCTGAGCAAATCTTCAGAGATGCACTGGAAGAGGCTGATGAAGGAATACTGCTTAATGGGGAGCGAATAAATAATATTCGTTATGCTGACGATACAGCGATTATGGCTCATAACTTAAAGGGTCTACAATAGTCTATGACAAAAATGAACGAAGTCAGTAATCGATACGGCCTCGAACCTAATATCAGCAAAACAAAGTACATTGTAATCAGCAAGTCTCCGGTTCCTGCTACCTTGTTGATTATTAATAATGAACAAATACAAGAAACTCCACAATATTCATATCTAGGTCCCATGATAAACGAACAAAGGGATCATTCGCAGGAAATTCGTTGCCGTATCAAAAAAAGCTGGAGCAGTGTTCCTCAAAATGACCCCACTTTTCAAAAGCTCAGCAATAAAATTAAGCACGAAAATGAGACTCCTAAGATGTTATGTGTTCAGTATCCTTCTTTATGGTGTGGAATCTTGGACGCTGACTGAAGCTACTTCTAAGAAACTTGAAGCATTTGAATTATGGCTATATCGCAGAATTTTGAAAATTTCTTATACTGACCATATTACCAACGAGGATGTCTTCCGTCGCATCAACAAGAAACTGGAAATTATGGAAACTGTTAATGTAGGTAAATTGGAATACTTAAGACACATAATGAGAAATCCCCACAGATATGGATTACTACAGCAGATACTCCAAGGAAAGGTATGTGGAAAAAGGGGGCCAGGACACAGACGTATCTCCTGGCTAAACAATCTGCGAAATTGCTTCTCAACAAATACTACCGGTCTTTTCGGAGCTGCAGTGAATGAAGTAATAATAGCCAGAATGATTGTGAACATTCGAACCGAATAGGCACTTAGCCGTTAGTTTCTTGTCGAAATTATCAATTAAATCGGTTATTTTTGAAAGAGGATTGGGTGAAATTTTTTTTTTGCTTTACTGCACATAACTGACGTAAAGACATCACAGAGTTGAACCGGGGTATGTGCTGAAGATGGCAATGGGAGTATTTTGATATGAGAAGTTGAGTTCACTGTTGAAAGACGACATTTGATTCCCACCTGATGTTTTTTTCCAATTTGCTAAAAGCTTTCAAAAATGATGGATTCAATTACTTTCATAAGTAAAAGGACAATAAAGTGTTAATTACATGATGTAATCTCTGCATTTATTTTCAGTTAGTTTTATAATAATTCAATAATTTTACGATAGTTTGACTCAGAGGTCACAGCCACCCTCAGAATATATCCAGTTGATAAATGTTACTATATAAAAATAGTGCAGCAAAACATTCCTTCTAAATTTCAAAATGTTACATTTTTAGTCGACTTCTGTTAACAAATATAATAGTTTTAATGGAATTATTCTGTTACATTTTTATATAATAACCTATTCGAATATTTGTAATTTTTAATGAAAATTTTCAACCATCTCAGGTATACAGTTTTAGTTTACACTTTTGAGCAGTAAAAATTGGAATTACTATTGTTATTTCTAATTACTGTTGTGGATAAAATACGAGACAATGGAATAAAAGAGCAGTTTTATTCTGTTAATCTAAATTAATCTTGTGGTCCACTTAATTACTAACAGTAATCCTGTTGTTATAAAATAGTTGAATTACAGCTGTTGCATTACTCAGAGTAATTTAATTACTCCGACAATAATTCAATTACTTCTGCTTACGACACCGTCTCCTCACAAAGGTTGGCAATCCATATAGCTAAACGAATCTTCATTTCTCATTATCTCAGAAAGTATTAACTTTAGGTAGTGGAAAATTTACATAAAAAATGTCATTAAAGTTAACGTACTGTTTAGATGGATTGGATGGTAGGTATAGTGTAGCAGAATCTTCAATTCTCGAAATCTCAGAAAGTATTAACTTTAGGTAGTGGAAAATTTACATAAAAAATGTTTAAAATTGTGTATAGTATATAAATACATTCCGTAAAAATTGTTTTGTGGTTAAACTCTGCCCATGTTTGACTATATACAGTCTGTCAAGTAGGTAGTGGAAAATTTACATAAAAAATGTTTAAAATTGTGTATAGTATATAAATACATTCCGTAAAAATTGTTTTGTGGTTAAACTCTGCACATGTTTGACTATATACAGTCTGTCAAGTAAGAACGTGAGCGCTCGTATTCTTGAAAAAATGTGTTTCAAGAACATTTCTTGTCATCATTGTATTCTTTGGTATACTTACAAAGGCGCAATTACCTTATTAAACTGTCCAATCGCCTCCTGCTTCAATAGTCCCCTGGCATCTTCGAGGCATGCTGTCGACAAGATTTTCTGCTTACACTGCAAATTTTTCGAATCTCGTGAGACAACTGAGTCAAAGTCGTCAGAGTCTTTTCTCTTGAGCTTTCTCTTTACAATGGTCCAAGCGTTTTCAATAGGGTTGGCGTCAGGCGATTGTGAAGGCCACTCTAGTATCTTATCGTGAGCCCAAGCGAGCCGCTTCGCGACATGACTTCCTTTCAGCAAAGGTCTCTGCAACATGGTTCGGAATTTGACATTATGAGCATGAAAATGTTGTTGAATGGTCTCATGGGACACATTCAAATCCAGATTTCTTAATTTTGCCGCTTCTTGAGGCAGCGTCAATTTCGGGTACCGTGAAAATAAAAACACGACTAGTTTTTCGACTTTCAGAGTTACTTTGCCTACCGAGCCACGTTTTGGAAAGTCATCGACATTTTTCGTCTCGTTAAAATAATTTACCAACTTCTTCACAAAGGATATCTATTTTTGAATATCTTTAGCGGCCGCAGGATGTGTCATTTTAGGCCTCTTTGGATGGGAACAAAGAAAGAATCAAACCGACGCGCAAATATGTGACTCATTTTGGATTTTACGTGATTTCGAAGAAAGTTCGGAATCGTCTTATACTTTTACTAAAATGCGTCATAGACAAAGGTTCCCTCTACCGATTTTTTGTTGAATCGCATGAAGCAAAAATGAATTATCGCGGTCAAGTTTTTACTTGACAAACTGTAAGTATATTTGAACATAATATTTTTTAATGTTAAGATAAGATCGTGGCTTTTATTTATTTCTTTTACATTAATTTATTAGAATGCACAAAACAGTTATTGTAAAGCAACTGAAAATAGACAGAAGTCCATATTTCAGCAGTTTACTAGCTGTTCTCTTGCTCATCAAATCCATCCCGAGACGCGTTTCGCCGTATCACGGCTCATCAGTCAGGCTAGGACTGACAAACAAAAGAACGGAATCTACTGGTACTTATCCCAGAAGTTACGGAGTACAACGAATTGTATTAAGTACGCATACCTATTATTTACAATAACTATATATGCCTGAGGAGGATCCCTCGAGAAGCGTTACCTGGTTTTAAGCGTTGCCTGTGTCAACCACTCTATCGCCTCGAAAGCTGCTGTGTCAGCTTTCGATAGAGTAATAGGAATGCTTACCTAATGCAATTCGTTGTATCCTACCATCATACTCTGTAACTTCTGGGATAAGTGCCAGTAGATTCCGTTCTCTTGTTTGTCAATCCTAGCCTGACTGACGAGCCGTGATTCGGTGAAACGCGTCTTAGAATGGATTTGATGAACAAGAGAACAGCTAGTAAACTGCTGAAATATGGACTTCTGTCTATTTTCAGTTGCTTTACAATAACTATATATGCCTGAGGAGGATCCCTCTAAAAGCGCTACCTGTTTTAAGCGTTGACTATATCAAACATTCTGTCGGCTCGAAAGCTGTTGTCAGTTTTCGTTGGAGTAATAGGTATGCGTACTTAATACAATTCGTTCTATCCTACCATCGTAATGCACAAAACAATGAGCGAGTCCTGTTCCAAAAGTCGTATTGATGTAGAAGGCAGATCCGTAAGCTTACTTACCCGTCGTGTATATGGAGTTATTCACTTTATAGTACATAGTATTATACTAATACAAAAATTGCATTTTTAGTTTTAAGGCCTTCACAATTTCCATTATGTTATTTGGAACTTTTCTTCATTGAATTTTTTTTCTTCTCGTCACTGGTACATATGGTTATTATAAGTCTGGATACTTATTTTGCAATAAAACATACTTCAATGGAAAAAGCACACACCAAAAAAGCAAGCATTCTTAAAATCGCTTTAGCGTGGTTGATTGCTTGCGTAACAGCTATTCCATTCCTCATTCCAGTTAGCCTAGGTAAGAATTATATTTTTGTCAATTTAATTACAATAGTACAAAAAATAACATTAAGTATAAATAATTTAACTAACAACATAACCTGTAGTGGACATTTTAAAACGTTGGGGTTGAGTAGGATTAGCCTATATTTGTTTTTAACGTCTAAGGTTAATAACTACAGCCTATTTTTTAGAATCATTAATTACTATTGATTTGTGAATGTGAATGCAATTTCTTCAAAATTTGCTTAATCTTTTCTTAATTAGGATATTTATCGTTCCGTACGGAACACTTAGAAGATGACTTCGGTGTCTGTCTGTCGGTCTGTCCGTCTGTCTGCCTGTCACACCCGATTTTCTCCGAAACTATTTGTCATAGAAAGTTGAAATTTGGTAATAATATAGGACTAGATGGTCTCATAAGAGCCGTGTAGTCTTGAAAGTTAAATTTTGCCTTAAGGGGTTAGTTTTGGGGGATGAAATCGGAAGTGAAAAAAAAATTCTTTTACTAGGTCATCGAGTGTGGTGTCAAATAAAAGCTTGTGAAAACACGAGTATATATATATATATATATATATATATATATATATATATATATACATATATAATGTAATACTGGCGCACACTTTTCTTTGTATTATTATTAAAAAATTGCGGAAAATCGCTGTCCTTATCTCGAAAAGTACTGATCAAATAATTTTGAAAAAATTCTGGAATATTCTCCACGGGGTGTAGATTGAACAAAAATTATCACGAGTGCATTATCTTTAATAATATATCTGGTATATTAAAAAAAAAACAAACATTTCAAGGTCCTCAGTTTTCAGTAAACTTTGTTGAAAACTCATTTGGGGTGTGTTTTGTGAAGTCACTGATCATTTCATACCACCGTTACAATTTTTTTTATTTTAAAAGCAATCAACGTACGGAACACTAATTGTGCAAATTCAACTTGCACTTGTCCGGTTATTTTTTTAAATGTAATCAATTACTACTTAATTCTTGAAACTGTTGCAACAATATGCGCCATTTTGCATTCCGTTCAAAAACAATTTTTTTGTCAGTTTCATTTTATTAAAATATTTTACAAAGTTAGTAGTTAATGTTACGTTGTTAGAATTCAACAATTTCGTTAAGTAGATACAGTAGTATTTGAGTTATCTGACGGATTGACTAACAAAGGTGTTTTACTATAACGTTTTCTGTTTTGATAGAATACAATAAACACATGACTGGTTAATACCTTTTTTAAGTATTACTATTCTTTTATTAAATACAATATAAATTCACCAAAATAAAGTTAATATCAAGAACAAATTTCCTTAAGTAATTTTAACAGCCCCAAGGCTATACGCTCAGTATCACTTAGAACTGCTCAAAATTCTACGTTAGTTAAACAAGTAGATCATTTCAAAAAAGAATTAACGAACATAAAAGAAGTCACATAAAACAAAATAACACCTCTAATTATGCCGACCATTTAATCTTAGAAATCCACAATTTTGGCGAAAATTTTAAAATTGTTCATAATGAATCTAAATTTAAAAAGTTGAATTTCTTAGAAAGTATGGATATTAACAAATATAAGAATAGGAATATTCTGCTGAATCAACAACTTGAAACCAACAACTCTCCGTTATTAAACCATTATAAAAATTAGAAATTAACCCAACCCGATTTACCTAGAACAATAAACAGGATTAAATATTTTGGTTTTTCCAATTGTATATTGTGTATTTATGGTTTTATATTATTGTACCCAATTATATAGTTAGAATTATCTAAGTACACTGAGGATTTTTAAACAGGTAGATCGAAAATACTATATTTAAGGATATGTATTCAGTATTACATTTAGTTTAAAATTCTTATTCGTCAGAAGAAGGCACCGTGTGCCGAAACAATTGTCACGAAAAATAATAATACAGTGAAAATTAAAAAACATTATTAGTGTTTTAATTGTGTTAAGTTACAATGAATTTCCATCAAGTAACGGCTAACTCAGTAAATTTTTTATAAAAATATATGTTTCGGTATTTGGACAACGTTGACGGGTATTACGACCTTCTCGTCGATATCCTTAGAATATGAAAAAGTATAAAATTCCTACTCAGGCGAAGAGGCGAACGATAACAAAAAATTTTAGTTTGAAAGAATGTTCCCAGCTTTTGAGAATCTCTCCTTGCTATGCTTGCAAAATATTCATGCTAAGACCTTATTGCTCCCGAATTAATACCCAGCAAATGGAGTGACGACGCTAGAGGAATGGAGTGCAGGAAATACAATGGTTTTTAGAATTTTATAATTGATTCTATCGATGAATTCAAAAAAAAGAATTTTCAAGTATTTTAATATTGATTGTCATAACTTTAATGGCTTACTTTTGTTCTTGTCAATTTAAAGCCTTAGTTGCTAATAGATCTGTTTGAAAATCATAAATCTAAATTATCAAAGGTACTAGTAAGTCATCTAAAGTTGCTAAGCGGAATAAGACCAGAAAATTGATTTTGAGTTCTGATTAAAGCGATCAAAACGATAACTTGTGTTAAGATTCCCTACTGGTTTTTCTCGACTTTTTATATTAATTTTTCTTGCAAGAACGTTTATTTGGTGATATTTAGAATATAATATATTACATTGATGCAAACGGTAGTTGTAGTTGATAATTGTGTTAGACTTCATGGTAACCAGAGCTCGTAACTTTTAGGTTATTTTAGTAAATCTAGTTGCAAATGAGTGGAGTTGAAAAGAGCCCAGGTTTACGTTCGTAAAAGCTCCTAGAATTCAAGTCTCCTTTAGAAATTAAACAGGGGTATTATTGACGTTAAAGATGGTTTTAATTGCTTTACACCGAAGAATCACGCAGACTATATTCCACTATTTGATTTTTTTTAACATCATAGCACACATGCTGCAAGGAAATTCCTAAAACGCTACAAGAGCTACGTTAAAAAGCAACTCATGTTGGCCTTAATTGCTGTAGATTATCATAGGTGGGAAACACAATCCTGGGCAAATCATTGCAAAGTGATGATGTTCATATAAAAGACTACTTGAAAAGGGCTCTGTGTGGAGTCGCAAGTTGAACCTCATATGGACGTGAACTATTAGGCAGACGTGTATTCCTATCTTACACCACTCTGGGAGGAATTAAGCGGGCTACATCCATCGAGCACTTTCCATGAAAATACTTGTAGAATAGACTCAAATCGCCAAACGTTCCATGTTCCAAGGAGTCAAGGTTGCTGGTGAGTTCTGGGTCTCCAATCGGGAGAACTGCTGTCTTTTGAATAGAATCCAATAAATGCAGTGTATGTTTTGAAGTAGAGCCCTAAACGTGAAAGTAGTATTTCATCGTTGGTCGAATTTTAAATTTGTACAGATGAACAGTTGTGGAGTGTAGTGCTTTCTGCTTCGAAATAATATTCCCTTGAGAAGCTCTCTTTGCTATGTATGTAACATGTTTGTACTAAGACATATTTGCTTCCAATTTAAGCCCAGCAAATTGAGTAACACTGCTAGAGGAATGGAGTGTCCCGACATAACTATGTTGGGCTCAGCAACGTTAACCTTTTTAGAAAAAACTGTCGCCTGGGTTCTTATGGCATTATATTCTACTTAGTTAATTTCACATCAAGATAGAATTTCTTCCAGGTCCTTGTTAAGTTAAACAACTTCATACTGCTATTCATGCAAATATCCCCAATATTTGCATGGATAACCGAGATTCGAGCGTACAAAGGAAATGAAGAAATAAGCATCCTGTACTTTCCAGTAGATCGTTAATGTGAATAAGAAAGATAGTAGGAGACAGTATGGGGCCTTCGAGCACACTGGTGTTGATAGTCTAGCTATTAGAAGGAAATCTGATGACTGCCACTCGTAAGGACGTTTGAGATATACCATAAGAGCCCAGCTTTGTTAAACAATCCATCAGGTATAACACAGTTGAATGCCTTGGATATATCCATTGCAACGAAAGCCATATTGATGAACCCTTCTAGCTATTTTAGACCATGCCGATTGATAGCATCTTTCATAATTTCCGATATTATTGAAAGCCGTACGTCTAGTCGATAGTTGTTCGACTGAACTATAGTTCATTTATAGTACAGTAGAAAGGAAATACTCCCTGTCTGTAGGATAGATTGAAAAGTCTACAGAGAACTGAGTTCGCTCACGCTCTTTGAGTATTATGTGAGGTATTCGATTAGTGCTAGAAGCTAATCTAGCTTCATTAACGCTGTCTAAAGACAATATCGGGCATCCTTGACTACACTATGGAAATAGTTAGTGGTGTCTTTCGTTGGAAATCGACAGTAGATTGTGAAGCAAAGAGTTCTGAAACAAGTTGGCTTTCTCAACTGGTTGGTGAATTTAGTGACTGACCAAAAGGACGTATAATTGTTCAGGAATGCTTGTGTGTCTCCTTAATTGCAGTTCTCCCAGGTACGCCATTATCTGTAGGCCAGATGTTTTGAAGCAACAGCTTCTTTCCATTTTCGGTCAAATCAAGGCTTGTCGTTGGAAGGGCATTTCTTCGAAAAAGGAACGTAAGCTTCCATACCAGCCAAAATGACACTAAAAATCAGTGGATCGTCGGATCTAAAACAAGGAAAAGTGCGAAAATATTTCATGAGTCCTTTCCAGTTAGCAGATTTGTAGTACCCAATCTTGTACAGTTTAGGCACTTCTCTGTCACTGATCGATAGGATACCTAATGTCAAAAGCAGTTTATTGTCCAGAAATCTTATGGTGATAGTGTAAATCTCTGGATTGGTGGATAAAAACAGGTCAAGAAAACAAGGAACCGTGTTGCCACAACTGATTGAGAATGATTTCGTTTCACCACCTTGTTCATTTATCGTATTTGAATATTTAAGCTAGTTTATGTTGTGGATATTATAGTCGCTCAGGATGGCAAATAATTCCATCACTCTTAATTATATGTTTTGGAAGTTTAACCTCTTTTATATTTATTATATTTAGTATTTTCAAATTAACATCGGCCATGTACAATTCAAGAACTTTTTTTTAACATAAATTTTTTGTCACAATTTTTTAATGCATTAAGAAGTAGTAAGACTTTTTTATAGACTGTTTTGCAAGAAGGAAAAGTATTATATGTTTTACTAGAAGTAACAGAAAAAACTGACGAGGAATTTTTAATAAGTTATATACTCCGGTATCTATGTCATTGTTGGAGAGCTTAATGTGAACGTGCAAGTTGGAATATTTCTCGGCTTGCTTTTAACCCTGTTCTAAATTATTCTGCAGTAATTATCCGAATTGAGAGAATAACAAGTACAGTGCAAGGAGGAACAATAGCAAAAATAAGAGATTTGAAGCTTCCGTAAAAAAGTCTCATAAAGAAAGAACAAGAAAGAAGCTCATAGTAGATAAACCGGCAAAGGTTTAAATTTAAATGGAGCAGGGAATCAATTGAATGTGGCCCACGTTCAGGGAGACCAACGAAGATATTTTCTAAGGAGACAGCCGACAATGGAACTTATAAGTTGCATGATCCTGGTAACACAGTATCGTTCACAATATCATCCGTATACTCTTAATATCAGGGGTCAGTTACAGATGGCTGCCACTCTTGAAAAGAGAGCAGGCAATATTGCCTAGGAAATTTAGATACACTGGGAGCAAACCTTAACTTCTGTTGAAGAATTGCTATGAGGGATGGAACATGAGCCCACCAACGTGTTCCTGAGATCAAACAAGATTCCATGCAGTGAAAACATAGAGAGTTTCTAACACCCATATAGTTTCTTGGGCAACATCATCTGCTGAAAGAATTATGGCAACAATAGGTAGAACATAAAAGGTGTTCGGCTCATAGAATTAATTCCACACAAGGCTCTCAAACAAACACGTTGTGTGTGTCGGCTGATGTGTTGCTGTTTCGTGATAGTATACCAGCATACAAGTTATGCATTTTGCAAGCTGCTTTAATATAACGTGTTTTTATAGGGCTAATCCATCTGGCCTATCCAAATATGGCTCCCAGCGACTACTTTTATTGCCGAGCTGAAGAAATTTTTGAATTAACTACATTTTTCCGAGGACAGCATAACCAAGGAAATTGTAATGGGGTTTTGTACAGCCGAGACGTTTTTTCTTTATCCTATTCTCAGGGTATTCGTTTTCTGGTAAATTCCACTGAAATATAACGATTCCAGTTTCATCATCACATTTTTTTTCATGTTTAACCAGATAATTTATTGAACGTCACTCCCAGGTCGAAATAATGAACTTAGGAAATTTCAAAAATTATTATCTTGTTCTTAATATAGTACATTATTTACCATAAATTGTCTCTCTACCTATTTGAACAGTTACGCAAACATAATAAACATAGAGTTTGTAGAGTTTTTAAAGAATTTTTAGTTTTGGTTGAAATCGAAAACAATCGTGCCTCGCGTTTTTGACGTATGACATAAACTTTATGTTGTTTTGAATGGAGCCTTTTGTATATTATTCTTTAGTTTTATACAAATCTTAATTCAAGAGTATATATTTTTAAGGTGTGCAAAATAAGGAAAAATACGTGCTTTCTGACTTCGGCGAAGTTGATTATGCCCGATTGATAACAACAAAAATTAACGCTAGTATTTCGTTATATTAAGAGTTTTGTCTTAGTTACATTAGTATAAAAATTGTTTTTTTTCGAGTGAAAATGGGATATATGCATAATAATCATTAAAAATGGTCATAACAAAAGATAAGCAGAATGAGAATATACAATAATTTATGAAAAGCTATCTTCATACATTTCCAATAAACACAATGTTGAAACAAAGAAAAATATAAAAAGGTATAAACTTCTAAACACTAAGAATAAAAATATACATTTGATTTTAAACATACAATAATATATTGTTACTATTACAGATAAACGAAAACTGAATACTATTTTAAATACTAAACATGTCCCATATTTTGTACGAAGCATTTCGTATAATTTTTTTTGCCTTTCTATAGCTGCAAAATTATTTCTTGACCTTAATCATTTAAAATTGCTTGCTCCTATAGAATTTTCTCCTTTAGACAATCTACTGCCAAGTTTCTGTCATATTATAATTTATCTTTTAAATATTACCATAAAAAAGCTTTCAACACAGGTAAATCAGGGTAAATGGGTGGCCATCCATTTGTTTTAAAGCTGGTAATTCATCAAGGGAACGTTGCGTTAAAAAATCGTTTACTACGAGTCCCTATTATTATATAGTATCAAATTTTCAACAAATTTTTCTATTGTTTCCAAGAGTATTGTACCATTTAAATTTCTATTGAGAAATATTAATCTTATAACTTTATTGTTCAAAATACTGCACCAAAGCTGAAAAGATTGATGACAAAAGTATTATATTTCTTTATCACTCGTGAGTTTTCGTTAGCCCTCCAATAAAATTTTGACTATTGAGAAAACTGATCACTAAACAGTTTTAATTAACATTTGCTCATCTGGTTCCATACGTTACATTATCTTCTGATAAAAGCCTGAAATCAATTTTTAGTGTTTCTGAGTAAACTACTGCAATAGTAATGCATATGTAGGTGATAACCATGTTTCTGTAAAGTATTTTGAATTCTGTACTATATCTTGTCAAAATCTTTAACAGCATCTGTTATAGAACGTAATTCACCTTGAAATTATCGTAATTTTTTCCTGTTTGAGTTGTTCGTTTCTTCCGGTTCAAGGTTGTTTCAGTAAAGATGTAATTATATATTTTTGGAAATGTTTTTAAGCGAGAGATTTTTCTTTGCTTTATAAAATATTTATAAAAATTCTTATTTTTATAAATATTTCGCGTATATCCTTTTGTTCACTTTCCGGAAACACTATTTTTATAATAATACTTAATTTTAACTTACTGTTATAAAAATTCTTAATACAAACATGCCCTTATGCGTTATTTTTAAAGGTTCGAACTTCGTCAAATTTAAAAAAAGATTTTTCTTTCCTTATTTTTCACAATAACACCATAAAAATTTATATTGGCGTAGTTGGAATTATACTGAAAACTAGTACACAGGGTGCTCTATTTACAAAATTAAAGTTCTTTAAAATTCTTTAAAAACGCTACATCTACTATGTTTAGCATTTTGCCTAGTCCATTAAATAAGAGAGTTAGAGTGTGGATCGATTTACCAGAGCAACCCTTAACAATGCTCTCTCGTTTTAACCCAACTGTACAGGGACTTTTTTTTAATGTCTCACCTAATTCACTATTTCCTTATATCTATACGAAAAAAAAACTTTAAGCACTAAACTTAGCTTTCCCTGAAGAAACTAGATATAACACACAATTTGTCACTTGTCAAAGTTAACACTTTACAAAGCCAACTAAAATTTTTTAAATGGCACCCTTTACATATTAGCACACCATTAAATAGCATTTTTCAGTTCATTTACAAAAGTATATAACATTTGATAATCAAAAAAATATTTAACAAGTTAACTTAGTTTTATGTGAAGAAGCAATACATGATAATAAAAAATGTCACTTGTCCAATTTGACAGATTACAAAGTGAATTGAGATTTTTTAAATGACATCCTCTACTCGTACATATGAGAACATCATTAAATAGTATTTTTTTGCCTGTTTACTAGCATATATAACCCCTGACATTTATCTTCTGTCGCTACTGATATACAGGGTACTTAAGTTACGAAACCGAGTTTTAATTTTTAACCGGCTCACCTGTTTTAAGAGCTATGGCATAACAAAAAACTTCTTTTACTAGTTAACTTAGTTTTTGTGAAGAAGCCATACATGATAACAATAAATTTGAACTGTTAAAATTTGAGACATTACAAATTCCACTAGGACTTTTTAAATGGAACCCTCTACTTACAAGCAAAGCTATTAAATAGCATTTTTCAGTCTATTAACGAAAATATACAATTCTTGATATTTCCTTCCATTCGTTACCGATGTACAGAATATTCAAGTTATTGAACGGAATTTTAACCTTTCAGTGGCTCTCCCGATTTGCTAGTTTCCTCTTTGGCATATCAAGATATTTTTTTAACTACTTAACTTTTGTGAAGAAGCCAAATATAAAATCAGAAAATATCTTTATAGAGCCAATTATTTATTTAAATGGCATACTTTACATATCAGCATGTCATTAAATAACATTTTTCAGTCCGTCTACAAAAATTAATCCAGTGAGTCACTTAAAAGTTAAAATTCTGTTCAATAAAGGGAATGACCTGTATATCGGTAACGACTTAAAATAAATACCAAGAGATGGACTAAAAGATGCTGTTTAATAGTTTGCTGGAGAAGGTGCCATTTAAAAAAATCATAACTGGCTTTATAAACTGTCAAATTTGACAAGTTACAAATTGAGTGTTATATATAGCTTTTTTTCAGTACTGAAATATTTTTTTTTTGGTATATTCAATAGGATAATAGTGAATTAGGAGAGGCACTTAAAAAAATATCCCTGTACAGGGTGGGCCAAATTGGACACTTTTAAAGGTAAACTCGTTTATCTAAAGGAGATAGACGAAAACTGATGTCGGTGTCTGAGGCTCAATTTTTATGGTAAACTTAATGGTGAAAACCGCATATCGATATAATAATAATAATAATAATAATAATAATAATAATAATAATAATCCTTAATAAACCTTCACATCGGTTACATAGACTATAAAAAAGCCTTCGACTCCATACCCCACAGCTGGTTAATCAGGGCCCTAGAAATCTATAAAATCAACCAACACCTCAGGCAGTTTCTCGCGCCAAATTATGAAAACATGGAAAACCAAAATACGCCTAGAAACACAAACCGAACGGATCCAAACAGAAGAGCTGTACATCAGACGGGGTATATTTCAGGGAGACTCGCTCAGTGCTCTATGGTTTTGCCTCTGTCTCAATCCACTCTCAAATATACTAAACAGAACAGAGCATGGCTTCAATATCAGACACCAAAAAGAGAATCAACATAAAATAAACCACCTCCTATACATGGACGACATAAAACTCTACGCTGCCACACAAACACAGCTGAAAGAACTCCTCAAAATCACAGAAATATTCACCTTAGATGTCAATATGGAATTTGGTATAAGTAAATGCAAAGTGCTCCACATCAACAAAGGCCAATGGAAGCACCACCATGAGACAGAAACCATCAACAATGAAACGCTCGATAACATGTTCGATAATGAAACATACAAATATCTAGGCTTCCAACAAAGCACCAAACTCAACCACACTCATCATCAAAACAGAGCTCAGAACCGAATTCAAAAACAGACTGACGAAACTTTTGCAAACAAAACTCAACTCTAAGAATCTCACTAAAGCCATCAACACGTTCGCTATACCTATACTCACATATTCATTTGGTATCATCAAATGGTCACAAACAGACATAGAAAATATTCACATCCTTATACGATCTCAATTCACCAAATACAGGAAATTACACCCCAACGCATGCAAAGAAAGACTTACCATCGAGAAGAAGGCAGGAGGAAGAGGAATTATAGACATCAGATCATTACACACAAAACAAATACAAACACTTAGGAAATTCTTTCGCAGCAAGCAAACCAGCCTCCACACAGCGACAGTGAAAGCAGACAAAAACTACACACCTCTCGACTTAGCCCGGGCAGACCACTCAGCAGACACACACAGTCACACCCAATTACAACAGGAGAAGAAGAAAACGTGGTCAGAGAAAACACTCCACGGAAAACACAGATACCACATAGAACAAGACCACGTAAATAAAAAACAATCATACACCTGGTTACGGGATGGGCAGCTATTCCCTGAGACTGAAGGCTTCTTACTTGCCATCCAGGATAAAGTCATATTAACCAGAAACTACCAAAGCATATCATCAAAGACCCGACTATTGCAGAGGACAGATGTAGGAAATGCCACCAGCAGAAAGAAACAATCGAACACATAACGAGCGGATGTAAAATATTGTCCGGAACGGAGTACACAGCCAGGCATGATTCAGCTGCCAAAGTGGTTCACCAAGCACTGGCTACAACATACAGACTCATAGAGAAAACAGATCCCTACTACAAATACACGCCAACATTCATACTTGAAAATGAAGATTACAAGCTCTACTGGGAAATCGGTATCCATACAGATAAAACAGTCTCCGCCAATAGACCCGATATTACTTTTCAGTGCAAAAAAGGAAAAGTCACCTATCTGATTGACATAGCTGTCCCCAACGACACAAACATCCAAGCGAAATACACAGAAAAAATTTCCAAATACACAGACCTTGCAACGGAAATAAAAAGGCTATGGAGACAGGAAAAAGTCATCATTGTCCCCCTCATTATATCAGCCACAGGCCTTACACCAATAACATTCACACCACATTTAGTGCAATTGGGACTCAACACGGACATACACAGAAGCATTCAGAAGTCAATGATTTTGAAAACATGTAACATTGTCAGGTCATTCCTTAATACGGAATGGTAATAGCGTTTGTGCTGACTTGGTTTTGGCCCGTCAGCCAAACATGGAACCACATTGATTAAATGTGAGAAAGAAGAACTTTTTGTAATAATAATAATAATAATAATAAACAGTGATGCGCTGTTACTACACCGCCACCAAACTAGAAACAGTAACATCAGGCTACAGACTGGAACTACACAGACTTTTCTTGACCGAATATCCACATCTGCAATTACTTGTTACAGAACAGAGAGTAATAGACCAAAAAAGAGTTATTACCAAGAACAACCGCCTCACACCTTTCGAATTGCAAACCATCAAAGATACAGTAGCTGCTGAACTGAACACAGACCAACCAAACAATAGAAACAGTAGAGCAGATACCGAACTAGTCTCACATACACAACCACCCAGTCGAAAACAACCCACCACCTAGCAGGAGCATAACTCAAAATAATATTTCAATGCAAATAGCAAGCACCACACGACACCATATCACAGACGACAAAATGAATGACTCACCACCCTCAACAACATCTACACAACATCACCCCGAATCACCTCTCATACAAACACTCAAAGCAGAAATGCAGTCACATCTAGCTCAATGGTCAGGCACCGACCCTACAACAAGAAATCCCATCCCTCGTTTAATCTTCAAACAGAGCACACAGATAATCCTCAGCACAATAAACAAGCACATAATACCACAGTACATAACAGACTTAGGCACGATCGAAGACATTCACACAATAATATATGCAGCAGCAATCACCACTATAACACAAAATAATCAAAAACTCCCGCAACGACAAAGAGACCCCAACAGCAGAAAACCTAAATTTAAATGGCAAATAAGAATAGAAAACAAAATCAGCAACATCAGAAGAGATCTGGGACACCTTACCCAGTTTATGAACGGGAACGCATCCAAACGTGCCACACAGAGTGTAGACAAGATCAAATCTAAATCTCTCAACCGAACACTGCCAGAAATCGTTGATACTTTGAAACAAAAACTATCCGTATATGCTGCAAGACTCCGTAGATACAAAGAATCAAACGAGAGGAAAGACACCAACAACCTATTCCGAAGAAGGCTCGCTCAGCGCTCTATGGTTTTGCCTCTGTCTCAATCCACTCTCAAATATATTAAACAGAACAGAGCATGGCTTCAACATCAGACACCAAAAAGTGAATCAACATAAAATAAACCACCTCCTATATATGGATGACATAAAACTCTACGCTGCCACAAAAACACAGCTGAAAGAACTCCTCAAAATCACAGAAATATTCACCTTAGATGTCAATATGGAATTTGGTATAAGTAAATGCAAAGTGCTCCATATCAACAAAGGCTAGTGGAAGGGCCACCGTGAGACAGAAAATATCAACAATGAAACACTCGATAACATGTTTGACAAAGAAACATACAAATATCTAGGCTTCCAACAAAGCACCAAACTCAACCACACTCACAACAAAACAGAGCTCAGAACCGAATTCCAAAACAAACTGACGAAACTTTTACAAACAAAACTCCACTCTAAGAGTCTCACTAAAGCCATCAACACGTTCGCTATACCTATACTCACATATTCATTTGGTATCATCAAATGGTCACAAACAGACATAGAAAATATTCACATCCTTATACGATCTCAATTCACCAAATACAGGAAATTACACCCCGACGCATGCAAAGAAAGACTTGCCATCGAGAGGAAGGCGGGAGGAAGAGGAATTATAGACATCAGATCATTACACACAAAACAAATACAAGCACTTAGGAAATTCTTTCACACCAAGCAAACCAGCCTCCACACAGCAACAGTCAAAGCAGAAAAAAACTATACCCCACTCGACTTATCTCGGGTAGAACACCCAGCAGATACACACAGTCACACCCAATTACAACAGGAAAAGATGAAAACGTGGTCAGAAAAAACACTCCACGGAAAACACAGATACCACATAGAACAAGACCACCTAAATAAAAACCAATCATACACCTGGCTGCGGGATGGGCAGCTATTCCCGGAAACAGAAGGCTTCTTACTTGCTATCCAGGATAAAGTCATATTAACTAGAAACTACCAAAAGCATATAATCAAAGACCTAATTATTACAGAAGACAGATGCAGAAAATGCCACCAGCAGAAAGAAACGATCGAACACATAACAAGCGGATGTAAAATATTAGCCGGAACGGAATACACAGCCAGACATGACTCAGCGGCAAAAGTAGTTCACCAAGCAATAGCCACAACATACAAGCTCATAGAAAAACACCGATCCCTACTACAAATACACACCAACATCCGTACTTGAAAATGAAGACTACAAACTCTACTGGGACATCAGTATCCATACAGATAAAACAGTCTCCGCCAATAGACCCGATATTACTTTTCAGTGCAAAAAAGAAAAAGTCACCTATCTAATTGACATAGCTGTCCCCAACGACACAAACATCCAAACGAAATACACAGAAATAATTTCCAAATACACAGACATTGCAACGGAAATAAAAAGGCTATGGAAACAAGAAAAAGTCATCATTGTCCCCCTCATTATATCAGCCACAGGCCTTACACCAACAACATTCACACCACACTTAGTACAATTAGGACTCAACACAAACATACACAAAAACATTCAGAAGTCAGTGATTTTGAAAACATGTAACATTGTCAGGTCATTCCTTAATACACTATGGTAATGCGTTTGTGCTGACTTGGTTTACGCCCGTCAGCCAAACATGGAACCAGATTGACCAAATGTGAGAAAGAAGAACTTTTCCGTAATAATAATAATAATAATAATAATAAAAGTGTTGTGCCGGCGAGTAAGCCGACACCCACCAAGGCGGGAAAGTCACAGCAACGCATGAGTTGCACCACAGGAATCAATGAACACGCCATGCGTTGCTGACCTGACAAAGAAATCACTGACAAGAGAATCACTCGCCGCTTGGACCCACCACCACCAATCCCAAGCACAACCGACGTAGATGCGGGACAAATACAACCACCAACGCCAGGCCAAAGCGCGTATGTTTTGCAAGGACAACATGCAACTACCAAGGCTGGCAAACCAAGACAGCGGTTAAAGTGGACAGATGAAATGAATAGAACAGTGATGCGCTGTTACTACACCGCCACCAAACTAGAAACAGTGACATCAGGCTACAGACTGGAACTACACAGACTTTTTTTGACCGAATATCCACATCTGCAATTACTTGTTACAGAACAGAGAGTAATAGACCAAAAAAGAGTTATTACCAAGAACAATCGCCTCACACCTTTCGAATTGCAAACCATCAAAGACACAGTAGCTGCTAAACTGAACACAGACCAAGTAGCTGCTGAACTGAACACAGACCAACTAAACAATAGAAACAGTAAAGCAGATACCGAACCAATCTCACACACACAACCACCCAGTCGAAAACAACAAGACTCACCACCCAGCAGGAGCATAACTCAAAATAATATTTCAAAGCAAATAGCAAGCACCACACGACACCATATCACAGACGACAAAAGAATGACTCACCACTCTCAACAACATCTACACAACATCACCCCGAATCACCTCTCATACAAACACTCAAAGCAGAAATGCAGTCACATCTAGCTCGATGGTCAGGCACCGACCCTACAACAAGAAATCCCATCCCTCGTTTGATTTTCAAACAGAACACACAAATAATCCTCAACACAATAAACAAGCACATAATACCACAGTACATAACAGACTTAAGCACGATCGAAGACGTTCACACAATAATATTTGCAGCAGTAATCACCACTATAACACAAAATAATCAAAACTCCCGCAACGACAAAGAGACCCCAACAGCAGAAAACCTAAATTTAAAAGGCAAATAAGAATAGAAAACAAAAAATCAACAACATCAGAAGAGATCTGGGACACCTTACCCAGTTTATGAACGGGAACGCATCCAAACGTGTCACACAGGGTGTAGACAAGATCAAATCTAAATCTCTCAACCGAACACTGCCAGAAATCGTTGATACTTTGAAACAAAAACTATTCGTATATGCTGCAAGACTCCGTAGATACAAAGAATCAAACGAGAGGAAAGACACCAACAACCTCTTCCGAAGAAGCGAAAAACAGTTCTACCGAGAAACTATGTACAACGAGCAGACAGTAGTAACTGAACCACCAAACAAACAAGAACTCGCAGATTATTGGAAAACTGTCTGGTCAGAACCCAAACTACATAATAATAAACACCCCCTGGATCAAAGCCGAAGAGGATAAACACAAACGTGTGACAGAACAAGAAAATTCCACACTAACTACAGAAGAAATTACAGAAACAATCAAAACACACACAACTGGAAATGTCCTGGAATAGACAATATACAAAACTTCTGGTACAAACAGTTTACCACCACACACGAAGCACTCACACACCAAATCAACAAAGTCATTCTACAACCACACACATTTCCCACTTTTCTTACACAAGGAATAACATACGTTAAACCCAAAAGCTCAGATACCACAAACCCGTCAAACTACCGACCTATCACCTGTCTTCCAACCCTATACAAGATCATCACAGCCGTAATTTCCAAGAAAATAGAACAACATCTAACAGACAACAATATTATCACAGAAGAGCAGAAGGGATGTAGGAAAAATAGTCGAGGATGCAAAGAGCAGCGGATCATAGATAGCGTGATTATGGGACAAACCAGAAAAAACACAGAAACCTTCACATCGGTTACATAGACTATAAAAATGCCTTCGACTCCATACCCCACAGCTGGTTAATCAGAGCCCTAGAAATCTATAAAATCAGCCAACACCTCAGGCAATTTCTAGCGCAAATTATGAAAACATGAAAAAAACAAAATACGCCTAGAAACACAAACCGAACGCATCCAAACAGAAGAGCTGTACATCAGACGGGGTATATTTCAGGGAGACTCGCTCAGCGCTCTATGGTTTTGCCTCTGTCTCAATCCACTCTCAAATATACTAAACAGAACAGAGCATGGCTTCAATATCAGACACCAAAAAGTGAATCAACATAAAATAAACCACCTCCTATATATGGATGACATAAAACTCTACGCTGACACAAAAACACAGCTGAAAGAACTCCTCAAAATCACAGAAATATTCACCTTAGATATCAATATGGAATTTGGTATAAGTAAATGCAAAGTGCTCCACATCAACAAAGGCCAATGGAAGTACCACCATGAGACAGAAACCATCAACAATGAAACACTCCATAACATGTTCGACAAAGAATCTAGGCTTCCAACAAAGCACCAAACTCAACCATACTCACATCAAAACAGAGCTCAGAACCGAATTCAAGAACAGACTGACGAAACTTTTACAAACAAAACTCAACTCCAAATATCTCACTAAAGCCATCAACACGTTCGCTATACCTATACTCACATATTCATTTGGTATCATCAAATGGTCACAAACAGACATAGAAAATATTCACATCCTTATATGATCTCAATTCACCAAATACAGGAAACTACACCCCAACGCATGCAAAGAAAGACTTACCATCGAGAGGAAAGCAGGAGGAAGAGGAATTATAGACATTAGATCATTACACACAAAACAAATACAACCACTTAGGAAATTCTTTCACACCAAGCAAACCAGCCTTCACACAGCAACAGTCAAAGCAGACAAAAACTATACCCCACTCGACTTATCTCTGGTAGACCACCCAGCAGATACACACAGTCACATCCAATTACAACAGGAAAAGATGAAAACGTGGTCAGAAGAAAACACTCCACGGAAAACACAGATACCACATAGAACAAGACCACGTAAATAAAAAACAATCATACACCTGGTTACGGGATGGGGCGAAACAGAAGGCTTCTTACTTGCCATCCAGGATAAAGTCATATTAACCAGAAACTACCAAAAGCATATCATCAAAGATCCGACTATTGCAGAGGACAGATGTAGGAAATGCCACCAACAGAAAGAAACGATCGAACACATAACGAGCGGATGTAAAATATTGGCCGGAACAGAGTACACAGCCAGGCATGATTCAGCTGCCAAAGTGGTTCACCAAGCACTAGCCACAACATACAATCTCATAGAAAACACAGATCTATACTACAAATACACACCAACATCCATACTTGAAAATAAAGATTACAAGCTCTACTGGGACATCAGTATCCATACAGATAAAACAGTCTCCGGCAATAGACCCGATATTACTTTTCAGTGCAAAAAAGGAAAAGTCACCTATCTAATTGACATAGCCGTCCCCAACTGCACAAACATCCAAACGAAATACACAGAAAAAATTTCCAAATACACAGACCTTGCAACGGAAATAAAAAGGCTATGGAAACAAGAAAAAGTCATCATTGTCCCCCTCATTATATCAACCACAGGCCTTACACCAATAACATTCACACCACATTTGGTACAATTAGGACTCAACACAAACATACACAGAAACATTCAGAAGTCAGTGATTTTGAAAACATGTAACATTGTCAGGTCATTCCTTAATACATAATGGTAATAGCGTTTGTGCTGACTTGGCTTTGGCCCGTCAGCCAAACAAAAAAGAACCTTTTTGTAACAATAATAATAATAATAATAACCTCTCAGGGGCTAGGGGAATCCCAGGATTCTCCTAGTACGGGCTTTGACGATCCCGAGGTACCTGAGTCATGTTGTGCTGCTTTGTGTTGTCAAGATTATGTGTAATAAAAACGCAATCTTAAGGTGTTTACTGTGCCGAGAAGATGAATGGCTCAGCGTTTATGAGTCGCGAACGGTTCCCCCGGATACCGGGCGCCCTCCGGGAGTAAGTAGCCTTGCTGTGGCATCCAGGCTCTGCCGCAGTCGACCCTTCTTTCCTAGGATACTCGTGGGAATACTATGTCAAATAATAATAATTATAATAATGAAAATGGAAGGGTGTTGCGGAGGCGGACCTCTGTCGTACAAACAGCTATAGCAACACCACAACAACAACAACCACAGACGAACCAAACGACCGCCTCAGCCAAAACTACTTCCGATAGTTTTACCAGATCCGACATTGTAGGTGATGGAAATTGCCTTTTCCGTGCAGTTAGCTTACATTTATATGGCCACCAAAACCATCATGAGAAACTCCGAGAGGTTGCTCTAAGATATTTACAAAACTGGTCGGAACTTCACACATTTTCATTAATTGAAGTCGACGATATAAAAGACTTCAATAACTACTGTAATTATATGAGGAAAAATGGCACCTATGGAACGAGCCTAGAGATACTTGCCCTCTCGGAAACACAAAATAGCAACTTTCATATCTTCTCAAAACAACTAAGAACAAGACATACAAAAATAACTTTTACGGACAGACCAACAATAATAAGTACGGGAAAATACAGCAAAACCATTTACCTTCTACTAACAGGCACCCCAATGTCGGGACACTTTGAGCTTCTGACACCACAAAACATTGAAAACATTCCAGAGAACAGCAGACCAATAAAAGAAGCATCGGGCGAGCGACGTAACTGTCGAGGACGTCGCGGTAAATGGCAGCTCGACCAAAACGATGAAGACCAGGCAACCGAAAATGGACCTGCCAAAGTGTTGTGTCGGCGACTAAGCCGACACCCACCAAGACGGGAAAATCACAGTAGCGCATGAGTTGCACCACAGGAATCAACGAATACGCCATGCGTTGCTGTAATGAAAACACAAAACCTGACAAAGAAATCACTGAGAAGAGAATCACTCGCCGCTTGGACCCACCAACATCAATCCCAAGCGCAACCGACGTAGATGCGGGACAAACACAACCACCAAAGGCAGGCCAGGGCCCGTATGTTTTGCAAGGACAACACGCAACTACCAAGGCTGGAAAACCAAGACAGCGGTTAAAGTGGACGGATGAGATGAATAGGACGGTGATGCGCTGTTACTACACCGCCACCAAACTCGAAACAATAACATCGGGCTACAGACCGGAACTGCACAGACTTTTCTTGACCGAATATCCACATCTGCAATTACTTGTTTCAGAACAGAGAGTAATAGACCAAAAAAGAGTTATTACCAAGAACAATCGTCTCACACCTCTCGAATTGCAAACCATCAAGGACGCAGTGGCTGTTGAACTGAACACAGACCAACCAAACAATAGAAACAATAAAGTTGATACCAAACCAGCCTCACACACACAACCACCCAGTCGAACACAACAAGACCCACCACCCAGGAGGAGCATAATGCAAAATAATATTGCGTGTACCGCGCAACACCATATCACAGACAACAACATGAATCACTCGCCACCCTCAACAACATCCACACAACATCACCTCGAATCACCTCTCATACAAACACTCAAAGCAAAAATGGAGTCACATCTAGCTCAATGGTCAGGCACCGACCCCACAACAAGAAATCCCATCCCTCGTTTAATTTTCAAACAGAGCACCCAACCAATCCTCAACACACTAAACAAGTACATAATACCTCGGTATATAACAGACTTAAGCACAATCGAAGACATTCACACAATAATATACGCAGCAGCAATCACCACTCTAACACAAAATAATCAAAAACTCCCTAAACGACAAGGAAACCCCAACAGGACAAAACCAAAATTCAAATGGCAAATAAGAATAGAAAACAAAATCAACAACATCAGGAGAGATCTAGGACATCTTACCCAGTTTATAAGCGGGAACGCGTCCAAACGTGTTACACAGGGGGCAAACAAGATCAAATCTAAGTCTCCCAACAGAACACTGCCAGAAATCCTCGATACCTTGAAACAAAAACTATCTGTATATGCCGCAAGACTCCGTAGATACAAAGAATGAAATGAGAGGAAAGACACCAATAACCTCTTCCGAAGAAGTGAAAAACAGTTCTACCGGAAAACTATGTACAACAAGCAGATAGCAGTGACTGAACCACCAAACAAACACGAACTCACAGATTATTGGAAAAGTATCTGGTCAGAACCCAAACTACACAATAATAACACCCCCTGGATCAAAGCCGAAGAAAACAAACATAAACATGTGACAGAACAAGAAAATCCCACATTAAATACACAAGAAATTACAGAAACTATCAAACACACACACAACTGGAAATGTCCTGGAATAGACAATATACAAAACTTCTGGTACAAACAGTTTACTACCACACACGAAGCACTCACACACCAAATCAACAAAGCCATTCTGCAACCACACACATTTCCCACTTTCCTTACACAAGGAATAACAAACGTTAAACCCAAAAGCTCAGACACTACAAACCCGTCAAACTACCGACCTATCACCTGTCTTCCAACCCTATACAAGATCATCACAGCCACAATTTCGAAGAAATTAGAACAACACCTAACAGACAACAATATTCTCACAGAAGAGCAGAAGGGATGCAGGAAAAATAGTCGAGGATGCAAAGAGCAGCTGATCATAGATAGCATGATTATGGGACAAACCAGAAAAGAACACAGAAACCTTCACATCGGTTATATAGACTATAAAAGAGCCTTCTACTCCATACCCCACAGCTGGTTAATCAGAGCCTTAGAAATCTATAAAATCAACCAACACCTCAGGCAGTTTCTCGCGCAAAGTATGAAAACATGGAAAACCAAAATACGCCTAGAAACACAAGCCGAACGCATCCAAACAGAAGAGCTGTACATCAGACGGGGTATATTTCAGGGAGACTCGCTCAGCGCTCTGTGGTTTTGCCTCTGTCTCAATCCACTCTCAAATATACTAAACAGAACAGAGCATGGCTTCAATATCAGACACCAAAAAGTGAATCAACATAAAATAAATCACCTCCTATATATGGACGACATAAAACTCTACGCTGCCACACAAACACAGCTGAAAGAACTCCTCAAAATCACAGAAATATTCACCTTAGATGTCAATATGGAATTTGGGATAAGTAAATGCAAAGTGCTCCACATCAACAAAGGCCAATGGAAGTGCCACCATGAGACAGAAACCATCAACAATGAAACACTCGATAACATGTTCGACAAAGAAACATACAAATATCTAAGCTTCCAACAAAGCACCAAACTCAACCACACTCACATCAAAACAGAGCTCAGAACCGAATTCAAAACCAGACTGACGAAACTTTTGCAAACAAAACTCAACTCTAAGAATCTCACTAAAGCCATCAACACGTTCGCTATACCTATACTCACATATTCATTTGGTATCATCAAATGGTCACAAACAGACATAAAAAATATTCACATCCTTATACGATCTCAATTCTCCAAATACAGGAAATTACACCCCAACGCATGCAAAGAAAGACTTACCATCGAGAGGAAGGCAGGAGGAAGAGGAATTATAGACATCAGATCATTACACACAAAACAAATACAAGCACTTAGGAAATTCTTTCACAGCAAGCAAACCAGCCTCCACACAGCGACAGTGAAAGCAGACAAAAAACTACACACCTCTCGACTTATCCCGGACAGACCACTCAGCAGACACACACAGTCACACCCAATTACAACAGGAAAAGATGAAAACACTCCACGGAAAACACAAATACCACATAGAACAAGACCACGTAAATAAAAAACAATCATACACCTGGTTACAGGATGGGCAGCTATTCCCTGAAACAGAAGGCTTCTTACTTGCCATCCAGAATAAAGTCATATTAACCAAAAAACTACCAAAAGCATATCATCAAAGACCCGACTCTTGCAGAGGACAGTTGTAGGAAATGCCACCAGCAGAAAGAAAACGATCGAACACATAACGAGCGGTTGTAAAATATTAGCCGGAGCAGAGTACACAGCCAGGCATGATTCAGCTGCCAATGTAGTTCACCAAGCACTAGCCACAACATACAAACTCATAGAAAACACAGATCCCTACTACAAATACACACCAACATCCATACTTGAAAATAAAGATTACAAACTCTACTGGGACATCAGTATCCATACAGATAAAACAGTCTCCGCCAGTAGACCCGATATTACTTTTCGGTGCAAAAAAGGAAAAGTCACCTATCTAATTGACATAGCTGTCCCCAACGACACAAACATCCAAACGAAATACACAGAAAAAATTTCCAAATAAACAGACCTTGCAACGGAAATAAAAAGGCTATGGAGACAAGAAAAAGTCATCATTGTCCCCCTCATTATATCAGCCACAGGCCTTACACCAATAACATTCACACCACATTTAGTGCAATTAGGACTCAACACAGACATACACAGAAACATTCAGAAGTCAGTGATTTTGAAAACATGTAACATTGTCAGGTCATTCGTTAATACGGAATGGTAATAGCGTTTGTGCTGACTTGGTTTTGGCCCGTCACCAAACATGGAACCACATTGATCAAATGTGAGAAAGAAGAACTTTTTGTAATAAATAATAATAATAATAATAAAAGGTCTTTATTTTTAACTCGGCGAAGTCCAGTTAAGAACTGCTCATCTCAACCGAGCCAGTAGCTAAGCATACAAGATACAAAAAAAAATGCAAAAACAAATAGAAAAATACAAATTCATTAATACAACATTCAAGTAATGCCTAAATACTAAATACAAATACATACAATAACATTACATCATCATAAAGAAAAGAAAATAATAATAACAATAATAATATAAAATAAAAATACAAGATAACATAGTACTTGAAGAAAAAAAAAGAAGAAAACATACAACATACAATAATCAAATAGTAAAACAACAAACATAACGGAATGTACAGAAGTGAAGGAGAAGACAACGGCAATCCATCGCCAAAAGATAGGATTAATAGAAATAAGAATAAAAATAAAAATCAAGCTGCATCCCCGAGGAGAAATTTCTTATAAATTAGTTTGAAATCATTAACTGAGTTGCTTTGAATAGTGTGCGGTACCGAATTGTAAACACTCACTGCAGCACAGCTGAAACATCTTTCAAAGATCGCCTTTCTGTGCTTTGGTATTTCTAAAAGGTGAATATTTCTAGTATTTAAACCGTGCGCATCTACCCGAGGCCTCAATTTCTGTCTAAGATAGAGAGGACAACCCGTTGCCAAGACTCTATAAACAAACACCGCCATCTGCAATTTTCGCCTGCTAAACATATTGAGCCAGCCCAGCCCCACCAATTGAGGATAAACATGATCTCTCTTGCGCAATCCACAAATAAACCTAACACAAGGGTTCTGAATCTTTTGTATTCTGGAACTGGAACGAACTTCGAGGCATGGCCCAAAAACCACATCACTGCGACTTCTAACTCTTGCCTGCTGTTTGTTGGCAATTTAAAAATTAGGTCTTTTAATCTTCCCCAGAGATAGAAGTCCATGGGTGTTAAATCCGGTGACCTGGCCGGCCAACGGTTCGGACCTTGGTTGGCTATCCAGTGGCCGATAAAAAATTACTGATAACTGCAGCGTTATGAGGGGGTGCCCCGTCGTGTTGAAAAAATATATTTCTATGGTCCAGTAACGGCAGTTCATCAACAAGAGGTTCTATTTCCTGCCTTAAAATTTCTAAATATCTCTGAGAGGTGAGTGTTCCTTCGTAAATAAATGGACTTATAACCTGGCCTCTAAAAATTCCTGCCCACACATTAAATCCAAATCTCCCTTGATTTCTTTGCTCCCCAACTAAATGAGGATTTTCTTGAGCCCACGCATAAGAATTTTAACGGTTAAAAATACCTGCATTGCTTACATAAGCTTCGTCTGTCCAAATGCCATTTAATGAAAAATTCGGAACATGGTTACAATTTTCCCGAAACTATTGGCAAAAATCCATACGCCGTTGAAAATCTCCTTTTCTAAGGTGAGGAACTTTTCTTGTCCTATATGGCCTGAATTTGTGCTTCTTCAAAGTACGACTTACGTTAGTTCTTGGTAGTCCAGTGGATTCTTTTAACTGTCGGGTTGAAGTGTTGGGATTATTTCCGATAGTTCCTAAAACTACTATTTCCTTTCCCTGTTTGAGGCATAATTTTTGGGTCGTTTCTTTTCAAGCTGGCCACTATTAACTAGGTTATGTCGCAATCGAGAGAATATATCCTTAAACTGTTGACGCCTCTCTTGATACCGTTCTTGGTACAAATTACTTGCCGCTTCCGAATTTTCTCCGGTTTGTATGAAAAACCCACTATCATATCCCATTTTTCGTAATTTTCAAACTTCATTGCGATTTATTTGACAATTCAATAACTGTTCCTGAAGTAAAATTTGACAGCTACGAGTAAACAATTGAATTAAACCATATGGCCGCTCCGTCCAAAGCCTACTTCACAAAATGTGCATTTAAAACTCGCGTAAAAACCGAAAACCTTTATATTTTGAAGTACATTTAAGCAAAATATTAAGCGTGCTATATTTTTAGAATGGTAATTTAAAGCTCTATTCGAATAAGGAAAAATATATAGGGTATCCCATTTAAAAAATATATTTTTGCGTTAATAACTACTAAAATATTAGTTGTAACAAAATGTAACTTACACTGTTGAATTCCATGTGAAAAAGTACTTATAGAAATCAAAAATTTTCAATAGGAAAAGAATTACAAACATTTTTCCAAAATGCAGATTTTTGAAAAACACTCTGTATATCTGAAACGGTACTAGATATCAGTATGAGATTTTTACCATTGATTTTATTATAAAAATTGAGCCTTAGACGCCGACATCAGTTTTCGTCTATATCCTTTAAATAAAGGGGTTTACCTTTAAAAGTGTCCAATTTGGACCACTCTGTACATTGAAGATCTTTATTTTATATTAAAGAAAATTGTTTTAATATAAATATAAACTTAAATTTACATAAGTTAATGTTACCCTTAATTGCACTAAAAATTTAGATAACCAGGAAAACCAATATAAACCACCAAAATTGAAAAAGGAACTGCTAAAATATGGTTTCAGCAGTTTTTTTTACTGTTCTCTCATCCGCCAATTTATCTCGGAAAGCGTTTTACCGGGTCTCGGCTCATCAATTAAGCTAGGATCGACAGATGAGAGAACAGTGAAAATCTATTGAAATATAAACTCTGTTCAATTTTAGTAATTAATATTGATTTTTATATAAGTGATGTAAAACCATAACTAAATGCGCTGCGTAGGGGTAGGTTCTAAAAGCCCCCGAGAAGGCAGGCATGCCTTCAAAACTAGGTTCACAGCAGCCAGAGATGCAAATTAATGTATTTTACTGATTAAAGTAAACACCTAAATTTATTAGTACGATCGGCCATTAATAACTTTCTCGACATTTCTTTCACCATTTGAGCTAACAATTGACTCCAACGTGAAAAATTATCTGCAAAAATATATAAAGTATAGTCCGCTTTACTCTATTTATACTAGGTGTTTAAAACAGGTATTTCCGTAAATATATTGAATTGTTTGAATTAAAGAAAATGCTAATATAAAAATGTTATCTAAAATATCAAAATGTTTTAGCAATTAGAGCTGGACAGATGAATCAAGATGATCCTGAAACCTGTTTAAAAGTTATGTATAATATGCCACTTTTCAACCTAATATTTTTAAATGAATCTGTGGTACTTTTAACTGGGATTTCCGTTATTGTTGTAACGTTAATACTGATTTCTAGTTTATTCTATAAACTAGCAAAACGCCAAAAGGAAAACTCTGGATTGGTTAAGACTGTAACTTCTAAAAAGTAAGTATTTGGAGACAAAATACAATGTTATTTTGTACAGTCTTTGTCATAATTATAGTCACTTTTTCGGTAGTGAAATAAATGTTTTCCAAAGAATATCGTACCGGCATGGAACAATTTTTCCCAATTAAAATTGCTAATTTTGAGTGTTCCATACGGAATACTTATAAGATCACTTCGCTGTCTCTCTGTCTGCCCGTCTGTCACACTTGATTTGCTCCGAAATTCTTCTGAGATAGAAAGTTGAAATTTGGCACTAATATAGGAATTAATGATGATTAAAAGCAATCAACGTATGGAACATTAATTGCGTAAGTCCAACTTGCACTTGGTCGGTTATTTATATATTGTCTCTTAAACACCACATATAAGTCTTGGAAGATTTTAGAAGATTTTATGTCTACAATCGAGAATATGGTGATCCAAAGAAACATGCTGACTGTGCATAGCTTGTTTCTTTCTGAATATTCTTTATTTACGTGCATAGTATAATGTTATATAAGGATATCCCAATATAGACTAAAACTCATATTGTACAGTGGTCAAACAGGTTTGCAGTAGATGGGAAAAACTTTCTATCTAGAATTTGTCAAGACTATCTTTTTCAATAAAAGTTGATGATTCAAAAAATATATTTTTCGACCTAAAAAATCCAATGCATCTGAAATTGACATTTTGGAGGCCACCGTGTTAAGAGCCACAAAGAAGAAGTAAAACATCTAATAATATTGTGTTTTCATAAGAAGTAACTTTTTCCATAAACAAACTCTAAAAATGGGGAAAATCGCGAATTTTTAAGGGTCCTAATATATTAGACTATTCTAAATTGTTATTAGACTTTTACCTTTTAATTTCTACTGGCCCGAAATTATCAACTTCAAATATGTTGGCAGATTACTTTTTTTATGTTGACATTGACATTTTGCATATTTTTTTTAGAACAAAAGGTTCTTTTCCTAATTTTCCTGTATTTAATGAAAAGTATAATATGTACAATTGTTAATAAAAAATATTTTCAATTTGGCATGACCTTTTTCGATCATCTTATAGAAAGAACACAGAAAATAAGTACTGTAATAGCTTTTTTCATAATAAGGACAAAAACGTAATGGCTCAGGGAAAGACGATTGTTGGTATCATATTTTACTGTAGTAATAATACGCGGCAGTCAAAAATAATAGATCTCTCAGAACTTTAGACGAGTGCCAGTCTACGTCTAGTTTTGATCTATTGGATCTTATCAGTCAGATGTAGGCCAGTCAACATTCTGCAGCCTGACACGCCAATATTAAAGCTTTCTATTCTATTTTAAGACGCCCTACAACGCAAGCGAACAAAAATCCTAAAGCTTCCTGTTCTGCAGAAAATTACATCGATAAGGCTTAAACAGAGACCCTCGTCGTCAGACGATAGTGATGTAAAAATTAACGCGAATATCATGGGACCCTCTTAACACTGGCATGCTTATATCTATAACTATATAGAGTGCGTAAAGTAGTTTTTAAAAAGGAATACTCACTTAATAGTTATTTCTGTGTCCGAATAAAGATTATATATTAAAACTTGTACCTATTTCGGCAAGCTTATCTGTGTTGTAGAATTTGGTATTAAATCGGTGGACGTTGTTACCTTCTACCTTTAAATTGAATACTGAATTCTTGTAAGATAGAGAAATTTGATTACATCGCATCTTCATCTTGTTAAGTTAATTACAGCCCTAACAATGTAGGTAGCTCAAACCGATATAGAAAGGGAAATAGGTACAGATAGGATTAATTGAGAATTTTTTTTCAGCCTGAAAAGAAATACATACTGTATAGTTAACGTTTGACTTATAGATCTAGTGGATATGAATACCGTAACAATTATTGAGAGTTACATTACTAAAATGTATTAAATACTTTATACCAGTAGATCTAATATTTTATTAAAGTTATAATATTGTACAATGTTTGTATTTATTAATAAGCCATACTAAAATTCCACTAATAATTGCAACAAAAATCATATTTATCTATAACCTACTGGTTTTTTACACACCCCGTAAAATTACAGATATTAACGTAATGCAACGTAACTAGTATTAATATTAATAGACGTTCTGTATAATATTATTATAAAGGATTGGTCTATATTATAGGCGATATAACGAGTATTAATATTAATAGGCGTTCTGTATGATATTATTAAAAAGAATTAGTCTATATTTTAAGAGATATAATGTTCTCTAAGACATAAAAATACATAACGAATTTTTTTTTCAGTATCTTATCTCTAGTTATAGACATACAATTTTCCAGAAACTTTCAGAATTTGTTTGTATTATTATACGGTGTAACATATTAAAATATAAAAGATTTTAACAGGGACTACTGCTCACATGTTACCGTTACGGTATCATTTGAGTTAACTGTTTCTTCCACAAAACCCTAATTCAACAGGGAGCCTGCATAATCTTTTTACAAAATCTTTTTAAAAATAAAGAAAAACGAAAACTCATAACAGTTTTGTTTGACAATATATATTTAATTTAGTATAACAAGTAAATTACAACTAATAAAATTCGTACGTATTTTTTTCGGCGCGTCATCGGTAATAAGTTTAAAAATTTATTTTCTATTTGTAATAACTTTTTAATTATAACGACAAAAAAAAAATTAAATTCGTTTTCTTATAAAACTTAAATATGATCTTTCCAATAATGACAAAAAAATTTTTTAGTAATAATCCCAATTAGGAATTGTTGCAAGCTGTGTTACGATATTTTTTAATATGATTAAATTCTAGCAAGAAACTGTAGATACTTCAAACTATTTTATTGAACTTTAATAAAAACATTATCTCTGATTTACTTTCAGTAACGAGTCAACAGACAAGAAGAGTTCGGAAGCTTTAAACAATGAGCAGAAAGAGCTGATGATAGTTTGGTGGCTATCACTTACTTTTTTAATCTGCACAATTCTCCACGCTTGTACAATGGCTATTGCAGCAACAGGCAGATATCATTTACCATTCGTTCTCCTGAAAATAGAAAGTTGTCTTTTATTTGCGAATATGTGTATACGTCCATTTATTTACCCTATTTTTAATAAGACATTTAGAGATACTTATAAAAATCTACTTTTGTTTAGATACAAAAAGGTTATGATGTAGATTTTGAACTAACATAAAAAATGTAAAATTGTATTCATATGAACTGACACCCTGCAAAATTTGAATGTTCGAGATCCTAAGATGATGAAAAATATAGTTTCTATCAAATTGTTGCCGTGATAACTCCTGAACGAAATACGATACCAAGTTCAAATTTGATGCACTTTGTACACTTGGTATATATTATTTTAGCAAAAGAAACGTATAGTAGAGTCAATGGATGACATTTTAGGGCTAAGCTACGAAAAACTCGAAAACCGAACCGATTTTTAACTTTTTTTTTTTAAAAAATGAGCATCTTATACTTTATATATTTTTATTCTACGATCTTTTTAGTAACATTTCGAAAATTGGGCATAATTGGGTCAAAATACAAAAAAATGCTGAAAATTCTAAAATTAAATAAAACTCGAAAAATTTATTCATTTTAATGCCGGAGGTTTTCGAGGTCGTTGATCATAGATTTGTCATTAAAAATTCAAAATGGTCAGTTCAATATGGCCGATCAAAATGTACAAAAATGACCAATTATTCAAATTAATAAATTCTAATGCCGAAAATAGTTCATACAGGGGTTTTCGAGGTCGCTGATCATAAATTTGTCATTAAAATTTCAAATTTCAAAATAAAATAACCAAAATTTTAAAAAATACTTATAAATATCAAACGTTATTACTTTTGAAACCAGATTATATTACTAATTAATACTTTAATAAAATGTAATATTATTCGAGGGACAAAAATATAAATAAATGAACACTAAAATATTTTAATTAATAATTTAAATTTATTATAAATTATTGACTACACATTTTAAAAAAAAAATGAATCAATTAATTTCCTTCATTGCATTAAGTTTCCTCGATTGCATTTTCTTCCCTTGGTTCGGGTCCTCTATTGAGAAAACTGTCTCCAGTGCAACTTATACAAGCACTGGTGTAGAATAACCTGCTTTTCTTGCAACCACATGCTGTCCCACATCCAGTCTTGCATGTACTAAAAATTATTATTAATAAATTTTCTGGCGCTGGTTGCGTCATCTTTATAGGAACCAAATGTTCTTTTTTTATCCATCCCCAGTCTTTAGGTCGAATTGTATTGTTTTCTTTCCATTCCTTTCTAAATGTTGTTGTTCGGCGCCGGCTGTTATCGGTAAAGACTGCAATTGGACGCAACTATTTTTAGAAATCGCTTTAGTGAAAACTTTAAATCATTAAGATCTGCACATTTTTTGAGAGCTCCATAAATTGCAACTATGCACTTAATACCTGCATTATAATTTTTTTTCCTGGTTCTCTTCCATAAAAATATTTGCCGAGTCTTGTAATTCTGGTGTATTCTCTAACATTTTTAAAAACTTATGTTTTCCTCGATTGTAAAACGAAGACGTAGTATCGCAGTCAGTCATTGCGTGGATAAATAATATTCGTTCTTTAGTTAAATTATTCTAACGATCAGTGAAGTTCGAAGTTGAAGATACTTCTTGTAAATTTTTACCTTTTGGCGGTTTGACAAAATATATTACTCTATTTTTTTTGGATCAATGCAGTTAAGATCACTAAAATGTCAATATCTTCTGCTACTACTGCTACATTAGAAAAAATACAAATGTATTGCTGCCTGTGCGATCAAGGTACCTGCATCATTATAAGCTTGGAAACATAAAATATTATTTTCTTCCAGTTTTTCTTTAAGTATACTAATAAAACGGCGTTTATTTTTATACTTTGACAGGAATTTCTCTGGGACTGTTTAAATGGCCATATTTGAATCAATAATATAGTCAATAGATTGCTTCTCCATATTACGCCTATTTCTTTTAGCTACTTTAGTACAGTAACGGTCAAACACTACAACATTTCTGCCATAGTTATTTCTTAAATATTTGACAGAGTTAGCACATATAGAAGTAAATGTTTCCTGCACCTGCTATTTACCTTTATAAATCAACATTCCTGCATCAATATCGTAAGCGAATTTATTGACATCATTGACATCAACATTAGATTCAGTAAAAATGTCGTAAAGTGTAGATTTTTTTTCCCCTTACGCATTCCGCCTTCATCAAATATAGCCAAAGGATAAGGTAAACCCTTTATGACAATTAATTTTTTTATTACTTACTAATTCATTTGAAATAGAGATAATTTCACTAACTCGAGGAAACGGATAATGATTTATGAAGTAATCTTCTATTTTTTGACTTCAACCATATCTTAACGTATTCTTGTCAGTGGGGTCCGCATACTGAAAACTTTTCTTAAAGGAAATGTTATAATAGCTCTCTGTTCCATCTATGACATAATTTATGTACGTAATTTTTGTTGTTTTTATACTTTACTATTATTATTTTTTTATTCTATTATTTTATTATATTTATACTTATTATTTTGTTATATATATATATATATATATATATATATATATATATATATATATATATATATGTATATATATATATATATATATATATATATATATATATATATACATATATATATATATATATATATATATATATATATATATATATATATATATATATATATATATATATATATATATATACATACATATTTATTATTGTGGACGTAATTATTGTTATATTTATAATTTATTACTCTATTAAAAACAAAGAAAAAAGTAAAATAAAAAATTTACTTGTGATTAATTAATTAATTAATTATTTAAGATCGTACAGTCAAAACATATAAACTTTGTATAACTCTTTGAGACGCACATTTAAAAAAAAAAATGTTTCAAATCAGTTCAGTTTTCGAGTTTTCGAAGTGAAATCGTTCATTGACTCCACTAGTAAAAAGGGTGTCCGTTGATAAATGCAGTTTTTCAATAGTATGATTAGTTTTTGGTTGGGGGAATAAAAATATTAAACATAATTATTTTATAACTAAACATATAAGGATACGGGTGATGGTTAGAATGGGTAGCTTCTAGTTTATATTATATCTTATCCAGTATTCTTGGTATTGACAAATCTGAAAATCATGTTATTTTTTAGTTATTTTTCGTTTCAATAGAAACGGTATATTGTGGAAGCTGGTATATGATTAACGTATATGACTTTTACTTTACTACTACTTTAAAGTTAATTAATTCTAATAAAACATATCGAAAAGATATGATTTTAAAATAACATCGATTACATTATTATGTTTTTAGTTAAAAAAGCTAATTTTAAAAGTAATTATTTTTAATCGCTAATATAAGGCACGTAAAGGGTTTGAAAGGAATTAGAAGAGCTTTCAATACATCATGTTATTTGACACATTTGACATGTCCAGTGTTCTTGTAGTCGAGTATTTTCAAATTTGTTTTTTTATTGTTTTGTTAATTTAGATGACACTTGAGCCTGTATTCAAATAATTTTAAAACTATAAAAGCTTAAAGTGGTTGAAATTCACTCATCGTGCAGTGCTTGTAAGTGTAGGGACTGGGTAAATAAATTTAGTTATTTTTTATGCCTCTATTATTCGATCAACCAAATTTAAATTTCCGGATTGTTGTATATTGTGTACCGTGAAAAAAGTTATAGGAGAGAGTCGTACATAATGAGGCACATTCCACACATCTTATGTTCTTTAACCGTCATCCTTATATAGGTCCATATTAGTAGAATTTAATGATACTTATAAATAAAATTAAGCTTTTTTTTTGAGTTCTATACCCACATTAAAGGATCACGCACACTTTAAATGAAAATTGGTTTTCGGTGAAATGACTCCAAATTTAGCACAGATATAGATCTTGTGCTTCTGAACAAAAATCTCAATGGACACAACCCATGAAAATGCTTCCTACCCTCGCTATTCACCGGATCAATCCCAATTGAGCCCAAGCGAATCCACTCGATAATTTACTTTAATTAAAAACTATGTTCCGATGCTGAAAATAGGATAATAATCTCACCTGTAGATAAAATTGGATGCTCTTTCAGATTACGCTATCAGTTTTTGCTACAAGTCCTACAAACCTCGAAAAACGGGGTATTCGAGGGACAAAATATTAAAATTCATGTATAAGATCTTATACATTCATGTGTAAGGCTCTTTTTACCCCAACAGGGTGCCATGGAGTTTTTCGGGTGAGCCGAGTTCAATTTTTTATTTTTTAACTTTTATTTTTTCAAAATCGCATCAATTGATTATTTCGCGTATTTCATCTCTTGAGAGGTAAGGCCTAAATAATACCCCTAATGTTTAAAAAATTGAACTCTGCTCACCAGAAAACCCCATGGTCCCCTGTTTGGGTAAAAAGAGCCTTACACATGAATGTCTAAGACCTTATACATGAATTTTAATATTTCTTCCTCTTACTATCCCGTTTTTGGAGGTTTGTAGGAGTTTTAGTAAAAGAACTGATAGCGCAATCTGAAAGAGCTTCCAATTGTATCTACTAGGTGAGATTATTATCCTATTTTGAGCATCGGAACATAGTTTTTTTTTCAATTTTCAGTAAATGATCGACTGGAATCGCTTGGGCTCGATTGGGGTTGATTCAGTGAGTAGCGGGGGCAAGAAGTATTTTCGCGAGTCTTACTTTTGTTCAGGAGCACAAGATGTACCTCTGTGCAAAATTTGGAGTCATTTCGCCGAAACCCAATTTCCAGTTAAACTGTGCGTGGTCCTTTAAATTTTTTTTTTAAGAATAAAATATCAGTAAATAATTACATTATTACATATTTTAATTCTATTATTATAAATATTTATATTGTAACTATTTGTATGTATATATATATATATATATATATATATATATATATATATATATATATATATATATATATATATATAATATATATATATATATATAAGTGATAGTTTAAAGGCTGGATAGCTCATAATATAATTGAAGAGAGAGCAATAAAAGATCTAAGTAGCTCTAAGGAACTGTATTTTTATTCGAACTTTCTAGCTATCGTCCATTTATGTGGACTTCTTCAGGAAATCTGAAATGTGCAAACATGCTGGAGTAGAAAGATGTAATTTAGGAAATTAAACGTACTTACAGAATATTTACAGCATTGCTCTTCCAGGAGAAAGGTTATTGTACATTTCTCGTTTCCAAGACAAGAAGTAAGACATGACAACAAAACAGATTAAAAAAGTGAAAAACTCTTACAAAACTTACTAAGCCTCAATTTGAGGTGTCACACATTAAAATAATTAAAAGCTAACTAATATAAAATTAATATAATACACTATAATTGAACTGGAAAGACACCACAAAAAACGCCAGAAAAACGTGGCATAGGAAGATCATTTTTGTTTCCCGCCAAAATTATCAAAAGGTTGACATTTGTTTAGTGATATTTCTGGGGATTTTTTTAAAATTAGTTATTAGAAGACATTGTTGCCAAATGATATCTTGGTAATGGTTGAGCTATTAGATGGTCTAGAATTTTAGTTGTTTGTTGAAAAATATTTGTTAAAAAATACTGATTCCCTATTTTCCCTTTGCGTTGCTCATTTGTGTTTTTTTTTTGTGTAACTTTGAGAAAGTAAGTAAGTGTAAATGAAACTCAGTCCGTCCAGATCTTTGTTATGGTTAAGACAGTTATTACAGTTTTTTTATATAACACATCTCTAAGAAATTGCGTTTAAATTAATTGTTTTCGGTATCTAGGACAAAACAGTCATTGTACCGGACTTTATGGTCTTTAGTGTTAGCATGTAAACTCAGGCTGGTGGCATTTGGTTTGTGTTTACAGTCACTTTTATGTAACGCAAGTCTTTTTGATAGTTTCTGTGAAGTCTGTCCTATGTAAATCGAGTTGCATTCACACCTAATACCGTACACAACATGAGTTCTCTGTAAAGTTTTGGTTTTATCTTTAAGGTTAGAATAAAAGTTGCCAAGCTTTTTAACGTTATAATTTGCTTAACTAAAGACCATAAAGTCCGGTACAATGATGTTTTGTCCTAGATACCGAAAACAATTGGTTTAAACGCAATTTCTTAGTCTTAGAGATGTGTTATATAAAAAAAACTGTAATAACTGTCTTAACCATAAAAAAGATCTGGAAGGACTGAGTTCCATTTACACTTACTTACTTTTCCAAAGTTAAACCAAAAAAAAACCACAAATGGAGCAACGCAAAGGCAAAATAGGGAATAAGTATTTTTTAACAAATATCTTTGAACAACCAACTAAAATTCTAGACCATCTAATAGCTCAACCATTACCAAGATATCAATTAGCAACAATGTCTTCTAATAACTAATTTTATAAAAATCTCCAGAAATATCATTAAACAAATGTCAACCTTTTGATAATTTTGGCGGGAAACAAAAATGATCTGGCTGTACCACGTTTATCTGGCGTTCTTTGTGGTGTTTTTCAGTTCAATTATAGTGTATTATATTAATTTTATATTAGTTAACTTCTAATTATTTTAATGTATGACACCTCAAATTGAGGCTCAGTAAGTTTTGTAAGAGTTTTTCAATTTTTTAACCTGTTTTGTGGTCATGTCTTACTTCTTATCTTGGAAACGAGAAACGTACAATAAACTTTCTCCGGAGACAGCAATGGTGTAAATATTCTGTAAGCACGTTTAATTTCCTAAATTACATCTTTCTACTCCAGAATATTTGCACATTTCATATTTCCTGAAGAAGTCCACATACATGGACGATAGCTAGAAAGTTCGAATAAAAATACAGTTCCTTAGAGCTACTTAGATCTTTTATTGCTCTCTTCAATTATATTAGAAGCCATCCCAGCCTTTAAACTATCACTTAGTGTCCTTCTCGTTATATATATATATATATATATATATATATATATATATATATATATATATATATATATATATATATATATATATATATATATATTCAAGATATTTATGTGTCCACAGATGGGCACATTTTGATATTTACGATATGCTACTAAATTTATAAAGTAGTGTAATTTTGGTGGCACTAAGTAGTAGCTGCTTCTATTGTTGTTCTTTAGCCTTTTCAGTCTTGGGCGGCTTCCCACTCATAATAACCAATTCCTATGATTGCTCTTGTCTGATCGGCCCATCTTAGTGGGGAGCGGCCTTGTGGTTTATTCCCATCTACTTTTCTCGAGATCATGAGCTTTTCCATCGCATTCTGTTTATTTGGGCTAAAAGTATGTTCTTTATGTTTAGTTGGTTCAGGATCGATTCGTTTGTACATTTAGCTGTGCATGGTACGCCATAATATTCGCCGGTGAACCCAAAGATTTCGAACATCGTTTATCTGCTAGCTTTAGGGTCCAAGTCTCGGCAGAACAGCTGACAACAGAAAATATCAAACCAGATATTAGTCTCAACTTGGCCTTGTGTGATATTGCACGACTTTTTCATATTTTGGTCATTTTTACTACACAATTTCTTGCCAGCCTACGTCTTATTCCGATTTCACATGTTTGGTTATTGGTTATTATTGAGCCTAAGTAATTTAATCCTTTTTTGACCTCAAAACCCCTCTGTGTTCATATAATTTTGCGCTCGTCTTATTATCATTACCTTTGTTTTATCTTTCTTAAGCGTTAGTCCATGTTGACTGCTTACCCGGTCTAGTCAAATCGTGATGTTGATCAATTCATCCTGAGAGGTTGTCATAATTAACGTGTAGTCGGCATATCGCAGATTTGGTATTTTTCTTCCACCACTGATAACCCCCATCTCACTAATCTCATAATGTCTTCACCCTATACATGGAATAAGAGAGGGGAGAGTATACATCTCTGTCTTACTCCTGCTTAATTTTGAATGTATTGAAGAATGCATCTTAACCCTATCGGTACTGGTGTTATATAGAGATTTAATCAGATCTACGAGATGTCTAGGTCTTCCCATGTCTTCCAAGCTTATTCCACCGAATACAGTCGAACGCCTGGCTATAGTTAACAAAACCCAGATAGGCGGTGATATTAAATTCTCTTGACTTGTCAATTATTTGTCTGATGTGCCTTTCCCAGGCATGAACTCTGCTTGCTCTTTCGACGCCTGCGGCAGAAGGAAGTGTTTTACTCTTTCGTTGATTATTGAGAGTAAGGTTTTTCTTACATGTGACCATAGTACGGTACAGTCAAGTAGTGAGCCTTTTTTATGTAAAGGTAATGTACAGACTTTCACACCACTTTTTTGGCCATTTGCCGGCATTCTAGATAGTTTTACATAATATATGAATGACTTTCACCCCAATGTCCTCAGTTGATTTTATTATTTTCGCTGAGATTACATCTGCGCCAGTCGCTCTACCATTTTTTAACTTGTGTACTGCCATTTCTATCTCTGGCTGAAAGATATCCATGCCCTGTGTTGAATTGTCGATGGATTGAAAGAGCTCTTCGCAGTATTATATTCAAGTCTTCGCGATATCTCAGATGTCGGTGACAATATTTCCTTCTTTGTTTTTGACCGTTTATGTCCTTGGTTTAAATTTCCGTGTCAGTTGTTTCACACCATTTCAAATAGCTATTGTAGACTATGATGAGTGGAGTGTCTTTCTAATTGTTCGCAGATATTAGCAATATGTCTATTCTTGTCCTCCTTGCAAGCCTGCTATATTTGATGATTGATTGTCTTCGTACTTCCAATGTTATCCATTGATTGTTTTTTTACCATTAAATTTACTAAAATTTAATTTTAAGATTTAATATATTTAATAAAATAAATCAGTGTCTCGCTTGTTCAGAACTTATCTTACGTTATTGTTTATCATTATATGTGTCAAATAATAAGTCATTCTTTTGTAATTTTATCAACTGTTCTATTCAAAAAACTCTAGACATAAAAAAAATATCAAATTTATATTACCACATTGAATGAACAGCTACTTTATACTTGCCTAATAATATAATATATTACTGACATTTCGTGTTATTACTTTTATGATATTTTTCACTTTTATCTTCTGATAAGTGAGTAAAGATTTCCACCGAAATAAATCAACTGGAAATAGATATTTTTAATTTTGTCGCTCTATTAAATGTTATTTACAGTCGTAACACCATCAATGGTTTTACTATAATTATTTCATTGCTGTCAAAACGTTCACACTACTATGTAAATATAAAGGTCTAAAGATGAATTACCAGCCACAATTTCCCAAATTCTAACAAAATATATCTGTTTATTTATTAATTTTAATCCAAACTCTTTTATCTATTGTTTGACTAATATAAGGTATAATTTTGGTTAAAATAGTAACCTTTTCAAATATTTTAAATAAAAGATTGATTTTTTTATTCTAATGTCTGGTAATGCATTAAAATTTCTAAATATTGACCTGCATTTTTTATTGTTTATTGTTTATTTTATGTATGTATTATAAACCAAGTGAGTTATAATGCACTGGCAATATGACAAATATCCAAAAAGCTAGATCAATAAGAATTTATTTAGAAAATTCGCGATAGAGCTAACCCACTTTTGACGCGTCTTCACAAAATACTCATATTCTACTGCATTTTTAATCTAGTAGAAAGTATGTGACTGTAAGGTAAGTTTTTTTTTTAAATTTAAATTAGGTAAATACAATTTTAATCTAGTTCTATAATTGGATAAAAGCTCGGATATAAATGATTGATAAATACAAATTTTACGCAATCAACCTAATATTTTCCTGAAAATTTACTTTCCTAACCCCTTTAGTAGTCTTATTCGATACTTTATTATCGATTTTTAGCTATTTTTTTGGTAGTTTTATGCGATACGTTGTAACATTTATTTTTTTCCTAGATTTTAAAATCATGTTACAAAACCGTTTTTTCTTTCTTTAATTCATGCAGTAATTGCTAATTTAAGTTAAGCAGTGAATTTAAATCTTATTACAGTTCTTTATATTTGGTTAAGCAGCGAAACTCAACCTGTACTAGGCTCATGTGATCGATTTATTATTTACATTGAATGTGTCTGGATTATGATTCGGATGAGCATCATGAGTGCTTGTCTATCTAGTCGAGAAGTGAACTAGTACATCTGGAAGACTTCACTTCGAAGGAAGGAGAATAAGAAGGTGCCATGGTATATAAGCTGCTATTTGCGATTTTAAATGGCTTTTTCCAGTCCAGCATGTAACAGAGTGACTGTCTCCATTGGTCACAGAGTGATGGCTTTTTTGCTCCTTCATGTAGTGAAGGTTTCCTTTTTGCGGTCCATGATATAGTATGTTTTTTATCATCGAGCCGTTCCAGAAATATCTTACCCATCCTAAAATATTTTGGGTCAAGTGTTGATTAGTTCTCCAAATGAAAATAAGGAGGTAGTGTGTGAGGTAATACTTACTTACCAGGAGAGGCCAAGCAGTTGATAGAAAGCCACGAGGAGAAGCCAGACATTAAGTCGATAACTATACCAGTTAAATATCTCAGTTCCTTCCCACAACGTGTGTTCCTGATGACTATGTAATACATGTGATCCCGGAGTCGGTGAATCTGGAATCATATTTCTATATCGTGCCTTTTTTAAAGCCATTTTTTTTATTCTCGATAATAAGTTGATACGAGAAACTATACTACCTTCATAATTCTAATTTAAAGACTATCTGTGAACATATGCACTCTCATAGCATAAAGGATTATTAATCTAGCCTATTTTAATTCCAAGGATGTAATAAATGTAAAAATGTTTTTTATTTGAATATACTTTATTTAGCGTTAGCATAGTGTTTAACTAACCTCCCGTTCTATCTTACGAGACGTAAAGGTTGTACTTTATTCAATTTTATACCGACAACTAAATAATTCTTCAGTATTTTCTCATTTTTTGAGCTAAATTTAGATTCTCTATATTACAAAATGAATGGTGCCCAAAACAGTACAATTAGGTTTTAAACAAACTCGGGAGAGTATTTTCAAAAGACGTATAAAAATTATCTCTTACCCTCTTCTCCAAAAAATAAAACGAGATAGCTGAGGTGTCTTGCTTTTGTTCTCCAAATTAAGTATTGATATCCACTCAATATATTCTCAAAAGTAAGAAGACACTCAAGGGCCAAAACGTGGTTCTTGGTTAATAAATAAAGCATTTATTTTAAAATATAAAAGAAAAGAAAAAAGTCCCACTATAACGTTATCTTGTAACACGCTATTATCGGTTTTCGGCCGCTGCCTTTAACTATGCCAACCGATATGTTTTGGAATTCAGAAAAAATAGGAAGACCGTTAATATGATATAAAAAAGTGTGTTATCATTTTTAACGTTTAAAACATAATATTTAAAATATAAAAAAAAACCGTTCAAGTGCAAGTTGGTGCCGTACTGTGATTGCTTTTAAAATAAAATATCTTTAACTATCCATCCAATATATATTTTCACACTTTTTCTTAGTCAATAATGTATACTAGTTACAGCATCTTAGCTACCTAATAGCCAACAAATTAATATAACTGAATCTAAAATCTAAGTAACAAAAGTGTAAATCAGACAACATCTATTTACTACCTAAATATTTGTTTAATTATAAACAAATAAAAAAAAAAATTTTCTGTGTACCTCAATGCACTCTTAATAATTTTCGCTAAGTCTTCACTTTATACAGAATATCCCAGAATTTTTTCATCAGTACTTTCCGAGATAAGGAGGGAGACGTCGATTTTTACCACTTTATATGAAAGAAAAGCGTGCGCAAGTATATATTTTTGAACACGTGTTTTCATAAGCTTTCATTTGACACTCCATTCGATGACCTGGTAATTTTTTTTTTAACTCCGGATTTCACCCTCCATATATCGAATAAATTACACAGGCCAACAAAAATAATATTTGTAAAACCTTTTTAAACCAATACATCTAAGTGTTGCGTATTTTTGGGTGCTGAAACCGTATTTGGTATCAGTTTCTTGTATCACCTACAGTTCTCTCACAATATGACATCGATTAAATTTCAAAATAGGGGAAAAAAATCCTTTTCCTGCTTGAAAAACTGAGCAAACTGTTGATCTCTTGTTCTATAATGGTAATTATATGTTCACCAGATTCCAATAAATGTTTTTCTTTCAGCCTAAAACCAAGCAAGTCTACTTTTTCCTTATTTAAACCCAAATCTCTCACTAAATCATTTAACTCAGCTTGTGGAAATAACTGTGGTTTTAAATTTTCTAGAGAACATTGAAACTCCCGGTCCATGTCCTATCGGCCGATTAGCTGAAGTAAAGTTAGGATAGACTTTCTTATTTTTGGAGTTATATCCAGAAACATCAACGCTGCAAAAATAACAATAACTTTAATTGTTTTCTTGCTCTCTCCATACCATGAGTACTGCAAATCTAAAAGCTTTCTTTTTCTTTTTTATACTATTTCCTAAGATCCTCGACACAAACATACTTTGTGAGGAGCCCAACATTTTTCTTGATTACCGATTTCTACACCAAAAATATGCAAAGAATACTTTTTTTACAAAGTCAGTAATGTCTTCTTTGATGTTTTTTAATTACAAATTCACCACATATATAACAAAAAGTGTTGGGAGAGTTTTTACAACTACGAATAGCCATACT
>CM032449.1:64989101-64999101 GCA_019049505.1 Pachyrhynchus sulphureomaculatus
GCTTGGTTTTAGGCTGAAAGAAAAAAACAATTTATTGGAATCTGGAACATATAATTACCATTATAGAACAAGAGATCAACAGTTTGCTCAGTTTTTCAAGCAGGAAAAGGAATTTTTTTTTTCCCCTATTTTGAAATTTAATCGATGTCATATTGTGAGAGAACTGTGGGGTGATACAAGAAACTGATACCAAATACGGTTTCAGCACCCAAAAATACGCAACACTTAGATGTATTGGTTTAAAAAGGTTTTACAATATTATTTTTGTTGGCCTGTGTAATTTATTCGATATATGGAGGGTGAAATCCGGAGTTAAAAAAAAAAATTACCAGGTCATCGAATGGAGTGTCAAATGAAAGCTTAGGAAAACACGTGTTCAAAAATATATACTTGCGCACGCTTTTCTTTCATAAAGTGGTAAAAATCGACGTCTCCCTCCTTATCTCGGAAAGTACTGATGAAAAAATTCTGGGATATATTCTGTATAAAGTGAAGACTTAGCGAAAAATTATTAAGAGTGCATTACGTCTGATATAAAAGAAAAACAACCTATTTGACCGCCAAAATGGTGAAGGTGAATATAATCGGGAAAAAGAGCTACTACTTTAAGCGTTTGACGACCAACGAAGAGGTACACAGAAAATTTTTTTTTTTATTTGTTTATAATTAAACAAATATTTAGGTAGTAAATAGATGTTGTCTGATTTACACTTTTGTTACTTGATTTTAGATTCAGTTATATTAATTTGTTGGCTATTAGGTAGCTAAGATGCTGTAACTAGTATACATTATTGACTAAGAAAAAGTGTGAAAATATATATTGGATGGATGGGTTAAAGATATTTTATTTTTAAAAGCAATCACAGTACGGCACCAACTTGCACTTGAACGGTTTTTTTTATATTTAAATATTATGTTTTAACGTTAAAAATGATAACACACTTTTTATATCATATTAACGGTCTTCCTATTTTTTCTGAATTCCAAAACATATCGGTTGGCATAGTTAAAGGCAGCGGCCGAAAACCGATAATAGCGTGTTACAAGATAACGTTATAGTGGGACTTTTTTCTTTTCTTTTATATTTTAAATAAATGCTTTATTTATTAACCAAGAACCACGTTTTGGCCCTTGAGTGTCTTCTTACTTTTGAGAATATATTGAGTGGATATCAATACTTAATTTGGAGAACAAAAGCAAGACACCTCAGCTATCTCGTTTATTTTTTGGGAGAAGAGGGTAAGAGATAAATTTTTATACGTCTTTTGAAAATACTCTCCCGAGTATGTATGTATGTATATATATGTATGTATATATATATATATATATATATATATATATATATATATATATATATATATATATATATATATATATATATATATATATATATATATATATATATATATATATATATATATATACATATATGTATATATATATATATATATATATATATATATATATATATATATATATATATATATATATATATATATATATATATATATATCGTCTCTGTTTCATGGGTTTTTGTGTCTCTTTACTTAATTTTTGTGTTTTTTCTTTTTTCGATGTTGCTATTGGTTTTGTAGTCATAAGTAGGCTGTTGGTTATTTGTGAGTTTAGTTCGCCAAGTTTTTGTGTTTTATATGATTTTCCAGTGCTTGTCGATGTTCGTCTGTGTTTTGTTTTATTATTTCTGTTGGTGTCTACGTCTCTACTGCTTCAGATTTATTCTTATTTTTGCTCTGGGCATCCGATGGTCACTACCAATGCTTATCGTGTTCAGGACAGTCGCGTCAATTACAATATTCTTGTTATTTGATAACACATCATCAATTTCATTTCTTGTTTATACCATTTGGGCTTTGACACGTCTATCGCTATGTTCTGGCGTTTGGAAAAATATGTTCATAACGTACAAGTTATTTTCGTATACAAAATTTCATAACATTTCTCCTCTGCTATTCGTCGTACCCAAACCAAACTTCCCTACATTTTTCTCATTTGTATTCATTGGTTTCCCTATTTTGGCACTGAATATATATATATATATATATATATATATATATATATATATATATATATATATATATATATATATCTATATATATATATATATATATATATATATATATATATATATATTTTATGGGTCTAGCACACGTGCTACAGGGAAGTCCCTAAAGCGCTACAGGAGCGACACGTGTGCGGAGAAAGCGATTCACGTTGTTCTTGAATCGCTGTAGATTGTACTCGATGGGAAACACAGTCCTGGGTAAACCATTCCAAAGGTATGATGTTCTCCATATAAAAGACTGCTTGAAAAGCGTTGTGCGAGGTGTAACAAGCTGAACCTCATACGGATGTGAAGCATTAGCGCGACGTGTACTTCTAATATGCACCGCTCTGGGAGGAATTAAACGGGCCACATCTTTCGAACACTTTCCATGAAAGTACTTGTAGAATAGGCTCAAGTCGCCAACCGTTCTTCGATGTTCCAGCGAATCAAGGCCGTCGGTCATTTCCGGGTGTCCAATCAGACGAACAGCTCTTCTCTGGATAGAATCCAACAAATGCAGTGTATGTTTGGGAGCGGAGCTCCAAACATGGGAGCAGTATTCCATAGTTGGTCGAATTTGAGCTTTGTAAAGAATTAACAGTTGTTGTGGAGTGTAAAGCTTTCTGGTTCGAAACAATATTCCCAACTTTTGAGAAGCTCTTCTTGCTATGCCTGCAACATGTTCATGCCAGGACATATTTACTCCCAAATTATCGCCCAACAGATTGAGTGACGATTTAGAGGGATGGAGTGCCCCGACATAACTATGTCGGGTTCTGCAACGTTAACTTTTTTAGAAAAAAAACTGCCGCCTGGGTTTTTGTACCGTTAAATTCCACTTGGTTACTGTCACCCCCAAGATAGAATTTCTTCCAGGTCTTTGTTAAGTTGAATGACTTCCTGCTGTCTGCGGATATTCGTCTGAGTAGTCGATGTCCGAGCGTTCAAAGTGAATGAAGAGATAAGTGTACTGTCATCTGCAAAGCTGTAGATTGGATTCTCGGTCTTTTCCAGCAGATCGTTAATATAAATGAGGAAGAGAGTAGGAGACAGTATGGAACCTTGGGGCACACCGGCGTTGATAGTGAAGGTGTTAGAAAGAAATCCGTCAACTGCCACTCGTAAAGAACGCTCTCTGAGGAAACATGAGAGCCACAAACAGAACTTTTCAGACATACCATAAGAACGTAGCTTAGCCAACAGCCCATCGTGCCAAACACGGTCAAATGCCTTGGATATGTCAAGAGCAACCGCTCGAGATTCTCCAAAGTGTTCAATTGCGTTGTTCCAAACATGTGTTACATAAGTCAGAAGATCTCCTGTTAATCTATTTTTACGAAAGCCATATGGTGATCACTAATAATGTTGAATCCTTCAAGATATTTTAGAAGATGCTGATTGATAGCCTTTTCCATGACTTTCGATATTATTGAGAGTAGTGCGATTGGTCGGTAGTTATTTGGCAAGGTCTTCTTGCCTTTTTTAGGTATCGGCTGAACTGTGGCACATTTCCAGCAGGAATAAAATATTCCCTTTCTGTAGGATAGGTTGAAAAGTCTACAGAAAACTGGTGTTAGTTCCCTCGCACACTTCTTGAGAACTATGGCAGGTATTCCGTCAGCGCCTGAAGCCTTTTTGGTGTCTAGCTTCATCAAAATACGTTTTATGATACGCTGTCTGAAGACAATATCGGGCATCCTTGACTGCACTATGGGAATAGTAGGTGGTGTTTTTTTCTTGGAAATCGACAGTAGAATGTGAAGCAAAGAGTTCAGCCAACAAGTTCGCTTTCTCAACAGGTGTCGTTGCAATAGAATTATCTGGCCGTGTGAGTGGTGGTATGGTAGATTTGGTGAAATTTTGACTAACTGCCTTAGCGACTGACCAAAAGGACCTGGAATTGCCTGGAATATATATATATATATATATATATTATATATATATATATATATATATATATATATATATATATATATATATATATATATATATATTTATATATATATATATATATATATATATATATATATATATATATACATATATATATATATATATATATATATATATATATATATATATATATATATATAATATATATATATAGTAACGTTTATTTTCATTACACTACGCGGTTATTATCAGTTTGTACCAAAAGTGTGGTAATAGCATAACGTTCTCAATTTCATTAGATTTTCAGAGAAATATTTCTACCCGAAAAAAGTTTTTTTCTTCAAGTTTCCTTATAGTACGTAATAGCTGCATTCCTCTTAAATACCTCTGGCCACAAGCTGCAGAGTAGATTAGGGTTTTATACCTTTTACTGCCGGTTTTGTGGTTTTAATACTTTTTTTTAAACGCTACTTTTGGCTTCCATAATTTTTGCTACCAGTTCCGCTTCCGGCTACAATTTTTCTCTATCAAGAAGTCTTAAAATCTTCTTTGTTGCCAACTTCTTGGTCTTTCCGTATATTCTGCCGTTCTTCCGATTTCTCTGCCAGCCTTTTTTAAAGCTCATTACCAAGGCTTCAGTCCACTAGCCCAAACAGAACAGCTCTTTGATCAAGAGTGAATGAGAGATTTTTTAACTCCAGAAATATTTTATAAATCCGAGAACCTTTTTTTTTTAACATAGAAACAGTAGTTTAATACTAACATACTTTTATATTTTAATATTTTTTGGTTCTATACTGGATTACAAGGCTAATACGTAAGTACATAGAAATAAACGTATTTTATCTTAATTTTTTTGTTTTATTGTCACACCTTCATTCTGCTTATTTTACAATGCTAATAGGAACTGGTATTTCCTATTTCTATGGTAGATAAACACAGTTGCTGAAAAAAATTGGTGGTACCCAAAATAAGTTAAAAATGCATATTTAGGAGCGTATTTGCAAATAGAACCCATTTTCTACGACATAAAAGCAACGTTGAGCACAGGTAAGTTTCTGGAAAAAGACACTGCCCAGAGTATATATATATATATATATATATATATATATATATATATATATATATATATACATATATATATATATATATATATATATATATATATATATATATATATATATATATATAAACTAAGTCTTTTAAAACTGCCTTAACTTGTGGTTGTAATAGGGTGTGCAGGTAACATACGAGACTTGTATGAGAAGTACCTGGCCTCGGCCAGAGATGGCGCTACTACTACTTAAAAAATTATATTTTTCGTAAACATAACCTTTCTCTGCTTCCTGATTTAGTTTGTGAGTGGCAGCCATTTAAATAGAATAACTTTTGTGATTTTACAACAATGGAAAAAATTGAATATCGTGCAGTGATAAATTATGTGTTTTTGAAAAAGAAAACGAATGACTAGATAAAAGCGGAACTCAGCGAAATTTATTGGACAGCTGAATTCCAACATGGCCATACAAGCATTTTTGATGAAGAATGTCCAGGTCGTCTAAATGAGGTTACCCACATCAGAAATGATTGAAGAAATCCACGATATGGTGATAAATGATCGGAGAACGAAATTGCGTGAGATTGCTAAGACTGTGGACATCTCGATTGAATAGGTGCAGAACATTTTAACAACTCATTAGAATATCAGAAAGCTTTCCGCAAGATGTGTGCCGAGATTGCTCACAATTTACAATAATTACGCACGTGTTTCAACTTCAAAAGAATGTTTGGCGATGCGCAATCGCAATGATTCTTGGCGCCGTTTCATAACGGTTGACGAAACATGAATTCACCAAAGCAAACCAGAGATCAAGGAACAGTCCAAACAGTGGGCTATCCGTGGCGAACCGACGGCAAAGAAGGCCAAGGAGATTTTATCGGCCAACAAAGCCACGGCCCTAGTGTTTTCAGATGCACTTGGCATAATCCACGTCAATTACTTTGAAAGGGGCAAAACAATTAATGGTGAGTTTATCGACTTATTGGATCGTTTCAACCATGCTGTGAAAAGAAAAACGTCCGCATTTGGCAAAGAAAAAAATTCTCTTTCATCGAGACAGTGCACACATGCACACTTGTGTCATCGCTATGGTAAAATTCCATGAGCTGCTTGCGCATCTACCATATTCGCCAGATTTAGCCCCCAGCGATAAATTTCATATTTCCAAATATGAAAAAATGGCTCGGTGGAAAAAAAAATGGCTCAAACGAAGAGATGATTACTGAAACAGTGTTAAAGGATTTGAGAAGTATTATTTTTTAGATGGGATAGAGAAGATAGAAAAACGTTGGATTAAGGGTATCGAGCTAAAAGGAGACTATTTTGAAAAATAAAATAAATTTTATATATAATTTTTTTTTGTCAACACCAGGTCCTTATCGTAAAATCCTCGTATGTATACATTAATCAGTGTACGAGTGGGTATAATAGCTACTTTTTCAGTTTAATTTACTTTTTTTTAATTTAGTATTTTATAAAGAATACTAAATATAGCATATATCTACTCCTAATATTGCTATTTAATGGTTTAGGGTTACGTCACAGTAAACATACTACAGTAGCGAAACTGAGCTGAAATTTGGTGACGAGATTTTGACGGCGTGTGCGTCGACGGGTCCTTTTTCAAAATGGCCGCTCAGTGTTTACATCCGTTCTCGGAATGTGTTTTTGGAAATGTATTGTCCATCGTTTCTTGATGTGACTCTACTTTATATGAATATAAAGACAGAAGGAAGAGAGAGTTTGTAGAAAAAAACAATTAAAAACGTTTGTAAGTGAAGAGAAATCGAAAAGGTTGAGAAACAATTTATATAATTATGGGAAAGGTTATTGTTGTGCCATTGAGAATTGTAAAAATAATTCAAAACTGTACGCGGGGCGTTAGTTTCTTCTTCTTCTTCCTCAAAGATGTTGAAAGGTTTTCTCTGTTTTTAGTTGAAACAATGATTTCATAGAAATCATGGTATGCAATTAAAGTTGTTGGAGTTGTTGATTATTTTTTAGTAAACCTCTATTGCTTGCTTTCACGAGACAACTTTTCACTATCTTAAATGCATTTTTGAAAAAATATATATGCATGAAACAATATTATTACTAATGTACATGTACATTTTTTTTAGGCGTATTTGCTCAAAAGACGGCCTTCCAGTCAACCTTGGTTGATTTAATAAAACGTTTGTATTGGTAGAGTGATTTGGTCCTTAAAGCTTGAAATTTATTTCTAAACTTAGTTCGGCTGGTTATTTTTAAAAATCCTGATGTGATTGCTCAATTCTGACCTCTGGATGCGGTTTCAGCGCCCAAAAATACATATAAGTATAGCGGTATGTTCGGTAGTGAAAAACTTTTTTGTGTACCTGTGTAATTTTTTTTTATGATTAATAAATAATCCTCGAAATTCTGGTTTTTAGAAAGATTTATTTTTGTATAAACTAGTATTCAGTTATTTAAAACTATTTATATTTGTGTAAACTATAAATAAAACATATTTTTTTCTAAAAGGTGTATTCTCAAGAGGCTTCTAGTTTTCAATAACTTCAGCTGTATTAATTGTTTGACACACCTTTTCTAATAATAAACCTGATAAATTTAACACTGTTTAATTGCAAGTACAATTAATACTCTGAAAGTGACTTCTTTTCCGATTTTTCTCTATAAATTACATTGCTCCTTTTTCATGCCAATCCTTTAAAAGTTTCTGTTAATATATTATAAGGAATACGGAACCTATAACAACATATTTATTATTTTCAATTTTAAAACAGTGGTATTTTTATTTTCTCATAAGCTGGGTTTGAAAATTTAAATATTAAGTGTCGTGTTGAGATCACAAAACCACTGGGGAATGGGATTATTGAAATAACCGATATAAATCGATTATCGAATCAAATATGCTATTAAAATAAGAAAAATTTTAATGTGATTCCAAAGAAATTTTTGTAATATGATTTTGTCAGACGATGTGTGCCAGACGGTAAAATATTCTCAAAATAAGTTCGTTAAATGGACAGTAGACTTAATCCATTTTGATGGTAATTATAGTTACAATTAAAATTTTGAAGATTTAGTTACATGTTATTAATATTCCTCCTATAAAGAACTTATTTCTATTGTTGTATACCTATACTATAAATTAAATATAGTTATTTCCTTTTAAACTGTAATTGACAATACTCAGTATATATGAGTCAATCATTTCTTTTAATGAAGCTAATATGGTTAGCGAAACGCGCGTCGAGTGCAAAAATAAAGTTTTTGGCGTAGTGGTATAAAACTTGAACCTCAAACAGTGACGTTTAACTTTGATAGACTTAAATTTTTGGATAAGGTTATTAAAAACTGAAGTTGAATATGAAGAATTCCATCAAATACCTTCCTATCAAGTTTTTCACCTGTATTCATTTCTTTTTCTAACAAAGTGCTCCATTCTTTTTGTTTTTTTTTTATATTACTCATGCTGCATTAACTTTATATTACTCATGCTGTATTAAATAACAAATCAAAAATTTTCAAACATTTCTATATCTATGATTTTGAATAATGAAACTTTGCACAACTTTATTTGTATTTCAAATCTCGCGCTGGTCCACTTTTAACATGGCGGATTGCCACGTGACCTTCTGAATACGAACCTGATTTTCCTATGCTGTTATCCTTGAGTTTCGCTACTGTATAGTGTGTTTACTGTGGTTACGTAGTTACTTTTAACATTTATTTAAAATACTCATTTATAACACTTTCTTTCTTAGAATGTGTAGAAATAAAAATTGACAAAGCAACCAATCTAATTACAGAATGTTTTTTTACTTTTAGCACTATTATTGGCTAGTATTTATAATTCTTTTAGATCAGCTTTGTTGATTGTAATATTGCCTATGTTTTTTTTTAGTTTTCCATACGGAAACACTTATAAGATCACTTAGTTGTCTGTCCGTCCGTCTGTCTGTCTCTCACACCCGATTTTCTTCAAATTCATAGAAAGTTAAAATTTGGTACTAATATAGGAATTGATGGCCTCATCAGAGCCGTGTAGTTTTGAAAGTTAAATATTGACTTAAGGATTTAGTTTAGGTGGGTGGTGAAATCGGAAGGGTACAATTTTTTTTACTAGGTCATCTAGTGGTGTGTCAAATGAAAGCGTCTGTTAACACACACCTAGCTTTGCTGCTATTTTTTTATAGCCTCTGGTTGCGGCGCTATCTTTATAGCCTCAGTTGGAGCGCTATTTTGTAACGTCTCGTTGTGGTGTTATTTCGTATAGCCCTAACTTTTAATATTTTTATTTGCCTCTTAGGTATATCTTAACTTTTGAGAATGGATTGAGTGCATATTAATACTGATAGATCAAAAACTAGATATAATCTAACTTCAGTTCAAAAACTGAAAAAATACTGTAGAGTTATGTAGTTGTTGAAAGCAATTTTAAAGATGGTACAACCGTTGCGTCCTGGAAAGATAAAGCGGGTAGTTCAGTGAAACGCTTACATTTAAATAAAGAAGGGGTATATATATATTAACAAAATAAAAATTCCTACTTGTTATTACATTCTTAAAATTGCATAGACTATTAAAAAAACCTTTTATACCAAGAAAGGGCACACTATTGCATAGATTCTTAAAATTGAGGGTTATAAAATTTTTAATAAAAGCTTTATAAAACACGATATTAAGATTTGTAAAATCGATTTTTCGCGGATTACACCTGTTGAGTAGTCGTTGGAAACACACGTTGTAGACAGGATAGTGAGATAATTTAAATTGGCGTGCTTATAACTAACGTGATTGGCTTCTCCCCGTGGGTTTTCCATAAGCTGCTTGGCCTCTCTTGTGTGAAAGTCTCATCGAAAATATTTTATCTCAGTCGCCACTCTTCTAATTTCATTTAGGTAGCTAATCCACCCCGAAATGTCTTAGGATGAGTAAGAAATATTTTAAGATTGGAAAAAAAATGCATTAAACTTGAGATATATAAACAACACCCA
>CM032449.1:65000841-65043341 GCA_019049505.1 Pachyrhynchus sulphureomaculatus
AATTGAAGGCTTCCATGATAAATGTATTTAGATTTAAAAGAATCGTTTAAAAAGTCGTGAAAATATTTCTCCTGTGCTCCCAATAGTCAAAATAAAAAATCATGTAAAGACAACTAAAATATGTAAACTTCTTTACCAAACATTAAAAAAAATCTTCAACAATTTCAAAAAAAAATTTCTAAGTATTGCCTTTTATTAAAATTCTTTTACCAAATATGTTAAGAATTTCCAACAAAAAATCTCCAAATATCGTTTCGTATCAGCAAAGTATTTTTAATATTCATGCTAAACATCGGTGAGAAAAAAAGTACAGTTTTTTCTTCGGTTAACCGCAAAATAAATCTAACACTGCAAAAATTAAAGTAAACCAGCACATCTGCTAATCTGAACTATAAAAGTAGCTTTTAAGAAAAAAGTAGGAATCTCTTATCTTAGAGTCGATTAACAAAATTCAAATATCTATACCACCATCAGATAAATTGAAATAAATAATTCTACAAATTTCCTGCTTTTGTCTTATTGCTATAGTGTAGTTTCGTTTAATAAATATTATGAGATAAAAATATCTGAAAAGTTAGAGCTTTTACTTTGTTCGATAGCTAGTACACTGAACCCTTTAAAAAATAAAATTCCAAAAGCCCCGCGTTGACAGCGCTATTTTGTAACATGGGAACTTGCCCGCTTTTTGAGGCGTCATTTTGTACCCTGTGAAAATTGTTTTTCCCACGCCTGGGCGCAATTTTGTACCGTTTGAAATTTGTTTGCCCCAGGCTTGGGCGCAATTTTCTTGCAACCTCTTTTTAATTTCTGATAATGAATTGAGTGAATCCTGATTTTAAAAGAACTAAAGAAATTAAATACACACTAGCTCAGTTTTCCTTGGTAGAGAAATATGGGTAAGAGATAATTGTTATACGTCTTTTTGGAATTATTTTCTATTTTTTTTTAAAAAAAAGCTTCAGTCGTACAAATTTTTGGGCACCATTCATTTTAAAATAGAAAGGATCTAACTTTAGTTAAAAAAATGAAAAAATACTGAAGTGTTTTACGGATATTACTAAAAAGAATTATACTAGTACAACTTTTCTTATCCTGAAAAGAAAAATAGGTATTCAGTGAGACACTAGCTTTAATCAACAAAAAAGAGAATTTATTCATGATTTAAAATAAAAGTTCCAACCTTTGCAGTTTTAAGGAATACAAAAAAAATTCTAGCCTAAAAGTAGTTTTTATAAATTAGAGTCCCTAAATCAGAGATTTTACTACTAAATCTTGACTACACCCGAAATCGAAGAGTCGTGATTTTCACTTCGCGATTTTTCAGTTCAAATTGCTGTTAAAACACTTATTTGCGGGGAATATATTTATTGATGTATGTTCTGGTAACTTACGGTTTTCCTACGGGCTTCTAGGCCTTCAATGGAACACAAAACCGATTTCACACTTTTGAGAAGAGCCTACTTTAGCTACTCCATTTAGAAAACACACAAAGCCCACTACGGCTTTATGATAAAAAACTCGTGCTTAACTTGGCTCTCGTAGATATTGTCGTAAGCCTCTACTGCGGCTCGGTGGAAATTAGCCTGGCGGCGGCTTGATGGTACTAAGCCTCTCTGCGGCTTGATGGTACTAAGCCTGGCGGCGGTTTGATGTTACTGCCAAGATTCGCGTCCTCCGGACCCTTAAATAAGCCGTGGGCACTCTGTCTGTAATATGGCGACGCCGGAACCAAAACTCCGGATACAAACATTTGACCAATCCCGGCGTATCGATAGATTCGGTCGCAAACCCGCCCAGCACACTATATAACGAGCGGCTACGGATTTCTGATTAATATACCGCTCGATACAAAAATGAAAAGAAGTACATTATAAGGTGAAAAATCAGTAACATTATATGGTCTTAAAGTCTAGGAAAAAATGAATGTTACAATATATATATATATATATATATATATATATATATATATATATATATATATATATTTATATATATATATATATTATATATATATATATATATATATATATATATATATATATATACATATATGCATATACATATACGCAAAACGCGTCTTGGGATGGTTTAGCAAATACAGAGAACACACACAAAGTGTGAATTTTTAATTTGCTTCACCAATGTGCCATATATATATATATATATATATATATATATATATATATATATATATATATATATATATATATATATATATATATATATATATATATATGGCTGCTTCGTATAGTACCGGCCTACGGCGGTATATTAAATAAAACTCGTCAAGTGTAAGTTCGACTTGCGCAGTTAGTGTTGCGTACTATGATTGCTTTTAAAATCAAATAAAATTCTTACCTAGGCTAAGTTAATTAGGCCGTCACATCTTAAGATCCAATATGTATTTTCACGTTTTTTCTTAGTCAATAATCTATAATAATTATAGCATCTTAAATACCTAATAGCCAATGAATCGCTCTAGCTTAATCTAGAATATTTATATTAAATATGTACTACTTAAATATTTAAGTATAAACAAATAAAATAAAATTATTTTAGCAACGCTAGGTAATGTACGGAAAACAATTCACCTTCACCCTTTCGTAGGGAAACATAGTGTTCAGTATTGACTTTTTATACCAGATAAATTATCAAACGTAATGCACTCTTGATAATTTTTGCTCAATCTATACTTTGTGAGAACTATTCTAGAATTTTTTCAAAATTTTTATTCAGTACTTTTCCAGATATAGTGGGTGTACAGGGGCGTTTTTGCCACTTTTATAAAATAATACAAAGAAAAGTATGCATAAATATTACGTTATGTATATTTGAACTAGTATTTTTACCAGCTTGACACCCCATTCCGATTTCACCCCCGAAAACCAACCCCTGTAGTCAAAATTGAACTTTCAAAAGTACACAGCTCTGATTAGGCCATAAATTTCTATATTTGTCTCAAATTTAAACTTTCTATGTCAAATAGATTCGGAGAAAATCGGGTATGGCAGACGGATAGATACTGAAGTTATCCCATAAGTGGTCCGTACGGCACACTAATAATAAACCAACAAGCAGTTCCATAATATTTATAGTGAGAATAGCATTTCATTGCTGACAGACATCAAGAAGTCAGAAAAATAAATGTAAAAAGGACATCCTTACTGGCAACTACCGGTAACCAACAAGGGTTTACTTTGAATAAGTACGTGCTTTGTTTCGTTTTAGGATCAGTCTATAGTTAGCCTAAAAGGAAAATATAACAAAAATTTAATTAACAAAGCACCGTAAGCAATTGAAAAACCCGAAGGTCTCAGGTTCAAATCGCAACGGTTCGGTGTACTTATTTATTAGGTTATTTAAATCTGTTTGATTGAGCTACATACATAGGTAGTAGTTGTTGCAGATAAATAACGCTAGTGACAGCACTACCACGTTGTCTAAGTGGTGCCGTGAAATACAAATACATGTTTCGGCACGGATAATGTTGACGGATATTATGACATCCTTGCTGATATCCATTAGATATCCAACAAGGGTAAACCCCTATTCACATGTGGAGATGAACGCCAAAAAAATGTGTGTAGTATAAACATATAGATAAAAAAAATATATTATACTTACACGTTCTTCTAGAAGGATTGTGTGCCAGGATTGTTGAAGGATTTTTGTGCCACTTTGGACCAATACTTGCGATATGATAAAAATTTAGTTCCAGTTTATGTGAAATTTCAGTTTCATCAGCATGTTTGAAATTCTCTTAAGTAATTTGACAATTTGTTGAAAGAATATATGGAAAAAACTATATGAGTCGGTCCATTTGCACAAAAACCTGTCCAATATGTAGCATGATGGATATTTTGTATCTATTTTTAAAACAGGTTTTCCCAATACAAGCAAGTTCATGTAGTTTTTTAATTCCGCTTTACGCTCTTTATTGAGCTACACATATATAGTTTCAGAACAAAATTGGTTATTATTCTAAATTTGTTATATATTGAACAGTCAAATTATACTCCCTAATAGTCTAAGAAAAAGTGATAGTTACTTTAGCTCTATTACCTCCTGCTATAAATAAAGTTATAAGCAAGCAAATATTAATTTGTTACGTTATGATTCTTTGCTGGTTGCTATGAATCTGAAATATTATTTTTTATCATCAAACTTTCAAAAATACACACACTTTATTTAGGTTTGCGGAAGCAGTCGTTATTTTCTTGTCAACATGTAATATTTTCAAAAGGTTAGTTGTAATTTGTTACCATATGGAGCGTGGAAAGGTTTAATTTTATAAAAATCGTTAGTTATCTATTTCTCTGCTCAAGAATTTGCAGGTTCAGATTAGTATAAGGAAAATTTTAACACGCATATTTACCAGTATGTGTTTTTTTCACAATGGTACTTGAAGCAAAAATCATCCGTTAATAAATTATTTTCGATTATACCATTTTAGTTTTAGTACTCGGGTAAGTATTACATCTGTAAATAAATCATCCTCTGAGATTTTTGTATCTCCTCATGTTTTAGGGTTTATAGATTAAATAACCACATTTTTCTATTTCCGTCAGTCTCTCTGTCTATCTATCTGTTTTTATGATAACTCTTGAATGAAATAGGAAATGAATTATAAATTCAAAACACTTGACGGAAATAAACTTATGGCTTTTTATTTTTCGAATATTCAATTTATAAATTAGACAGTAGTAAAGCTTTTATGAAACAGAAAATTACCTCAAAAAAGAGTCATTATCTCTTTAACTGTATTTTGAATTTGCCTTAATAATTTTTAACACATTCTTACTTCACCGATAATATTTTTGAGTATATAAAAATGGATCTTTTGAGTATAAAAACAATTCCCTAGTTAGTAATTTTTCCCCTACTGTATAAATTCGGGGTGATTTTCATGTTTCCCGGGATGTTGCACCCAAAATTTATTCACGGCTTTGACCGAACACGTCCCATTTTTATAGGAGTAAAAGGGAGTAACAAAAACAATAACTTGTCGTTCATTTTATAGGTATCAGGTAATTTTGGGACTACATTTTGTGAAATTTATGTCCATGCAAGAAGTTTTTTTCTCTATAAAGTCTTCTCGCCATGTTTTAACGTTTAGTAGTCAATGGGGTGTTTAAAATATTGACATATCAACTGTTATCATATCAACTAGGAATGTAATAAAATAAACTGATTATGTATGTTTATACCTACAGAAGAGATATTGTGTTCCTTTCCTGACAATATTCTAATGTTAACATATTATTTACACTAACTTATTTTGAGTAAAATACAGACCTACCATCCTTTACTTTATGACAGCCCTGTATTTTAATCCATATAAGTTAGTTCTTATGGTTTATAGAATATTTAACATAAAATAATAACATGTACTAAAATGGCAGTACACTGTCCAAATGTGACCGAAAATAAAACATTGAAATTTCTAGAGATATATTTGAAATATGAGATGTAGCTTTATTCTGCTGAAACTAAATTCTCTAATTTTATCTCATTTAACTAGTTCGAAGTTCTGAATCAGCTTCAAATATTGCTACAAATTAATGTATAAATAATATTTAATGCGAGATTGTCACATCGCAAGAGGGGCATGTGAAATTCTTATCCACAAAAGACAACCTCTATGAAACGTTGTTAAACCAACTGAATTTCCCGGTATCCAAGTACAGTCTCTTCATCCACACTGGTCTCCCCGCTTATTGTCTTCATTCAGAAGCCCAGCAAATTTAAACTTATCTATGAGACACACTATATTTAACGTCTGTTTGCCTTTTTTATCTTGAAATTTACAATCAAATCCATTAACTTAATGTTACAACTAAATCACCAAGACTTGACAAAAGAGTAAACCAAAGTTTTAATTACTTAAAGCGATAGACGCTACATACTGATAGATGGGACTTTCCCAAAGTTCCTAGTTTTACTGCTTTTTCTATCAGTGGTGTTTTATTGTAGAACCGAAAGTAAATGTACTTAACTTGCTCTTGTTCAAAGTTTAAATGTTTAGTAGTAAGGTTTAAGATAAATGTACTTAGTAACTTATATACTTTCTGTTATTTGCTTGCTCATAATTAATTCCCTGTTATTTATTCTTAATATTTAATATTAAATATTTAAGAAGTCAAAATATGTAGAAGGTATGCGCAAACAGAAAACGAGATTTTTTTGCTTATTGAACGGGTTTCTCTCGCTCTCTCTCTTTCTCTCTCTCTCTCTCTCTCTCTCTCGCTCTCTCTCTCTCTATATATATATATATATATATATATATATATATATATATATATATATTTTATATATATTTATTATCCGGTTAATCTAATTAACAAAGTTTTAAAAACCAGAATTCACAAATTATATAATACTCTAGATAAACAACCAAAACAAAGAACAGCTACTACATACATATATTCAAGGACTTTCAGAAAAAATTAAGGCAGTCCTCAAAAAACATAATTTAACTGTTTGCCACAAAACGCATAACTCATTAAAACACCTTTTTACCCCCCTAAAATCCAAAACACCCCTACTGAAACAATCAAACCTGATATATTCCATTCCTTGTCAAAACTGCAACGGCTGTTATATCGACATGACTAAACAACATCTAGAAACTAGACTGAATGGCCATAAGTATGATAAGAATAACCCAACAGCTCTATCAAAACAGATTCAACAAACCAAACACTCTTTTGATTTTAAAAATACAAGAATCTTAAATAAAGAATTAAATTATTTTAAAAGATCAATCCATGAAATGACTTGTATTAATAAAGAGAAAAACAATATAAACGACAGAAGCGACGTTAGGGGTCTGAGTCATATTTATTTCGGACTCTTCTCATAATAACTCAATAGCAGTTAATAAATAAAAACACATAAACAAACCAAAGAATGAATTTCGTTCCCTATACATGTCTAAAGTTTTTTTAAAAAATGTGACCTTCTTAGTAACACCTTTTAAAAAATGTTCAGTGTGCCTTCGTTTCAACTCACACATGTAAGTTTTTCTATATATTTTTGTGTGTATTTTTATTCTTTCACCTTCTACATTGTATTATAAGTTTAAGAATTTAAATATTCATAATTAAAAAATGTGTGCATTCTATTGAACATCCAAAACAATCCTGTAAAATCAAAATTTAAAATCATAAAAAAGTAAAGAGGGGAGAAAAATGTATATTGAATGAAAATTTCAATTTTTAGACGAACTGAAGAAGCCTACAAATTAGGCGAAACGTTTTCAATAAACTTCTAACTAGAACGTGATATAATTTCTCTATCCTTAAAACAAAAGAACCATAAATCCCAAGAAATTGAATATATATATATATATATATATATATATATATATATATATATATATATATATATATATTATGGGTCTAGCACATGTGCTAAAGCGCTACAAAAACAACACGTGTGCGGAAAAAAGCGAGTCTTGTCTTGAGTCGCTGTAAATTGTACTCGATCGGAAACACAGTTCTGGGCAAATTATTCTAAAAGGATCAGGTTTTTAATATAAAAAACTGCTTCAAAAGGGTTGTACGAGTAATAACAAGCCGAACCTCATACGGATGTGAAGTATTAACGCGACATGTATTTCTGCCATGCACCGCTCTGGCAGGAATTAAGCGGACTATATCTAACGAACACTTTCCATGAAAATACCTGTAGGATACATAGTCGCCAACCATTCTTCAATGTTCCAATGAATCAAGATTTCTGGCCAGTTCCGGGTCTCCATTTAGACGAACAGCTCTCATCTGAATGGAATCCAACAAATCTTTGAGAGCAGAGCAGCACACATGGGAGCAGTATTCCATAGCTGGTCGAATTTGAACTTTGTATAAAATTAATAGTTGTTGTGGAGTGTAAAACTTTTTAGTCCGAAGTAATAATCCCAGCTTTTGAGAAGCTCTCTTTGTTATACTTGTTCATGCCAAGACATATTTGCTCCCATTTCCAGCAAATTGAGTGACGATGTTAGAGGAATAGAGTGCCTCGACATAACTATGTTGGGTTCAGCAACATTAACCTTTTTAGAAAAAAACTGCCACCTGGGTTTTTGTAGCGTTAAACTCTACTTGGTTACTGTCACCCCAAGATAGAATTTATTCCAGGTCTATGTTCAGTTGAACGACTTCCTGCTGCCTGCGGATATTTGCCTGAGTAGACGATGTTCGAGCGTTCAAAGTGAATGAAGAGACAAGCGAACTGCCATCTGCAAGGCTGTAGATGGGATTGCTGGTATTCTCTAGCAGATAGTTAATGTAAATGAGAAAGGGAATAGGAGACAGTATAAACCCTGGGGCACACAGGCGTTGATAGCGAAGGTGTTAGAAAGAAATCCGTTAACTGCCAATCGTAAAGAACGCTCTTGGAGGAGATATGAGAGTCATAAACAGGACTTTTCAGCTTCGCCAACACGATCAAATGCCTTGGATATATCAAGAGCAACTGTTCGAGATTCCTTAAAGTAATCAGTTGTGCTGTTCCAAAAATGTATTATATAAGTTGTAGATCTATATTTACGAAAGCCATATTGATAGTCGCTAATAATGTTGAATCATTCAAGATATTTTAGAAGATGCTGGCAGTGCGACTGATCGGTTGTTGTTTGGCCAGGTCTTCTTGCCTTTTTTTGGATATCAGCTGAACTGTGGCGCATTTCCAGCAGGAAGGAAATATTTCCTTTCTGTAAGATAGGTGGAAAAGTCTACAGAAAACTGCTGTTAGTTCTCTCGTGCAGTTTTTCCATCAGTGTCAGAAGCTTTTTTTGGTGTCTAGCTTTATTAAAATATGTTTTATGATAGACTGGCTGAAGATAATATCGGGAGTCCTTGGCTGCACTGTAGGAATAATAGGTGGTGTTTTTACTTGGAAATCGGCGAGTTCTTGGGAGCTAAAGCTGATATACATTCTTTCTCTTCTTTATATTTTTCACGGACGCGAACAATTTGATAATGGATTTTTATTAGGCTCGTCATTGATAGAAGTAAATAGATAATTTAGAAATAATTAAATCGGATTTTAACAATAATACGGAGTGTTTGCAACGATACCAGGTTTAATATTAGCAGCTGTTATTTTATGTTATAATAAATTAAAAGAGAAATATGTAATAACCACCCGTGTTAAAGAAAGAAGGTACATCTAAAGTTCAGGATTTAAAAGAAATTATTTAACTACGAATAAACTATATTTCGATTAACTGAATCTCAAATTTAACTTCATTAAATATAGTCATGATTAAATAAAACTCTCATGTATGTGTAAATTGTTCTCATTTACACTCCGCGATAGAATGTGCAATGCTCTGTGTTATATGTCATGCGTTGTCAATAGTTTTGCTCACTTGTTTTTTTAACTAAATCTTAATTAAAAAAACTACGGCGGACAAGTAAAATAAAAATCTGGTTCAAATTTTAACTTTGTTTATAGAAAAATGTAGAAAATATATCTATAAGATATTTTGGCACAGTGATACTATCTAACAACAGTTTTTGTTGTTTTTTACTTGAAAATTCCATTGTTTTATGGATAAATATTTTAACCAAAGATCATATCACTGGTCGGAAAAGTAAATACATATTTGGCATCATTGTTTGGGATAATAAAAAAAGTTATACAAAATTTTTAAGATTATTTGACTCCAAAATCCCTCAAAAAGACGTATAATACATTCTACAAAAGGTACTCCTAAATTCACCTCCGCCTCTCACATTATCCTTCAGAGATATAATATACTCGTATACATACAAAATTTAAAACCAACATCTTATTTTGTCGATGAGCTATAATGACAGACCTACCCACCAACAGGCATACAACGGAAATGAGAATTTGTTTTTTCGTCATCTAGAAATCTTGGAAAAAAGTGTAAACATGTTTCCATGTGGGCATGTGGGCGTTCAAATGTAAAAATATTTTAGAAAAGTTTTGAAATTATATTGTTTACCTAATTCTAAAACAGTAGACATTATTTTGCGAAAATGTATTATTAATGGAAACTAGACATCGTTTTTCAGTAAAAATTGTTTTATAAAAAATCTACTTTAAAACGGGAACGATAAATTATGCAGCTAAGAACATCTTTACGGTCCTTAAGTAATTTTTATTTGTTTTTATTTCGATCTATTTTACTTTCTGATACCCTTCTTCAGTTAATCTTTGTATTTAAATGCGTTTTAACAAAATTTACAATAAAAATATGAACGCCATTTTACCAGCATTAGAAATTTGCAAGGGGAACGTAACAAAAACTTTAGTTAATTTATCTACTAGTGTTTTTGTGTTTACAAAACACTTTATTGATGCTAACTTAGATTCTAGGTTAAATGTAGTTTTTATTTAATACCTTTGGCAAAGTATCTCTATCCTATAGTTAGATAACATTAGCTGGAAGTCGCAATACTTCTTCCTGTAAGTAGCAAAGCTAGTTGAAATAGCATTTAAACTAAATTGAATGCACTTCTATTGCGAGAAACTGGAAATCTCAAATAGAGTCAAAGTGATAGTACGGATTAAATGCTGGATGTCTCGAAAAGATTGAACCATCCTTTGGAAGTATAAAGTTCACGCATAGATAAAATTATGATTATACATATAGACTAAATGAGATGTTGCCAAATGTTATTTACATATAAGGAACGGAATATATATATATATATATATATATATATATATATATATATATATATATATATATATATATATATATATATATATATATATATATATATATATATATATATATATATATATATATATATATATATATATATATATATATATATATATATATATATATATATATATATATATATATATATATATATATATATATATATATATATATATAATATATATATATATATATATATATATATATATATATATATATATATATATATATATATATATATATATATATATATATATATATATATATATATGTTTTGACGAATGTTCTCACGGGTGGTTTTTCGGGTATCCCGTGTTAGTTTGAAGTCCCTTGATGGACGGTTTCGCTGACGTTTCGATGGAATCTCATCCATCTTTTCAAAGCGTTGATCACTGGTCGGTGTCTTGGCGCTGAATGTCGAGACTGTCTCCGAGTGCGCCGGTTTTATGTGCTCAGGGGTGGCTCTGGCTGTGCGTTGTCGGTCCTGTGGTTCTTTGTAATGTTTGTGTTGGTGAAGTAACATATGGTTGAATTATTGTTTCTCTTGGTTGGACTTGGTACTGGGATAGAATATGTTTCCAAGAGTTCGGTAAACGTTGGCTATCATCCCGATTATTTAAGTTGTTGGGCCTCTTTTTTATTTCTATGGCTTCTTTGATTACCCTAATGGATAGATTATTACTTTTTTGTAGGGTTCTGGTTTTGTCAAAGTCGATTTTGTGGCCGGTATTGTGTGCATGTTGTGCTAGAGAAGAGGTGGTGAATTTTTGTTTTACGGCGTTTATGTGTTCGTCTCTTCTGGCGCTAATTTTCCTATTTGTTTGGCCTATGTATGAAAGACCGCAGTCCTGGCACGGAATTTCGTATACACCTTGGTCTTCTAAGGGTATAATGTCTTTTGGTGTAGGTAGAATATCTTTAATTTTTTGATTAGTTGTGTAAATGGTCTCAATTTGGTGTTTTCCTAGAAGTCTTCCTATTTTGTCTGTGATGCCTTTTATATATGGGAGAAATGCTTTTGTAGTATGTCAGTCTTTCCTGTTTGTGTTTATTTAGGGCCCGCCGGATCGTGTTTTGACTGTATCCATTTGAAAGTAAACCGTTTCGAAGGAGCTTGGTTTCTTGTTGCAAATGTTCCTTGTCTTTTAGGGTTTCTGATCGGTGAGTTAAGGATTTGGCAACGGAGAAGAGTTGGGCTGGGTGATGATGTGAGCTGGCATTTAAGTATCTGTTTGTATGTGTCGGTTTTCTGTATACTAAGTGAGATAAAGAACCATCTAATTTCCTTTGAAGCAATACATCTAGGAATGATAGTTGTTCTACTAAATTTAATGTTTGGATGTATATGGTTAAGGTGTTCCAGGAACTTGTTTAAGTTGTCTTCACCGTGTTGCCATACCACAAAAGTGTCATCTACGTATCGTAGCCATGTTTTCGGTTTATGTGGAGCGGTTTCTAGAGCTAGTGTTTCGAAATGCTCCATGTATAGATTAGCTAGTGCTGGTGACAATGGAGAGCCCATTGGTGCACCTTCTATTTGTTTGTATCTTTGGCCTGAATAGACGAAGTATGTATTAGCGAGGCAGTGTTTTGATAGAGTGATGACGTATTCGGGCAGGTTGTATTTTGTCTCTATGATAGACAGTGCTTCGGTAACTGGTACTTGCGTGAAAAGCGATACGACATCAAAACTGACAAGTAAATCATTTTTCTCTAGCTGCATGTTTTTTATATATAATAAAATGTTGTGAATTTTTCACGTAAGATGCGGCTTTTTCTACATGAGGTTGCAGAGTCATGGCTAGGTGCTTGGTTAAAGCTTGTGTCGGGGAACCAAACGAACTGACTATTGGTCTTAAGGGTGCTCCTTGTTTGTGGACTTCCGGTAATCCATACATTTTTGGGCATCTTGATGATTTCTCTCTAGGGATAAGTTTCTTTTTTGTTTCTTCACTAAGAGAGGAGGCCTTGATTGCGGATTTAGTGGTTTTCTCTAGGTACGTTGTCGGATCACCTGTGATGGCTTTATACGAAACGTTTGGCAATCGATCCATAATTCCGTTGTCAAACAAGTGAAGAATAAGAAATGGATCGATGACAGAATAGCAAGACAACTTTATACCTATAAAGCCATTCCACCAAGAATCTACGGCTTGCCAAAAATACACAAAGAAGGTGTACCGCTCAGACCTATTGTCTCTACAATCAACTCTCCCACATCAAGCCTAAGCAAATTCTGTGCCGATTTAATAGAAAAATCCTTCCACAATTACCATCAATATGCAGTCAAGGACTTCTTTGCCTTCAGTGCAGAAATTAATAACTTTCAGTTACCTGATAAACATGTCATCATTTCTCTCGATGTAGTCAGTCTTTTTACCAACATTTCATGGCAGTTAACCAGACAAATTATTGATTAATCTCGCCCAATACAAAATTGGATAAACCCTTCTTCCTCGCCATCATGGAATTCTTCTTTCAATCTACATTTTTCAAATACAAAGAAAGTTTCTATTTACAAACCTTTGGTTGCCCCATGGGCAGTAACTTAAGTCCTATTCTTGCAGCAATAGTCATGTCCTATCGTTTGAAAAATTGCATCGATAAGCTATCTTTCAGACTTCCTTTTCTTTTTCAATATATTGATGATCTTATTCTGTCCATACCAGAAAATGGTAAAGAAGAAATTCTCCATATTTTCAATTCTTTTGATCCACACCTACAGTTCACCATGGAAGAAGAGTCAAATAATGCTGTTCCTTTTCTGGACACAAGAGTCATCAGAGGTCCTGATGGTGTTATCAGACTTGATTGGTATAGAAAACCAACTTCTTCAGGCAGATATATCCAAGCCAACTCCGGCCATGATTGGAAAGTGAAAGTAAATGCTAAAAAGGGTCTCTACCGAAGAGTTAAAAATATAGCTCACCCGGATTATCTATCTCAAGCACAAACATTACTCACGAATCTCTTCATGGAGAATGGGTACAATAAGAAGTTCCTGCTCAAGACCAAGGACGAAGTTGATAAGCTCTTCCTATCTGATAGCATCTTACCAGAACCTCCTCCTACACCTTTACCCCCTTCTCTCCATCCACCCCCTCACCCCCTGCCAGCCATACGGAAACAGGTCTCTCGTTACTATCTTTGCCCTTTATACCCGATCTTACTTCAAAATTAATTCATGTTCTGCGTGCCATTCCCAATGTTAAGATTACCAAATATTATTTCTATAAAAACAAACGCATTTTTAGCAAATTGAAATCTTCACTACCCATCCTTTCATTGTCAGATATTGTCTACTCCATTTCCTGTCTTAATTGTCCCGCTGTGTATATTGGACAGACGTCACAGTCTCTCAACCGCCGCATCGCATTACATAAAAGTGACACCAGATGCCATCCTCAAAGGTGTGCACAAGGTTTCTAATGGCATCCCTGCTGTAAATGCCATATTTTTAAATTAATATGTTAGTGAATAGTGGCTGTTTTATTTCAGTGTTGGTCATTGTTGTGACAATTGTTATTTATGGTCATTCTTGTTAGATTAATTCGCACACTGCATGTGAGTCACTTGCAATTTTTGTTTTGATATTTCTTCATAATAATAATAATAATAATGTACGTTTCTTTATAACAACAATACTTTTAAACAACAATAAGTATTTATCAATAATTATAAGATTGAAATTAAAATTAATAATTAAAAGTTTAACTTAACAATAATAATTTTCCATTTTCATATCTTATATATATATATATATATATATATATATATATATATATATATATATATATATATATATATATATATTATATATATACTAGCCCCAACTTGATTCACTATTATATATTTCTTAGGTCATCTAACGTAATAAAATATATCCTATAACTTGGGCAGAGAACATACGTATGTTTAAAAAAAAGCACGTAAATCGGATAAGTTGTTCTCCAGTGATAAGCGCACCAACGGACGGACAGACAGACAGACGGACAGAGAGACGTTGCATTTAACATATATTATAGATATAGATTATCATTATTATTATATAACCTGACCAAAGAATATATGTATGAATTAAAAAAATACACGTAAATCGGATAAGTGGTTCTCGCGTGATAAACGCACTGATGGACAGACAGACAGACAGAGAGACATTGCATTTTATATATATTATAGATTATAGATATTCTCTCCTACATAATATTGTTCCATATTTAATGGTTTAGGCTGTGTATTGCAAGGGAACGCGCTAGCGGCATACTTTTTTCCGACTTCATCCACTATTTTACGTCACTGCTCATTACTTATGCTACCTATCGTAATAAAATATAGCCTATAACCTGGCCAGAGAGCATATGTATGTTTTAAAAAAAAGTACATAAATCGGATAAGTGGTTCTCCGGTGATAAGCGCACTAACGGACAGGCAGACAGAGAGACGTTGCATTTTATATATATTATAGATTATAGATATTCTCAAGGTTTCGTTTGTGTTTACAAATTTTTTTCAGGAGATCTGTAATAGAGAGAATCACTGATAGCAAGTTAATTATGTAAAATATGAAAATTAAAGAATTTATGTTCTAGTCATACAAAGCCAATTTATACTTATAGAATGTGTTAGTGATTACTCTCCAAAACTAGCGCTAACAGCGCAAAACGTCAACATGGCAGCAAATTAACAGGATGGTCAAAGATTTCACTTTACCAATTATTCTACAGCCCTAATTTCAACGTGGCATGCCTCCATTGGCATTTGACAGAAGACAGTAATATTTTAAGGTTATGGATAAATCTAAAGCCTATCTGAATTGTACGACGTTAATAATTAATAAATGACAGTTGCAAGTACTATAATGGCATATATTCGATGAATTTTATATACAACTATTTCCTGCACAATAAAAATTCCTAATAATACTAATAAAGAAGGGGGTTTTATCAACTGATGTGGGTTATGTCGCCGAATATCTGCCATTATAGTACTTGCATCTGTCATTTATTAATTACTAACTTCGTACAATTCAGATAGGCTTTAGATTTATCCATAATCTTAAAATATAACTGTCTTCTGTCAAATGTCAATGGAGGCATGCCACGTTGAAATTAGGGCTCTAGAATAATTGGTAAAGTGAAATCTTTGATCTTCCTGTTAATTTAAAATCCTAATTAAGTGTATGTTATCTTTTTATGACTTATTTGCTGCCACGTTGAGGTTTTACGCTGTTAGCGCTAGTTTTGGAGAGTAATCACTGATAAATTCTGTAAGTATAAATTGGCTTTGTATGACTAGAACGTAAATTCATTAATTTTCATATTTTACATAATTAACTTGTTATCAGTGATTCTTTCTATTACAGATCTCTTGAAGAAGTTTGTAAACACAAACAAAAGCTTGAGAATATTAAGAATAAAATTCAGTTGAAAAAAATGAACGCATTGCAGTGTTACTTGTTGTGAATTGTTTACTGCCATAGCTCTTTTACTGTCCTTCAGTTTATATATATATATATATATATATATATATATATATATATATATATATATATATATATATATATATAACTATATGGGGTATTCTTTTTAGACGGGAAACCCCATGCTCTCCAAAATTGGTTTGATCCAAAAGAATCAACCAGGAGTGCAAATAGAAGCTTGAAGCCTCTAATTTCGATTACCGTGTGGCACTTTTTGAAATTCGCAATAACGGTTTCAATATGGCTGCTTAAACTGCTAAAATTATCGTTCCAAGGTGGTTTTCTCTCTCCAAGTCACTCCAAATCCGTGGTAATGTTTTGTTTGATTTAAGGACTCAGGGGTACTCAATGATCGATTTTATTCCAGAATACCAAAATCAAAAATGGCGGCCGAACACTCTAAATACGTACTGCAATCCAGTGAAAACTCATCGGTTTAACTTGAACATAGTGATGTGGAGGCTTTATTGACTAATCGTGTAAAAATTAATTTCAAAATATCTAAACTCTCAAACTCAAGATAGCGGATCGAATATAGTAGCCAAATACCTCACCTATGTAACCCAATTGAAATGGAAAAAGACCCCAAAAACCCACAGGTACAGAATCTCATCCTAGTCACACTGAAAATCAAAATTCAACCCCCGAACCCACTTTTTTCACCCCTAGGAAGTAGGAAGAGACCTCAGATTTTGGAATACAATCGATCACCGAGTACCCTTGAGTCCTGCAATCATACATTCCCAAAATATTACAACGAATTTGGAGTGACTTGGAGAGAGAAAACCACCTTGGAACGATAATTTTTTGATCCTTTGTCAATTTAATCCGCCATATTAAGTCCATGATTATTATAAATGCCACACGGCAATCGAAAGTAGAGGCTTCAAGCTTTCATTTGCGCTCCCGGTTGATTTTTTTAGATCAAACCAATTTTGGAGAGCATGGGGTCTCCCGTCCAAAAAGAATGCCCCATATATATATATATATATATATATATATATATATATATATATATATATATATATATATATATACATATATATATATATATATATATATATATATATATATATATATATATATATATATTTATATATATTTATATATATATATATATATATTTATATTTATATATATATATATATATATATATATATATATATATATATATATATATGTATATATATATATACATATATATATATATATATATATATATATATATATATATATATATATATATATATATATATATATATATATATATATATATATATATATATATACATATATATATATATATATATATATATATATATATATATATATATGTATATATACATATATATATATATATATATATATATATATATATATATATATATATATATATATATATATATATATATATATGTATATATATATATATATATATATATATATATATATATATATATATATATATATATATATATATATATATATATATATATATATATATATATATATATATATATATATATATATATATATATATATATATATATATACGAGGCTGGTTTGAAAAGTCCGTGCAAAGTCCGAGAGATGGCACCACCGGCGCGTATCGAGGTCATGTTTAGTTAGTAGCATCTCTTGAATGAACGCACACCAAGTTTCAGCCATATTGGTCTATTTCTTTGTGTTTGGCATTCGTGTGAATCAAGGAAGCCGAGTGATTTTCAAGAAATGGACGAAAAAGAATTTCGTGTGGTGATTAAACATTACTTTATGAAAGGCAAAACGCCTCAGGAGACTAAAGAGAAGCTTGATAAACATTATGGTGACTATGCACCTTCGATTAGAACAGTTTATAAGTGGTTTCAAAATTTTCGGACTGGCCATATGGGGACAAGTGACGCTGAATGTTCTGGACGGCCTGTGGAGGTTACGACTCCAGAAATTATTGATCAAATCCATGATATGGTGATGGATGACAGAAGAGTTAAGGTGCGTGAGATTGCTAGTGCTGTGGGCATCTCGACTGAACAGGTACATAATATTTTGCATAAACATTTGGACATGAGAAAGCTATCCGCAAGATGGGTGCCGCGATTGCTCACGCTGCTGGATGGTTTGCAGCTGTTCCAGAATAATCCGGAGGACTTTAAGCGTCGTTTCGTCACTGTGGATGAAACATAGATACATTACTATACTCCTGAGACCAAACAACAATCTAAACAATGGGTTACCAAGGGGGAATCTGCACCAAAAAAGGCGAAAACCGTTCCTTCGGCCGGAAAGGTTATGGCGACTGTCTTTTGGGATTCGCAAGGGATAATCCTCATCGACTATCTGGAAAAGGGTAAAACTATTACAGGTGAATATTATTCATCGTTATTGGACCGTTTAAAGACCGAGCTGCAAGAAAAACACCCCGCGATTTTTCCACAAGAAAGTCCTTTTGCATCTCGACAACGCACCAGCACACACCTCAGCAGTTGTGGTCGCAAAATTAATGGAAATAGGATTCCAACTCGTTTCACATCCCCCCTATTTTCCAGACTTGGCTCCCTCGGACTACTATTTGTTCCCCAATTTGAAGAAATGGCTGGCGGGACAAAGATTTTATTCAAACGAGGAGGTGATTGCAGACACTAATGGATATTTTGCAGACCTGGACAAATCCTATTATTCGGAAGGGATCAACAAACTAGAACATCGTTGGACGAAGTGTATAAGCCTAAAAGGAGACTATGTCGAAAAATAAAAAAGGTTTACCCCCCGAACACATAAGTAGTTTTTATTTTTGCACGGACTTTTCAAACCAGCCTCGTATATATATACCAGCCTTGGTCTCCTCCCACCTCCTAACATTAATCCTCCACCACATACCATCCTTTCAACTTCCTTACCATTTGTCAACACGTTTGGCCGGAGCGACAAGAAAATGGCTAAAAACCCCAAAATGAACAACGAATATGTCCAATTTCGAAAACGCAGTACCCCAGGGGAGTAAAGGAAACTCAGAATCCCACACTACTCTTGCAGTCAGTCCCATGGATTCAGGGGGGGATAAAAATTCGAAAGTAAAATATAGTCGTATACCCACAGCACATAGACAATCCAAAAGAACAGAATGGTACATAGCTTACAACACAATAACTTTAGGATCCGAAGAAAAAAATTATTGTATTGGAAGAAGAATTAAAAAACATAAAATGGACAGTGTTGGGCTTAGCGGAAGTCTTGTTTCACCCTAAAAAATGCCATAAATTTTTCTATAGAGGCAATGAATCTATCAAAATTGGAGGAGTCGGTCTACTTATACATAAAAGAATAGCAGAAAATGTTGTTCGGTTGAAAGCCATACCCGAAAGAGTGATTTCAGTAGACATATAGATGACCAGAAGATGCAAATGTAAGATCATTCAGGTATATCCACCAACATCAGTCAGCGAGGAAGATTCTACGAAGATATAAACAAAGCATTGCTACACCATAAAACAAAATATATCAATGCCAAAATAGGTAAACCATCGAATACAAATCAGAAGAGTGTCAGGAAGTTTGGTTTGGGTACCAGGAACAGGCGAGGAGAAATGTTATCAAATTTTGTCAACGAATATAACTTATACATTATGAACACATTTTTCCAAAAGCCAGAATATACACGATCGGCATGGCAAAGCCCACTTGGTATCACAAGGAACAAGACTGATTAAGTGACAAGAATATTGTAATCGACACGACAGTCCTGAACGCGATAAGCATTGGCAGTAACCAAAGGATGCTTAGAGCGAAAATAAGTAGAAATCAGGAGAGAAGTAGATTGATAACGAATACAAAAATAAAGACACCAACAGAAATAATAAAACAAAACACAGACGAATATCGACAAGCACTAGAAAATCATATGAAAGAAATAAACTACCAAACACAACTTGATAAACTAAACCCCATGACTACACAACAAATAGCCATATCGAGTAAAGAAAAAACACAAAAACTTAGTAAATAGACACAAAATCTCATAAAATAGAGAAAATAATTAAGAACATTTACATCTGATCCTAGAAATGGCAGATTAGAATTGGCAGAATAGACAAAAAATAAAAAAAAAGATCAGAGAACACGTCAGACAGTAGAGAAATCAGAAATAAAAGAAAACTTTGAAATGGGGAAAAAGTTTGAAACACCTAAACAAACAAATGCCTGAAATGAGACATTAAATTATAAAACTTATAAATTACGACAAACTAGAGATCACACAAATCCGAAAGGAAGCTACAGAGAAATATTAGCAAACACTATATGACACAAAAATATCGCCACCGCACAGGAAAGAAAAAGGAAATAGAGTGATAGTAAGAAATGTGGGATCTGAAGAAATTCCCGGTACAAAAACGGATGAAATAATGAACGCCATACAACATATGCATTACAAGAAAGAACCAGGGGACGATGAAATAATTATAAAAATGATAAGAATATGGAGGGGCATTGATAATATAATTTCTTCAAGCTCTATTTAATAGGTGCCTTATAGAAAGTAAAATACCAACACCTTGGATAAACCCCTTGATTGGGCTTATTTTCAAAAAGGGGAACAAATTTAAATTTGAGATTTACAGACCCAACGGCCTGTTATCGGTACTATGCAAAATCCTCACTAGAATCATAACATATGAATTAACGAACAAATTAGACACTTAACAACCACATGAACAAGCGGGATTCAGACGGGGATTCAGCACTTTGGACCATCTTTAAACAACTAGATTACTAGTGGAAAAAGCAAATAAATACACCTTGTGGATAACAATCGTTGACTACGAAAAAGCTTTCGATTCGGTAGAGACATGGGCAGTCCTTAATGACTTAAGAAATGCAGAGTCCACGAAAGACATGTATAAAAATGCCACATCACAAATAATGCTTAAAGAAAAAAATAAATAAAATCAAATTAAAAGAGGAATTAGACAAGGCGACTCAATATCCCCAAAGCTGTTCACGTTGACTTTAGAAGACATGCACCAATCGTTAAAGTGGGAAAATAAAGGAATACTAATAGACAGTGAACGATTAAATTACTTAAGGCTCGCAAATGATATCACTTCGATCGTCTACACAAAAGAAGAATTACAACAAATGTTGATGAAGTTAAATAACAAGTCTCGAGAAATAGGTCTAAAAATAAACTTTACCAAAACCAAATATTTGAAGAACGAAAGTGAAGATAACAGCCAGAAATTATTAATTGGTAAAAGAATAGGAAAGGTACATGCATATAAGGCTGACTTAGATAGAAGAGTCTCGTTAGCTTGGTTTACATTCAGAAGGTTACAATTTACATTTAGATCGGACATCCCAAAGACAATAACGGCCAGAGTGTTCGATTAATACTCTTATTTACTGCCGATATTAACAAATGGCACTGAAACATGGACTTTAAATAAAAGTATAATAAATAAACTCCAGGTAACCCAAAGAGCAACGGAGAGTAGAATGCTAAATATTAAGCTCCAAGGTCATATTCCTAACACCAAGATATGAAGATTAGAAGTGACAGATGTAATACAACGAGTATGTATATTAAGGTAGAATTGGTCTGGACATATAACAAGCATGAATGATAACAGACGGACAAGCCGTATAGTTGAATGGAGATCTAGAGAATATAAAAGATGCAGAGGTAGACCACAGACAAGATGAACGGACGACATAAAAAGATTAGTGGGACACGATTGGGAAGGCTTACATCCGACTACGGATAGAATAAGCTGATGAGATATAATATATATATATATATATATTATATATATATATATATATATATATATATATATATATATATATATATATATATATATATATATATATATATATATATGTATGGTATATATATATATATATATATATATATATATATATATATATATATATATATATATATATATATATATATATATATATAATATATATACATATATATATATACGAGGCATGTTTTTTAAGTAAGTACCGTTTTGCGATTCCGCCGCCGCAGCGATACGGTCGGCGTTCCGCGCATGCGCGCTGGTAACCTACATCTCATGTCTACGCACTGACGCCATTACAGTCTGATTCTTCATTGTATACGTTGTTTACTGAGTGTTTAAGATGCCTCCGACAATCGTGAGTCCCGCCGATTGTGAAGTACGGGCTGTTATATGATTTCTTAGTGCTAAAGGCGTAAAACCGATCGATATTCATCGTGAGATCTGTGAAGTTTACGGACAAAACATTATGAGTGATGGAATGGTAAGGAAATGGGTGAGAGCATTTAAAGATGGCCGCACAAATGTGCATGATGAAGAACGGAGTGGGCGTCCTTCGGTCGTTAATGAAGATTTGGTGCAGAAAGTGGACGAAAAGGTGAGAGAAAAAACAGACGCTTTACAATTTCATCATTGTGCGACTGCTTTCCTCAATATTCTCGTAGTGTTTTGTATCGCATTGTGACCGAGAACTTGAATTACCGGAAATTGTGTTCACGTTGGGTTCCAAAAATGTTGACGGATTTGCACAAAACCCAACGTTTAGGCAGTGCATTGACTTTCCTTGAGCGGTACCACAATGAAGGTGAACATTTTTTAGACCAAATTGTTACTGGTGACGAAACATGGGTGGCCTACGTCACACCAGAATCGAAACAACAATCCATGGAATGGCGACATTCATCATCACCCAAAAAAGTGAAGTTTAAGCAAACAATTTCTGCCCGCAAAATCATGTGCACAGTTTTTTGGGACAGAAAAGGAGTATTGCTAGTGGAGTTTCTGCCTCGTAATGAGACAATCAATGCAGCGTCTTATTGTGAGACATTGAACAATCTGCGTCGTGCAATCCAGAACAAAAGACGTGGCAAGTTGAGTAAGGGTATCGTTTTGCTGCATGACAATGCCCGTCCACATGTGGCTAATCGGACCAAAGATCTCATCAAATCTTTTAAATGGGAAACTCTAGATCATCCTCCATACAGCCCTGATCTGGCGCCCAGCGACTACCATTTGTTCCTGCACTTGAAGAAGCACCTGGGTGGTCAGCGTCTTCAAGACGATAACGAAGTCAAAACATTTGTGATACAGTGGTTAACAAGTCAGGCGGCAGAATTTTATGAGGAGGGTATTCAAAAACTGGTGCCATGTTATGACAAGTGCCTCAATATTCACGGAAATTATGTAGAAAAGTAGATTAAGGTACAGGCTTTCATGTAAAAATAAAATTATAGCGATATCTTTGCACGTCTTTTTTTAATTCCAAAACGGTACTTACTTAAAAAACATGCCTCGTACTATATATATATATATATATATATATATATATATAATATATATATATATATATATATATATACTATATATATATATATATACTATATATATATATATATATTTATATATATATATATATATATACTATATATATATATATATATATATATATATATATATATATATATATATATATTACTATATATATATATATATATATATATATATATATATATATATATATATATATATATATATATACATATATATATATATATATATATATATATATATATATATATATATATATATGTATATATATATATATATATATATATATATATATATATATATATATATATTTATATATATATACATATCTATATATATATATATAATATATATATATATATATATATATATATATATATATATATATATATAATATATATATATATATATATATATATATATATATATATATATATATATATATATATTGTATGTGACGTCTTTTTATGACATGCTAAACTGTCCTCAGTTTGAGGCATCCTTTTCCGTACCCTGTGAGAAGTTGTTTGTCCCACGCTTGAGCGCAATTTTGTAGCGTGTGAAAAATTTTCCCCAAGCTTGGGCGTAATTTTGTAAGGTGTGCTAATTTTGCTTTATTTTTCGCCCCATGTATACTGCGTCATTTTGTAACATTTTTAAATACTGGATGCCCCAAGCAACAATTTTCTTGCAGCCCCGCTTTAATTTCTGATAATGAATTGAGTGAAACCTGATTTTAAAAGAACTAAAGAAATTAAAGAAATACTAGCTCAGTTTTCCTTGGTGGAGAGATATGGGTAAGAGATAATTTTTGTACGTCTTTTTGGAATTTAATTCTATTTTTAAAGAAACCTCAGTTGTACGACTTTTTTTGGGCACCACTCATTTTAAAATAGAAAGGATTTAACTTCAGCTAAGAAAAATGAGAAAAAAAAACTGAAGTGTTTTATGGATATTACTAAAAAGAAATTAGTCTAGCACAACTGATCCTGAAAAGAAAAATAACTATTCAGTGAGACACTAGCTTTAATCAACAAAAAAGGAATTTATTCATATTTTTAAAATGAAAATAAAAAGTTCTAACCTTTACAGTTATACCAAAAAAATTCTAGCCTAAATAGTAGTTGTTACATTTAAACTTTAAACTTTTACAACCCCCGAAGGCGAGACATCGTGTTTTACACTTCACTTTTTTGTCTGTTATTCATTGCTGTTAATGCACTGCTCTTAAATAAGTCTATTGGAGGGAGTTTTGTTGACTTACTGTTTTTCAGTCCTGCTGTGATGGACTTCACCCGATTTCACACTTTTCTTAACACTTAGAAAGCTCACTACAGCTTTTATTGTCGAAACTGGTACTTTTACTTAGCGGCTTCTGAAGAAAATTAGCCTACTTCGGCTAGATGGAAAATAGCCTCTCGGCTAGACGGTACTGCCTGGTCTGCGGCTCGATCGAAAAAAGCCCCGCTGGTAGTTTCTCAGGCCCTTAAATAATCGTGCGATTTTTGCCGGTAATATCCGGACGCTCCAATCAAAACTCCGGGTCAAACATTTCGCCAATCGCGGCCTGGCGGTAGGTTCGATCAGCAACCCGCACCACACAGTATATACTGAATGTCCTGAAACTTTTGTTTAATATACCGGTCGATATTTTAAAATAAAAATAAAATACAATTTGAAGTGAAGAATCAGTAACATTGCATGGTCTTAAAATCCAGGAAAAAATGAATGTTACATTTACCCCCTTCCAAAAAGAAATAGACTACACTAGTCTATTAAACTAAGGCTACTGATGAAAAGGTACAAAGTGGTACACTATCACTTAATACTAAGGTCAGAACTTAAAACAAAATTACAAACTTCGGTCCTTACTACTAGACTTAATTCTATTAAGCACTAATATTAAGTACAATGACAACCAAATGAAAATTTTTGCATGTACACAAGAATCTTATAACTAGACTTAACTTAATTAAGCACTAAGGTTAAGTACATCAAAAAGCAAATAAAAATCCTTGCATGAACATAAGAAATACCTGTTCAAAGTAACAATCGCGGTCTTCTTATATAAAAGAATCAGCCTGTTATCGTTACCAAAACAAAAAAATTAACTGTCTAGACTTGTCTAAATCAAAAAAAAAAATGAACTGAAATAAAATATGAACACCCCCCTTAAAATCTTTTAAGGATTGTCTGAAAATTTTTTTTATTTCAGCAAAAGAAATTTATAAAATTCTTAAATAAAGAAAAAAAATAAAAAAATGATTCTAGTGCAAACACTTACACTAAAAAGAAAAAGTCTTGTCAGACCATTTAGCACTAGGCCAAAAAAAAAAAAAAATATCTGGATAAATATCCAGACAAACGCTCGGGAAAAATCGCCATCCATGCTCTAGCTCATCGCTAAGAGAACATTCTAAATCTAGTATCACTACTAGTCGCACTCGGAAAATAATCGCACTCTATAAACGCAATGTCGACGTCCTAAGACATCCAGACATGCTAAAATCGCCAGGGAAACGCTCTGGTTAATCGCCAGAAAACACGTCAGCTCATCGCCAACAAAACACTCTGGTATATCGCCAGAGAAAAAACTCGGGTATATCCACCAGAAAAAAGCTCGCTCCTCGCCAAGAAAACACTCTGTAAATAGTCCTCGACTACACAAAGTCTGCGTTCTAAAAGAACAAACTCGCCATGATCATAGTGAGCAGCTATAAAAGCTAACTAAATCACTATAAGCGCAGTGAATAGCTACAAAAGCTAAAATTCACTCTAAACACCGTGAATAGCTATAAAAGCTAAAATTCACTAAACTGAATGATCCTGCTTCAAAAAGCAATGTTCACTAAGAACAGAATGATTAGTCCGCGCGCAACTAAATTCTAGGAAACATTCCCAACATAACTATATGAGACAGCAAGTCTCGAAATAGGACCTCCCTAAAGTCATAATCCTATATAGGAGTCCATAAGCAAAACGACTCAAAATCTCGCATTTTGAGCACATGCCCTCAGGCAACCAACATACACCGAAATATATACAGAAATATGTACAGTAATATATACAGAAATATATACAGGAGTTCAAATCCCTAACTCTAGGTGATGATTACTCCATACTGAGCTTGGTGAAAGCTCTTAGCAAAGCTAATCAAATCTTCGGCACATCGCACCAAAGTGACAAATCTGCCTAGAAACATGAGCCAAAAAAAAACGCTCTCCGTCATTCTTCAGGGTGGCTACCCAGAGAAATAAAACTTAACCAGCATTGCGCCTCTTCAAGTTGCATGAAGAACCCTCGTGTACTGGTCTCGCCCTAGAACAACAACGAAAAACATTCAATCCATCCCACATAACAGGAGACAAACACTTCACCACGATATACTGAAAGGTGGAGACAAAAAAATACAGAATTGGTGACCCTGGAGTCCACCAACAAAAGGGAGTAGATTATAGCATCCACTAAACTAAAACGGTGTCTACCACACCACCATAAGTCAAAAAAATTAATCAATAGGGTGTTCCGAAATACACTACTGCCAACAGCCTGTCACCACTAATAGGCTAATTGGAGCTGAGGTCGACTACAGTAGTTAGGCTCTCCTTTGGTTCAAATAGAAATAACCATTGGGTAACAAAACCTTTAAAGGTCCCAAAGGTCAAACGTTCACCCCCCATAGACTACCCTTCCAATCAGTCTGTTCCTCAGGAAGACTAACTCCCTGCCAAACGTCGTAACGGCATCTGTTAGCACCCGGTGCATCACAGCCTGTAAAAACAGATAACTCATGGGATACAACCTAAAAGGTTTACAAGGTTGACTTAACCAAGCTTCTAACAAAATTTTAAAAAACGAAAATGAGCTTAAAAAGGCTACATGAAACAAAAATTGCTCAATTTTCCGGTGGCAACGCAACAAAACTTTTGAAGACGACAAGAGCTTTCCCAGCTTAATCAGAAACAAGAAGAAAACATCGTTGACAGCTAAAATATTCGATCATGGTGTTAATCGTCTCCCTAAACAATAGCCTCTAGAAGAAACTGCTACAGGTATCAGGCATAACCGTTTTCTGTCAGCCCAAACTTCTAGATTACCTCTTGGAAATCTAAAAATTCGGTTAGGAATCTTCCTTCACTGCGCTTAGCCTCTCTTGACAAGGTTCTCATCTCGGTATCAGATTTTGATCATTTTTTTGTGAAACGACTGTCTTACTCTGCTCTCATCTCCTGTAAATGATCAGCCTTTAGTTCTCCTGCAGAACTTCAATTTTCTATCAATCTGATAGTAAACCGAAAAAACTCATCAGACGCCTATGAGCCTATGCAAAAAAAAATTTTAAAAAAATTTGTGACTCAAAGGTAACGTTTAAACGGCTCTGAAAAAAATAGAAAATACCCTTAGTTTGTCAATTCAGAAGAAGATCTAAATCAAAATAATCCAAGTCTTAGACTTACTGGATAAACCAAAATCAATTTACTCTTAATTGCACCCAAAATATACCACTAAGGTAATAAAAATACACCCTCTCGGGTAGCAAACTTTGAAATTGCTCTTATTACATTTTGACTCTACATCATACAACACGAGCTTCATCCTGCGCTTGTCCTAACTCAAGATCACCTTGGATTGCCTCTAATCTAAATTTCGCTTCCAAGTGTCAAGAACTGGATATTATTTGGGGTCATAAGCAAATCAAATCCCGCGACCACCGACATACCAGTCTTATGATATATCCTGAGTGTGACTCTTTCGCAAGCTCGCAACAGCTGAGTCGATGCTAAACATCAACTACAATCAACCTAGGTTTGGGATATGGCCAATACCCAAAACCTTAGCAAAAACTATAAAAGTAAGCTATCCTCAGCTCAACTTTTATAACAGTCAAAAAAAGACGAGGTCGTCACCTCTACAGAGCAACATCAAAAAAAATAAACTAAAGCAATTAAGATAGTGTAAATATAAATTCTTCTTCTTCTGACAAACTTTCATTAGGGTTAGGTTCATTGAATGGTTTTAAGTCTTTAATATGCCATCGTCCTACTTTAGTCCCATCTAAATTAACTAAACCATAAACTAAATCCGAAATCTTTTCTCTAATCACGCAATGCACATACTTAGGTACCAACTTAGATGTGAATTTATCAGCTGCACTGGAAAGAATTTTATTTTTTCGCCAAACGTGATCACCTATCTTAAAGGAAAAATCCCTTTTCTAAGGTTGTAAGACTTACTGTTCCGCTCATAAGCCTTATGTATCCTACTACGCACGTCGGTGAAAATATCTTTTAAACCCTTTAAATTTTCGGCGTACGCGCCCCTGTTACCCGGAATTATTTCGCTGTCAGCATTGACATCCAAGTCTAAGTTTTTATAATATGATCCAGATAGAGGTATATGTCTGCCGTAAACTAAGAAAGACGGTGTGAACCCTGTTACTTCGTGTCTCGCGGTATTTATCGCTTGTTGGATTTTGGAAATATTGCTATCCCAAGTGTCATGTGAATCCACGTAACTTCTTAAAGCGGTCCCGACTGTTCGGTTATTACGTTCCACAAAATTACATTGGGAGAGTACACAGGATTAAAACGGATGTTAAAACCATAAGTTTCACTTAAGCTCTTAAAACTCTTAGAGGTAAACTGAGTACCGTTATCGCATATCAAGAGCGATGGAACACCGTGGATTAGAAAGACATTATTTTCCAAAATTCTCTCTATATATCCAGCTTTAGAGCTTTTCAAAGGAAATAGCATGGTATACTTTGTAAACCAGCAAGAAACCACGAGAAGCCATTTATTTCCCTTTTTTGAACGTGGGAATGGGCCTACTAGATCAGCTGCTATGACTTGAAAAGGGTAATTAACCGTTTTCTCTTTTCCCATCAGTCCCATAGGTAGTGTATTTGGAGATTTCTGCGCTCCACATACTTCACAAGTCCTCACAAACTTTACGATGTCAAAACGCATTTTTGGCCAATAATACTGTTCCTGAACCCTGTGAAGAGTTTTATAAAAGCCAAAATGACCAGAAGTAGGAGGAGTGTGACACATGTCTATAACTTCCTCTCTCTCTGTGGTTTAGGAACTAGCATTTTCCACTCGGGTACATTAATTTTTAAAGGCAACTGGTTTGGGATAAATTTGTACACGAAATCATTTTCCACCTTCCACTGTGGAAAATTTTGAGGAGATTCTTTAATTTGCTGCCGTAAATTGTCGTACCATGGGTCAATGCGATCTACATCTACTGTATCAATTCTTACGCCAAACTGTGCATTAGGACTGTTTTCGTCCGCTGTATGATCTGGGATTCTTGACAAAGCGTCAGGAATAACATTGTGGACTCCTTTTCTATGAATTAAAGTAAACGTGTGTTGTCTCAGCCTAATCGCCCACCGCGCTAGTTTGCCACTAGGATTTTTAATAGAATTAAGCCACAATAAGCTATAATGATCTGTTATGACCGTGAAAGGAACACCTTCTATGTAAGGTCGAAACTTTTCGATGTTAAAGAGTACGGCTAAACATTCTTTTTCAACAACCGAATAGTTACGTTCAGCCTTTGATAAAGTTCTACTGGCATACGCTATCACCCTTTCCTCACCATTGATTTTCTGTGTTAGGACGCCCCCTAAACCAGTATTAGAAGCATCACTAGAAATATAAAACTGTTGGGAAAAGTCTGGTTGGGATAAAATGGGAGCTGAAACCAATAGTTCTTTAATCTTTATAAAAGATTCTTCGGCTGCCTTTGTCCAATCTATCGATTGTCCTTTTTTCCGTCCTTTCAAAAGATCATTAATAGGTGACAACAAGGTAGAAAAATTCTCGATAAAACGTCTATACCATGAACACATTCCTACGAAGCGCTTAACTTCCGTAGTATTAGTAGGTCTCGCATAATTAACCATGCTTGCTACTTTATCCGGATCGGTACGCAAGGAATTTGAGCCTACAATATAGCCTAAAAACTTTAGAGAAGTTTTGAAAAAATCACATTTGCTCAAATTTATCGTCAGTCCGGCCTCTTTCAATTTATCTTTTACTTCCTTAAGTAAGCGAATATGCGATTCGAAGTCTTCCGATGTTACTAAAATATCATCGAGATAGGTGAAAATATGTGGCTCATATTTCGGACCAAATATAGCGTCTACTAAACGTTGCTGAGTTTGAGCAGCGTTCTTTAGACCAAACGGCATAGTGACGAACTGAAATAGACCTCGGCCTACTACTGCAAAAGCGGTCTTTTCCTTAGAGGATTTGTCTAAAGGAATTTGCCAGAAAGCCTTTCTAAGGTCTATCGAAGATACATACTTAGCATTCTTGAGTGATGTCAAAATTCTGTCGATGTTCGGTAATGGGTAGTTATCAAATTTGCTGACCTCGTTGAGCTTTCTTCCGTCAAAGCACAGACGATACTGTCCATCGGCCTTTTTCACCAATAAGATTGGAGAACACCAAGGACTGTTTGATTCTTCAATCACTCCGAGTTTCAACATTTCGTCTAACTCTTTATTTAATACTTTTGACATATAAGGAGACATGGCGAAGGGCCTTGTCTTTACAGGACTGGCATCAGCCGTATCTATAGACATCTTGATTTTATTCGTTCGGCCTAACCTATCTTTACTACTTATTTCATTGAAAGAGCTTATTACTTTTTCTGCTTTTAAGCGTTCCGTCCGCGAGAGATCATCTAGGGTACATAGACGCGAGAAAAGGTTTTCTAAGGAACTTTCTGAATAACAATCTTTAAAACTTGTTTGAGAATTGACTTCTAGGGACTGTGGATACCACGAATTATTTTTAAAATTTACAAAAATTCCGAATTTTTGTGCAAAATCACATCCTAGAACCAAAGTATGTGATAGAGAAGGTACTACTAGAGCAGAGATTACTAAATAATGACCATTGCAGGCTAGCGGCAACTCCACCGTACCTAAAACTTTTAGACGGCTGCCATCTGCAGTGGTAACACTTCTATTTTTGACGTGGCATATTTTTATACTTAAACGACTTAAAAATTTTTATACCATTCTGACCTAAAACGGAGGCATTTGCACCAGAGTCAAGTAAAGCCGAGAAATGGGCACCTAATAGATATATCCTTATATGCGGTCTGTTGTCTAAATATTTATGCACGAATAAAGGAGACATGTGACCATTTGGAGAAGCAGGAGTTTTAACTTGAGAAGGAGAATTTTTATTAGACTTAAAAAAAATCAGAAACTTTTTGTAACCATTTAGTCCAATCTGATCTATTGGAATATTTCTTTACTTAAGATCCTCGTTAGAATCTTTCTTTTATCCGCGACCGGACGTTCTGAGAAAGTACGACGGATTTTCAGTTCATAGTCGAATTCATTTTCCAGTAAGTGATTGACTTTAAAATTTAAAGCTTCCTTGATAAATGAATACAATTTAAAAGAATTGTTTAAAAAAAATCATAAAAATATTTCTCCCTGTGCTCCCAATAGTCTAAATAAAAAAATACGTGAAGGCACTTAAAATATGTAAACTTCTTTACCAAACATTAAAAAAAATCTTCGACAATTTCAAAAAAAATTTCTAAGTATCGCCTTGTATTAACATTCCTTTACCAATTTATCTTAAGAATTTCCTATAAAAAATCTCTAAATACGTTTCGTATCAGCAAAGTATTTTTAATATTCATGCAAAATATAGGTGAGAAAAAAGAACAGTTTTTTGTTCGGTTATCCGCAAAATAAATCCACAATGCAAAATTAAAGTCGACCAACACATCTGCCAATCTGAACTATAAAGCCAGCTTTTAAGAAAAAAGTAGGAATCTCTTATCTTAGAGTCAACAACAAAATTCAAATATCTATATCAGATAAATTGAAATAAAAAAATTCTACAAATTTCCTGCTTTTGTCTTACTGCTATAGTGTAGTTTCGTTTAATAAATATTATGAAATAAAATATCTGCAAAGTTAGAGCTTTTATTTTGTTCGAAAGCTAGTACACTGAACCCTTTTTTTAAAAAATAAAATTCCAAAAGCCCGCATTGACAGCGCTATTTTTATGTTACGTCTTTTTATGACATGCTAAACTGTCCTCAGTTTGAGGCATCCTTTTCCGTACCCTGTGAGAAGTTGTTTGTCCCACGCTTGAGCGCAATTTTGTAGCGTGTGAAAAATGTTTCCCCAAGCTTGGGCGTAATTTTGTAAGGTGTGCTAATTTTGCTTTATTTTTCGCCCCATGTATACTGCGTCATTTTGTAACATTTTTAAATACTGGATGCCCCAAGCTTGAGCACAATTTTCTTGCAGCCCCGCTTTAATTTCTGATAATGAATTGAGTGAAACCTGATTTTAAAAGAACTAAAGAAATTAAAGAAATACTAGCTCAGTTTTCCTTGGTGGAGAGATATGGGTAAGAGATAATTTTTGTACGTCTTTTTGGAATTTAATTCTATTTTTAAAGAAACCTCAGTTGTACGACTTTTTTTGGGCACCACTCATTTTAAAATAGAAAGGATTTAACTTCAGCTAAGAAAAATGAGAAAAAAAACTGAAGTGTTTTATGGATATTACTAAAAAGAAATTAGTCTAGCACAACTGATCCTGAAAAGAAAAATAACTATTCAGTGAGACACTAGCTTTAATCAACAAAAAAGGAATTTATTCATATTTTTAAAATGAAAATAAAAAGTTCTAACCTTTACAGTTATACCAAAAAATTCTAGCCTAAATAGTAGTTGTTACATTTAAACTTTAAACTTTTACAACCCCCGAAGGCGAGACATCGTGTTTTACACTTCACTTTTTTTGTCTGTTATTCATTGCTGTTAATGCACTGCTCTTAAATAAGTCTATTGGAGGGAGTTTTGTTGACTTACTGTTTTTCAGTCCTGCTGTGATGGACTTCACCCGATTTCACACTTTTCTTAACACTTAGAAAGCTCACTACAGCTTTTATTGTCGAAACTGGTACTTTTACTTAGCGGCTTCTGAAGAAAATTAGCCTACTTCGGCTAGACGGAAAATAGCCTCTCGGCTAGACGGTACTGCCTGGTCTGCGGCTCGATCGAAAAAGCCCCGCTGGTAGTTTCTCAGGCCCTTAAATAATCGTGCGATTTTTGCCGGTAATATCCGGACGCTCCAATCAAAACTCCGGGTCAAACATTTCGCCAATCGCGGCCTGGCGGTAGGTTCGATCAGCAACCCGCACCACACAGTATATACTGAATGTCCTGAAACTTTTGTTTAATATACCGGTCGATATTTTAAAATAAAAATAAATACAATTTGAAGTGAAGAATCAGTAACATTGCATGGTCTTAAAATCCAGGAAAAAATGAATGTTACAATATATATATATATATATATATATATATATATATATATATATATATATATATATATATATATTGTAACATTCATTTTTTCCTAGATTTTAAGACCATGTAATGTTACTGATTTTTCACTTCAAATTGTACTTATTTTTATTTTTGTATCGAACGGTATATTAAACAGAGATTCCAAGACGTTCGGTATAGTGTGTTGTGCGGGTTCCTGACCGAACCTACCGCTGCGCCGCGATTGGTGAAAAGTTTGTATCCGCAGTTTTGGTTCCGGCGTCGCCATATTACCGGCAGAGTTTGGAGGGTTTATTTAAAGGCCTGAAGACCGACTGTCGAGGCTGTTTTCCATCTAGCCGCAGCCGGGCTATTTACCATCTAGCCGACAGGCTAATTTTCATGAGAGTCGCCAAGTAGGCTTCCTTCGACTGAGCTACAAAAAAAAAGCTCAGAACAACCATCATAGGAGCTAAGTAAAAGTACCCGTTTCTTAACTAAAAGCCGTAGTGGGTTTTCAAAGTGTTAGCTAGAAAAAGTGTGAAATCGGTCGAATGCCATCAAAGCAGGAATAAGAACAGTAAGTTACCCAAACTTCCTTCAATAGACTTATTCCAGAGTAGTGCCTTAACAACAATTTAAAACAGACTAAAAAGTGAAGTGTAAAGCACTATTTTTCGTCTTCGGGGGTTATCATAGCCAGGATTTAAATGTAATAACTACTAGTTAGGCTAGAATTTTTTTTGTAGAACTGCAAAGGTTAGAACTTTTTATTTTAAAAAACATGAATAAATTTTCTTTTTGTTGATTAAAGCTAGTGTCTCACTGAATACCTATCCTACTTTTCAGGACAAGAACGGCTGTACCAAACTGATTTTTTTTATTTACCAACAATACATTCTTTCAGTTTTTTTCCATTTTTTTTAGCTGAAGTTAGATCTTTTCTATTTTAAAATGGATGGTGCCCAAAATTTGTACAGCTAAATTTTTTTTTAAAAACAGAAATTAATTCCAAAAAGACGTAAGAAAATTATCTCTTACCCATATCTCTCTACCAAGGAAAACTGAGCTAGTGTGTGTTTTAATCTCTTTAGTTCTTTTAAAATCAGGGTTCACTCAATTCAGTATCAGAAATTAAAGCGGGCAAGTTCCAATGTTACAAAATTGCGCTCAAGCGTGGGACAAACAACTTCTCACAGGGTACAAAAAAAGATGCCTCAAACTGAGGACAGTTTTTCATAAGCTACAATATATATATATATATATATATATATATATATATATATATATATATATATATATATATATATATACATATATATATATATATATATATATATATATATATATATATATATATATATATATGTATATATATATATATATATATATATATATATATATATATATATATATATATATATATATATATATACAGTAGAATCTCGATTATCCGAAATAACATGGACCAAAGTGATTTCAGATAACTCAAATTTCGGTTAATTCCAATTTTTTTTTTTAAATAGAAATTTAGAATGAATACCATACAACATTGTAGATTGACTTAAAAGCATTTATACGATATGCTATTACGTACATAAGTATTTATTAAAACAAAGAATAGAACAATTAGTTTATGTGTTTATATGTACGGAAAATCGAAAATAAAAACAGTTTCATTCTTATCTTTAATGTCTTAAAAATGAAACTAATTTTTAACTGCACTCGTTTTGCGTTAGTTCTGTTTTTGGCTGCCAATCCAATGATTGATAAGCAAAACGTCCGCGACGGTTGCATTTTCTTGTTATTCTACATAAGTTAACGCTTTTTCTAGGGCCTCTAGTCCTTCTGAATGTAACATTTTTACTGGAATATTGTCAGTGGCTTCTACGTCGTTATCATCATCGTCATCACTGTCTATTTTATTAGCCTTTTTGCATACACTTTTAATTAATTCTTGGTCAGTCATTTCACCTTCTACACTATCACTGTTTAACCATTCACAAACATCGGTTTTCGTAACACTTTCACATCCTGATATTCTTGTAATAATTTTATGTAAATTTTTATTATCTTCTGTTTAAGCCTCTGAGTAACCTCTCTCCTCTTGTGGAATCAATTTTGTCCAAGATTTTTTCAGAGTACTACTCTTAACTTGATTCCAAGCTGAAGCTATCCAATATATAACATTTTTCAAATTTATCTTTTTTAGATAATCAGTAAGATAGCCACCTTCATCTACTTCTTCTAAAATATGCTCCAATAACAAACGCCTGTAATTGCGCTTTAAATTTTCCAGTTCACCCTGATCCATAAGCTGAATGAGAGAAGTTACAGCAGGAGGCAAAAACATTGCTCTTATTTCCCCACTTTCAAGTGGCTCCGCACTTGGGTGAGCTGGGGCGTTTTCTAGTAACAGAATACATTTTCTAGGATATCCATGTTCTTTTAAAAAAGTTCCACTTTGGGAACAAAATCCCTAAAAATTCAGTCTTTAAATAGAGTCGCGTTTATCCAGGCATTGTTTTGATTTTTATACAAAACAGGAAAAGCATTGCGACGAATATTCTTAAAGATTCGTGGATTTGCTGACTTAGCAATACATAATAATGGAAGTTTGTGTCTTCCAGAAGCATTACTGCATGCATATTAAAAAAGACAGTAATACGTTCTTTGCTACGTTTGTAATCAGGTGCTCCAGCTTCCGTTTTTGAAGCTAAGGTATTTGACGGCAACATTTTGTAGTTCAAGCCTGTTTCATCACAATTATAGATTTGGTCTGGTTGTAAACCATGTTCTTTCATAAGCTGCTTAAAATTCTCTGTAAATTTTTTTGCAGCAGATACATCAGCCGACAATCTTTCTCCACAAACTTTCAGTTGACGTACACGATGTCTTTTTTTCCGCCTATCTAGCCATCCGTCACTTGCAGAAAAATTTACAGGCGCTTCAATAACCGGCAACTCTTCACTTAAACTCACTGCCTTATGTTTTAAAATTGTTCCTGAAATTGGTATTCCACGTTTTCGATTCTGTGTAAACCACAAAAATAAAGAATCATCCACTTTTTGGTATTCACAGCTTCTCATACTTTTTCGTGCCCGTGTGGGCGATGACAAAACACTACACCGTTATTCGCGATTTTTTTCTCCACTCTGAAACAGTACTCGCGGCTACACCTAAAGTCCCCACTATATTTTTAAGAACCGCACCATTATTTAAACGTTGAGTTGCTTCAAGTTTCTCTTTTAAGATAATAACAACACGTTTACGCTTATTATTATGACGCTCCATTTTGTAAAATATCTATTAAAACGAAATTATTACCTTTGCGATAATATTAGATGTAATGAGTAACTTATAACACTCGTCGACTAACCAAAACTTAGACAGCGGTGAAATTCTAGACGTCAGGGAGTCCCCGACGCGTTAAGGGAACCACTCATTGTCTGTTTCGAATAATGGGGATTTCTTCGCTTAATTGCAATGCAATTTGCTTTTTAACAGTTTGCTTCGGATAAGCCGGATTTCAGATAATCGCGATTCGGATAATCAGAATTGTACTATATATACATATATATATATATATATATATATATATATATATATATATATATATATATATATATATATATATATATATATCTTCTTAGCTTTAGGTCGTTCCGAGCATCGTGAAATTTATGGACTACCTAATTATTTTTTTTTTGATAATTCTCGTTTCTGGATAACTGCCTCCATATGTCTCTATCTGTGGCCACTCTCATACATTCACTCGTAGGGATACCCAACTCCATAACAAAGGGATCAGTGTACCTGGTTGGTGACCTTCCGCGGCTCCTTGAACCCTCCACTTTGCCTTGTATTGTTAATTTCTCGAGGCCATCTGGGCGAATCACATGCCCAAAAAAGTATTTATCCTCTCTGCAACGACTGTACTTAATTTTTTTTTGTAATTGACAGGTCACCCAATATGGATTTATTAGTTTTTCGAAGCGTCCAAGGGATAGGCAACATTCTTTTCCAAAAATGCATTTCAAACGCATCAATCTTTTTTTGATCTGTTTCCTTGAGTGCCCAGCACTCTAATGCGTAAAGAAAACTGGGAACACGAAGCTTCTTACTAACCAGGACAGGACAGTAACCAAGTGGAATTTAACGCTACAAAAACCCAGGCGGCAGTTTTTTCTAAAAAAGTTAACGTTGCTGAACCCGACATAGTTATGTCGGGGCACTCCATTCCTCTAACATCATCACTCAAATTTGGGAGCAAATATGTCCTGGCATGAACATGTTGCAGGCATAGCAAGGAGAGCTTCTCAGAAGTTGGGAATATTATTTCGAACCAGAAAGCTTTACACTTCACAACAACTGTTAATTCTTTACAAAGCTCAAATTCGACCAACTATGGAATACTACTCCCATGTTTGGGGCTCCGCTCCCAAACATACACTGCATTTGTTGGATTCTATTGAGAGAAGAGCTGTTCGTCTGATTGGAGAGCCGGAACTGCCAGGTGGCCTTGATTCGTTGGAACATCGAAGAACGGTTGGCGACTTGAGCCTATTCTAAAAGTATTTTCATGGAAAGTGTTCGAAGGATGTGGCCCGATTAATTCCTCCCAGAGCGATGCATGTTAGAAGTACACGTCACGCTAATACTTCACATCCGTATGAGGTTCAGCTTGTTACTCCTCGTACAACGCTTTTCAAGCAGTCATTTATATGGAGAACCTCATCCCTTTGGAATAATTTGCCCAGGACTGTGTTTCCCACTGAGTACAATTTACAGCGATTTAAGAACAACGTGAATCGCTTTCTCCGCACACGTGTCGCTCCTGTAGCGCTTTAGGGACTACCCTGTAGCACGTGTGCTAGAGCCATAAAAATAAAAATAAAAAAAAAATAACCTCATTTTCTTTGCGATCTTAATATTACGACTTTTCCATATTTTGGTGAGCTCAGTCATAGCATTCTTAGCTATAGCAAAGCGTCTCTTGATTTCTTTAATAAAGCTGCTTCCAGTATTAGTTATAAGGAATCCCAGATACAAGATTTGTTCGACAACTTCGATGTTTTTTATGTGTCTTGTTTCTGCTTTATTGCTATTTATCCTATCTATTATCATTATTTTTGTTTTTGTCTTATTGATGCTTAAACAGACTTCTAAGGTTACTTCTTCTACTCTTTGTATAAGATCTATTAGTTTTTCTACTGAGCTGACAAAAAGAGTTGTATAGTCTGCGTATCTTAGTTTGCTGATCCTTTTTCCACCGATGTTCATACCGGCTTCCCAGTCCTCTGTTGCTTTTCGTATGATGCAATCTCCGTACATGTTAAAGAGTATTGGACTTACCACACACTTCTGTCTCACGCCCTTTTCTGCAGAAAAGCCATTGGAGAGTATGCCATTGACCCTTACATGAGCAGTGTTATTTTCATACACACTCCTAACAAGATTTGTAAGATGGATAGGAGCTCCGATACCCAAAAGACATACCCACATTTTGTTTTTCAAATTCTAAAATTTTTGGAAAAATAAGAAAAATAGGCAAAACTGCATTTTTCCAAATTTTTTACAAAATTAACCCGCCCATGAAAGATGGCTATTTACAATGAAGCAGATAAAATTTAGTGGCAAAGAAAAGAAATAATTCCTTGGTAAGGGGCGAGAACTGAAAGAGGAGAGTAGTGCAAATCGAACAAAAATATTTAATGTTGACGAAAGTGGCTTTTTCACGCAAAATGTTTTAGGATTTAAAAGGAAGAAACAAATCGGTGCAATCATAAGCGGCTAAAAAGGCCTTTTGTTGTGCTAGTGTGGCTGGACAGTTTGTGCCACCAATGCTTGTATTCAAAAGAATGAGACAAAATCATGAATAACACACCTTCTGAGAGTGTTGTCACCATTCCAGGAACTGGATATATTAACTCAAACTTATTTGTAAAAAGGATTAAACATTTTATAAGCATCGTAAAACCATCCTCTGAAAATATACTGTTGCTGCTGCTTAATATAAATACAACACATTGGAAGCGTTGGACGTAACAAAGGTTAATGGGATATAATAATGTTACAACTGCTAGACGTGACTACTAACCGTCCATAGTTACTGAACGTCTCTTTTTTTTAACCTTATGAAAAATTATTATATTCAAACAACAGAAAAATGGTTGAGGACAAATCCAGGTCTAACCGGAACTAACCTGAGCTAGCCAGGTTATTAAAAAGCTGCTATCATTGGCACCATTAAGAACGAATATAAAGCGGCTAGAATTTGGCCCGTGAACAAAAACGTCTTTCCCGAACATTTGTTTAAAGCAGATGAAATTCTAAATGCTCTCTCTCAAACAAAATCAAGTAATGAAAGCATATCAATCTTACGAGACGCATCTATTATTATCAGTAATGAAAACAAGCAAATTGCTCAGCAACCTGAGGAGTAAAACGTTATCTTCGCAGTTTCCGTATACATTGCCACATTTAAATAATGAACCATCTTCTTTTGGGAATCATCAAAAGAAAGACGAAAAGTGTCTTCGACAAAGGTGTGTGCCGAGGATAAACTCCCAGGTGTCAGAAGCCGCCAACAAAAAAATTAAAGTAGAAAAGGTGAACTCTCCGTGATTTACCTTAACATCTTGTTTATTTTGTGATCATGGTTTCAAGGTAGGAAATAAAATTTTAGTGAATTACATGTGTTATAATTTTTACTAATTATAACAAAATATGAGAATATGAAACTTGAGTAGGTAATTTTTTGGTGTCAGGAAGTAATTATTTTAAAAGGTAACAATTTTTATATTTATTTATTATTTAATTTGTATAGGATAAACCTATTCAAATGTGAACAAATCTGTAGTAACTGTCTGTAACCTTACATTCTGGTTCGGGCTGGGTTATTTATTAAACATTTTTGCCGGCAGACTACATTAAAAATTACTCTAATTTTAATAACAATAGCCAAAGTACCTTCACAAAAAAAACACAAATAATAATAGTCATTAAGGCTTAGGCCGCACTACGGCTAAACCAAAGTGGTTTTTAACCATTTGATTTTGTGTTTCAAGAAAACTAATACAAGCGGTCACACTTTTTTTTCTTTTATAACCCATATAACTTAGTTGGCGCGCACGCACTACGGATTAACCACGGACGGTTTTTCGGGCCAATATTCGGCAGACCGCCATGAAGAGTGGTTGTGTACGGGCGTCGCACTATTGCAATTATGTCGTCGACCGAATCAGAGCCTGTTTCAAACAAACCAGAGTATGAAAGTTTATCCCAAAGAATCATAGTCGAAGTGCAGAAAAGACCAGCCTTATACGACCCTACTTCGCGTCAGTATAGTGATAGAAATGCGAAAAATAAACTTTGGGAGGAAGTTTATCAACACGTAGTAAACAATTGGATGACACTGTCGGAGACTGAGAAAAAAATAAAAGTAAATTTATGTTTTTATGCATGACAAAGTAAAACTCAAACATTTTAAGTCGCACCCTTACAACGAAAGTGAAATTTGGATGTTTTGAGTTAATCGTGAAAATCGTGTTTTTGGCATTAGGTAGAAGATATTTTTTTAAATACTTCCATATTGCCAGCTCAATGTACCAGTAGGAGATGTAAAATAATCAGCAAATAAATTTCTTATATTCATAACGTTACTACTAGAACGGGTACGAATTGGAGGAATGCGCTGCAGCACTGAAACTTGAGATGATTCATTAAGCTGTTTGCCATCATGTTGTCTTACAAAGTTGTGCAATATGCAACGAGCTTTAATAATGTGGTCGCAAAAATCTAATTTCACGTCTAATGGTCTATGCAAAATACGCCATTTATTTGCCATAATTCCAAATGCACATTCAACAGTCTTTCTGGCATAGGATAATCTATAGTTATAAACTCTTTTCTTTATGGATAAATTTCTGTTTGGGTATGGCCTCATTAAGTGTTCCGTAAGTGGAAAAGCTTCATCGCTTACGAAAACAAATGGCAGTGGGCGAACCAACGCAATTAGGAAAATATGTTCTTTCAAAATAAGAATTTGCTACATTTATCCAATCTTCTTCTGTTGTTTCAGGCATATATGTAGGCTGCAAACATATCCACAAATACTTGCACGTGTGTTCAATTACTTCACTTGTTGTGTTTCAGTTGTTGTGCCAATCAAATATTCAAAATATAGACACTTCATACTCGTACGATACCCGAAAAAAAAACATACGTCTATTAATATATTATTATTTTTGTTACAGGCAGTACAATACAAAAGAAATGGAAGAAATGTATGTTCATTTTGATTCTCTGTTGTTTTTAGTACCATCTTTACAAAAAAGGGAGACCAGCAGCAATATGACATCTCCTTCACAAGATTATCCTGATACTGACATAACTGAAAACCTTCCACCAACGGATAATAATCGAACCCCATCCCGTAAGAAAGCTTCCAAAAACCAAAGTAACAATGATGATTATGAACAATAATTGTTAGATTTTTTTAATACAAAGCAAAATACGTGTGAATATGACGAAGAGATAAACCTGTCACAAATGATTGTACCAATGTTACGCAAACTTAATGATGATCAGAAATATTTTGCTAAGATAGAGATTATGAATATTTTGCAAAAAGCCAAATCTTTCT
>CM032449.1:65048341-65070841 GCA_019049505.1 Pachyrhynchus sulphureomaculatus
AAGAAGTCTACCATCGAATTCTGCCTCCTCGTTACGAAGAGTAAAATAAACTGTTCGATTATCTGTCCATTTGTCGGCATTCCAGCTCAGATGGAACTCGATCTTTCTATTAATAGTTCTATTAATAAGTACCAAGTGTAGCTGAAATTATTGGATAAACCGGCTTTTTGAGTTGTTACAATAATATTTTCGTATCATTTACTTTGAGTATTTAAACAAATTTGCTAAAAAGAATACTGAATAAAATAAAATTACAACATTTTCTCACGATATAGAAATTTTCCTAAAAATGATTTGTGCCATCGTCGAAATTGGGTGTTTTCATTTGATAGCTGGACAGGTAACATTTTCATAGCAGAAATTTACCCTCCCTTGAGTCGTCAGTTCTTGTTACTTCATAATAAAATATTTTTTAGTTTTTTACGTTCTTACTATTCAGTACATATCACCACTTCACTAAACACTTTATTTTTGCACTCGACGCGCGTTTCGCTATGTTAGCTTCATTAGGAGCGATGATTGACTACTTAGGCAATATACTGAGTAGTGTCATTGTGCCAAAGATTCCACATTCCTAACATAGTTTTACGTACTTTTTGAAATATAATTTCCCCAAGATATACAGGGTGAGTCAACGATAAAGTAAAGTTCGTTATCTCATTTGTTTCGGGAATGACGAAAAAATACAATAGTTTTAGGGAATCTTAAGGTGCACAGTTTAAAATTATTAAAACATATAATATATGTTTTTTTAAATGGAACATCCTATTTTCTAATTTATTTTTAAATTCTGCTTAAATTTTTTTAGCTTTTTTATTAATAATGTAATATGCCTAAACCTAGTAGTTTTTCTAATATTTCAATTTTTTTACATGCTACAGGATGTTCAAAATAAATCGAATTTTTTAAAAGGCACACCCTGTATATTATTATTTTTTCTGATAGCTTTTACAAAATCCTCCAACTTTTATTAAGTATATCATATACCTGTTTCTAATAGTTTTCGATTTATTTTGAATTTTTCAATTGTTACCCTTGTTTTTTATACATTTACGCTATAACATCATAGTTGCCAAGATAAAACAAAAATGTAGGCATTGTCAAATTTTGACATGTCTATTAAGCAAGTAAAAATAGTTTAATTTGTTGTAGTAAGTGACGTAAAAAGGTAATAGTTATGGATTTTCCTAAAAATGAATTAATTGATATGGTTTATATACTGAGCGAGGCGGGAAAAAAAAGGAAAAAATCTTTTGGCAGTAAGGCTTTACGGAGCGAAGTACCCTAATAGACGTATACCATCTAGAAAATCTTTTCAGTGCTTAATGGAACGGTTTGCTGGTAGTGGTAGCGTTTAGTATACGAAACGAAAAGTAGTAAACCAGAATGCTACCAATGAGGAAAAAGAAATGGAGATTTTACTTCATATTGAAGATAATTCCCAGGTCAGCAGCCGTCAACTAGCTGACTTATCTTACACATCTCAATTTACAGCTAATTGTATCACGAGAAAATATAATTATCATCCCTTTCATATGGAACTACACCAAAAACTTCAAGACCGTGATTTTGAACAACGAGTAAACTTTTGTACCATCATGAATGGAGCAATAGAGGCCGATTCAAATTTTTTATCCAAAATATTGTTTTCCGATGAAGCTACTTGTCGCAGTAATTGAGCAGTTAACAGCCATAACATGCATTATTATTCAACAGTTAATCCATTTTGGGTCCGGAAAGTTCCAAACCAAAATCATTGGTCGCTTAATGTATGGTATGGAATATTAAATTTTCGAATTATTGGTCCATATTTTATCCGCGAACCGCTTAACGGGCCTAGATATCTAAATTTTTTACAAAATGAATTACCCCAGCTTGAAGAAGTCGATAACTTTAAAAGGGAACAAATGTGGATTCAACAAGACGGAGCTCCTGCTCGTTACCATCGAGAAGTTCGTGAATTTTTAAACGATCGTTACCCACAAAAATGGATTCGTAGGTATGGAATCATTCAGTGGCCCCCTCGATCATGTGACTTAACACCTTTAGACTTCTTTTTGTGGGACCACATTAAAGATCGTGTTTAAGTGAATCCCCCTACAACACCAGTAGATATGAAAAATAGGATACGGGATGCGTGCAGGACAATAACGCCTTTTATGTTAAGGAAAATATAGTAAAACGACTAAACATGTCTATTCAAGTAGATGAGCATATTTTTGAACATTTATTACGTCGTAATAGTTAATCATTAGATAAGTTAAACTATATTAAAATTATTATTAACTATTTGTTTATTTTTTCACAATAGCGTAAGTGTACAAGGGTAAAAATTGAAAAAATCAAAAACTATTAGAAATAGGTATGTGATATACTTAATAAAAGTTGGAGGGTTTTGTAAAATCTATCAGAAAAAATAATAATATACTGGGTGTGCCATTTAAAAAATTTGAGATTTTTCAATTTAAAATAGTCGAAATGCATAAATTTATTTTGAGCACCCTGTAGCATCTGACTCAAATTTCTTTACATATATCTTTTTTTCATCTCTATAGAACGCTCGTACCAATTATAAGTATTCCACCTTCAGAAAAAATGGCACTACTGGCAATCGTTGACTTACCCTGTACATACAGTCAAGTGTAAAACACTGTTTATCAGTTAATTATTTATAAATCCTGCATTTGTTTGACCAATTTAATCTGAACATAGTAGCAGATACTGATTTATGAAAATATAAGTTAAATTTACCTACTTGGAGAGTTATTTATGCAGTTTTTTTGTGGTGTTACTCGCCTCGCTAAGATAAGTAGTGTATTTGTGGAAAAAATAGCATCTGAGATTTTGGCATTTCTTCTTCATGTCTCAGGGTTTCTAAATTTCGAAAAATATAGTTTCCAATTTTCGGCATATCGGTCTGTTCATTTCTCTATCTGTCTATCTCTATGTCCATTGGTGCGTCAACTCGAATAAAATGAGTCATCGATTTTAAATTTGATACACATAATATTTGAAGTAAATAAGGTACTTGTAGTTTTTAGGTAATATTGAACAAGTGTATGGTAATTCCTGCGTTTTTTGGTTGAAATAAGAACAAATTTTAGCATAATTATTTATACCCTTAAATATAAATGTTTTCTTTATAGCTACAAGAACGGCGCATGCACGGTAGTAGTGATTCACCTTGCTCTTGCATTACTGCAGATCGTGATGAGGTTCTACTTATAGAAAAGAGGGTGATACAAGGAACGACAAGCTGAACCAAATACGGATCAGAGGTGGTTAAAAAAGTAAGGGAGTGAATTAGAGGATTTGCTTTAAATTCCATATATAATCCTCTTATACTTCCTTTTCAGAGTTGTTGGAATCGAAGATTTCAAAAATTATGTTATTTTCTCTTTATTTCCAATCATAACAGAAATAATAAGTAGAGGATAAGGTAAGGTCTCACTTACATATCGAGTTGTAATGGATGGACTAAATTGTTGTTTTATATATGAGAAAGTCAAATTCAGTATTTATTTTAGAACTAAGTTCCTACGAAGGAGCATTCTTTTTCAAATTGTATCTTCTTAATAACTTGGGCTTATATATCGAGCTTTCTAAATATATATATATATATATATATATATATATATATATATATATATATATATATATATATATATATATATATGTATATATATATATATATATATATATATATATATATATATATATATATATATATATATATATACATACATATATATACATATATATATATATATATATATATATATATATATATATATATATATATATATATATATATATATATATATATATATATATATATATATATATATATATATATATATATATATATATATATATATATATATATATATGTATATATATATATATATATATATATATATATATATATATATATATATATATATATATATATATATGTATGTATATATATATATATATATATATATATATATATATATATATATATATATATATATATATATATATATATATATGCTATATATATATATATATATATATATATATATATATATATATATATATATATATATTTTTTTTTTTTTTTTTTTATGGAAAATCATACATATATAGTGACTTCGTGGAAATGTATGTAAAATATTCTGTTACGTACTCTCGACGTCCGGACGTACTGTCATTTTTTCTTAATTGATTCCTTTTGATAACAACATTATTAACTACTCAACACAATTTAATATTGAATTTTAAAGTGAAAATTCAAACACTTAAAGAATATGGTAATGTTTAGTATCTTCTTTTAACAGAAAAAATATTTAAAAGTATACAAATTTTTAAGCATTTTCAATTGTTACGCGAAGGACACCAAAACATAATCTAATAACTTTTAATTCGTTCCTTGTCTTAAGAGTTTTTAGTGTTCCTTACGGGACACTTATAAAATCACTTCGGTGTCTGTTCGTCTGTCTGCCTGTGTGTCACACCCGATTTTCTTCGAAACTATTTGACATAGAAAGTTGAAATTTGGCATTAATATAGGGATTGATGGCCTCATCAGAACCGTGTAGCTTTGAAAGTTAAATTTTTACTTAAGGGGTTAATCTGGGGGGTGATATAGGATGTTAAAAAAAAAATTAGCAGATGATCGAGTGGGGTGTCAAATAAAAGCTTGTAAAAATACGAATTTAAAAATATATACAATGTAATACTCGCGCACACTATTCTTTGCATTATTTTTAAAACAATTGCGAAAAATCGCTGTCCCCCCCTATTTGAATTTTGAAAAAATTCTGGAATATTTTCCACAGGGTGCGAATTGAATGAAAGTTATCATAAACCTTTAATAATTTATCTGGTATATAAAAAGAAACAAAAATTTTAAGGCCATCAGTTTTCAATAAAATTCGGAAAAAAACTTTGTTGAAAACTGATTTGGGGTGTGTTTTGTGAAGTCAATGATCATTTTATACCTTCGTAACAAAAATTTCTATTCTATAAGCAATCAACGTACGGAACACTAATTGCTCAAATTGATAATGTAATTGACTGGAATAAATTGATGAAAATAAATTGTGATCCGAAGATTATTTATAGTGAGACTCCCAAAAGATATATTTTAGATCACAAAATTACGAGTATATAAAGGCTGGGTTTAATGGACCTTTGTAAAAAAATACCATTATAGAAGAAATAACAAATACGTTTCAGATTATGTTCCACAACACGTTTTAAGATTTTGCCTAGTACATTTCTGGATATACTGGCCCTACTCGTATATCGCAGACAGGAAAAGCTAGAGCTGTAATTTATACATATAATTTTTCAATTCGCATAATTACTTTTTTACATTGTACTTCCTTAAAATTAGATTAGAGTACTTACTTAATCCTCCTACTCAGTCCTATTACTCTAGCAAGAGTTTAGTGGTGTTATGTTTTAGTTATAAGGGTCGTGCCATTCCACGAATTATGGACCTACGTGATATGAATGGCTTCATGCATGAAATGTTCTATGAGCGGTTTCACTTGGTCAACCCATCGATGAAAAGGTCTTCCTCTTGAGCGTTTCTCGTTTAATTTCCCTCCACCATAAACTTTTCTGGATCGTTTCTTCTGGAGATATGTCCAAAGTATCGCAAGTACGATTGGTATATTTTGATGGACGGGCAATTCTTGATATTTAGTGAATTTAGAATTGATTAGGTACTGTCTCAATATTCTTCTGTATACCCGTGTTTCAAAGCCGTCAATTTTTCCGAGGCGTAGGTAGTTATGAGAAATATTAGTGCATTATTAAGTTTTAATTTGTTATTTTGAGTTATTGCTGAGTCCTTTCAAATCCTTGTGAGTCTAGTTACTGCATTTCGAGCTCTGTTTAGTACTGGTTTTACTTCTTTATCATAATTAATGATTCATATTTATTGGGATTCGACCTATTACCATAACTTTACTTTGTTCTTGTTTAGTAGTAATCCGCACCCTCTGCTATCTATATTTAGTATTTACATAATAATTGATTTTAATTTGCAGCAAAATATTGTCTTTAAAAGCAGTTTGCTGTCAGTCTAGTTTAGAATTTTCTTGTTGATGATTTTTGAGTTTTCTTAGAAACATCTAATTTTCAAGTGAAAAGATATAAAGAAAAATTTACGCAGATTTTTAAATAATATTGACGTTTCGCCAAAGTCGCATTTGGCATGTGGTTGATTGTTAACTGTGTTTTAATTTCCAATATATTTAAAGTCACTTGACAATTGTTTCACCGTACAATGGCTTCTTCAGAAGTAAATCAGAAAGAAAAATATTTGGTAGTATTCCTTGTTAAATAGTGCTTAAAACTATCCTTAATTACCTAAGATTATGTTAATCATTTTATTATATTATTTATAGACAGAATTATTTTAAGAATGCAATCTATGTATGAAAGAGTTAAAAGCTGCCATTTTGTGAGGATAAGGGTGGGATGAACTATTGTGTATGACTGTGTCGGTATGTGTAGGTTTGTGAGATTCGTAGTAACGACAACATTGCAAATTTAAACCGAAATATAGTATAGCCAGTACCTATGAACTAATCGATAAAATTAAAAATATTAACTTACCGGAAAATTCTAGAATTATCTCATTTGATGTACAAAACTTATTTCCTAGTATCCCACCATATGAAGTCATAGAATTAGTAGATATGCTCTTAATCAAGAATAAAGTAAACGAAATTATTAAACGGGATATTTTAGATTTACTTACGACATGCTTGGATCAAAACTATTTTGAATTTAACGAAAACTTTTATACATCTAAAGAAGGTTTAATAATGGGTAATCCTTTAAGTCCGTTACTCGCGGAAATTTTCATGGATCATTTAGAACTAACAATTCATCAAAACGCGGTAAGCAAAAATATTGTTTACTGGTATAGATATGTTGACGATATTATTTCCTATTTCACGGGAACAGATAGACAACTAACAATCCTCCTTAACTTCCTAAATAATTTGAATCCTAATATTAAATTTACCATAGAATTAGAAACCAATAACTCTATAAATTTCTTAGACATATCTATATCAAAAGTGAACAATAAACACGATTTCTCGATTTTTCACAAACCTTCACATACATACGAGTATGACCCCAACATTATAGATAATATCTTGAATAAAAAATCCTTTAAACAAGCAATCTCTCTAATTTATCCCACAATTAATGACAAAAAAGGAAAATTTAGTACACTCACATACACAGGGAAAATAACTAGAACAATTTCCAAACATTTAACAAAAAAGAACAATAAAATAGCATTCAAAACCAGTAATTATATAGGGAGTATAATTTTGAATAACAAAACCAAATCTAAGAATTCCTTAAAATTAGGAGTTTATTTATTAAATTGTGGATCTTGTACTAAAACCTACGCAGAACAAACGGGTAGATCTTTTGAAACTCACATTAAAGAACATAAACATAATTATTTAAAAAATAAGAACAATTCACATTACGCAACCTATATAATAAACGAATCCCATAATTTTGATGATACGTTAAAAATCCTACATGTAGAAAATAAATCTAAAAAATTAAATTTGCTTGAATGTCTTGAAAATAACAAGCGGAAAAACTCCAATCAATTAATAAACGAACAGGTAGACTTAAACCATTCACCCATTACTCAATCTTTATTAGTTCTCGGAAATAGTACCACAGATTTGTATTCTTAAAATAATTCTGTCTATAAATAATATAATAAAATGATTAACATAATAGGTAATTAAGGATAGTTTTAAGCACTATTTAACCAGGATTACTACCAAATATTTTTCTTTCTGATTTACTTCTGAATAAGCCATTGTATGGTGAAACAATTATCAAGTGACTTTACATATATTGGAAATTAAAACATAGTGTTGTTTTTATATAATTTGAGAGATTAAGAGTTGTGCGTACTACTTTATGCTGTCAGAACTGGGGGTTGTAGTACTGATTGGTCGGTGCTGTCCTCTCTGGACCAACCTGAAAAATCCGGGTGTTGTTCAGGAGACTACCACACCAATACCTTGGTGCGCAGCTGAAAGAAAAAGGGAATCATCTCTTTTACTGAAGGTAATATTTTTCTTAGTATCGATGGTTTCTTGGATGATTATTGTTTCGTAGTGTTGTACGATAATTATTTGTTTACAAATGTCAAAATATATTTTGTGATCTAAAGTTAGCTTGTGTTGAAAGAGAGCTGATGGATTTTGTTATGGAAGATAAGTTTATATTCTTCAAGCCTTCTCTTGGTTTCTTCTATACATACCACATTGAAATTGCCATATAAAATGCTCGATATGCCTTGATTTTCTAGTTTTCTATTTTGTCTATGTTCTGTGTACTTTCTGGCGGGAAATATATTGTGTTTTCCTGGGAGTCCTTCGATAATATCTGTTGTTCGTTTGAGATAGGGAAGTGTGATTCTAAGTTAGTTTTGATGTAGTTCCTGGGATTTTTTATGTACTATTTGTTGCATTTTTTTTTAATTGTCTGTTTACTGTATTCCTTTCGTTTGGGTGTTTTGTGGTCCTATTTATCTTCTTACCTGTTAGTACCATCGAGTAGGCGGAAAGATTTTAAGATCAGGATTTTAGCTTGTAGTTATGGTGATATGAATTTACATACAACTATTTATTGGTGGTTATTGGTTTTCCGTAGAATGTGTGTATCAAGAGACCTTCAACTGTTTTCCACGCAAGTATGTCTTAGAGGTTGATTATTTAATTTTAATTCCAATTAGGACTCTTCGACGAATATGTCATCCATGTGCAGAATCTAAGGTTTTGGCTGTAGAGCAGTTGTGTTATTTACCTTTTGTTCAAAGTACGTTGTGACGAGGTTAGTTATGTTTGATGAACTGATGCCAGCGCCTTTTATTTGATGGCATATTTGGTTGGTAAATAAGAAGTAAGCATTTTTAAGGCAGCATCTGATAGGATCCACCATGATTTATGTGAAATATTGGCCTTGTGCAATCTGTTGGAGAGCTTCGTCAACTGAGATGTTAAACTAGATTAAACTAAACGACACAATACCAGGATTCGATAGCAAGCTTCTGTGTCCTAATTTCCCTATATATATATATATATATATATATATATATATATATATATATATATATATATATATATATATATATATATCTTCCTTGGTTGTTCATTCTGGGTGCAGGTTTGCTTTTGTGTTGTAAAAACACTGATTTTTAAGGAGATTTCGCCCATTGTATTGGGCTTTACCAAATTTTATTTTTATATTGGGATTACCTACAAATTATAGGATATCGAAAATGTAAAATAAAACAACTATTTAATGACACTTAACAACACTTAATAGACACTCTATTTTATTTAATGAGATTTAAACTACTACATGGTAGTGATTTTTGGGCTGTTTTGTTGTTATAAAGTTTATAAGTTCTCTGTTTGCTAATTGTGTTTACTAGTTTTTCTAGGAAATTATTATCTGAGAATTTTCATCACTTTTGTTAAAATCTCAACTCTCAATTTAGGTGATGTTAAGGTTTTATTTTGAGATTTGGGATGGTGTGAATTATATATATATATATATATATATATATATATATATATATATATATATATATATATATATATATATATATATATATATATATATATATATATATATATATATATATATATATATATATATATATATATATATATATATATATATATATATATATACATATATATACATATATATATATATATATATATATATATATATATATATATATATATATATATATATATATATATATATATATATATGTTTTCAGCTTCTTCAGAAAGAAGTAAGTTATGAAATATTACTAAATAGATAAATTTCAACTCGAGTGAGACACAAGGAGATAGCTAGAATAAGATGCGATGATCAGTTTGTGGTATATTTTGAAGAAAAAAATATTATTTGTTTTCAGAATTTAATTGATTTTCAATTTTAATTTTTAGGGTAAATTTTACACTGCAGCTTAAGAAGCTCAAAGTGATCAGAATGTCCACCGCCTTTTGTTTTTTACCATGCTCGATCTGTAAGGTTCATAAAGTCATTTTCTATACATCGAAAGGCATTAATTTAATAAAAGAGAAATTACCATTATTTCTGTTGAGTGAACTGGCATAACGCTGGTTCATTAGAATTTTTTACATATTTTTAAATTATGTCCTAATTTATTTAGGTTCATTTAATAAGCAGTGTAATATATGCTGTAACCATGGTGTATTTTTGTAGTTGAATGGATGTAAAGTAGACCCTTGTAACGAGTTCATTCTCGTTTGTAGAGCCCGAGCCCTCAAGGTTGCCGCCATTTTCTGAAGGTCCTAAGTGCTGATTTAAAATAAAATATACAACTATATTGATGTACGTTTCCCTCTCTCCGTTCTCTGTTATCCCTTGGGATTGCTTGAAGTTGTATGTATTTGAGTTTCCGGAGCACAGTTGCTCTGGCAAACTGCCGAACTCACATCCTTTAACATGCATGAATCTGTAAACTCTTAACTGACATTTTTTAATAAATGTTCACTAACTCTTTTCTTTTTACCACAGATACGTAAAATCGAATCAGGGTTAATGTCAAAATTTGCTTCTACGAAGGCGTATTAACTTTTTTCTTAGTATTTAGAGAGTAAGCAAACTTGAAAAATGAAAATTGTTTATTCTATCCAATCTCCTTTTAACTTTATACACTTAGTGCAACCGGTTTACAGTAACTATAGAACTTTCAAAAAACTTCTTCGTTTTGATTTGTAAACCAGTTTTCGACAACACGTATTACTATAGTTCTTCATTAGACTGAAATTTGTAAAAATACAAATCTTAATATTTATTCATATTCCCCTGATTTACCTCTCTTGGACTATTACTTATTCCAAAAACTACAAAAAACATTTGAAAAACAAGTGTTTTTTCTAGTTTTTGGAATAAGTAATAGTCCAAGAGAGGTAAATCAGGGGAATATGAATAAATAATGAAAAATAAATTTCTCCAGGTACTGTTTTGCCATATTTCAAGTAATCTGTAAGAAGTATCTCATACTCGTCCCAAGAAAGGAAGCAAGAACTTTTCCTTCTCATTTTTGATGTTAGAGGGAGGTAAGCCCGCACATAATACTTCCTTTAGCGTGATAAGTAAAAACACGATCTATATAGAATAACAAATGGTAGGTTTATAATTTTTTATGTTAATTCAAGATAACTTAGAAATCTACTTTCCCATAACTTTCTTATATCTAAATAGAAGTAAATTTTTGTAATCGTCTCTAAATCTCTTGTTAAAAATAGTATAAATAAATGGATTGATACAAGGATTTGCAAATAGAAAACCATTTGCTACTACACGAACTATGTGTAAATCTTTACAATAGCCCGATGCTTCATTTATATCAATATAAATGCGTGGTATGGTGCAGATTAACAAAGTAACTGATAGCAACCAAACTACCATAAGTGCTTTTTGTTCAGTTTTTAATGTTTTGGGGCTTTTCTTGTCATTTGACTCGTTCTTCCTAAAAGTAAAACATAAAAAAGGTTTTTAGGATCAATAAATAAAACAATGTTTAAAAACACCTATAGTGTATTCTTTATAAGAATTTAATATTATTATTAAATAATATCATCGCAAGTGCCTACCACAACTCCTAATTAACATTTTTAGCAAGCCAAAATATGATTTATATGCTCTTAGAATTCAGCAGCGAATACAATTGTGCTGACAATGGCCCCCGCCGAAGTATTTCAGCACTACCTAAGTACCAGTTGAGGTTAAAATTTCTTACAATATTCATCTTCAAAGTACTTTTTGTTAAGTGGTCGGAATTTTTGTTTTAAAAATTTAGTTTATACTTTTTATGTATGTAGGGAAAAAAATGATAATTTAGTTTACTATGAAAATTGTTTCGCATGACATGTCTGGTATATTGCTAGCCAGGAGTTTTAGTGCAGTACTAATTTAACTCCCCTTACTTAGTTAAAAGTTTTCGTTTCTTTTTTATCTTAAACTAGTACAAAAGGCTTAGGACTTCTTGTAGGCCTCCATCAAATTATGGTTGATGTGCAACAAACAGTTAATTAAAAAAATATCGGATACTATACGGATAAGATGGAAGAAGTGAACTCTATTAAAACCGCTTGTGTTTTAATATGTTACACCGTAAGATATCACAAATAAATCCTAAAGGTTTAAGGAAAATTGTATCTATTACTAGAGAAAAAGCGCTTTAAAAGGATATGTGCTAACTGATTTTTATGTCTAGAGTAAAAAAAATTTGTTTATATTACACAGTATGCAGAACTCCTTGAGATGTTGATATCTACAATTTTACGGAGCATTTAAAAAACTAATATTACATTTTAATATATAAATATGGGAATACAATACTGACCATATTAGTAAAATACACAATAACGATGTAATTTTAATCTGAGTTTCAAAAACTATTTTGTTTATAATTATAAAAATAATTTTTGAATTGTTATGGCTGTTACTTGATGGAAATTCATAACGAATGTAATGAAAAACTGACTTTGTCAAATTTCCACTTTATTTAGTTTCACTGAAACTGTATGACGCGTTTCGCTATACTATAGCTTCGTCTGATACAAAATGTCATTGTATCAGACGAAGCTATAGTATAGCGAAACACGTCATACAGTTTCATTGAAACTAAATAAAGTGGAAATTTGACAAAATCTTTCATTACATTTATAAAAATAATGTTCATATTTTTTAGTAACTTTAGCCTCAATAATGTTTTCTGTATTTCTTATATTATGATTGTTTTGTGTGTATAGTTAACCAGAAAGTGCGCATATCTTGTTAAAATACCCCTGGGTGTGCGGGACAGAATATCAACCCCGATACGTTCCGCCTGTCGTAGAAGACGACTAAAAGAATAAACCAGATGGTAGATGCTTAAATCTTACTTGGCGTTGTGATACTATTGCATCGGTTTAGGCTGCGTGAACTAGCTCTGCTATGAAAAAAGGATAGCATGATGGAGACATTATTAGAAATTAATAAGAATTCTGGAAACAACAAATATAGCTAAAATATATCTAAATATCATCAAAAATCTGCACTAGAATCAATCAGTAGAAGTTAAAACTAGCTTAAAAAGCTCCGAAGCCATAAAAATAACCCAGAGTGTAAGACAGGGAGGCATTCTCTCACCACTATTGTTGAATCTTTATTCAGACGCTGTGTTTAGTGAAACCATACATGAATCCACTCAAGGCATAACAGTTAATGGGAATATACTGAAGAACATACGGTAAGCTGATGATAATGTTCTATTAGCAAACAATATCAAAGATATCCAATAACTCATCGATCGAGTCGTATCAGCCAGGGATAAATTTGGATTATCTATGAATAAAAGAAAAATGTAATAACGAAGACAAGACCAGAATCCCTCGAAATCAAGGACAGTACCGTAGAACTGGTCCGCATATTTGAATGTTTGAGAACGAATATAAACGAAATGTGGGACCCAGGAAGGAGATATATTCCAAAACTGAACAAGCCCCATATATAAATATGAATAAATTTTTACAACGAATAAGAATGGCAAGAGCGTACCTATTCTTCGCGCAACTGTATGGATGCGAGTGATGGATTCTTGACCCTTGCTCAGAAGAACGACTGGGAACCTTTGAAATGTACAATTATATACCCCTTCTTCGCATCTCCCGGGTACAGAGAATAGAAAACACAAAAGTCTTAGAAAGAAGGAATAAAGTGAAAGAACTACTAACAACCATAAAAGTAAGAAAAACTCGATACTTCGGACATATTATGAAGGGCCCAATATACGAACTGCTTTGTTTAATTATTAAAGGCAAAATTAAGGGCAAGTGATTGATCGTAAGGTGACAGAATTCTTGGTTGAAGGACATGTGAAGGTGGTTATATATACTTCAGCTCATATTTTTTGAACAGCAACTTTTAGAATTTGTTTAGCTATGTGCATCATCAACTTTCATGAAGAGACAGGACAGTAAGAAGAATATGGAGCTTTCAGGATCAAAAAATTCTGGAGGCAAAATAGTCCCCTGTTCGCAACTTTAGATGAGGGCTGACTCGGGAGCGTTGCCATGCGGAGATCAAAATTTTATGGTCGATTTTTGCAATATTTGTAGTTTAAACTCGAATATAAATTCAGTGCACCAACATTCACAATCAAATAAACCTCACGTGCTCTCTCTCTGTGAAACTAACGTTAGTTTATCAATCAGTATAGCCAGCATCTTCTAACCTGGATACTACTATTCTCAGATTAAGGGTAAATTCGGAATCTGCTCTTTTGTCAGAAGCTATCTCTCGTGCCAACAAGATGAACCTCTGAAGTCTCAAAACTTTGATGTTATGTGGTCAAACATAATTACTTAATTAAGCACAATGTTCATCTTTTATCTCTATCAACCACTAGGTTATACTGACTTTAAAACACCCATCACTTATCTTACAAAAACCATCGATCATTTAAAGATCAACTATCCAAGTGGTGAAATTGCCACCCTGAGTGACTTTAATGTACACAACATAAACTTCCTTAAGTATTTTACTACCATCAATAAACAAAGGCATGAAACAGAATCATTTTCAGTCAGTTGTGGTGTGACTATGGCTGATCGATGAACCAACATGAATTCCTGACCATCAAATGTAAAAATTGTTTATTAAAAATTTAAAAATAAACAGAAAATCAATAAGAAAGAAAAAAATTAATGAGATGGTTGAGGCTGATGGAGTTTTAACAGTTTGTATCGGGTTCCAATTTAGTTAACGTTAGTCACAAATTGCCACGTTCAGGCATGTGCAGTCTGTTCCTTTTCTTAGACAGTAAATTAGCCACTGCACTGAACCCACGCTCAGCCAAATACGATAAAGGAAAAGCAATTAAAAATTTCTGTACTCTTGCTCACAATCCAGGGTAGAGAGCTGGTATTGATTTTTGAAGCCAGAACTCTTGGTGACATTTTCTGAATTTTACTTTTAGTTCTTCATTAGCTGTGACTAAATTTGATGATTCTACTATATCTGCATTTGCGAAAGGATCTAAAACCCAAGTCGGTATATTCATGTTTAAAATATCTTGGAATCGCTCCGTAAAATCAGCATGAAGAACGTCCAAGATTTGGCAATAAATAAGTACATCTTCCTGTTTTGCAGAGGCTGCTAATAATGTGGGAATGTGGCTATATTCACCTCTACCTAGATTTCGTTTGGACAGAAGAGGTTTTCTAACATAACAGCTATAACGTTTTTCGTTTTAATTAAATTTAACTCATCACCTAGCGATTCTAAATTGATTTCATTTTAAACAGGTCTGTCAAATAAGTCATTTTTGGATGTAATCACGTTTTCGCGCAGTTTTTCATCTCTATTTTCAAGGAAGTGCAGTAGAGAGAAAAAAACGATGCAGACAAATACCTTTTGAGAGCCAACGAACTTCTGTGTGCTGCAGCAAGCGATTGTAATCGTCATATTTTCACTACAAAGTTGACCAAATAATCTGTCATGTAATGAATTGCTTCTAATGTTCTTGACTGTTCTAAAAAACGTAATGAAGCGACGTATGCGGGCACTCATTCAGATATTTTTCAACCAAATGCTGACTATGAATAACACAATGTGCATCGAGTATATTTGGTACTGCTTGTTCTAAATGTGCTATGAAATCCATATGACGCCCCAACATTGCTCGAGCACCATCAGTAGCAACTGACAAAATATTAAACTTGTTAAAGGTATTAAATATTGATTCTCCCTTTGTATCGGTTTCCAGATTTTTAGCAAATAAAACTCTTGGCATTTTTTTTCTTCTTTTATGAATAGAACGTATGATGAAAGTAGTATTTCGTTATTTGTTAGAGTTGATTCATCGAGTAGAATGGAAAATTTATCTTATTTTTTAGGTAATCAACGTCTTTAGCCATTTTATCTATTTTTCTTTGCACCGAATTATTACTCAGAGGAATTTTTCTGATGATATCTGACGGTGTCTTATGATGAAGAACAGTTCGCTCTTTGACTGTCGGCAAGATTAATTGCTCGCCAATTGTGTGCGGTTTTCCCACTTCTGCAATTAACGATGAAATATTGTATGAGGCTTGTAATCCATCATCGTTTTATTTAGAAGACGACGCAAAAAGGTTTGATATAATGGGCTGTTTTAAACATTGCTTTTCCAGTCCTCGAAAATAGGATAAATCTATCAGCATACATTTTACTCAAATGCTCTTGTAGCCCAGAAGGCTTCATGGTTTCATTTGAAAAAACTTTTTGTCAAATTAAATACATAGGTAATGATTGATTTCTGGCGAGTGCGTAAATTCATATTTCAAATACTCAGTACTGCCGGCATTACTGTATCATCGTCGTGTTTTGCATTATATTAATTGAAACATTTGACCAATAGAAATGTTTTGTTGTCTTATTACTCTGCACATTTCTATTCAAGAATTAAGTATGGTATAATTTTTTGGGGTTGTTCTTCTTATAGCCTCAGGATTTTTCGGCTACAAAAGAGAGCTATGAGACCGATAGTTAACGCTCAGAGAAGTGCATCCTGTGGACGGATTTTTAGGGATTTAATGATCCTCACAGTACCTTGTATTTTCGTGGTTGAAATTTTGTTATTTGTGGAGCAAAAACCACAGAATTTCGTTACTAACAATTATTATCACGATCATAAAGCAGTATACGGTGATAACTATGCTATTCCAGTCCACAGTTTGTCCACAACGGAAAACAATCCCCGTTATATTGGCATTCACATATACATTGCTTCCCAGTTTTCGAAATATTGATAATATAAAATTGTATAAAAGAACATTAATTGATTTTTTTTTGGAAAAATGTTACTATAGTATAAACGATTTTTTAACAGATAGAGGCTACTAATGTTAAGTTGCTAACTTTTGTTTGTTTTATTACATTTATATAAGTTCACTTATAATACTTTTTCTCATTCATTTAAAATAGTGCCTGGCTTGTATTATGCTCTTATGGTCTCCTAGATCAATAAAGTTTATTTATTTATTTATTTATTTCTTCACTTCTATTACTTTCACTCACGAATATGGATTATTGGCGAAGCACACAAAAATAATACGACTGTCCTAGAGCTATCCTTGCCTTTTATAGATTTAATTTCATGCACGCATCAACTTGTATACCTTTGCTTGTTTGTCATGCCGGTGCACTTGCTTTGTAAAAAAGTCATTACAAGCTCCCATATTTTTGTCGAAACATGCGGGTTTGCGTGAATCACATCTTTGCTTGTGGTACCGCCCCCTTGCGGAACCTAATTTTAGAGAATCTCGAGTGGTTGAACTTAATATTTCCACTGCATTTGACCGTATTTGGCTTGACGAACTGACTGAACTACTCTCTTATAGTGTGTCTCAAAGATTTTGTTTAGGGTTTTCGTGTTTCCTTAGAGAGTATTATTTACAAGTGACGAATAACTGATTTCTTTCTAATACCCATAGTAGTATCAACGCTTCATAATCGCGCGTAATATCTTTCTACTTTGCAGTAGCGATCTACTGGAAAAGAACAGGAATCAGACAGTACGCATGTTCCTACATATAAGTTCGGACATAAGCTACTCATGCAAATATCCGTAGACAACAGGAAGTCGTTCAACTTAAAAAAGATTTGGAAGAAATTCTGTCCTGGGGTAATAGTAACCAAGTCAATTTTAGCGCCAAAAAAGCCTAGGCGGTAGTTTTTTCTAAAACAATTAACATTGCGGACCTCAACCTAGTTATGTCCAGATACTCCATTTCTAAAGCAAAGTTGCACAACTTGCTGGGAGTGAACTTGTGAGCAAATGCGTCTTGGAATAAATATATTGCATAAATAGCAATAAGAGTTTCTCAAAAGTATACTGGAGCGTTATAGTATATAAATTAAAAATCAAATCTTTATACAGTAGCAGACAACTTTAAAGAGGTTACTCCTATTTAGACTACTTTGCACACTCTGTATAATTATAGATGTCAGCATATCAATTTTAATAGATATCTTGAAAGAATTTTTAAATAATATTAAAATTATCTCTGCGTATAATACAAACTAATTAAAAAATTTATTTGCGATACTTGTTGTATAGTATGACCAAAAAGTTTGTGAAAAATTGGAAACTTTTTCCTTAAAGGTTTGGTATAAAAATATATACGGCAACTCGAAAAAAATACAAACATAACATATATATATATATATATATATATATATATATATATATATATATCAAACCGTTTGATTTCAAAATTGCTAAAAGACAAATTAAAACTATTTCTAAACTGTGCACCAAAACCAAGACTCTTTTTCTAAAAAATGAAAATTGAATCGTAATTACAAAATGCCTTGTTCAAATTGTAATAAGGTGTACCTAGGTCAAACCTCCAGAAATTTGGAGTGTAGAATTACATCACACAAAAGTGACTGTAGATGTAAAGAACAACCTTGTGCTTTAGCACAACATGTCACTAACAATGACCATCGGATGAACTGGGATGAGACTGAGGTCCTGGAGCGGACTGATTCTTACTACAAACGAATTTTCTTAGAAATGGCCCATATTAACTGGGAACCCTACGCCATGAATAAAAAGAGTGACACCCAGGGACTCAGTTCCATATACAGTTATATTTTCAAATTAGAATTAGAAAAATACCAATCACAAACAGATCGTCCTGCACCAGACGAATAACACATAGACAAAATGTTTTTTCCATCCAATTATTCTATTACATTATATTACTTATTATACATATATTTTCCGAAAACTGTAGTGCATTGTTTCTTTCTGTTATCCCCTGTATGCAGGTTGATACATGCGCTATTAAAATAAAAAATCTACATTTTCAACTATTATTTCTATCTTTATTCATTACACTATTTGCCACGTATATAAGTTTTAAACTGAAAGCATATCTCAGATCGAAACAAATCAATACCTTCGATCTTTCTCTACCACATAAGAGTTATATCGGTCTATCACACTCCATCTTTACCGCCAAAAATTGATAATTTTTTCTTAATTTACTAGTTTACGGGATTAGCAGAGAGTCTCCAGGTCAGCCATTTTGGCCGTTTTGTATTTTTCCGTTTAATTATAATGTTATGTAGTTCACAACAGTATATTGGGGAATATCTCTCTGTGCAAATAACTGCTTGTTTTGTTATAAAAAAAACACTTTGGTAAGTCAATCTTTTTTCTCATGCCTTCTTTCTTTTTTTTTTGTTTTTTCAACTATATGAATGCACTTAAAAAAGTAATTTTTCACTTAACAGTATAAAGAAAAAAGAAAATTGTGTCTTTCCAGATGTCCTGAAGAAGAAAAAATATAATTTCGAAAGCTCGACTAACAAAAAAGATTATTTCACTACCCAAGGCCATAAATATTTAAATATAGACTGCAGTCCCCCTAAATTGAGAATATATATATATATATATATATATATATATATATATATATATATATATATATATATATATATATAATCGGACAAAATTAAAACTACAACTGTGTGAAATTTATAATTTTGGGACGGTCGAATTAAAAGCCATATTATATACATAGTTTTCGTGCTAACCAAAAGTCGTTTTATGTTACAGCAAGATTTTAGGAGTCTTATGAAAATCTAACATTATCTTTGTATATACGAAGATGGATTGAAAAGTTCGCGCCCTAGTCAAGAAAACAAAATAAAATACGTACAAAAATATTTTTGTTTTTCAACGTAATCTCCACCTAGCTCTATGCACTTCTTCCACCTGCCTTCCAAAGCTTCTACACCTGTTTCAAAAAAAGATTCCTCAAATCTTCAAAATACTGCTTAACTGCAGCTTTGACTTCTTTATTTGTTGAAAATTTCTGACCACCGAGGTGTTTTGTTAGGTTTGGAAACAGCCGGGTGGGGCAGCAATTCGAAACCACATACACGAATTTGAGCCATTAACCCAACAGACGTGTGAACGTGAGCGTTGTCCTGATGGAATAAAACTTTCTTTCTCAGTAATCCTGGGCGTTTCTCTTTAATTTCTTGACTCAAATTACGCAAAAGGGTACAATAGTAAGTCGAGTTTAACCATAATAATACCTTTCGTATCCCAAAGAACTGACGCCATCACTTTTCCAGCCGACAGAATTGCCTTCGCTTTCTTTGTGGTCGGTTTACTAGATTTTTTCCACTGCTTGGATTGTTGTTTTGACTCCGGAGTATAGTGGTGAGGCCAGGTTTCGTCCATTGTCACAAACCTGTTAAGAAAATCGTGCGGATCAGCCTCGAACATCTCCAAACAGTCGAAACAAATCGTGAGTCGAATTCGTTTTTGTTCAACTGAAAGCAATCTAGGGACCCACCTAGCGGAAACCTTAGAAAATCCGAGTTCGTTGACAATGATGTATTGTGTTCGTTCATACGAGATGCCTATAGTGTCTGCAATATCTCTGATAGTTAATCTACGATCTTTCAATATGAGATCACACACTCTGCCGATGTTTTCTTTAGCCGCAGACCTCGTGGACCAGCCGGAGCGAGGGTCATCTTCGATGCTCTCTCGTCCACGTTTAAATTCTGCAACTCATTTGTTCACAGTGGTATATGACGGAGCAGATTCCCCTAGTGTTGTTTTCATATCATAGTGGATCTCCTTTGGTTTTAATCTTTTTTTCAAACAGGTACTGACCACACTAAGTGGGGAATGTGGAATCTTTGGCACAATGATACTACTCAGTATATATCACCACTACACCAAACACTTTATTTTTGCACTCGACGCGCGTTTCGCTAACCATGTTAGCTTCATCAGGAGCGATGATAGAGTCAATCATCGCTCCTGATGAAGCTAACATGGTTAGCGAAACGCGCGTCGAGTGCAAAAATAAAGTGTGTGGTGTAGTGGTGATATATACTGAGTAGTACTGACCACACGTTGTTCAATTTTTTCCAATTTTCCAAAAAGGCTTCACTTGGTCTCACTAAACTCATTCTAACCTAAAAACTACAAATTCTACAGCAACAAAATTTTACACTGTGACAACCAAAGAAAGTATGAACTTATTAAGGGTACTATAATAAAAATATAATTAGTTTTTGGTGAGGCCAATCCATCCTCGTACACTGGAAATTTGCAAAATTATGTAGATGAAACTTCTTGACCATCATCCTATATAATGAAAAGTAATATTTGATATTGTGCTATCCCTGTATATACTATGCAAATATTTAAAAAAAAGTTCAAAACGAGAAAACCACTGCCTGGCTAACATACTTGTATTACCGGTCTTATGTAGATACAAAATCTTACAGGATTTGTTTTAGTTACCTTAATTAGTCATTCTCATCATGAGATTTTATCTATACCGGCGGGGAAATCCTTTATTTAATTACGGAGAATACATTCATTAAATAAATTATGACAAAAAATAGTAAAAATTACACCCTAAATACTACTCAGTATATATCACCACTACACCAAACACTTTATTTTTGCACTCGACGCGCGTTTCGCTAACCATGTTAGCTTCATCAGGAGCGATGATGAAGCTAACATGGTTAGCGAAACGCGCGTCGAGTGCAAAAATAAAGTGTTTGGTGTAGTGGTGATATATACTGAGTAGTATCATTGTGCCAAAGATTCCACATTCCCAACTTAGTACACCCTAAATAGTACGAAAAAGGTTAAACGTTATTTTTTTCCAAATACCTACTTTTTACAACCTATTGTCCTTACTAATCCCAAATCGCCATTTTCCGTTTGTTTTTTGACCAGTTTATACAACAGAATAGTAAACAGTATTAACGATATGGCAATAACCAAAACTGCACCAAACAATACTAAACCTTCTGCCGCAAATACTAGATTCAAATGTGGCATGGCACGATATAGATGTATACATTTCTGAGGAGGGTTCTGATTTCTCCGGTAACCCATAATTGCTAAAACATTTTGGTTTAATTAAAATTTATATGGGGTTCTCTTTTGTTTCACCAGTAGCATTAAAATTTATAATAATACTTGAAGAGTTGATAACCGGACAAGTGCAACTTGAACTTGCGCAATTAGTGTTCCGTAAGTTGATTACTTTTAACATAAAAATTTTTGTTACGAAGGTATAAAATGATCAACGACTTCACCCAACACACCCCAAAATGAGTTTTCAACAAAGTTTTTTTTTTTCCGACCTTTACTGAAAACTGATGACCTTGAAATTTTTTCTTTTTTTTATATACCAGATAAATTATTAAAGGTAATGCACTCGTGATCATTTTCATTCAATCTACACCCTGTGGAGAATATTCCAGAGTTTTTTAAAAAATTTTTGATCAGTACTTCTCGAGATTAGGGGGGGGACATCTATTTTTCGCGATTTTTTTTAAAAATAATACAAAGAAAAGTGTGCGCAAGTATTACAATATATA
>CM032449.1:65078341-65103341 GCA_019049505.1 Pachyrhynchus sulphureomaculatus
TCAATAACGCTTGTTAGAGATTCCAATCACATAGGGTTACTAAGCGCTGTGAGGAGTGATTCCTAAAACCTCGGTTTAGGTTATGTGATTAGAACAGTTGGTGAACACGTGAGGCCGTGTTTTTTTGTGTCAGTTACGTAATCGGACGGGCGGGCTGACAGAAAAGGTTATATCCAAAACCAGTAGCAGTTTCCCGAGAAGTTCCTTTATTAATGGCCTTACAACAGATGAAGTTTTTAGTAAATAACAATTTCGAGATCTAGTAGAGCGGAAGCTCCTCAATGCCGGATTTATGGAAGTGTTGAAAATAAATTAAAAAAAAATATCGGGCATGGGTTTCAAATGAAGATAATCAAAATTAAGTAATTCTGTCGGTAGTAGAAAAGCCAAAAGATTCACTTTGGAAAGGAACAGCTTTATTGGATGTGAGTAAAATTACAGTTGCGAGAATTTTATGATCAAATAAATTTAAACCATACGAACCTCAATTTACCCATACTTTAAAAGCAGAATATTTTGAACGAAGGTTTGAATTTTGTGCTTGGTTTCAAAGAGAGAAAGATAACAGGTTTATGGGAACTTTTCTCTGACGAAGCGACATTTACGTCTAATGGGACAGTAAGTTCTCAAAACTATAGAGGGTGGAGCGATGTGAATCCTAACTTCAATATCCAAAGTCGATATCAGTACTCGTTTAAAACCAATGTATGATGTGGAATTGTCAAAGATATAATAGTTGGACCATTCTTTTTTCGAAATAATATGAATGCTGAACGTTACCTAGAATTATTAAATAATGAGTTCCCCGAGTTTTCTAATCGCCTATCAATAATTGAAAGACAACGTATATGGTACCAATATGATGGTGCATCATGTCACAGAATGAGAAATGTTCGAGATTTTCTCCTCCACATTTTTAACGGTAGAATAATAGGAAGGTATGTGCAGTTTACTTGGCCCCCAAGGTCTCCGGACATCAACCCTCTAGACTTTTTTTATGGGGATACATCTTTAGTGGGTCATTAGAGAAACATGTGAAGCTATAACTCCTGACGTAATTAGAGATGTAATAAAAGATTTTTTCTCGAAGAACAATCACCTACTTAGAAAGGAACGGTGGATACATTGAAGCATTTGTGCAATAAAGTTAAAATTAATCCATATGTTTAGTTGTTATGTTATGTACCTAGTAATTAAGTAATGTTGCAATTTCAAAATAAAATGATATTAGCACAAATTTATTATGGATGAAATTATTGTAAATCAGATAAAAAGGTTATCAAATTTTTAACAACAAAAATATGATACAATCAAAATCAGTGCTCTAGTTTTTAATTAATTTCGTTTTCCTTTATTCAATAAATAATCCGAAAATTACTGACGTGTTTTTACTGGAGTCTTTTTGAATATTATATATATATATATATATATATATATATATATATATATATATATATATATATATATATATATATTATATATATATATATATATATATATATATATATATATTATATATATATATATATATATATATATATATATATATATATATATATATATATATATATATATGTATATATAATATATATATATATATATATATATATATATAATATATATATATATATATATATATATATATATATATATATATATATATATATATATATATATCGACTGCGTTCCGCCAAATGACTTGGTTTTTCGTTTGGGCCAATCATTTTACCATTTCAAGGTTACAAACTACATATACTCTATGTATAATCTTTCATTTTATGAGAGTGGCACTGGGTTGCCTTACCGGCACTGGACACAGATGGAGCAGTGAAATTTGTACGATCATGTGAAAATATTTAATGCTCTTAGATAATAGGGACAAAAAAGAAGTCGCGCTGTATTGTGATAATTGGGCAGGCCAACAGAAAAACTCAACTATGCTTGTACTGCTGACGGAGTTTGTAAAGCAGTCTAAAGCTCCTAAAAATATTTCGCTAAATTATCTTGTCATACTCGATGATGACTGTTGACTTTGTACATGGAGTTATAGAAGCAACGGTGAAGAAAAAAACCGTATACGCTCCGAGTGAGTAGCCCACTATAGTAACCAATGGCCGCAATAATTCCTTCTCTTATGAAGTAGTAGTTGTTAAAAGAAATGAGTTTAGGTACTGGAAGATCTTTTCAGAGAAGTTTAAAACTAAGGCTGAGGACGGTGAGAAATTAAAAATTTCATCAGTGTAATGAGTATATTGTTGTACACAATGAAACAATGAAGGTGTTTGAAAAGCTTCATATGAGATACCAATTTTATTTTTTTTACAGGAAATACAGAGACGGAGATGTACAAAGAATAAAGAAGAAAAGAACCAAAAAAAGAGAGAATAAAAAAGGAAAGAAGGAGAAGGGAGCAAAATAATTGAGCTGGGACCTAATTGAGGCCTCCCTGCAAGATTTGCCTTTGGCAAAGCAAAAATATAATGACTTAACAGATCTCTGCACCGAAGGTGCTGTTCCTGAACGCTATCACAAAGAGTACTTTGCACTTCGTAATTCGGAAACAGTGGCAGATATCCTCATTGAGAGCAATGAGGAAGACACTTAACAGCAAAGTGAAAAATTTAAAGTTTTAATTTTGGTTAACGTCTGTTATTTCAATTTTTTTATTTTATTTTGTAATACAATGTTAATAATTAAAAAAAATTTTGACAAATGATCGTTATCATTATAATTTTTTTACGAATATAAATAATAGAAAACAAAGTATCAGTAACTTGATATTATATCTTTCATGTTGGAAAAAAAATATTAACTTCGGGAAAATATTAATTATTGATGTGATCTTATTATTTCTTAAATTACGATCCAAAAAAAATTCAACATTGGCCCTGAGAAAAATAAGTTTAGCCTTTTGATCATAAGATCGCTACTCGAGTGCTAAGTCCAAAGGGCCAATTTGCATTTTTGTATGTTCTCAGTCATGATTATAAATACTTCTTAAATTTTTTTTAAATTTATTATTTTAAACTGTAGTATATACCTTAAGTTTCCCATTCAACGATGGAATAGTATATTTTTTTGCAAAATTTCTTTATTTTTGAACGGATTAAATCTTAAACACTCAGTTCCGAAAACCAGATTGTCCCTCTTGGCGGAACGAAATCGATATGAATATATATATATATATATATATATATATATATATATATATATATATATATATATATATATATATATACATATATATATATATATATATATATATATATATATATATATATATATATATATATTATATATATATATATATATATATATATATATATATATGTATATATATATATATATATATATATATATATATATATATATATATATATATATATATATATATATATACGAGGCTGGTTTGAAAAGTCCGTGCAAAAATAAAAAAACTACTTATGTGTTTGGGGTAAACCTTTTTTATTTTTCGACATAGTCTCCTTTTAGGCTTATACACTTTGTCCAACGATGTTCTAGTTTATTGATCCCTTCCGAATAATAGGATTTGTCCAAGTCTGCAAAATATCCATTAGTGTCTGCAATCACCTCCTCGTTTGAATAAAATCTTTGTCCCGCCAGCCATTTCTTCAAATTGGGGAACAAATAGTAGTCCGAGGGAGCCAAGTCTGGAGAATAGGGGGGATGTGAAACGAGTTGGAATCCTATTTCCATTAATTTTGCGACCACAACTGCTGAGGTGTGTGCTGGTGCGTTGTCGTGATGGAAAAGAACTTTCTTGTGGGCCAATCGCGGGCGTTTTTTTCTTGCAGCTCGGTTTTCAAACGGTCCAATAACGATGAATAATATTCACCTGTAATAGTTTTACCCTTTTCCAGATAGTCGATGAGGATTATCCCTTGCGAATCCCAAAAGACAGTCGCCATAACCTTTCCGGCCGAAGGAACGGTCTTCGCCTTTTTTGGTGCAGATTCCCCCTTGGTAACCCATTGTTTAGATTGTTGTTTGGTCTCAGGAGTATAGTAATGTATCCATGTTTGATCCACAGTGACGAAACGACGTTTAAAGTCCTCCTCAGCTGCAAACCATCCTTGCAACACTTCACACGATTCCGTTTTTGGTCAAGCGTGAGCAATCGCGGCACCCATCTTGCGGATAGCTTTCTCATGTCCAAATGTTTCTGCAAAATATTATGTACCCGTTCAGTCGAGCTGCCCACAGCAGTAGCAATCTCACGCACCTTAACTCTTCTGTCATCCATCACCATATCATGGATTTGATCAATGATTTCTGGAGTCGTAACCTCCACAGGCCGTCCAGAACGTTCAGCGTCACTGGTGCCCATATGGCCAGTCCGAAAATTTTGAAACCACTTATAAACTATTCTAATCGAAGGTGCAGAGTCATCATAATGTTTATCAAGCTTCTCTTTAGTCTCCTGAGGCGTTTTGCCTTTCATAAAGTAATGTTTAATCACCACACGAAATTCTTTTTCGTCCATTTCTTGAAAATCACTCGACTTCCTGGATTCACAAGAATGCCAAACACAAAGAAATAGACCAATATGGCTGAAACTTGGTGTGCGTTCATTCAAGAGATGCTACTAACTAAACATGACCTCGATACGCGCCGGTGGTGCCATCTCTCGGACTTTGCACGGACTTTTCAAACCAGCCTCGTATATATATATATATATATATATATATATATATATATATATATATATAAATATTTAATTTACCTTTATGTTTAGGAATAAATGTTTCTCTTATTCAATGAATAGGATGATCACTAATTTTAAAGCAACTGCAACATATTTCTTTAAAAATGGTATAACATACTTCTTGACTTTAGCTATCTTTGCTAAAAAAAGTCAGGTCCTAAAATAATCCCATGTCAGATCTCAAAATCAATACTTAAAAATTACACTGGTCGTCAAAACCTGAGTAATATAATCCTATGTACCTTTGACCCGCTGAACACGATTTTGAGGTTAGATTTGGACTAAAATGCTGTTTAATGGTCAAACAGAGACTCAATGCGTATATTCTTATGTTTTTTGGGATGTTGAGTTCAAAATGAACGTAAAAATTGCACTCTGTGGTCAGTTCAGGTTATTTTGACCCCCAAATTACGAATTTATCACCTACATATATACATAAGTATATCGCGAAGTAAGTTAATACTCGGCGAGTGAAGTTTAATAATAGCATTATCATACATCCTACTTATACAATTAGCGAGAGTCATCCATAACATCAGGGAAATTATACTCCAAAAACATGTTCCCTCCATACAGTTTGTATCTTATTTCACAACATTTGCGGCCGTCATTTTGTATACGCCATCTTTGATTCAAAAATTTCAATATTCTAACCTCAAATTTTTAATCAGCCATACGAAAAGCTCCCAAATAAGAAGTTTTAAACCCAAGAAACTACCCTGAAGTGATTTTGAACAGCTCTTTATTAATTTAGAGACATAGTTCATTTTTTAGGTACTTTTTGAGGTTAGAAATGTATACTGAATACAAAGTGCAATTTTTACGTTGATTTTGAACTCAACATCCTAAAAAAACATAAGAATATATGCACTGAGTCTCTATTTTGCCATTAAACAGCATTTTAGACCATTTTTAGGTGTTTCTAGAGGTTACAAAAAAATCCTGACAGGATGGAGCAAAATGAACCTCAAATTCGTATTCAGCGGGTCAATATATATAGGCATATACTACTCAGGTCCCAGTATTTCTCCGAAAGTTTTTTTTTGTTGACCAGCGTTATTCACCTCTTCGGTGTACATAGTAGTCGTATCAAAGACGACGTGACGTCAAAATGCTGCTTGAGCAATCGAGGTTGACGTATTGCTTGCATTTTTAAATTTAGTATATATCCGAACAACAAAACTTTACAATCACATTTTTTGTTGTAAACTGACAGAAATCTCAAAAAGACGCATTTATTCCTGCAGCCCAAATTTATTTATACAAATACTTACCAAAATTAAATAGGATAATTCTACCTGGAAAAGTTATGGCAGCAATTAACAAATCAGCAACGGCAAAACTTAAACGAAGATAGTTTGATTGAGAATGCAAGTTTCGATCAAGTGAAATTGCTAAAATAACTAGACAATTTCCAATAGTTCCAACTATTACATATATGAAAACAATGACGATTGGTATATCATTATAACTCTGTATCGTTCCATTCGAGTTAGTACAATTTGTGTCATTATAACTATATGGCGATGTCGCATTCCAGTTAATACCATTGATAAAATTACCCATTCTGTTTTTATTCTACCTTAAAAAAATAAGTGTACATTATAAAAAACTAGCAACCTGTCTGGCTTATGAATCATAAAAGTAAACATCTCGCAAACACGGTACTATTCTGACACAGCTTTTCAATAACAATTTTTTCATCAATAGCTTCCATGCATTAGCACGCCATGAGCATGCTTCTAAATTTTCGACGTTTATGGTTGCTCCTAATCTACATTTCAGTTTAGAAAAAGCTCTCTCGCAACTCGCTAGCGTCATACACAACCACAGCAAAAATTTATAAACTATGTGCAGGTTTTTATATTCAGCAACATACATTCTGTACTCAAATAATAAGGTATAGACAGAACTGAGACAACGATTATATTTATTTGACTTCTCGTTATCAACGCCTGAACTTTGATATACGCTCGATGAATTTTCGCTTTCTATTTCCAAAGATCATCATCACAAGAAGATGACTTATCATCTTGTCTTAAACTTTTTCATCATATATATTTCCCAACGTCCGTAATGAAAGCTGCGGGAAAAACAAAGCAGGCGACAAAAGTTCGTCACGAACTTTTTCTTTGTCGGTTTCGGTGAGTTCACAATTTTTGTCGCGTGCGTGCTTCAGTAAGCTGTTTTTCACAGTTTCTTTGAATTTTTTCGGATGAAACACTCTACATCGCTATAGAACGCTTTATGTTTTTCGAATCGATTTTGAATCACGATTATGACTGTGTCAAGTACGTTTTTTTCAAAATTTTTGATTGCATCACTCACACTACTGTTTTCATTTTTAGATTTCCGCTGTTCTAGAATGTCTGTTTCTATCTTGATATCATAGGCTTCGAATTTATTATTTACGGTTTCTACGAATTTGTCAACACTTTTGAATAAAATTTGGAAACTTGCAGAGTGTTTTCGAAAATTATTAAATTGTCCTAGCATTCCATTTACATGATGCCAAGCTTGGACATAATGTCAACTTACTGTTTGAAAATACTTTGGAACTGGACGTGACACCCCAAAAATTGATCCGAAAAGCATTGCTGTCAAAATAGTTTCAAATTTCAAAACGACTACGTTCACAAAAATAGCTTTAGATTGGATGTCAATGCAGGAATACTCAACCGCGTTTTTCCATGTTTGAAAATGTCTAAATACTTTTGAAAAAGCATCATGTTTGGAAGACCATCTCGTTTGCCTAATAAGGCTTAATTTGACCTGAGGATTTGTTTTTTCATATTTAAGCATTCTTTTATACGATTCTTTAAAGAAAACAGCTAATTCTTGTAGTATAAGTTTTAATATAAGCTTGAGGATGGCGCCCCGGGAAAAGTCCCGGTGTCCTGGTGGGCCAGCACGCCCCTATATATATATATATATATATATATATATATATATATATATATATATATATATATATATATGTATATATATATATCTATATATATATATATATATATATATATATATATATATATATATCTATATATATATATATATATATATATATATATATATATATATATATATATATATATATATGTATATATATATATATATATATATATATATATATATATATATATATATGTATATATATATATATATATATATATATATATATATATATATATATATATATATACATATATATATATATATATATATATATATATATATATATATATATATATACATATATATATATATATATATATATATATATATATATATATATATATATATATATATATATATAATATATATATATATATATATATATATATATATATATATATATATATATATAAATATACATATATATATATATATATATATATATATATATATATATATATATATATATATATAAATATACACATATATATATATATATATATATATATATATATATATATATATATATATATATATATATATATATATATATATGTATACAGTCGACACTCTATATAGTGAAAGACCAAAATGTTGACCGAAATTTCACTATAGAAAGTTTTTCACTATATAAAAAAAAAATCTGTATATATTAATATGTATGTATTTTATATTGGTAATCATTTACTTGTATTTTATAAGGTACAAGCAACAAAAAAAATTGCAAAACTGAATTATTAGAAAAGATTTTATTAAACATTTGAAAGTTTAAATAGTACATAGCATGTACAGGGCTAAATACATACATAAAGTCCGTACGTTATATCTTTACCCGTGCGTCATAGTTTTCAGGCCATATAACAGACGACTATTATATTATTTGTCTCTTTTCACCAGTAAATCGTAGGTATTGGTAAAAAGAGACAAAAAATATAATAGTCGTCTGGGATATTACCTGAAAACTATAACGCACGTGTAAAGATATAACGTACGGACTTTATGTATGTATGAACTACATACGAAATAAAAAGAATAATAAAAAATCTGTTAATACATATGTACATACTACGTACATACGTACTAGGAAAAATAATCAGTTATTTTCTTTTGAATATTACTTTTGAAAAATAATTGTTGCTCAACCAAATTTTCGCATTTATTCAAATGCATAAAGATTTGATCAGGTACACTTTCCTGGCCCCTGAGAGTAGTTCGTATAATGTCAAATGCATTTCTTATTTCATTTTCACTAAATTTAGCAGGACATTCCCCGGTTTCAGTTTCTTCTTCATGATCTTCTATACTTTTTATATCGTCAATTATGTCTTGGTCAGTTGGGAGATCTGTCGTGCCAACATCATTGTCGATTTCTAAGAAATCTTCAAGTAGAAAATCTGCGTCGATGGTAACAGTTTTTTGTAGAATACCCATTGCCTTTTAAGGTAGCGAGATCCATTTCGTCTTCTTCTTCCCATTCGTCAATTTTTTCAGTAAAACCTGCTTTAGAAAAGCAGTTTTTGATAGTTTTCTGAGAAACATTTTCACTCCATACTTTAGCGACTTCGGTTATACATTCTTTAAGGGTAATCAATTTTTGGACTGGAAGGTTGGTATCAATCGCATTAACAATTTTGTGAATAATTCTGTTTCGGTAATGATGTTTTATGTTTTTTATAATACCCTGGTCCGTAGGTTGCAATTTGGAGGTCATGTTTTGTGGAAAAAAGATCAATTCAATATTCCTTAATTTTTTACTTACAGTAACTGGATGTGCAGGACAATTGTCTATAAACATCACAATCTTTCGCTTTTGGCTTTTCATTTTCGTGTCCAGTTCTTTGATCCATCTTTCGAAAATCTCAGAAGTCATCCATGCCTTTTTATTATTGGCGTAATCTAACTCCAAAGATTTAACTCCTTTTAAACAACGGGGATTTTTGCTTTTACCTATGAGCAGTAATTTCAGTTTTTCTGAGCCATCCATGTTTGCTCCAACCATAAGTGTCAGCCTTTCTTTACTTGTTTTAACACCAAAAGTTTTATTTGGCAAAGATTTAAAAACAAACCGGTTTCATCACAATTGAAAACGTTTTTTGGCTCGTACTTTTTCAATGCAGTTTTTAAAACAGTTTCAGTCCAAATGTCACAGTACTCCTGACTAACGCTTGCACTCTCGCCAGACACCGTCGTCTTGAAAATAATTGAATTGCGAGTCTTCCAGGCACTCAACCATCCTTCACTAGCTTGAAAATTAACGCAGTTAAATTCTTTAGTAAATTGTAGAGCCTTTTGCCTTATTAAATTTCCGGATTTAGGTACGTTTTGATGCGTACGGGCCACTTGAAACCATCGTAAAACTGCTTCATTTACATCCTCGTAAGTACTCACCCGTACTCGTTTTCGACTGCTTGGAACACTAGGTTTCTTGATGATACTGTCGCGACTTTTTATTATCAGAGAGACGCAACTTTGGGAAATACTAAATTTTGTAGCAACATCAATTTTTTTTTGCAGCCTTTATCGACTTTCTCAAAAACTTTAATTTTCTCAGCTAAACTTAAACACACTCGCTTGGACATCTTACTTTATTCTTAAACAAAAAGAAACTGAACCTGAATTTGCGAATTACTAGGCCTCGACTATAAAATGGGTTTTTCCCCGGGTTCCTATGAAATGGGTTATTCCCCGGGTTTCTCACAGAAATCTACCTAATTTATTGCCAACCATTAGGTGTTATAAACGAGTTAAGAACCTTTTCAAAAGAATGCGTCATAAAAATGGAATTCGTGCTAATGTTAGATAAAAAGGGGAAACCCGAAATGGCCAAGATCTCAATAAATGCATAAAAATTTATACATAAAATTCCCGTAAAAATTTTATTATAAAGAGTATTACTATTTTACAAATTCACTATATGCAAGGCTTTTTACATGAAATTTCATTAAAATATTCTAGGTCTTGAAAAAATTGCACTATAAAGAGTTTTTCACTATATAGATTTTCACTATAAAAAGTGCCGACTGCATATATATATATATATATATATATATATATATATATATATATATATATATATATATATATATATATATATATATATATATATATATATATATATATATATATATATATATATATATATATATATATATATATATATATATATATATATATATATATATATATATATATATATATATATATATATATATATATATATATATATATATATATATATATATATATATATATATATATATATATATATTCTGTTTATTTTTCTCGACCGTAATAATGATTATGAGGTGAAAAGTACAGGATAGCGGTCTATGTAGTAATAATATTCTTTTGTTGTTTCAAACCCTATATTTCGCCGCTCTTTCTTAGCTTCATCAGGAATATTAGTAAAATTAAAACAATCATGCACACACAGATAGCTAAAAACATATAACATAAACTTACCAACTAGAATAAAATGGTTATAAAAGGAAAACAAAACAGAAAACTAGACCAACTATACATGCTTAGATCTAAGGTGTTTTTTTGAATTGAATATTATTTTATTTATTTTATTTTTTATCGGTTTGTATACAGTGGTCAGGTGTAACCGATTAATGTAATTATTTACAGTATACGTTACTTAAATTATTAGTGACTATTTTGTAACTGATGGAGGTTTTCTCTCTTATGATATGACACATTTTAAGAAACAAGCGTCAAATTTGTGTCCTGTTCTCAAGTGATAATCCACTGCAGTGCAAGATTTCTTTCCCGATGCGCGATCAATTTTAGAGTTATTCTTCATTTAAGCCATTGTGATGTTTGTCCAATATAACAGCCCTCACAGTCCAAGCAAGACATCTTATATATTACGTTGCTCTTATAGATAAGTGGTATCTTTTATTTTACACGACAATTCTAATACATAATTATATTACAAAATTACAATTTGCTATTTTTGTGTGAGCGTAATCTTCGAGGCGTTTTTGTCCATTAGACCACGTATGTGGTGTGGTGATGAAGCCGAGAAAACGGGGAGAAATATAGAGTTTTAAACAACAAAAGAATATTATTACTACATAGACCGCTATCCCGATACTTTTCACCTTATGTATATATATATATATATATATATATATATATATATATATATATATATATAAACAAAGAAGTAAACAGCACAATGTTTTTTGGAATTCTCGAAATTCGCATAACAAACCTACCTAAGACTTTATTCTACGAACACAGAGTAAGTGGCGATGAAGTAACTGCCGAGTGAGTTAAAAATTACTGTCTTTATTACAGCTTTAGATTAACCATAAAAAAGAATATATTTATAGGTAACTTTAGGCGTGTAGTTAGTTCGGAATCAAAAACTAAACTATCCGATAGATGAGACTGTAGCACCGATTGGGGCTAAGGGATTCTGGCAACTACGACAAGATAATGTAATATTTAAAACGAAGACCGTTCATTATTCTGTGATGGATGGAAAACTGTTAATTCTTTATGAACACTTGTTATTTAAGGAAACAATTTAATATCACGTTAAAAAGTTGAACTTAACGCCAAGTCGTACATTACATTACGCGCCACCTGGTTTCAGGTTTGACTACTGGATAGTAAAGGTATTAATATTTTTTAAGCACTTTCAGAACATAAATAGTTAATTTGTTCTGAAATTATTTTTTATTTCTAAAGTCAAATTTAAAATTGAACGTGATTACAATCAAAAACAATAATTTAAGCGGAAATTCCTTGCGAGTACCAAGACTGACAAGCTGTTTGTTTCTTAAATACTGAATTAAAAACCTAAATTAAAATTTTAATTTACGAGGTGATTTCTACTAAGTCTGTGTAACAGAACAACATTTAAAACAGCGCCGAATGGCCTCGAGTGGATCCAGGAACTCAAACTGCGCATTTTTTTAATCTAACACTTCAGTTTTGGGAAACAGGTACTAAATGTATACAATTTTTTTTAATAAATATAAACATAATTAAAAATTTTAAAAATAAATGTCAATAGTGTGGCGTGCTCTTCTCCAGACCCATCATAGTCTTGACGCACTTATAACTTTAGTTTACCTGTACGATGCCGTTCGAAAAGTTACTGCAGAATCAAAGAGGGGGCTCTACCTATCAATATGACTTCCTTCTAAGTATAGCAAGGTCTCTTATTAGAAGTTAAATAAAATGTTGACCTTGAGGGTAAAAATAATAAAGAAATCATTTTGTTACTAACATAACTGCAAGTAGCTTGATTTTCTGTCTTCCAAGTTGTGTATTTGGTCAACATGGACGAAACGGAATTTCGTATCGTGATCAAACGTTACTAAAAAAAAAAACTTAGGAAACTAAGAAAAGCTTGACAAACACTTTGAAGAATCTGCACCTTCGATTAGGCTGATTTATAAATGATTTGGACACTTTCATAAGGGTCATATGAGCATAGAGAACGTAGGCTATTCCCGAAGAGCTTCTGATGTTACTATGCCAAAAAACATCACCCTTATTTATTAATATGGTGTTAAACAATAAACGTGTGAAGGTGTGTGAAATTGCTAAGGCCTTGAGCATATCTAATAAAGAAGTACACAATATCTTGCATGAACACCGATATATGAGAAAACTCGCAGCAAAGAGGGTGCCGCGATTAGGTTCATCTCCAATTCTGCCTAACTAAGAGCACCAGGTAAAATAGTATTGATTCCTTACTGAATTTTTTTTATCGTGGCTTACGTAAATGAGATTTTATATAATCCACAAAATCCGCTCCGGTTATTTATGCTATGTATCTAAAATTGTATATAATAAAATTATATGAACATAGTACTAAAGGTCACCTGCATTTTTACATATTATGTAATTATTTCAACGGAGCTACAATTAACTTGAATATCCTTGTATATGTACCAGCACGTGTGTGTTTTATATAATTGTAAATTTAGGTGTTATTACATTACTGATGACATAACAGGTGTATTGTATATTGAAAGAAAGTTAGGTTAATTCATAATTTTTTTCAAATTAAATTAACAGTTTACTATCATATTAGAACCAGCAAATTTTCTAGAAGCGCAATTTGAATCCGTGGTTTAAATGGAGAATTATTATACAAATTCACTAGTAATTATTGTAAATATAATTAGCAACACAAGAACTGGTGAACATTGGTTCCACCAAGGTATCCAAAAATATTTGTAGGATTAATCAGCAGAGTAATTTATTCAGATTAATTTTGTTTTTAGGATAGAATATTATGACGATTTTTATATTATTACTTCTTAACATAAAAGAAAAATAAAATGAAAAATATTGTGTTTCGAGAGAATTTTTGTCAGTTTTAAAGTTTCACCTTCTTCTTCACTAAATCACAATCTTGAAAATCAAAGCTTCAATTTTTGGAACAACTAAAGGTTAAGTGGTAATTTATTACAATAATAGTGATACTATAAAATAATAATATAGCCGCTGTAAACATCGAATTCAATCGCTGTCTTATCGAATCGGTTGGATATGATATCCAACCAGTCTAAAACATATCATGTTGTTAGTACAACTCGTTTATAATTTAAACCTCCTACGCAATTAAATAAGATTTTTTTAAGATTTATTGTTGTAATTAACAAACTAATTGCAACTGGTCATGCAATATAAGGATTACTAACATTTTTGAAGCATGAGTGGTACAATCCCTAATAAAAATAGTACTTATTCTACTTACATCAGTAGAGTAGCCAAGAGTGAACACAAGTCCCACTTAAACTTTTGACACAAAAAAGAATGCCAATGGACAGATTAAAAAGTCCACACTGAAGACCCAGTTCTATCGGATTTTGCGCACCAGCATTTTTAACGTGCGCTTTAAAGTAAAGCGGCACTTCGTTAACTAGTCCGGTTAACCAAAGATGGCAAAGACATAGACAGCATATTATTTCTCATTAAAATTTTTAACCGTGATGGCAAGCTTTCTGCCGCTACTGTTTCTGTTACTATTGTTTTGGAAAGACGCTGTATTTACAACCGTGTCAGTTTTAATAAAGCTCTTGGTTTCTCTCATCTATAGTATTTAAAGAAATTTTAAAACTAATTTAGTATATTTAACTGATGGAGTGCCTACATAATATTCTTATTAACAGTACAACAGTAACAAATTTAAGGAACATATTAACTTATATAACATAGGTTCCCCTATTTATGTTTTTGGACTCTTTCAGCATGTAAATTTGCATGAATGCAATGCTTTATAGCGTTTACTACGGAGAAGTACAAGTATACTCACATAATTTGTTTGGTTGGAGTTCTGGTAGTTAAGTGTAATTAATACGAACTGCTTTGTTTGATTTTTTGTTTGTCGTATTATAATGGAGCAAAACAAGCGTAAAACAATCGTCGTTCCTATTGAAGAAAAATTAAAAGCCATCAGAAGGATTGAAGCAGGAGAAACAATTAAAGTTGTTGCACGAGATTATGGAGTAGATGAAGTAACAGTTGGAGATTGGAAAAGAAACCGCACAAAAATAGAAGAGTGGTGTATAAGTCAAGCCTCCTCGTCCTCAGGAAGAAAATCAATGAAAACCGGAGACTATGAAAAGGTTAACGAAGCTTTATTCATGTGGTTTAACCAACAGAGATCAAAAGTATGCCTCTGTCAGGTCCAATTTCACAACAGAAAGCAATAATGATTAGTAGGCAATTCCCAGAGATTGCCGCCAGTTCTGGATGGCTTGACCGCTGGAGAAAACGGCACGGTGTAAGACAATTGACTGTATGTGGTGAAAAACTTTCTGCTGATGTGTCATTAATTAAGAAGTTTAAGCAGAACTTTAAAAAGTAAATCGAAGATTGTGGATACACATGTGATCAAATTTACAACTGTGACGAAACTGGTCTGAATTATAAAATGCTTCCATCAAAAACATTTGCATCTCGACAGGAAAAATCAGCTCCTTGGCACAAACGAAGTAAGGAAAGATTAACTATAATGGTATGTTCCAATGCATCTGGCAAGCACAAAATCCCACTGATGGTGATTGGCAAGTCTGCACGTCCAAGAGCTTTAAAAAAGACATCTCGTCCAAAGCCCTAACAGTCTATTACAAAAGTCATGGATGGATGCGACCTTATTTACTAACTGCTTTGAAGAAGAGGTCGTGCTATCTGTGACTAAATTTTTGAACAGAAACCGTCTTTCTATTAAAGCAATTTTGTTAATGGATAATGCCTCCTTTCACCTTGGAGAAGGACTTCATGTGAGCGAAATTGTTGTAAAATTTTATCCTCCAAATGTAACCAGCCTAATGCAACCAATGCAATGGATCAAGGTATCCTCGAAAACATTAAAAAAAAAATATAGGCGTTTACATCTTGAACATCTGTTAGAATACACAGAAAAGGAGGATATTATCAATGGGATGAGAAAGGCTACACTGAAAAATTTTGACGGCGAGATAGAAAGAACGAAAAGAAAAAAGTTTATTTGAATTAATGCAAAAATTAAAAGGTTGCGAAAATGTGACAAGAGAATATGTTGTTAAATGGATTTCAGCAGATGATTTAGAAGAAGAAATGAGTATTGAAGAAATAACGAAAGCCTTTCAGGAAACTGAAAAATCAGATGACGATGACGATGACGAAGCGGCGGTGGATGAACAGTCTCCCACTAAGTCTCTCATCAAAAAGGTTTTGCTTCTTTGGAAAAAGCTTTGAGGTATATCGAACAACAACTAGAGGCAACTCCAGCGGATTTGCTTCTTCTTAATAGATGGAGAAACATTGTATCCAGAAAAAGAAGATGCAATATGAAACAGAAGCGCATAGATACCTATTTCACTGTTTTATAATGTATGTACCTATTTATATGTTAAAAACGTTAATACATCGGTTTAAAGTATTGGTGTTTATTTTTTGAACGAATAAAAAACAAATCCAGATTATCCGAGTTTTCAGTTATCCGAGGAGGGTGCCCCCCTCAGGTTACCTCGGATAACCGGGGTTCTACTGTATTTATTTCAAAAGAACTTTTTATCTTGAATATTTTAGTTCAAGTCAATTTAATAATTGTTTATAGTCCTGATTTATAGGTCATATCGTAAAATTTTAATAAGAACAACACATTGTCCACGTACGAAGAATGTTTGTTGTGTCTTTTCAAATTGGTTGAAATAATAATGGAGCATTTTTATTTTTGCCTTTTTTGTAGCCCATAAATAAAAGAGTAATTTTGTTTAAAGGATACGCAAGACCCAGAATTAAAGCTTCAAGCAATCAAAATGATACGTTAAAATGTGTTTATTTTCAAAAATTTTGTTTTTCTAGCCGACTGTAGTTTTACCTTTAGTTGTGTCGTTAGAATCATTCATACCAGTCTCTTAGGACAGGTGCCCTAGTATAACTGGTTTCTAAATATCTTCTTAAATGGCAAATGGCTTTTTTAAATTTGCATTCCAATGTTTATTTGATTACGACGACGAACTATAAAACTAATAAAAAACCCGTTTTGGTTAATAACATATAATGAAATATTTGCTTAAATTTGCTGAACAGATTACTTAAGTTTATTTTGATCCTCTGATTTTTAAAAGCTGAGATGTTGTTTTTAGGAGCATATAAAGATGTCTTTGTTCTTGTGTCCAATTTGTACCTAAGAGGTAAGGTCAAAATATCACCAACCATTACAGAAACTACGTGGAATTATTTTGGTACATCTTTTAAAAGAGGATACTTTAGACTATGGCGCTTTACTGTATTAACAACTAACATTATACGAAGATGGATTGAAAGGTTCGCCGTCTCACCAAAAAATAATTATAATATTTTTATTATTGTACCCTCAATAAGTTCATACGTTCTTTGATTGTCACAGTATAAAATTTCGTTGCTGTAGAACTTGTGGTTTTTAGGATAGAACGAATTTAGTGAGACCAAGAGCCACATTTTTGGAAAAATGGAAAAAATTGAACAACGTTCGGTCATCAAGTACCTGTTTAAAAAAAAAAATAACTCCTAAGAGGATCCACGATGATATGAAAACAACACTAGGGGAATCTGCTCCGTCATATAATACGCAAGATTTTCTTAACAGGTTTGTGACAATTTAGGAAACCTAGGTTCACCACTATACTACAGAGTCAAAACAATCCAAGCAGTGGAAAAAATCTGGTGAACCGACCCCAAAGAAAGCGAGGACAATTATGTTGGCTGAAAAAGTGATGGCATCAGTTTTTTGGGATTCTAAAAGTATTATTATGAAGGAATAGCTTCCGAAAAGCGAAACAATAAAGACTTACTATTACACCCTCTTGCGTCGTTTACGTCAAGAAATTAAAGACAAACGTGCAGGATTACTGAGAAAGAAAGTTTTGTTCCATCAGGACAACACTCGCGTTCACACGCCTGTTGAGTCTATGGCTCAAATTCGTGATTGTGCTTTCGAATTGTTGCCTCACCCGACTTCGCCTGATTCGGCACCTTCCGACTTTCATCTAACCAATCAAACCTAAAAAAAACACCTCGGTGACCAGAAATTTTCATCAAGGTAGTAGTTGTTCATAGGTAGTAGTTGTTTTCATAGGTAGTAGTTGTTTGCAGAAATGCAAATAACGTCCGTGGCAGTACTACTGCATTGTTTAAATGGTGCCGTGAAATACAAAAATGTATGTTTCGGCACTTGGACAACGTTGACGGGTATTACGACATCCTCGCCGATATCCTTGGGGCATGAGAAAAAAGTAAAATCCCTATTGAGGCGGGGAGGTCAGCGATAAAAAAAAAATCAAATAAAGAAGTCGAAGCTGCAAGTATCCAGTACTTTGAAGACCTTGGGGAATCTTTTTTTCAAACAGGTGTGGAAGCTTTGGAAAGCAGGGGGAAGAAGTGCCTAGAGCTACGTAGAGGTTACATCGAAAAATAAAAATATTTTTGTACGTATTTTATTTTGTTTTCTTGACTAGGCCGCTACTTTAATTATATTTGTAAAAATAATAATAGTTTTAGAAAAATGTTTTTTTAGTCATGTTAAGGCTCTCAAATTATGCATAGCTTGTGTCAGTGTTGTGGTTATGTTAGTAGACATCATAGATTATAAATTTTTATTAAGTTTGGCTCAAAGTAATTCTCTATCGACCAACTATAACCGAATAACCACTCTCTATATTCTTCATTTTATTATTATTATTGTATGCAAAGACTAAGCGTCATAATTACAAGAAAATCCTCGGTAACGTTAATTCAAAAAGAAGCAATTTTGTTAGACCATTAAATAAATATAAAAATGTCATTATTGGATTTAGGGCAAAGTAGAACTATCGATTCATTAAATAGCATGTTCTTCGAATTTAAATACATACCAAGGCTATTTATAGTGAAGAAGTTTCTATAGACTGTAGGTTGGCGAACGTGAAAGTGCACCGAAAAAAAGCGAAAACCGTTTTATCAGAGGGAAATGTGATGGCAACTGTTTTTGGAATTTACAGGATATTAGCATGACTGAAAAGGGAAAAACACGCAATATTATTCGACCATTTCACCAGTGAGGTGAAGCAGAAGCGAACAAGGTTAGCGCACAAAAAAATTCGCCTTCATTAGGATAATGAGCCTGCTCACATATCGGTCATTGCAATAGCAACTGGACCACATGTATTAAGCTTAATAGAGATTATGTTGAGAAATAAATTTTTATAATAGCAAGAAAGTATTGCTTATCTGTTTTTTTACAAGACTACTTAACTGAAAATCTTCTATATTAGTTGAACATATGCTAAGTCCTCATGAAGATACAAAAATGTAGTAAGAGTTACGATTATTATTGCACGAGGTATTAATACAAATTAATGAACAATTTTGAACTAATTTAAAACCTAACGAACCACACAAATTATGTGTCCATTTTTGAAATGTTTTTTCCTCGATACTTGCATGTTACTAAAATTGTTAAAAAAGAGAAATTTTCCTACTTTTACTGGTAGTAAGAGAAATAGTGGAATACTCTGAAACCTGTCAATACTCATAACAACATTCATTTAAACCTTAAACCACCACCAAACCTTAAACAAAGTGTTTTCCCTTGGTACCGCTCTCACCTAAAAGGACCCTAAATCTATATTTTTAACAGCTATTACGCAGGCAAAAATACATCATTGCATCTATTTTTTTCTTACGCTGGCAAATATTGAAAAACCCATAAATAAACTGAAGTTTACTCTTTTTAAGAACAATGAGCGCTGTAACTAATTTTCAGCTTTGGTTTTTAGGTAGTTAGAACAATTCGTATGCATTAGGAAAGCAAACTTTCTTTATAAACTAAAAATCACTATTTTAGTACTTCTGCGTTATTTTTTAAAATTTAGTTATTTTTATAGTCACTATTGTATTTATTATTCATTGGTCCACTTCTTCCATTTTTAAAATTGTACTTACGTTTTCTTCTAAAAAAATTGCTGTATTTTTTATTCGTCCCAACCACCTCAACATAGTTTTTTATGTTGCGTATGGAACACTTATAAGATCACTTCGCTGTCTGCTGCCAGTCTGTCTGTCCGTCTGCCTATCCGTCCCTCACACCTGATTTTCTCTGAAAATATTTTACATAGAAAGTTGAAATTTGAGATTTATATAGGAATTGATGGTTTCGTCAGAGCCGTGTAGTTTTGAACGTTGAATTCTGATTTAAAGGGTTAGTTTTGGTGGGTAAAATCGGAAGAGAAAAAAAAATTACTAGGTCACCGGGTGAAGTGTCAAATGAAAACTTGTGAAAACACGGGTAGAAAAATATATATAATGTAATACTTGCACACACTTTTTTTTGTATTATTTTTAAAAAATTAAAAAAATCGCTGTTCCCCCTTATCTCGAAAAGTACTGATCAAAAAATTTTGAAAAATTCTGGAATGTTTTGCACAAGGTGAAGATTGAACGAAAATTATCACGAGTGTAATACCCTTAATAATTTATCAGATATTAAAAAAAAAGAAAAATGCAAAGTCATCAGTTTTCAACAAAGATCGGAAACAAACTTTTGAAAACTTATTTGGGGTTTGCTTTGTGAAATCACTGGTCATTTTATACCTCCGTAACAAAAATAAACAATGTACAGAATACTAATTGCGCAATATATATATATATATATATATATATATATATATATATATATATATATATATATATATATATATATATATACATATATATATATATATATATATATATATATATATATATATATATATATATATATATATATATATATATATATATATATATATATATATATATATATATATATATATATATATATATATATATATATATACATACATGTATATATATATATATATATATATATATATATATATATATATATATATATATATATATATATACACAGTCGACACTGTTTATAGTGAAACTCTATATAGTGAAAAACTCTTTATAGTGAAATTTTTTTAAGACCTAGAATATTTTAATGAAATTTCATGTAAAAAGCCCTGCACATAGTGAATCTGTAAAATAGTAACACTATATAATAAAATTTTTACCGGAATTTTATGTATAAATTTTTATGCATTTATTGAGATCTTGTCCATTTCGGGTTTCCCATTTTTATCTAACATTAGCACGAATTCCATTTTTATCACGCATTCTTTTGAAAAGGTTCTTAACGCGTTTATAACGCCTAATAGTTGGCAATAAATCAGGTAGATTTCTGTGAGAAACCCGAGGAATAACCCATTTTATAGAAACCCTGGGAAAAACCCATTTTAGAGTCGAGGCCTAGTAATTCGCAAATTCAGGTTCAGTTTCTTTTTGTTTAAGAATCAAGTAAGATGTCCAAGCGAGTGTGTTTAAGTTTAGCTGAGAAAATTAAAGTTTTGGAGGAAGTTGATAAAGGCTGCAAAAAAATTGATGTTGCTGCAAAATTTGGTGTTTCTCCAACTTGCGTCTCTCTGATAATAAAAAGTCGCGACATTATCAAGAACCCTGGTGTTCCAAGCAGTCGAAAACGAGTACGGGTGAGTACTTACGAGGATGTAAATGAAGCAGTTTTACGATGGTTTCAAGTAGCCCGTACGCATCAAAACGTACCAATATCGGGAAATTTAATAAAGCAAAAGGCTGCTGCTAAAGAATTTAACTGCGTTAATTTTAAAGCTAGTGAAGGGTGGTTGAGTACCTGGAAGACTCGCAATTCAATTGTTTTCAAGACGGTGTCTGGCGAGAGTGCAAGCGTTAGTCAGGAGGACTGTGACATTTGGACTGAAACTGTTTTAAAAAGTGCATTGAAAAAGTACGAGCCAAAAAAACGTTTTCAATTGTGACGAAACCGGTTTGTTTTTTAAATGTTTGCCAAATAAAACTTTTGCTTTTAAAAGTGATAAATGTTTTGGTGTTAAAACAAGTAAAGAAAGGGTGACACTTATGGTTGGAGCAAACATGGATGGCTCAAAAAAACTGAAATTACTGCTCATAGGTAAAAGCAAAAATCCCCGCTGTTTAGAAGGAGTTAAATCTCTGGAGTTAGATTACGCCAATAATAAAAGGCATGAATGACTTATGAGATTTTCGAAAGATGGATCAAAGAACTGGACATGAAAATGAAAAGCCAAAGGCGAAAGATTGTGATGTTTATAAACAATTGTCATGCACATCCAGTTACTGTAAGTAAAAAATTAAGGAATATTGAATTGATCTTTTTTCCGCCAAACATGACCTCCAAATTGCAACCTATGGAACAGGGTATTATAAAAAACATAAAAAATCGACAATGATGTTGGCACGACAGATCTCCCAACTGACCAAGACATAATTGACGATATAAAAAGTATAAAAGATCATGAAACAGAAACTGAAACCGGGGAATGTCCTGCTAAATTTAGTGGAAATGAAATAAGAAATACATTTGACATTGTGCAAACTACTCTCAGGGGCCAGGAAAATGTACCTGATCAAATCTTTATGCATTTGAATAAATGCGAGAATTTTGTTGAGCAACAATTATTTTTCAAAAGTAATGTTCAAAACAAAATAACTGATTATTTTTCCTAGTACGTATGTACGTAGTATGTACATATGTATTAACAGATTATTATTCTTTTTATTTCGTATGTAGTACATACATACATAGAATCCGTACGTTATATCTTTACACGTGCGTCATAGTTTTCAGGCAATATCCCAGACGACTATTATATTTTTTTTGTCTCTTTTTACCAATACCTAAGATTTATTGGTGAAACGAGACAAATAATATAATAATCGTCTGTTATATGGCCTGAAAACTATGACGCACGGGTAAAGATATAACGTACGGACTTTATGTATGTATTTAGCCCTGTACATGCTATGTAATATTTAAACTTTCCAATGGTTAATAAAATCTTTTCTAATAATTCAATTTCGCAATTTTTTTGTTGCTTGTACCTTATAAAATACAAGTAAATGATTACCAAGATAAAATACATACATAGCAATATATACGGATTTTTTCTTTATATAGTGAAAAACTTTCTATAGTGAAATTTCGGTCAATATTTTGGTCTTTCACTATATAGAGTGTCGACTGTATATATATATATATATATATATATATATATATATATATATATATATATATATATATATATATATATATATATATGTATATATATGTTTATTTATATATATATATATATATATATATATATATATATATATATATATATATATATATATATATATATTACAGTAAGTATAAAAATTATATAAATGTTCTCAAAAATTATTTAATATTTAATTGGGTATTATTATTATATTATTTCCGGTTACCGCTAAATACATCCGCAACTTTGCTAGCGGAAAGCAGAGTCGATGAATTTTATAATTTAGGACGGCTCGCGCCCTAGTATTATTTTAGCGGGTGAATCGGGCCTATTCAACATGTTTCGGAAGGATTGTATTTCTATTCATTTTGTAGTACAACGCTGCAGAAAATAAGCAAACTCGAAAGTACGTAAAACCATTTTTGTGACTTATGCGAGTTTTATTGATTAGTTCACTAAATTTACTTTACATGCAACTCTTATTCATCAGATGATGTAAGTTTTAAAATTCGAGAAAAACAGTCGTTTTATCAGTTGGTTTCTTCAATATTTTTACAACATTCGTGTACTTACATAATAAATATTTTTGGTATCATTTTCATAAATATCTTGTAGTATTTTCTTCAATCCTTGTTTAATGGGCATAGCACACCTGGTGCAGGGAAATCTCTAAAACGCAACAGGAGCAACCCATGTGTGGAAAAAAAAGCGATTTACGCTGGTCTTGAACCGCTATAAACCGGGGTTGTACTTGAAGTGACAAGCTGAACCTCATACGGATGTGATGTATTAACGAGACGTGTAATCCTAGCATGCATCGCTCTGGGAGGAATTAAGCGGACTACAATCCTCGAATACTTTTCACGAAAATACTTGGAGAAGATTTATCAACCCTTTTTGGTGTTCCAAAGAATCAAACTTGCTGTTTCTGGGTCTCCGAACACACGAATAATGAGAGTAGTATTATTGATTGAATTTGCGTTTTGTGCAGGATAAGACGTTGTTGAGAAATGTGAAGTTTTCTAGTACGACATAATATTTAAATAACCTGCCGATTTTTTTTTAATGTTCCTAGAAATCCCATTTTCATTCAAATATGTTTAACATCATCCATCAGCCGTCCTCATCCACTGCTGGATATGGGGCTCCTATAAGAACTTCCACTGATCTCTACCCTGAGCGGTGTTAACCCATTTTCCTGCGACTCTTTTGATGTCATTGCTCCATCTTGTTAGTTCAGGAAAGTTTAGGTTAGTTCTGTTCCTTTTGTCTTCTCTGGGTCTCCATTCTATTAGTTTTTTACACCACCGATTATCATCCTTTCGAGCTATATAGCCTGCCCATATCTATTTAGATTGTGTAATTTTTTGGATAATAGCTATTATTTTGTTCCTTGTCTGATAGTTATATGTGTTATTCTATCCTTCCTTGTGATACCCAGCGTAGCTCTCTACATTGCCCATTTTGATAGTGTCAGTTTGTTTGCTGGTTGTTTTGTTAATGTGAGTGTCTCGGCTCCATATGTGATTACCATTTCTCATCTTCTCAAAGCCGTCCATCCCAAACCCACACAACGGTGTATCTCACGGGTTTGGTTATCTTTGCCAATTTGTAATTCATGACCCAAATCCTTGTAATTTTGGACGTGCTCCACCTCGCTTTCGTTAAATTTCATATTACTGTTCTGATGTTATTTACAATTCGGTAAGCTTTTGTTGGGCATCATTTAGATTGTCGGCTGGCC
>CM032449.1:65105841-65115841 GCA_019049505.1 Pachyrhynchus sulphureomaculatus
GCATTTCATTTTTTCCTAGATTTTAAGGTCATGTTATAACACTGTTTTTCTATCAATAATTCATGTAATACTTGCTAATTTCAGTTAAGCAGTGAGTTTAAATTTTTGAGCAGTGTAATTTGATTAAGCAGTTAGTTTAAATTTTCGATCAGTTTAATTTAAACCGGCAGTGTGTAACCCGTGTTGCCGACTTGACTTATTTAGTTCGCATTGAATGCGTCGAAATTTGCGTGCCGGAAGTGGCTCAAGGAGAAGGACAAAGATATTTACGCACCCATTTCGAATTTTTAAGGGCTTTTTCCTTCGAGATGCAGTAACGGCTTTTTACGCCAGTATGCCGTAGTGATTTTTTTCTTCCGTCAAGCCGTAGTGCAGTAACGGCCTTTTTTTATCACCAAGTGGGTGTTGTTTATATATCTCAAGTTTAATGCCTTTTCCAATCTTAAAATATTCTTCTCATCCTAAGACATTTCGGGGTGATTAGCTACCTAAATGAAATTAGAAGAGTGGCGACTGAGACAATATTTTCGATGAGACTTTCACCAAGAGAGGCCAAGCAGCTTATGGAAAACCCACGGGGAGAAGCCAATCAGTAAGTTATAAGCACGCCAATTTAAATATCTCACTTCCTGTCTACAACGTGTGTTTCCAACGACTACTCAACAGGTGTAATCCGCGAAATCGATTTTACAAATCTTAATATCGTGTTTTATAAAGCCTTTTATTAAAAAATTTAATAACCCTAATTTAAAGAATCTATGCAATAGTGTGCCCTTTCTTGGTATAAAAGGTTATTTATTAAGTCTATGCAATTTTAAGAATGTAATAACAAGTAGGAATTTTTATTTTGTTAATATATATATACCCTTCTTTATTTAAATGTAGCGTTTCACTGAACTACCCGCTTTATCTTTCAGGACGCAACGGTTGTACCATCTTAAAATTGCTTTCAACAACTACATAACTCTACAGTATTTTTTCAGTTTTTGAACTGAAGTTAGATTATATCTAGTTTTTGATCTATCAGTATTAATATGCACTCAATCCATTCTCAAAAGTTAAGATATACCTAAGAGGCAAATAAAAATATTAAAAGTTAGGGCTATACGAAATAACACCACAACGAGACGTTACAAAATAGCGCTCCAACTGAGGCTATAAAGATAGCGCCGCAACCAGAGGCTATAAAAATAGCAGCAAAGCTAGGTGTGTGTTAACAGACGCTTTCATTTGACACACCACTAGATGACCTAGTAAAAAAAATTGTACCCTTCCGATTTCACCACCCACCTAAACTAAATCCTTAAGTCAATATTTAACTTTCAAAACTACACGGCTCTGATGAGGCCATCAATTCCTATATTAGTACCAAATTTTAACTTTCTATGAATTTGAAAGAAAATCGGGTGTGAGAGACAGACAGACGGACGGACAGACAACTAAGTGATCTTATAAGTGTTCCGTATGGAAAACTAAAAAAAAACATAGGCAATATTACAATCAACAAAGCTGATCTAAAAGAATTATAAATACATAGCCAATAATAGTGCTAAAAGTAAAAAAAACATTCTGTAATTAGATTGGTTGCTTTGTCAATTTTATTTCTACACATTCTAAGAAAGAAAGTGTTATAAATGAGTATTTTAAATAAATGTTAAAAGTAACTACGTAACCACAGTAAACACACTATACAGTAGCGAAACTCAAGGATAACAGCATAGGAAAATCAGGTTCGTATTCAGAAGGTCACGTGGCAATCCGCCATGTTAAAAGTGGACCAGCGCGAGATTTGAAATACAAATAAAGTTGTGCAAAGTTTCATTATTCAAAATCATAGATATAGAAATGTTTGAAAATTTTTGATTTGTTATTTAATACAGCATGAGTAATATAAAAGTTAATGCAGCATGAGTAATATAAAAAAAAAAAACAAAAAGAATGGAGCACTTTGTTAGAAAAGAAATGAATACAGGTGAAAAACTTGATAGGAAGGTATTTGATGGAATTCTTCATATTCAACTTCAGTTTTTAATAACCTTATCCAAAAATTCAAGTCTATCAAAGTTAAACGTCACTGTTTGAGGTTCAAGTTTTATACCACTACGCCAAAAACTTTATTTTTGCACTCGACGCGCGTTTCGCTAACCATATTAGCTTCATTAAAAGAAATGATTGACTCATATATACTGAGTATTGTCAATTACAGTTTAAAAGGAAAATAACTATATTTAATTTATAGTATAGGTATACAACAATAGAAATAAGTTCTTTATAGGAGGAATATTAATAACATGTAACTAAATCTTCAAAATTTTAATTGTAACTATAATTACCATCAAAATGGATTAAGTCTACTGTCCATTTAACGAACTTATTTTGAGAATATTTTACCGTCTGGCACACATCGTCTGACAAAATCATATTACAAAAATTTCTTTGGAATCACATTAAAATTTTTCTTATTTTAATAGCATATTTGATTCGATAATCGATTTATATCGGTTATTTCAATAATCCCATTCCCCAGTGGTTTTGTGATCTCAACACGACACTTAATATTTAAATTTTCAAACCCAGCTTATGAGAAAATAAAATACACTGTTTTAAAATTGAAAATAATAAATATGTTGTTATAGGTTCCGTATTCCTTATAATATATTAACAGAAACTTTTAAAGGATTGGCATGAAAAAGGAGCAATGTAATTTATAGAGAAAAATCGGAAAAGAAGTCACTTTCAGAGTATTAATTGTACTTGCAATTAAACAGTGTTAAATTTATCAGGTTTATTATTAGAAAAGGTGTGTCAAACAATTAATACAGCTGAAGTTATTGAAAACTAGAAGCCTCTTGAGAATACACCTTTTAGAAAAAAATATGTTTTATTTATAGTTTACACAAATATAAATAGTTTTAAATAACTGAATACTAGTTTATACAAAAATAAATCTTTCTAAAAACCAGAATTTCGAGGATTATTTATTAATCATAAAAAAATTACACAGGTACACAAAAAAGTTTTTCACTACCGAACATACCGCTATACTTATATGTATTTTTGGGCGCTGAAACCGCATCCGAGGTCAGAATTGAGCAATCACATCAGGATTTTTAAATAACCAGCCGAACTAAGTTTAGAAATAAATTTCAAGCTTTAAGGACCAAATCACTCTACCAATACAAACGTTTTATTAAATCAACCAAGGTTGACTGGAAGGCCGTCTTTTGAGCAAATACGCCTAAAAAAAATGTACATTAGTAATAATATTGTTTCATGCATATATATTTTTTCAAAAATGCATTTAAGATAGTGAAAAGTTGTCTCGTGAAAGCAAGCAATAGAGGTTTACTAAAATAATCAACAACTCCAACAACTTTAATTGCATACCATGATTTCTATGAAATCATTGTTTCAACTAAAAACAGAGAAACCTTTCAACATCTTTGAGGAAGAAGAAGAAAACTAACGCCCCGCGTACAGTTTGAATTATTTTTACAATTCTCAATGGCACAACAATAACCTTTCCCCATAATTATATAAATTGTTTCTCAACCTTTTCGATTCTCTTCACTTACAAACGTTTTTAATTGTTTTTTTCTACAAACTCTCTCTTCCTTCTGTCTTTATATTCATATAAAGTAGAGTCACATCAAGAAACGATGGACAATACATTTCCAAAAACACATTCCGAGAACGGATGTAAACACTGAGCGGCCATTTTGAAAAAGGACCCGTCGACGCACACGCCGTCAAAATCTCGTCACCAAATTTCAGCTCAGTTTCGCTACTGTAGTATGTTTACTGTGACGTAACCCTAAACCATTAAATAGCAATATTAGGAGTAGATATATGCTATATTTAGTATTCTTTATAAATACTAAATTAAAAAAAGTAAATTAAACTGAAAAAGTAGCTATTATACCCACTCGTACACTGATTAATGTATACATACGAGGATTTTACGATAAGGACCTGGTGTTGACAAAAAAAAATTATATATAAAATTTATTTTATTTTTCAAAATAGTCTCCTTTTAGCTCGATACCCTTAATCCAACGTTTTTCTATCTTCTCTATCCCATCTAAAAAATAATACTTCTCAAATCCTTTAACACTGTTTCAGTAATCATCTCTTCGTTTGAGCCATTTTTTTTTCCACCGAGCCATTTTTTCATATTTGGAAATATGAAATTATCGCTGGGGGCTAAATCTGGCGAATATGGTAGATGCGCAAGCAGCTCATGGAATTTTACCATAGCGATGACACAAGTGTGCATGTGTGCACTGTCTCGATGAAAGAGAATTTTTTTCTTTGCCAAATGCGGACGTTTTTCTTTCACAGCATGGTTGAAACGATCCAATAAGTCGATAAACTCACCATTAATTGTTTTGCCCCTTTCAAAGTAATTGACGTGGATTATGCCAAGTGCATCTGAAAACACTAGGGCCGTGGCTTTGTTGGCCGATAAAATCTCCTTGGCCTTCTTTGCCGTCGGTTCGCCACGGATAGCCCACTGTTTGGACTGTTCCTTGATCTCTGGTTTGCTTTGGTGAATTCATGTTTCGTCAACCGTTATGAAACGGCGCCAAGAATCATTGCGATTGCGCATCGCCAAACATTCTTTTGAAGTTGAAACACGTGCGTAATTATTGTAAATTGTGAGCAATCTCGGCACACATCTTGCGGAAAGCTTTCTGATATTCTAATGAGTTGTTAAAATGTTCTGCACCTATTCAATCGAGATGTCCACAGTCTTAGCAATCTCACGCAATTTCGTTCTCCGATCATTTATCACCATATCGTGGATTTCTTCAATCATTTCTGATGTGGTAACCTCATTTAGACGACCTGGACATTCTTCGTCAAAAATGCTTGTATGGCCATGTTGGAATTCAGCTGTCCAATAAATTTCGCTGAGTTCCGCTTTTATCTAGTCATTCGTTTTCTTTTTCAAAAACACATAATTTATCACTGCACGATATTCAATTTTTTCCATTGTTGTAAAATCACAAAAGTTATTCTATTTAAATGGCTGCCACTCACAAACTAAATCAGGAAGCAGAGAAAGGTTATGTTTACGAAAAATATAATTTTTTAAGTAGTAGTAGCGCCATCTCTGGCCGAGGCCAGGTACTTCTCATACAAGTCTCGTATGTTACCTGCACACCCTATTACAACCACAAGTTAAGGCAGTTTTAAAAGACTTAGTTTATATATATATATATATATATATATATATATATATATATATATATATATGTATATATATATATATATATATATATATATATATATATATATATATATATATATATACTCTGGCAGTGTCTTTTTCCAGAAACTTACCTGTGCTCAACGTTGCTTTTATGTCGTAGAAAATGGGTTCTATTTGCAAATACGCTCCTAAATATGCATTTTTAACTTATTTTGGGTACCACCAATTTTTATTCAGCAACTGTGTTTATCTACCATAGAAATAGGAAATACCAGTTCCTATTAGCATTGTAAAATAAGCAGAATGAAGGTGTGACAATAAAACAAAAAAAATTAAGATAAAATACGTTTATTTCTATGTACTTACGTATTAGCCTTGTAATCCAGTATAGAACCAAAAAATATTAAAATATAAAAGTATGTTAGTATTAAACTACTGTTTCTATGTTAAAAAAAAAGGTTCTCGGATTTATAAAATATTTCTGGAGTTAAAAAATCTCTCTTCACTCTTGATCAAAGAGCTGTTCTGTTTGGGCTAGTGGACTGAAGCCTTGGTAATGAGCTTTAAAAAAGGCTGGCAGAGAAATCGGAAGAACGGCAGAATATACGGAAGACCAAGAAGTTGGCAACAAAGAAGATTTTAAGACTTCTTGATAGAGAAAATTGTAGCCGGAAGCGGAACTGGTAGCAAAAATTATGGAAGCCAAAAGTAGCGTTAAAAGTATTAAAACCACAAAACCGGCAGTAAAAGGTATAAAACCCTAATCTACTCTGCAGCTTGTGGCCAGAGGTATTTAAGAGGAATGCAGCTATTACGTACTATAAGGAAACTTGAAGAAAAAAACTTTTTTCGGGTAGAAATATTTCTCTGAAAATCTAATGAAATTGAGAACGTTATGCTATTACCACACTTTTGGTACAAACTGATAATAACCGCGTAGTGTAATGAAAATAAACGTTACTATATATATATATATATATATATATATATATATATATATATATATATATATATATATATATATATATATATATATGTATATATGTATATATATATATATATATATATATATATATATATATATATATATATATATATATATATATATATATATATATATATATATATATATATATATATATATATATATATATATATATATTCCAGGCAATTCCAGGTCCTTTTGGTCAGTCGCTAAGGCAGTTAGTCAAAATTTCACCAAATCTACCATACCACCACTCACACGGCCAGATAATTCTATTGCAACGACACCTGTTGAGAAAGCGAACTTGTTGGCTGAACTCTTTGCTTCACATTCTACTGTCGATTTCCAAGAAAAAACACCACCTACTATTCCCATAGTGCAGTCAAGGATGCCCGATATTGTCTTCAGACAGCGTATCATAAAACGTATTTTGATGAAGCTAGACACCAAAAAGGCTTCAGGCGCTGACGGAATACCTGCCATAGTTCTCAAGAAGTGTGCGAGGGAACTAACACCAGTTTTCTGTAGACTTTTCAACCTATCCTACAGAAAGGGAATATTTTATTCCTGCTGGAAATGTGCCACAGTTCAGCCGATACCTAAAAAAGGCAAGAAGACCTTGCCAAATAACTACCGACCAATCGCACTACTCTCAATAATATCGAAAGTCATGGAAAAGGCTATCAATCAGCATCTTCTAAAATATCTTGAAGGATTCAACATTATTAGTGATCACCAATATGGCTTTCGTAAAAATAGATTAACAGGAGATCTTCTGACTTATGTAACACATGTTTGGAACAACGCAATTGAACACTTTGGAGAATCTCGAGCGGTTGCTCTTGACATATCCAAGGCATTTGACCGTGTTTGGCACGATGGGCTGTTGGCTAAGCTACGTTCTTATGGTATGTCTGAAAAGTTCTGTTTGTGGCTCTCATGTTTCCTCAGAGAGCGTTCTTTACGAGTGGCAGTTGACGGATTTCTTTCTAACACCTTCACTATCAACGCCGGTGTGCCCCAAGGTTCCATACTGTCTCCTACTCTCTTCCTCATTTATATTAACGATCTGCTGGAAAAGACCGAGAATCCAATCTACAGCTTTGCAGATGACAGTACACTTATCTCTTCATTCACTTTGAACGCTCGGACATCGACTACTCAGACGAATATCCGCAGACAGCAGGAAGTCATTCAACTTAACAAAGACCTGGAAGAAATTCTATCTTGGGGGTGACAGTAACCAAGTGGAATTTAACGGTACAAAAACCCAGGCGGCAGTTTTTTCTAAAAAAGTTAACGTTGCAGAACCCGACATAGTTATGTCGGGGCACTCCATCCCTCTAAATCGTCACTCAATCTGTTGGGCGATAATTTGGGAGTAAATATGTCCTGGCATGAACATGTTGCAGGCATAGCAAGAAGAGCTTCTCAAAAGTTGGGAATATTGTTTCGAACCAGAAAGCTTTACACTCCACAACAACTGTTAATTCTTTACAAAGCTCAAATTCGACCAACTATGGAATACTGCTCCCATGTTTGGAGCTCCGCTCCCAAACATACACTGCATTTGTTGGATTCTATCCAGAGAAGAGCTGTTCGTCTGATTGGACACCCGGAAATGACCGACGGCCTTGATTCGCTGGAACATCGAAGAACGGTTGGCGACTTGAGCCTATTCTACAAGTACTTTCATGGAAAGTGTTCGAAAGATGTGGCCCGTTTAATTCCTCCCAGAGCGGTGCATATTAGAAGTACACGTCGCGCTAATGCTTCACATCCGTATGAGGTTCAGCTTGTTACACCTCGCACAACGCTTTTCAAGCAGTCTTTTATATGGAGAACATCATACCTTTGGAATGGTTTACCCAGGACTGTGTTTCCCATCGAGTACAATCTACAGCGATTCAAGAACAACGTGAATCGCTTTCTCCGCACACGTGTCGCTCCTGTAGCGCTTTAGGGACTTCCCTGTAGCACGTGTGCTAGACCCATAAAATATATATATATATATATATATATATATATATATATATATATATAGATATATATATATATATATATATATATATATATATATATATATATATATATATATATATATATATTCAGTGCCAAAATAGGGAAACCAATGAATACAAATGAGAAAAATGTAGGGAAGTTTGGTTTGGGTACGACGAATAGCAGAGGAGAAATGTTATGAAATTTTGTATACGAAAATAACTTGTACGTTATGAACATATTTTTCCAAACGCCAGAACATAGCGATAGACGTGTCAAAGCCCAAATGGTTATAACAAGAAATGAAATTGATGATGTGTTATCAAATAACAAGAATATTGTAATTGACGCGACTGTCCTGAACACGATAAGCATTGGTGTGACCATCGGATGCCCAGAGCAAAAATAAGAATAAATCTGAAGCAGTAGAGACGTAGACACCAACAGAAATAATAAAACAAAACACAGACGAACATCGACAAGCACTGGAAAATCATATAAAACACAAAAACTTGGCGAACTAAACTCACAAATAACCAACAGCCTACTTATGACTACAAAACCAATAGCAACATCGAAAAAAGAAAAAACACACAAAAAATAAAGAGACACAAAAAAACCCATGAAACGAGAGACGATATATATATATATATATATATATATATATATATATATATATATATATATATATATATATATATATATATATATATATACATATATGTATATATATATATATATATATATATATATATATATATATATATATATATATATATATGTATATATATATATATATATATATATATATATATATATATATATATATATATATATATATATATATATATGTATATATATATACATACATACATACAACTCGGGAGAGTATTTTCAAAAGACGTATAAAAATTTATCTCTTACCCTCTTCTCCAAAAAATAAACGAGATAGCTGAGGTGTCTTGCTTTTGTTCTCCAAATTAAGTATTGATATCCACTCAATATATTCTCAAAAGTAAGAAGACACTCAAGGGCCAAAACGTGGTTCTTGGTTAATAAATAAAGCATTTATTTAAAATATAAAAGAAAAGAAAAAAGTCCCACTATAACGTTATCTTGTAACACGCTATTATCGGTTTTCGGCCGCTGCCTTTAAACTATGCCAACCGATATGTTTTGGAATTCAGAAAAAATAGGAAGACCGTTAATATGATATAAAAAGTGTGTTATCATTTTTAACGTTAAAACATAATATTTAAATATAAAAACCGTTCAAGTGCAAGTTGGTGCCGTACTGTGATTGCTTTTAAAATAAAATATCTTTAACCATCCATCCAATATATATTTTCACACTTTTTCTTAGTCAATAATGTATACTAGTTACAGCATCTTAGCTACCTAATAGCCAACAAATTAATATAAACTGAATCTAAAATCAAGTAACAAAAGTGTAAATCAGACAACATCTATTTACTACCTAAATATTTGTTTAATTATAAACAAATAAAAAAAAAAATTTTCTGTGTACCTCTTCGTTGGTCGTCAAACGCTTAAAGTAGTAGCTCTTTTTCCCGATTATATTCACCTTCACCATTTTGGCGGTCAAATAGGTTGTTTTTCTTTTATATCAGACGTAATGCACTCTTAATAATTTTCGCTAAGTCTTCACTTTATACAGAATATCCCAGAATTTTTTCATCAGTACTTTCCGAGATAAGGAGGGAGACGTCGATTTTTACCACTTTATGAAAGAAAAGCGTGCGCAAGTATATATTTTTGAACACGTGTTTTCCTAAGCT
>CM032449.1:65122877-65180221 GCA_019049505.1 Pachyrhynchus sulphureomaculatus
ATCACATGGAAACCCATAATCAAGCATCAAAAGCTTCAAAAAAAGGGTTTTTTTGAATCTTTAACTAGGAAGGCCACAAATCTAAACATTAGCATAATTTTTTAGTTCCTATTAACATTTTCAACTAGTATTTTGCTCTGTATTTAAATTTAAACACACTTTACTCTTCATTATAAATCATTACTTTTCATTTTGCCTGTATACCATCAAATATTTTAAACTTTTGATGTTCGATTATGGATTTCCATGTTTTGAACTTTTTATCAAGAATAAATTTTTTTTGAATATGTAAGATAAACTTTTTCTCCATTTGTATAAAACTCTTTGGGACGCACTGTATATACTAATACGTATATTATATTTTTAGCGGTACCGCCTTCCCTATTGCCTTTATGTTATGTGGAACTTATTGTCTTAGAATACACTTTCTTGGCTTCAATGATACACGTTGCTGCTATAAGTCTTGATAGATATTTTGCAATAAAAAGCCCATTTAATGAAAGAGAATACTCCAGAAAACAAGTTGCCATTAAAATTGGTGTGGTATGGCTGATTTCTTCCATAACAACTTTACTGCACCTTATCCCAGTTAGTCTATGTAAGAATTATAATAATTATAGATTATAATGAAGTCGGACTTGCGCAATTAGTGTTCAGTGTCCAATATGTACTTTCACATTTTTTTTCTAAGTCAATAATTTATAATAATTATAGCATCTTAGCTACCTAATAGCCAATAAATCAATCTAGCTCAATCTGGTATTTAGTAATAAAAGTGTAAAACAAAGATTTACTACCTAAATATTTGTTTAATTGTAAACAAATAAAATTAAAATATTTTGTCGCTAGAGGAACGACGCGCGATACTAAGGCACATATTTTTTTTTATGCCACATAAATTGTCAAACGTAATGCATTCGTGATAATTTTCTCTCAATCCATACTTCATGAAGAATATCAGAATTTTTTCAAAATTTTTTGATCAGTACTTTTCGACAGTAGGGGCCAGAGATTTTTCTAAAATAATGCAAAGAGAAGTGTGCGGAATATATATAATATAATATACATCATATATATTTTTGAACTAGTGTTTTCACAAGCTTTCATTTGATATCCCACTCGATGACCTGGTAAATTTTTTTTTTCACTTCTAATTGCAACTTCCATATATCAGATATATTATCAAACGTAATGCACTCATAATAATTTCCGCTTAATGTACAGTTTAAGTATATTCCAGAATTTTTTCAATATTTTTTGATCAGTACTTTTCGAAATAGGGTAGGGGGGCAGAGATTTTTTAAAATAATACAAAGAACAATGTGCCAAAGTATTACATCAGATATATTTTTGAACTCGTGTTATCACAAGTTTTTATTTGACACCCTACTCGATGACCTTAGAAAAAAAATTGTCACTTATCCCTACAACCTAACCCCTTAAGTAAAAATTTAACTTCTGAAACCACACGGCTCTGATTAATCCATCAATTTCTATATTTGTGCTAAATTTCAATTTTATATGTCAAATAGTTTTGGAGAAATTCGGGTGTGACAGACGGACACCAAAGTGATCCCATAATTTTTTTCTATATTAGTGTAATAAAAAATTTTAAATATATTGTATGACATTTAGTGAACATGTGAATGGGAACACAAGAAGTGTGGACGTAGATTGATTTTACCTTTCACATATTTATTAAGATTTCTGATTCATGAATTAATTCCAAAGTTACAGAGGCTTCTTCAAAACTAATAGGAATAAGATGATTGATTGGCATCCTAACTAGACACATTTTATATAATATATATATATATATATATATATATATATATATATATATATATATATATATATATATATATATATATATATATATATGTTATATATATATATATATATATATATATATATATATATATATTATATTTATATTAATATTTATATATATATATATATATATATATATATATATATATATATATATATATATATATATATATATGCCAGATGATTGAACGGTCAGACAAAAAAGTTCCTCTGGAAAAATTTCCGTTGTTAAACACTCGGTCTATACATCCAGTATTAGAGTTGCTGAACTCTATTGAAAACCTTGCCTAAGAGGTGCGAGCTCTAATACTTTAGGTTGAGGAGTAATTAGGGTTAGACCTGGATGATTGAGATTTACAGTTCATTCTCTTAAAACACTACATGAATTAAAGTCTCTTGGATAGAGTAGAGATAGAGTCTATGACTTCGTTTATTAGAACATGCAATCTTTCATTTAAAATTTGAATACAAATATTATGATTGTCTCGGCAAATATACGTAATCCCTTTTCATAATAAGATTATTACAGATTAAGTTTTTCTATCTGTAGGATTTATCTAAATGGAAGATATTTTTACGTCATTAATCTATTTTGATCGGCTAGCTATATCCCATAAATTATTTTACGCAAATCATCATCGTCTTAGAAAACTAAATACAGCAAATATTTGTCTTCATTATAGGCTCTGTTATTTCTAACCACTTTTTCTATTTTTCGCTTACTCTAATACACCCATCTGTAACAAAAATTTATGTGCCACTTACTGTTGTCACCATTTCTATCGATCACGTGCTACTCAAAAACTTGGATATAACGTAACCTTTCCAAACTAAGAGCTTTAATAAAATTATCTAAACAACAAATAAATTTGATATCGATCACTAACTGTCACATCAGTGGTTATATAAGAATACTATAAAAGGCCTTACATAAGTTATCTACTTCGGTACCTTATGTTGTTGAGAGCTGAGCGTCCATGTGTACGCTGAAATATGTACCGACGTGCAACAAGCGTAGTTTGTTGCAACATAAGTGCTCGATTTCAGAGGCTGGAGCTTTTACGATAAAATTTCGCACAAAGAAAGGGAAAAATCCGAATCTAATTATTCATAACACCACGTAAAGTTTTATATAAAGCAATTTAAGAAAGAACGAGAATCAGCTGAAGATGACCCAAGTTCAGGGCTGCCCGGATATGTCCCAGGGAGTAGACTTCATAATTTTGCAAGATGATCATGTTAGAGTCAGCATTATATTTCGTGAAGTAGGTATTTCAACTGACATAGTACACAATATTATCCATAGAGTATTAATTGGGCCAGTTTTCGATGGATGCCACTATTAACTCCCATGCAGAAAGTATCTCGCCAAGAATATTTCGAAAAGAATTTAGACTTGCTTGGAGAAAAACCAAGAAATCTCGTGTGCAGTAGAGTCAGATTAACGCAATAGTTTTTTGAAACATAAAAGCTGCTCGACTCATAGAATTCATTCCCAGTCAATCAACCATTATTGGATTCACCGGAATTCAGAGATGAAGAAATTTTTCTATAGTGACAATTTCCCGATAACATGGAAGCTGTAAAGGGGTTTTTTTGACAACCAAAATGTTTTCCCTTATTCTGAAGGTGTTCAATTACTGGCGGACTATGGAGGCAGGATATGTTTCTTATATTAAAAAAATCTTATTTATGAATGTAACCCTAACGTGACATAAGTTAGTATAACACTCTTGATTGTACAGGAAATTTTACTTTAGTTTAGGTAATACCGAAATTTGTTGATGACGTCGACTGTGCCATTTCTGTTTTCATATTTCTTTATAAACCTTATCATTTTCACTTCTTCTTCTGGAAGTGCCATATCCCATACGGCCCTAGGCGACCCTTTGTGCCTTTTAAGTGTCCCATAGCCAAAGGGGTCTACAGTTTAATGCCGGTTCCGAAAGGCCAAATTGCTTTACTAGACATGACACTACGGTTGCTGCTTTACTAGACATGATACTACGGATGGTTTGCCATTGCCTCTCCGAGAAAGGTCACGGTCACTTTGTATTTTTTTTTCAGTTTTATTATTTTTTTAGCTGTTATGCCATTCCACCTTATTTCACTGTAAAAACCAAATGAGCTCGATAAGGTTGCAAAGACTGAACAATTTCGCAAAGTGGAAACATATCTGAGAAAAAGTTTAGAGTATAGTTCACTGTACGCCATGTATACTAGTTTCAACATTAGCATGATTAATGTGACATATTTGTTATTTATTCCTTTTTAGTGTTCGTACGGAACACTTATAAGATCACTTCGGTATCCGTCCGTCTGTCTGTCTGTCCGTCACACCCAAGTTTCTCCGAAATATTTAACATATTCAGTTGAAATTTGGTACTAATATAGCAATTCATGGCCTCATCAGAGCTGTGTAGTTTTGATAGTTAAATTTTGACTTAAGAGGTTAGTTTTGGAGGGTGAAATCGAAAGTGATAAAAAAAAATCATCGAGGCAGGTATCAAATGAAAGCTTGTAAAAACACGAGTTCAAATATATATATATATATATATATATATATATATATATATATATATATATATATATATATATGTAATATTTGCGCACACTTTTCTTTGTATTATTTTTAAAAAATCGCGAAAAACTAGTTGTCCCTCCCTAATCTCGAGAAGTACTGATCAAAAAACTTTGAAAAAACTCTGGAATATTTTCCACAGGGTGTAGATTGAACGAAAATGATCACGAGTGCATTACTTTTAATAATTTATATAAAAAAAAGAAAAAATTTCAAGGTCATCAGTTTTCAGTTAAGATCGGAAAAAAATTTTGTTGAAAACTCATTTGGGGTGTGTTTGGTGAAGTCGTTGATCATTTTATACCTTCGTAACAAAAATTTTTATTTCAAAAGCAATCAACGTACGGAACACTAATTGCGCAAGTTCAAGTTGCACTTGACCGGTTATTGACTCTTCAAGTATTATTATAAATTTTAATGCTACTGGTGGAACAAAAGAGAACACCATATAAATTTTACTTAAATCAAAATGTTTTAGCAATTATGGGTGACCGGACAAATCAGAACCCTCCTCAGAATTGTGTACAGCTATACTACACCATGCCATATTTTAATCTAGTATTTGTGGCAGAAGCTTTAGTAATGTTTGGTGCAGTTTTGGTTATTGCCATAACGTTAATACTGATTACTATTCTGCTGTACAAACTGATAAAAAAACAAACGAAAAATGGCGATTTGGGATTAGTAAGGACAATAGGTGGTAACAAGTAGGTATTTGAAAAAAATAACATTTAACCTTTTTCATACTATATAAAGTGTAATTTTTAAGATATTTTTGTCATAATTTATTTAATGAATCTATTCTCGGTAATTAAATAAAGGATTTCCCCGCCGGTATAGATAAAATCTCATGATGAAAATGACTAATTAAGGTAACTAAAACAAATCCTGTAAGATTTTGTATCTACATAAGACCGGTAATGCAAGTATATTAGCCAGGCAGTGGTTTTCCCCGTTTTGAACTTTCTTTAATATTTACATAGTACGTGTATATACAGGGATAGCACAATATAAAAAATATTACTTTTCATTACATAGGGTGATGGTCAAGAAGTTTCCTCTACATAATTTTGCAAATTTCAAAAACTTTCTAATTTTTAATCTCCAGTGTACCAGGATGGATTGGCCTCACCAAAAAATAATTATAATATTTTTATTATAGTACCCTCAATAAGTTCATACTTTCTTTGGTTGTCACAGTGTAAAATTTTGTTGCTGTAGAATGTGTGGTTTTTAGGTAAGAACGAGTTTAGAGAGACCAAGTGAAGCGTTTTTGGAAAATTGGAAAAAATTGAACAACATGCGGTCAGTACCTGTTAAGATTAAAACCAAAGGGGATCCACGATGATAAGAAAACAACACTAGGGGAATCTGCTCCGTCATATACCACTGTGAAAAAATAGGTTGCAGAATTTAAACGTGGACAAGAGAGCATCGAAGATGACCCTCGCTCCGGCTGGCCCACGACGTCTATGACTGAAGAAAACATCGGCAAAGTGTGTGATCTCATATTGAAAGACCGTAGATTAACTATCAGAGATATTGCAGATACTATAGGCATCTCGTATGAACGAACACAATACATCATTGCCAACGAACTCGAATTTTCTAAAGTTTCCGCTAGGTGGTTAGATTGCTTTCAGTTGAACAAAAACGAATTCGACTAACGATTTCTCGTGGCTGATCCGCAAGATTTTCTTGACAGGTTTATGATAATGGACGAAAGCTGAGTTCACCACTATACTCCAGAGTCAAAACAACAATCCAAGCAGTGGAAAAAAATCTGGTAAACCGACCACAAAGAAAGCGAAGGCAATTCTGTAGGCTGGAAAAGTGATGGCGTCAGTTTTTTGGGATGCTAAAGGTATTATTATGGTGAACTACCTTTCGAAAAGCGAAACAATAAACTCGACTTATTATTGCACCCTTTTGCGTCGTTTGCGTCAAGAAATTAAAGAGAAACGCCCAGGATTACTGAGAAAGAAAGTTTTGTTCCATCAGGACAACGCTCGCGTTCACACGTCTGTTGAGTCTATGGCTCAAATTGGTGATTGGTTTCGAGTTGCTGCCCTACCCGGCTTATTCTCCTGATTTGGCACTTTCGGATTTTCTTCTGTTTCCAAACCTAACAAAACACCTCGGTGGCCAGAAATTTTCATCAAATAAAGAGGTCAAAGCTGCTGTTAACCAGTGTTTGGAAGACCTTGAGGAATCTTTTTTTAAAACACGTGTGGAAACTTTTGAAAGCAGGTGGAAGAAGTGCATAGAGCTAGGTGGAGATTACGTCGAAAAACAAAAAATATTTTTATACGTATTTTATTTTGTTTTCTTGACTAGGCTGCGAACTTTTCAATCCATCCTCGTACATACAAAGATAATGTTAGATTTTCATAAGACTCCTAAAATCTTGCTGTAACATAAAACTTTTGGTTAGCACGAAAACTATGTATATAATATGACTTTTAATTCGACCGTCCCAAAATTGTAAATTTCACACAGTTGTAGTTTTAATTTTGTCCGATTATATCTATCTATATATATATATATATATATATATATATATATATATATATATATATATATATATACTAGCCGGGCCCGCGGCTCCGCTCGCGTGGACTTGATTCACTACTATCGTCACTGCTTATTCCTTATGTTACTCAACGTAAGAAAATATCTCCCATTATTTCTCCTTATCTCCCAATATTTCTCCTTATTTCCCATTATCTCTACATAATTTCCATTATCTAGGCTTATTTCTGCTCATCTCCCATTATTTCGGCTTATCTCCCATTATTTCTCCTTATCTCCCATTATCTCACCTTATTTCCTATTATCTAGGCTTATCTCGACTTATCTCCCATTATTTCTCCTTATCTGCCATTATTTCTCCTTATCTCCTATTATCTCACCATAACTCCCATTATCTAGACTTATCTCTGCTTATCTCCCATTATCTCTCCTTATCTCCCATTATTTATACTTATCTCCCATTATCTCACCTTATCTCCCGTTATCGAGGCTTATCTCGACTTATCTCCCATTATTTCTCCTTATCTCCCATTATCTCACCTTATCTTTCATTATCTAGGCTTATATCGAATTATATAGAACATATGTATAAGTTTATAAAAACACGTAAATCGGATAAGTGGTTCTCGAGTGATAAGCGCACTAACGGACAGACAGACAGACAGACGGACGGAGAGACATTGCACTTTACATATATTATAGATATTCTCTGCTACATAATATTGTTCCATATTTAATGGTTTGGACTGTGTATTGCAAGAGAACGCGCTAGCGGCAAACTTTGTCCGACTTCATTTACTATTATTGTCACTGCTCATTCCTTATACTACCTATCGTAATAAAATATAGCCTATAACCTGGCCGGAGAGAACATATGTATGTTTAAAAAAAAAAGTACGAAAATCGGATAAGTGGTTCTCCAGTGATAAGCGCACTAACGGACAGACAAACAGACAGAGATACGTTGCATTTTATATATATTATAGATGTAATAAAATATATACCTATAACCTGGTCAGAGAATATATGTATGAATTTAAAAAATCACGTAAATCGGATAAGTGGTTTTCGAGGGATAAGCGCCTTAACGGACAGACAGACAGACAGACAAACATTGGATTTTATATATATTATAGATATAGATTATTATTATTATTATTATATAACCTGGCCAAAGAATATATGTATGAATTTAAAAAAAGACAGGTAAATCGGATATGTGGTTCCCGCGTGATAAACGCACTAATGGACAGACAAACAGACAGAGAGACATTGCATTTTATATATATTATAGATTAAACATTACAGATATTCTTTGCTACATAATATTGTTCCATATTTAATGGTTTAGGCTGTGTATTGCAAAGGCACGCGCTAGCGGCAAAACTTATTTCCGACATCATTCACTATTTTACGTCAGTGCTCATTTCTTATGCTACCTATCGTAATAAAATATAGCCTATAACCTGGCCAGAGAAGATATGTATGTTTTAAAAAAAAAGTACGTAAATCGGATAAGTGGTTCTTCAGTGATAGGCGCACTAACGGACAGATAGACAGACAGACACACAGACAGACAGACGTTGCATTTTATATATATTATATATATATATATATATATATATATATATATATATATATATATATATATATATATATATATATGTTTTTATTTTTTTGGAGTTGCCGTATATATGTTTAAACCAAACCTTTAAGGAAAAAGTTTCCAATTTGTCACAAACTTTTTGGCCATACTATACAATAAGTATCACAAATAAATATTTTAATTAGTTTGTATTATACGCAGAGATAATTTTAATATTATTTAAAAATTCTTTCAAGATATCTATTAAAATTGATATGCTGACATCTATAATTATACAGAGTGTACAAATTAGTCTAAATAGGAGTAACCGCTTTAAAGTTGTCTCTGGTACTGTATAAAGATTTGATTTTTAATTTATATACTATAACGCTCCAGTGTACTTTTGAGAAACTCTTATTGCTATGCATGCAATATGTTTATTCTAAGACGTATTTGCTCACGAGTTTATTCCCAGCAAGTTGTGCAACCATGCTTTAGAAATGGAGTATCTGGACATAACTAGGTTGGGTTTCGCAATGTTAACTGTTTTAGAAAAAACTACGTCATGGGCTTTTTTGGCGTTAAACTCGACTTGGTTACTATTACCCCAGAACAGAATTTCTTCCAGATCTTTTTTAAGTTGAACGACTTCCTGCTGTCTACGGATATTTGCATGAGTAGGTTATGTTCGAACTTGTATGTAGGAACATGCCTACTGTCTGATTCCTGTTCTTTTCCAGTAGATCGCTAATGCAAAGGAGAAAGAGATTACGAGACAGTATGAAGCGTTGATATTACTATGGTATTAGAAAGAAATCAGGTAATCGCACTTGTAAATAATACTCTCTGAGGAAACACGAAAATCATAAACAAAATCTTTGAGACACACTATAAGAGCGTAGCTTAGCCAGCAATCCGCCAGGCTAAATACGGTCAAATGCAGTGGAAATATTAAGTTCAACTGCTCGAGATTCTCTAAAATTAGGTTCCGAAAGGGGGCAGTACCGTTCCCCAGTGGGCTCTGGAGCCTTCCAGCGGGTCCAGAAAGGGGGGGAGGAAATTAATATAACAAAATACTTTGAAAATACCTACTGTTTTCATCAATAAATATTTTCTCTAGCTGTCTAAAATTTGTATCTTATTATTATCGTGTAAATAAGCATTAAAAAGTGAAATTAGTATTAGGTACACGTATACCTAATTTGGTTTAGTATTGTCAGTGACAAGTCTTTGCAAGCAAAGATGTAATTCACGCAAACCAGCATGTTTCGACAAAAATATGGGAGCTTGTAATGACAAAGCAAGTGCACCGGCATGACAAACAAGCAAAGGCATACAAGTTGATGCGTGCACGAAATCAAATCTATAAAAGCAAGGATAGCTCTAGGATAGTCGTATTATTTTTATGTGCTTCGCCAATAATCCATATTCGTGAGTGAAAGTGATAGTGGTCATTATTTTTATAACTGTCCATAAATCTGTTGAAAAGTTAATTTATTTAAACCGTGGAAAATTTTATATTTCAAAAATGTCTGAATCTAAGAAGAAACAAATAACTAAATAAATAAATAAACTTCAGGAGACCTGACACAATAGCATAGGACAAGCCTGGCACTATTTTAAATAAATGAAAAAAAGTATTATAAATTAACTTATATAAATGTAATAAAGCAAACAAAAGTTAGCAACTTAACATTAGTAGCCTCTATCTGTTAAAAAATCGTTAATACTATAGTAACATTTTTCCAAAAAACAAATCAATTAATGTTCTTTTATGCAATTTTATATTATCAATATTTCGAAAACTGGGAGGGGCAATTTATATGTGAATGCCAATATAACGGGGATTGTTTTCCATTGTGGACAAACTGTGGACTGGAATAGCATAGTTATCACCGTATCTTGTATTATAATCGTGATAATAATTGTTAGTAACGAACTTCTGTGGTTTTTGCTCCACAGATAACAAAATTTCAACCATGAAAATACAAGGTACTGTGAGGATCTTTAAATCTCTAAAAATCAGTCCACAGGATGAGTTAACTGAGCGTTAACTATCGGTCTCCTAGCTCTCTTTTGTAGCTGAAAAACCCCGAGGCTATAAGAACAACCCCAAAAATTATGCCATACTTAATTCTTGAATAGAAACGTGCATAGTAATAAGACAACAAAACATTTCTATTGGTCAAATCTTTCAATTTATATAATGCAAAACACGACGATGATACAGTAATGCCGGCAGTACTGAGTATTTGAAATATGAATTTACGCACTCTCCACAAACCAATCATTACCTATGTATTTAATTTGACAAAAAGTATTTTCAAATAAAGCCATGAAGCCTTCTAGGCTACAAGAGCATTTGAATAAAATGCATGCTGATAAAAAGGACAAAGATTTATCCTATTTTCAAGGACTGGAAAAGAAATGTTTAAAACAGCCTACTATATCAAACCTTTTTGCGTCGTCTTCTAAATAAGACGATGATGGACTACAAGCCTCATACAATATTTTATCGTTAATTGCAGAAGCAGGAAAACCATACACAATTGGCGAGGAATTAATCTTGCCGGCAGTTAATAAAAACTGTTCTTCATCATAAGACACCGTGAGATATCATCAGAAAAATTCCTCTGAGTAATAATTCGGTGCAAAGAAGAATAGATGAAATGGCTAAAAACGTTGATTACCTAAAGACTAAGATAAATTTTCCATTCAACTCGATGAATCAACTCTAACAAATAACGAAGCACTACTTTTATCATATGTTCCATTCATCAAAGAAGACAAAAATTGCCAAGAGTTTTATTTGATAAAAATCTGGAAACCGATACAAAGGAAGAATCGATATTTAATACCATTAACAAGTTTTTCCAAGAGAATGAAATTCCTATTCGTAATATATTGTCAGCTGCTACTGATGGTGCTCCAGCAATGTTGGGGCGTCATAGGGGTTTCATAGCACATTTAGAACAAGCAGTACCAAATGTACTCGCTGTACATTGTGTTATTCATCGTCGGCATTTGGTTGTAAAGAATCTGAATGAACGCCTGCATACGTCACTTCATTACGTTTTTAGAACAGTCAAGCAGATTAGAAGCAATTCATTACATGACAGATTATTTAGTCAACTTTGTACTGAAAATGATGACGATTACAATCGCTTGCTGCTGAACATAGAAGTTTGTTGACTCTCAAAAGGTATTTGTTTGAATCGTTTTTTCTCTCTATTTGACTCAGTACTGGACTTCCTTGAAAATAGAGAGGAAAAACTGCGCGAAAACCTGATTACATCCAAAAATGACTTATTTGACAGACCTGTTTAGAATGAAGTCAATTTACAATTGCAAGGTGATGAGTTGAATTTAATTAAAACGAAAAACGTTATAGCTGTTTTTGTGCGAAAACCTCTTCTGTTCAAACGAAACCTAGGTAGAGGTGAATACAGCCACTTTCCCACATTATTAGCAGCCTCTGCAAAACAGGCAGATGTACTTATTTATTGCCAAATCTTGGACGTTCTTCATGCTGATTTTACGGAGCGATTCCAAGATATTTTAAACATGAATATACCGAGTTGGGTTTTAGATCCTTTCGCAAATACAGATAAAGTCACTCAGGGTGGCAATTTCACCACTTGGATAGTTGATCTCTAAATGATCGATGGTGTCTGTGAGATAAGTGATGAGTATTTTAAAGTCAATATAACCTAGTCGTTGACAGAGATAAAAGTTGAACATTGTGCTTAGTTAAGTCATTATTTTTGACCATATAACATCAAAGTTTTGAGACTTCAGAGGTTCCTGTTGTTGGTACGAGAGATCGCTTCTGACAAAGCAGATTCTGAATTTCCGCTTAATCTGAGAAAAGCAGTTGTACCTATGTTAGAAGATGCTGGCTGTGCTGGTTGATAAACTAACATTAGTTTCACAGAGAGAGAGCACGTGAGGTTTATTTGATTGTGAATGTTGGTGCACTGAATTTGTATTCGAGTTTAAACCACAAATATTGCAAAAATCTACTATACAATTTTGATCTCCGCGTGACAACGCTCCCGAACCAGCCCTCATCTAAAGTTCCGAACAGGGGACTATTGTGCCTCCGGAATTTTTTGGTCCTAAAAGCTCTATATTCTTCTTACTATCCCGTCTCTTCATGAAAGTTGGCGATGCATATAGCTAAACGAACTTTAAAGGCTGCTGTTCAAAAAATATGAGCTCAAGTATATATAACCATCTTCACATGTCCTTCAATCAAGAATTCTGTCGCCTTCTGATTAATCACTTGCCCTTGATTTTGCCTTCAATAATTAAACAAAGCAATTCGTATATTGGGCCCCTCATTATATGTCCGAAGTATCGAGTTTTTCTTACTTTTATGCTTATTAGTAGTTCTTTCGCTTTATTCATTCTTTCTCAGACTTTCGTGTTTTCTATTTTCTCTACCCGGGAGATGCGAGAAAGGGGTATATAATTGTACATTTCAAAGGCTCCCAGTCGTTCTTCTAAGCAAGGGTCAAGAATCCAGTATCGCATCCATACAGCTGCACGAAGAATAGATACACTCTTGCCATTCTCATTCGGACTTCAAGAATGAGACTTGTTCGTTGGAAAAATTTATTCATATTTATATATGTCATTGGGGCTTGTTCAGTTCTGGAACATATCTCCTTTCTTGGATCCCACTTTTCGTTTATATTCGTTCTCAAATATTTAAATGTGCGGACCTGTTCTACGGTACTGTCCTTGATTTCGAGGGATTCTGGTCTTTTCTTCGTTATTACGGTCTACTTGATTTTTCTTTTATTCATAGATAATATAAATTTATCCCTGGCTGATATGACTCGATCGATGAATTATTGGATATCTTTGATATTTCTTGCTAATAGAACAGTATTATCAGCTTACCGTATGTTCTTCAGTATATTCCCATTAACTGTTATGCCTTCAGTGGATTCATAAATGGCTTCAGTAAACACAGCGTCAGAATAAAGATTGAACAATAGTAGTGAGAGAATGCCTCCCTGTCTTACACTCTGGGTTATTTTTATGGCTTCGGAGCTTTTTAAGCTAGTTTTAACTTCTACTGATTGATTCCAGTACAGATTTTTGATGATATATAGATATCTTTTCCCTATATTTGTTGTTTTCAGAATTCTTATTAATTTCTAATAACGTCTCCATCACGCTATCTTTCTTTTCATAGCAGAGCTACTTTACGCAGCCTAAACCGATGCAATAGTATCACATCGGGTAACGCCAAGTAAGATTTAGGCATCTACCATCTGGTTTATTCTTTTAGTCGCCTTCTACGACAGGTGAAACGTATCGGGGTCGATATTCTGTCCCGCACATCCAGAGGTAGTCTAACAAGACATGCGCACTTTCTAGTTAACTATACACGCAAAACAATCATAGTATAACAAACACAGAAAACATTATTGAGGCTAAAATTACTAAAAAATATGAACATTATTTTTATAATTGTAAACAAAATATTTTTTGAAACTAAAATTACATCGTTATTGTGTATTTTACTAATATGGTCAGCATTCGATTGTCATATTTATATATTAAAATATAATATTAGTTTTTTAAATGTTCCGCAAAATTGTCGATATCAACATCTCAAGGAGTTCTGTATACTGTGTAATATAAACCATTTTTTTTGCTCTAGACATAAAAATCCATTAGCACATGTCCTTTTAAAGCGCTTCATCTCTAGTAATAGATACAATTTTCCTTAAACCCTTAGGATTTATTTATGATATCTTATGGTGTAACATATTAAAATCCATCTAGTATCCGATATTTTTTGAATTAACTGTTTGTTGCACATCAACCATAATTTGATGGAGGCCTACAATAACTCCTAAGCCTTTTGCACTAGTCTAAGATAAGAAAGAAACGAAAACTTTTACTTAATTAAGGGGAGTTAAATTAGTACTGCACCAAAACTCCTGGCTAGCAATATACCAGACATGTCATGCGAAACTATTTTCATAGTAAACTAAATTATCATTTTTTTCCTACGTACATATAAATTATAAACTAAATTTTTAAAATGAAAATTCCGATTACTTAACAAAAAGTACTCTGAAGATGAATATTGTAAGAAATTTTAACCTCATCTGTTACTTAGGTAGTGCTGAAATACTTCGGCGGGGGCCATTGTATTCGCTGCTGAATCCTAAGAGCATATAAATCATATTTTAGCTAGCTAAAAATATTAATTAGGAGTTGTGGTAGGCACTTGCGATGATATTTAATAATAATATTAAATTCTTATATCTATAGGTGTTTTTAAACATTGTTTTATTTATTGATCCTAAAAACCTTTTTTATGTTTTACTTTTAGGAAGAACGAGACAAATGACAAGAAAAGTCCCAAAACATTAAAAACTGAACAAAAAGCACTTATGGTGGTTTGGTTGCTATCAGTTACTTTTTTAATCTGCACAATACCACACGTTTATGTTGCTATGAGTGCAGCAGCAGGCTATTTTGGAGAGTCAAGCATAGTTTTTTTATTAGAAAATAGCCTTATATTTGCAAATCCTTGTATCAATCCATTTATTTACACTATTTTTAATAAGAGATTTAGAGACGATTACAAAAATTTACTTCTATTTAGATATAAGAAAGTTATGGAAAAGTAGATTTCTAAGTTGGTATCTTGAATTAACATAAAAAATTATAAACCTACCATTTGTTCTTCTATATAGATCGTGTTTTTACTTATCACGCTAAAGGAAGTATTATGTGCGGGCTTACCTCCCTCCAACATCAAAAATTAGCAGGAAAAGTTCTTGCTTCCGTTCTTGGGACGAGTATGAGATACTTCTTACAGATTACTTGGAATATGGCAAGACAGTACCTGGAGAATATTATTTTTCATTTTTTATTCATATTCCCCTGACTTACCTCTCCCGGACTATTACTTATCCCAAAAACTAGAAAAAACATTTGAAAAATACAAATTTCAGTTTAATGAAGAAATATAGTAATACGTGTTGTCGAAAACTGGTTTACAAATCAAAACAAAGAGGTTTTTTGAAAGATCTATAGTTACTGTAAACCGGTTGCACTAAGTCAGGGTTGCTCAAACTTGAACTGCTGGTGATCTACCTCAGTATTGTTAGACTACGATCGATCGACTCTGAGAGGCTGCAAGTAAGTGTGATGCAGGATTGTCATCTAGGTAGGGTGTGTCGTGGCATAGATATTAGTTTTCCGCAGAATATGCATTTTTTTAGTCAAGGTCTGCTCTAAAATGTCAATCAAAAAACTCATCATTATTCAAAATTGCGAGTTTATTGGTTCTTACAAAACAAACAAGTTCTAGTGTCTAAACTTAACTAAAGAGTGACTTTGGATGTTGAAGCGTGGCACTGCATATCCTCAGCATACTTTTTCTAAGATAGTACGTAATTACCGAGTGCTAATCGCAAGCATGATGACATATGTTCGTCAGTTAGTCGATTGCGATATTTTGACTTAATTATCTTCATTTCAGAAAATGCAGACTCGCACAAGTAAGTTGACCCAAACATTGCCGTCAGTTGAAGGGCGATTTGCCTTAGATTCGGATATTTATCTTCAGATATAAAACACCAGAATTTTGTATCAGATGCTGTGGCTTTAAGATGTATATCTGATATAATCTGCACTAACTCATTTTCAACAGAACATGAGTCCATGTTAAACTGACTTGCTATTTCAGTAGCTAATTCCTCAATGTTTTTACACGAAAAAGGATAACTCATAAATGATGCGATATTTGCCAATTTACTGAAATCATAAAAACGTATTTCGAATTGGCCCAAAATATTTGATAATTCTGCCTCATAAATATTATAATTCAACTGAGGAATCCTTACTTTCAAAGACGGAAAATTTTTCAGATCCTTTCTTTTCAGTTGATCTATCATAAATTGCAATTTACTTTTGAATGCGTTTATTACGCTAATCATCTCAATAATAGTTTTTCCTTTACCTTGAAGCTCCAAATTAATGGTGTTTTAATGCATTGTGATGTCTGTCAAAAATGCCAAATCAGTCAGCCATTTTCCGTTTTTCAGCATCTGAGTGTCATCACCTCTTTCGTCCAGAAAAGCTGTTATTTCGGGCAATAATTCTTGAAACCTTTCTAGGTGAATTTCACTATCTTCCGCAATTTAAAGACTCAAAGCTACGTGCACGGATAGAATTCACAATTTTTATTGACGTCCATAATCTCCTCCATGTTTAGAACTCGAACACAAAAAACACAATGCCACAAAATGCCGTTTTCGTTTCCAGTCATTGCCGGTGCTCCATCGGTTGTAATGCATACTAGTTTATATATTGGTAGCTTGTAGTTTGTTACAAAATTGAAGAAAACGTCATATTTATCTTCGCCATGGGTCTTTCCTTTCAAAGGAATCACTGTTAAAAACTCTTCCTTAGCCGACATGTCATTGAATACCATTCGAATAAAAATACACAGCTGGGCAGTGTCTGTCATATCGGTGGATTCGTTGAACTGTAAAGAAAAGTATGTACATTCCATGATATCATGTTTTAGTTTATCTGCCCTGTCCTGACTCATGACTTCAACACGCCTTGTGACAGTCGGACGAGATAACTGAAGTTCTCTAATAGCAGACATAATCTCTGTTTTATTTTTAAAATCTCCAAATAAAGTCTCACCCGCTTCAATAAATGCTTCCTTCACAACCAATCCATCATCAAATGGTTTCTTGTGTTTCGCCAATATATGAGATATTTTAAATGACGCGATCGTTGCAGTTTTTGATTGTTTGGCTGGTCTTGTGAACATGGTTTGTTCTTTTTCAAACAAGTTATCAAATCACGTACTTTTCGTTTTCTTAATTTACTCTGTGACGGAAAATCCTTTTCATAGTTTTTATGAACCGTTTTATGATGCCTCTCTAAGTTCCCAGGCTTAGGTGTTGCAACTGACGCACGGCAAATGAGACAAATGCACTTATCCTTTACCATACAAAAGAAAAATTCTTCCTCCCAATCGTTATTAAAATGATAAGTTTTACTTTTCTTCGCCGCACTCATTTTGGACTATTTATTCATAAACTTTGTATCGATGTATCACCTTCAAGTTACAACTCAGACTGACTTCTATTCTTGCAGGCGCAACATTTATATCGGCGCGAACGAGGTCTCGAATGTTCTCGTCAAACACGCCGCCCGAAGTTTCTAGAAAAATCGGCGGGAATCAAAAACGCGGCTTTTCTTTGACAAGTACCGCGCGTTCCTTTGATAAAGCCGCCTTTTGCCGCTAGCAGGGGGTTATTACGATAAAAGAAAGTGATGAGGGGGTTATTCTGGCCTAATTGTGGATCGAATAGATTTTAGTAGTTTATTCATTGCATTTTGTTTCAGTTACCTAAAACAAAACTGTGAATAATTCTATATCGGAATTTTTTTCTCGAGATCGACTCAAAAAGCACTCGCGATCGACTTATCGATCGCGATCGACCGTTTGAGCACCCCTGCACTAAGTGTATAAAGTTAAAAGAGATTGGATGGAATAAACAATTTTCGTTTTTCAAATTTGTTTACTCTCTCAATACTAAGCTAATAGTTAATACGCCTTCGTAGAAACAGATTTTGGCATTAACTCTGATTCATTTTATTTTACGAATCTGTGGTAAAAAGAAAAGAGTTAGTGAACATTTATTAAAAAATGTCACTTAAGAGTTTGTAGATTCATGCATGTTAAAGGATGTGAGTTCGGCAGTTTTTTCAGAGCAACTGTGCTCCGGAAACTCAAATACATACAACTTTAGGGAATCCCAAGGGATAACAGAGAACGGAGAGAGCACTTCAGAAAATGGCGGCAGCCTTGAAGGCTCATGCTCTACAAACGAGAATGAAGTAGACAATTAATGGTACTCGCCAAACTCACTCGGCACAAGGGTCTACTTTACATCCATTCAACTACAAAAATACACCATGATCACAGCATATATTACACTGCTTATCAAATGAACCTAAATAAATTAGGACATAACTCAAAAATATGTAAAAAATTCTAATGAACTAGGGTTATGCCAGTTCACTCAACAGAAATAGTGGTAATTTCCCTTTTATTAAATTAGTGCCTTTCCATATATTGAAAAACAAAAGGCGGTGGACATTCTCATCACTTTGAGCTTCTTAAGATGTAGTGTAAAATTTACCCTAGAAATTAAAATTGAAAATCAATTAAATTCTGAAAATAAATAATAAATACTTTTTTCTTCAAGATATACCACAAACCGATCATTTCATCGCATCTTATTCTAGCTATCCCTTTTAACATATAAATGACCTCCATTAACTGCTACGAGGGTCGTTTGAAAAGTAAGGTGAACGAGGAAGAACATAAGAACAAAGATGAAAAATTTAGTTTTATTTTTTAATAAAATCTCCTTGGAGCTCGATACATTAAGCTATTTTTATTAAATGATTTCTCTTAACGGGCAAAATAGTTATTCGCAGCGTACATTACTTCGTCATTTCCATGAAATCGTTGTGCTCCAAAAAAATTTTTGAGGTTCAGGAACAAAAAGAAGTCTGAAGAGCCCAAGTCGGGTGAATAGGATGAATGGCTCAGCAGTTCGAAGCAAAGTCCATGAATTTTATCCATGGCAACAAGTGAGCAAGTGCGTTATCGTGACGCGGCACCTATCGTGCATACAGCCTTTGCATACCCAACTGTTATGCTCGCGTTCATTTGAGATCCCTACAATATTACCAGTTTTCCGAACTTTGAAACGGTGGTCATTCAAAATCATTTTCGTCACAATAACCGGAGTTGTCCAGTCGCTGGGGCGTCCACTGCGATGCTCATCATTTGTGCTTGTTCGGCCATGTTTAAACTCGGAAAAATAGTATACCAATAAATGATCAGTGATTTTCCAGGGGCAGAGTCCCCGTAAAACTTATCAAGGCATTGCTTTGCTTGAACGGTATTTTTTTCCATCAAAAAACAGTGTTTAATCAGCACACGAAATTAGATTTTTTCCATTGTTTTGAAAATATCAAAAGTAGCGCCACTAAAACCACTGCAACTTGTAAACTGATCGTCGAAATGTCATGAAATTTAACACATATCGTCTGAAGGTTGATATTTCCTAAAAATCATATGGATTTTTTGAAAAGGGCGACATTTATGTGTCAGACCAAAAACATTTTAGCCTACTTCTTATAAGGGTGGGTAAGACAATTATACTCAACAATTTTGAAAAGTACATACCAAAAATTGGGAAGGCAGGGCCTATGTATAGCATTATCAAGCTTCACTTTTAGACCGACTACAATAAAGAAGTTAACATAGTAAAATGAACCGCATTAAAAAATAATTCAGTATTTAAACCAAATGTACTTTTAACGAATTAAAGATGTTGACCAGTAATTGATGTAAACTTATGCATAATAGATCATGTTGACAGGAGTATGTTAAGTAGTTGCATGTAATATCTACAAATTAATGAGTTGGGCGTTGATGTAATGAAAGGAAAAACTCAATTATTACAAGTTAAAAATTTATTATGTTTCACGTTTCATGTTCTAACTAAGATGTGTTATTGCGTGGATATTAGGGCTAAAAAAAACTACCTTTCAAATAGACTTCAACTGGCATAAAACACTTTAAAAAAAGGGTTACGATAAAAAAAAAATTGAATGTCTTCATTTGCCAATTATTGGTTTTTTCTTCAGCAGATTGGATTTTAAGATTTAATGCATTAAATTAACAATATTTTGTTAATAAATAGTTATTAAGTATTTACATGGTATTATTTCAGGTTAAAAAATACATAAGAATACAGGCATAGTTTTGTGTCTCACTCGAGTTACAATTTATCTATTTAGTATTATTTCATAACTTACTTCTTTCCGAAGAAGCTGAATATATATATATATATATATATATATATATATATATATATATATATATATATATATATATATATATATATATATATATATATCTATATATATCTATTGTTGGTTATTTATTCTTGGGTACAGGTTTGTTTGTGGTTAATTTTATGTTAGAAAAAAAACAGATTTTAATGACGTTTCACCCACTGTATTAGGCTTTTTCAAATTTTATTTTTATATTTGGACTACCTACAAATTAAAAGATGTCGACACTGTTGTAAAATAAAATAAATATTTTATGAGGACACAACAGTTAATAATAAACAATCTATTTTATTTAATGAAATTTGAACCAAAATAGTTTTACGCACCTCGAAACCATGTTGTTTCGTAAAAATATCTAACAGCACTAAAAGAGAAAAAGATCAACAGTTACGCAACTAGTCATGGAATATTTAAAAGGAAAGGTTTTAGCAACACCGATATTCCCGCCTTAATTTTCAAAAGGTACGTCGTTAATTGCCTTACCGCTGTGTCATAAAACAAAATAAAAAACGTTTTATAAATATAACAGTTTCCACCGCAAGCTAAAATTTACAGCAGAAATAGAGAACCAAAACACTATAAACTTTTTTGATGTAATATTACTATACCAAAACAGTGAAGACTTAAAAACTAAGTGGTACACCAAGAATATTTCGTCAGTTCGATACCTAAATTATAATTCACACCATCCCAAATCTCAAAAAAACACAGCGTTATAATAGAACTGACAGACAGGGCCCTTAACATCCACCTAAATTTAGACCTGATATTTTAAGAAAAGTGATGAAAATTCTCAGATAATAATTTCCTAAAAAAACTAGTAAACAAAATTAGCAAACAGAGAACTTATAAGCTTTCTAACAACAAAACAGTCCAAATATCAAAACAATAATCAATTAAGCTAAAAAAAATATAGCAATGCCATATACTCAATAATTATTCCAAATATTATTATTGTGCCGTAAAGAAATAAACCTTAATAAAACTGTGTCTAATTTCACATTCTTTATCAATAATACCAGTAAAAGTAAACAACCTTAAAACGTAACACTTTCTCTTTTCCCCTTTAAATATACATGGTTTCGATATGCATAACACTATAGTTGTTTAAATCTCATTAAATAAAATAGACTGTTTATTAAGTGTTGTGTGATCATCACATCATGTTTTATTTTATATTTTCGAAATCCTATAATTTGTAGGTAATACCAATACAAAAATAAAATTTAGTAAAGCCCAATACAATGGATGAAACGTCCTTAAAAATCTGTGTTTTTACAACATAACAGCAAACCTGTACCCCAGAATGAACAACCAAGGAAGAATATATATATATATATATATATATATATATATATATATATATATATATATATATATATATATATATATACATATATATATATATATATATATATATATATATATATATATATATATATATATATATATATATATATATATATATATATATATATATATATATATATATATATATATATATATATATATATATATATATATATATATATATATATATAGGAAAATTAAGACACAGATATCGAAACTTGGTAATGTGTCGTTGAGTTTAATCTAGTTTAGCATCTCAGTTAAAGCTCTCCAACATATTGCACAAAGCAAATATTTCATACAAATCATGGTGGATCCTATCAGATGCTGCCTTAAAAATGCTTACTTCTTATTTACCAACCAAATATGCCATCAAATAAAAGGCGCTAGCCTCAGGTCATCAGACATTACGAACCTCGTTGCGACATACTTTGAACAAAAGGTAAACAACACAACTGCTCTACAGCCAAACCTTAGGTTCTGCACATGGATGACATATTCGTCGAATAGTCCTTTGGAAAAGATACCCCGACAAATTTTTAGATCACCTAAACTCTTTAAACCAGAAAATGCAATTTAAATTGGAACTAAAATTAAATAATCAACCTCTAAGACATACTTGCGTGATAAACAGCTGAAGGCCTCCTGATACACACATTCTACGGAAAGTCAATACCCACCAATAAGTAGTTGTATGCAAATTCATATCGCCATAACTACAAGCTAAAATCCTGATCTTAAAATTTTTCCGCCGACTCGATATTACTAACAGGTAAAGAAGATAAATAGTACCACTAAACATCCAAACGAAACGAATACAGCACACAGACAATTAAAAAAGAAATGCAACAAATAGTACATAAAATATTCCAGGCACTACATCAAAACTAACTTAGAATCATACTTCCCCATCGAACAACAGATATTGTCGAAGTACTCTCAGGAAAACACTCTCTCTTTCAACACAAGCTAACTATAGATCACAAAATATATTTTAACATTTGTAAACAAGTAATTATCGCACAACACTACGAAACAATAATCATCCAAGCAACCATCGATACTAAGCAAGATATAATTTTCAATAAAAGAGATGATGTCCTTATTCTTCCAGCTGCGCACGAAGGTATTGGCGACAAGCACTCTCCTGAACAACACCCGATCTTTTCAGGTCGGTCCAGAGATTACAGCACCGACCAATCAGTACTAGAATCCCCAGTTCTGAGAGCATACAAGTAGTACGCACAACTCTTAATCTCTCAGTTTACAATTGACCACGTTCCAAATGCGACATTGGCGAAACGTCAAATTTGCATAATTTTTTCTTTATATCTTTTCATTTGAAAATTAGACGTTTTTAAGAAAACTCAAAAATCATCAACAAGAAAATGCTAAACTAGACTGACAGCAAACTGCTTTTAAAGAGAATATTTTGCTGCGAATTAAAATTAATTGTTAAGTAAATACTAAATATAGATAGCTGAGGGTATGGATTACTACTAAACAAGAACAAAACTAAAGTTAGGGTAATAGATCGAACCCCAATAAGAAACTAGTGGGTTTTGAAATTTCGATGAATTTATATACCTTGAATCATTAAGTATGATAAAGAAGTAAAACCAATACTAAACATAGCTCGAAATGCAGTAACTAGACTCACAAGGATTTGAAAGAACTCAGCAATAACTCAAAATAACAAATTAAAACTTATCAATGCACTAATATTTCTCATAGCTACCTACGCCTCGGAAACTTAGTAGATAAATGTTGTGGCTCTAAGAAAAATTGACGGCTTTGAAACATGGGTATACAGAAGAATGTTGAGGATACCCTAGACACAGCACCTGACCAATGTCTCTATTCTAAATCCATTAAATATCAAGAATTATCTGTCTATCAAAATAAACCAATAGTACTTGCGATGCTTTGGATATATCTCCAGAAGAAACGATCTAGAAAAGTTTATGGTGGAGAAAAAAAAAATGAGAAACGCCCAAGAGGAAGATCTTTTCATCAATGGGCTGTCGAAGTGAAGCCGCTCATAGGACATTTCATGCTTGAAGCCATTTATGCCACATTGGTCCATATTTCGTGGAATGGCACGATCCTTTCAATTAAAACATAACACCACTACACTCTGGCTAGAGTAACAGGACTGAGGAGGAGGATTAAGTAAGTATGAACTACGCCACTAACTGGTCTGGAAAATGTCACGTTAGATTATAAGTCCGGAAACTGCTATCTAGCAATATGTCTCAGACTCTTTGTTCTAGAAAGTAGTGAATTTTATGTCTAATTTCAAGGAAGTAAAATGTAAAAAAGTAATTATGCGAATTGAAACATTATATGTCTCAATTACAGCTCTACCTTTTTCTGTCAGAGATATACAAGTAGAGCCAGTAGATCCAGAAATTTACTAGGTAAAATCTTTAAACATGCCATGGAACATAATCTAAAACGTATTTGTTATTTCTTCTATGTAGGTATTTTTTTACAAAGGTCCATTAAACCTAGCCTTTATATACTCGTAATTTTGTGATCTAAAATATATCTTTTGTGAGTCTCACTATAAATAATCTTCGGATCACACTTTATTTTCATCAATTTATTCCAGTCAATTACATTATCAATCTACTAAATAAAAAACAACCGGCCAAGTGCAAGTCGGACTTGCCCAATTAGCGTTCCGTACGTTGATTGCTTAAAAAATAAAAATTTTTGTTACGGAGGTATAAAATGATCATTGACTTTACAAAACACACCCCAAATCAGTTTTCAACAAAGTTTTTTTCCGAACTTTACTGAAAACTGATGGCCTTGAATTTTTTTTTTTTATATACCAGATAAATTATTAAAGGTAATGTATTCGTGATAACTTTCGTTCAATTTACACCCTGTGGAGAATATTCCAGAATTTTTTCAAAATTCAGTAACTTTTCTGAATAAGCAGGAGACAGCGATTTTTCGCAATTTTTAAAAAATAATACAAAGAATAGTGTGCGCAAGTATTACATTATATATATTTTTGAATTCGCGTTTCTACCAGCTTTTATTTGACACCCCACTCGATGATCTGGTAAATTATTTTTTTTTTCACATCCGATATCACCCCCCAAAACTAACCCCTTAAGCCAAAATTTAACTTTCAAAACTACACGGCTCTGATGAGGCCATCATTTCCCATATTAGTGCCAAATTTCAATTTCTCTGTCAAATATTTTCGAAAAAAATCGGGTGTGACACACGGACAGACAGACAGACGGACAGACACCGAAGTGAGCTTATAAGTGTTCAGTACGGAACACAAAAAACTCTTAAGACAAGGAACGAATTAAAAGTTATTAGATTATGTTTTGTTGTCCTTCGCGCAACATTTGAAAATGCTTTGAACTGTTTTTTTCTGTTAAAGGAAGATACTAAACCTTATTATATTCTTTACGAGTTGGAATTGTCATTTCAAAATTCAATATTAAATTGTGTCGAGTAGTTAATTATGTTGTTATCAAAAGGAATCAATTAAGAAAAATAACAGAAATAATTTAGTACGTCGAGAGTATGTAACAGAATATTTTACACACATTTTTACGAAGTCACTATTAGGGCACATATTTACGAATTCCGGACTCTGCTCTCTCATCACATCGTCCATAAAACTGTACACTCGTACTTTAATAGGTCACGTTCTATATTTGTAACCTAAATAACTCCTCAGATACCAATAGAAAAAAAACTACTATATACATACATCTTATAATAGTATTTTCCATGAAAGAATTATTATTTCAATTAATTGTTTGATACAGTAAATACAACTTTAAGACAACAGATGAGAATTATCAAGTCTATCATTCTTTTCGTTTTCTCCCCTTATCCACTTTATCCCAGTTTTCAGCAGTTAACCGAGTTTGACCTCCGAATAAAGTAAAAAAAATACAGAAAGAGAAATTTTTGCCGTTTGGTATAATTTAATATTACTTAAAATAAACTTTTTTTTTATTGATTTTCCATAAGAAAATATATATATATATATATATATATATATATATATATATATATATATATATATATATATATATATATATTATATTTTTAGAAAGCTCGATATATAAGCCCAAGTTGTTAAGAAGATCCAATTTGAAAAAGAATGCTTAAGTGAACTTCCTTCGTAGGCACTTAGTTCTAAAATAAATACTGAATTTGACTGTCTCATAGTAAACAACTTAGTCCATCCATTACAACTCGATATATAAGTGAGACCTTACCTTATCCTCTACTTATTATATCTGTTATGATTGGGAATAAAGAGAAAATAACATAATTTTTGGAATCTTCGATTCCAACAACTCTGAAAAGGAAGTATAAGAGGATATATTTAAAAATTGGAAACTATATTTTACGCAATTTAGAAACCCTGAGACATGAAGAAGAGATATCAAAATCTCAGATGCTATTTTTTCTACAAATACACTACTTATCTTAGCGAGGCGAGTAACACCACAAAAAAAATGCATAAATAACTCTTCAAGTAGATAAATTTAACTTATTTTTTTCATAAATCAGTATTTACAACTATGTTCAGATTAAATTGGTCAAACAAATGCATGATTTATAAATAATTAACTGATATATAGTATTTTACACTTACACACTCTATGTACAGGGTGAGTCAACGATTGCCAGTAGTGCCACTGTTTCTGAAGGTGAAATACTCATAATTGGTACGACCGTTCTATAGAGATGAAAAAAAGATATATGTATGTGTTCAAAATAAATATATGCATTTCCACTATTTTGAATTGAAAAATCTCAAATTTTTTAAATGGCACACCCTGTATATTATCATTTTTTCTGATAGATTTTATAAAACCCTCCAACTCTTATTAAGTATGACATATACCTATTTCTAATAGTTTTCGATTTATTTTGAATTTTTCAATTTTTACCCTTGTTTTTAATACACTTACGCTATTGTGAAAACATAAACAAATAGTTAATAATAATTTTAATATAGTTTTTTAACTTTAACTTATCTAATGATTACACAGCCCCACAAAAGAAAAAAAGTGGGGTATACTTTTGATGCGATATATCAGATCCGTAGTATTTTTGCCCGCTGATCACGAATCTGACGTCAGAATATCGCCATCACATCTCAATTCTTTTCTAACCTCAAAAAATAGGTAAAAATTAGTAAAAATTAAGAAAAATATACTCCTAAAAAATTGATTCAAGCTTTTTCATGAATCCAAAGATGTATTAATATGTATTCGGACACGCTAAGCTAATATTCATCGGTTGGATTAAGCCATACAGTTCTGTTTTCTTTCTAACCTCAATAAATCAGACAGATATAGTGCTTCTCGAATGCAAAAACGAATTCAAATTAAAATTCAACCGATTCTTACCAAATTTGGTACACGGGGGTTTTTTGGGTTGCTGATCATGAATCTGAGGTCGGATTTGTAAAATTCAAAATGGCGGATCCAAGATGGCGGACAAAATTTTTGAAAACCAACCGATTCCTACCAAATTTGGTATACAGTTGGGGAATCCTCAAACCTGATACTCTTAAACCCTAAACCCTGAAACCTTAGACTCCCACACCCTGTAACCTCAAAAAATAGACCTCAATAACCCTGTAACTTTAAAAATGAGACCCAATAAACTCAAAAAGAGGACTTTTAAACCATATACTTTCAAATAGTAGACCCTTAAGCCCTAGAATTGCGAAGGTTAGACCCGCGCCTAACTTTCCTTTTTTTGGCTGTATCTTGTTCTTTTTTCCGCGAATGACCTATTCAAAGGCTTTCTGCCCAAACGCTTTTGAGGACTTGTTTCTCTTTTTAGCGACCAGCAATAGTCCGCTAGCATATGGTCATCCCATCGTCCTTGATACCGATTTTCTATGATTTTCAGATCTTGGTGAAAACGTTCCCCTTGCTCCTCACTGTAGTCACCAAGATTATCTGGGAAATCATCGATGTGGGAGTCCAGGAAATGTAATTTTAGATTCATTAAGCAACCTAATGTTTGAAAATTTTTTACCATTTTCTCGACTATTTCTTTGTACTTAGGACTTTTATTATTTCCCAAAAAGTTTGTTGCGACTTCTTTAAAACTAAGCTAAGCAGCTTTTTCAACTTTATTCATTTTAGTAACAAATAATGAATCTTGAAACAATTTTCTTATTTGTGGCCCGTCAAATACGCCTGCCTTAATTTTAGCTTCAGAAAATTTCGGAAATTTTTTATGCAAATATTTGAAACATGGGCCGTTTGTATCTAATGCTCTCATGAATTGCTTCATAAGTCCAAGCTTAATGTGAAGCGGGGGAATAAGAACTTTTCCTGGATCTACCAATGGTGGAAACAATACATTATTTTCACCAGGAGTGAACGATTCTCTTGTTGGCCAAATTTTTTTCTTATAATGACGTTCCCTGTCTTTGCTATTCCACAGACATTTATAACAGGGATAAAGTGTAAACCCTGACTGTTGGCCAAGCAATATTGTTACAATTTTCAGATCTCCACAAATTTTCCAGTTATGATCAGCATATTTTATTTTTATCAAAAGCTGCTTCATTTTTCATATTGCTCTTCCATAACTGTGGAATGAGCAATCGGAATGGGAGCGTAAACGTTGGTATTATGCAGCAAAACTGCCTTAATGCTCCGTTTAGAAGAATCAGTGAACAGTCTCCATTCTTCAGGATCGTATGAGTTATTTTGAAATTCATCCATTAGACCTTTTACATCGGTACAATATGAAAGTGACATTGTGAAATATTTTCGAAATTCTTCATCTCTGTTTCTATAATAAGAAATCGTAGCTTCTGGCTTAAGTAAATGTCTTTTCTTTAAAAAGGAAGCAAGATGCTCTGAACCATCTTTGGATAAGCCTAAATCTCTGACTAGATGACTAAGTTCTGACTGTGATACGAGTATTGGTTCTGGTTTACGGTTGTATGGTAGAAATTCTTTATCTGTGTCACTAGTATATGATAGGTTGTCACTAGAACATTCATTAGTAACAGTGTTTGAATCTTTCGACAGTCTCAATGTTTTCGGCATGAACTGATAAGGTGAAATCATTTGTTTCCATAACATCAGCATCAAGTGGTTCAGGAGGCGGAATTAGTTTAGTTGGTCTTGTTACTGTCGAAACATCGTTATAAGTAATAGTACTTTTATTTTTTCGGTTATGCCTAGATACAACATTCATACGAAAGTAGCACTCATTTTCACTGTATGGTCTATTCCATATTGCTGGTCTGGAATATTTAATCGCCTTCTTATTGATGTACAACATTATTTTGCAAGAACTGCAAATGATCTGGGGAACCCAATCTGTATCCTGGTGCTGTATTTCAATGTTAAAACAATCCTTATATAAGGTTTTAATCTTATCCGTTATCGATGACCCCATTTTACTCAATACGTGTTGACAGCAAATATAACAAAATGAATCACTGTTTTTATCGCACTTATGAAAAGTCCTTGTACCGTGAGACCGTTTTCTTGTAGCATTATACTCTACATGAGCCAAGTCACCCACACATGAAGAGCTACGGTCGCTGGATGACGACGGCTGCGGGCCCGCTTTCCCACCCTGACCAACCGCCGATACTGGGTTTCCGAGTCCCTGCATCGTAATTCTCTTTCTTCTACCTGCCATGACGGCATCTAAGCCGTTATCCAGGGACTCTGCCGGCTAGTGGAGTAACACCGTTGCCCACCGTCACCACGTGGAGGTGCCCTGGATGCAGGTAGAAGAATAAAAATCGACCGATGAATTTTCTCAGCGTTCAAAATGGCGCTAAAACATCTGCCATCTTGAATTTTGCAAATCCAACCTCAGATTCGTGATCAGCGACCCAAAAAATCCTCGTGTACCAAATTTGGTAAGGATCGGTTGAATTTTAATTTGAATTCGTGTTTGCATTCGAGAAGCACTATATCTGTCTGATTGATTCAGGTTAGAAAGAAAACAGAACTGTATGGCTCAATCCAACCGATGAATATTAGCTTAGCGTGTCCGAATACATATTAATACATCTTTGGATTCATGAAAAAGCTTGAATCAATTTTTTAGGAGTATATTTTTCTTAATTTTTACCTATTTTTTGAGGTTAGAAAAAAATTGAGATGTGATGGCGATATTCTGACGTCAGATTCGTGATCAGCGGGCAAAAATACTACGGATCTGATATATCGCATCAAAAGTATACCCCACTTTTTTTTTTGTGGGGCTGTGTTATTATGACGCAATAAATGTTTAATAATATGCCGGTATACTTGAATACACATGTTTAGTCTTTTTACTATATATATATATACTCGTATATATATATATATATATATATATATATATATATATATATATATATATATATATATATACGTATATATATATATATATATATATATATATATATATATATATATATATATATATATATATATATATATATATATATATATATATATATATATATATATATATATATATATATATATATATATATATATATATATATATATATATATATATATATATATATATATATATATATATATATATATATATATATATATATATATATATATATATATATATATATATATATGTATATATTCCTTCACTTTCCTTAGCATAAATGCGTTATTGTCCTGCACGCATCCCGTATCCTATTTTCCATATCTGCTGGTGCTATAGGGGCATTCACATGAACACGATGTGGCCCCACAAAAAGAAGTCTAAAGGTGTTAAGTCACATGATCGTGGGGGCGACTGAATGAATCCATCCCTACCGATCCCTTTTTGGTGGGTAACGATCGTTTAAAAATTCCCGAACTTTCCGGTGGTAATGAGCAGGAGCTCCGACTTGTTCAATCCATATTTGTTCCCTTTCAAAGTTGCCAACTTCTTCAAGAAGCTGGGGTAATTGTAGATATCTAGGCGCGTTAAGCGGTTCGCGAATCAGATATGTACCAATAATTCGAAAATTTAGTATTCCACACCATACATTAAGCGACCAGTGGTTTTGGTTTTGAACTTCCCGGACCCAAAATGGATTAATTGTTGAATAATAATGCGTGTTACGGCTGTTAACTGCTCCATTACTGTGAAAAGTAGCTTCATCAGAAAACATTATTTTGGATAAAAAATTTGAATCGGCCTCTATTGCTCCATTCATGGTGGTACAAAAGTTTACTCGTCGTTCAAAATCACGGTCTTGAAGTTCTTGGTGTAGTTCCATATGAAAGGCATGATACTTGAATTTTCTCGTGGTGCGAATGGCCGTAAATTGAGATGTGTCAGATATGTCAGCTAGTTGACGGCTGCTAACCTGACTCATTGGTAGCATTCTGGTTTACTACTTTCCGTTTCATATACTCAACGCTAGCACTACCAACAAACCGTTCCATTAAGCACTGAAAAGATTTTTTAAATGGTATACGTCTGTTAGGGTACTTCGCTCCGTAAAGCCTTACTGCCAAAAGACAATTTTCTCCCGCTTCGAACAGTATATAAACTATATCCATTAATTTATTTTTGGGAACTATTATCTTTGTACGACATTTACTACAACAAATTAAACTATTTTTACTTGCTTAATAGACATGTCAAAATTTGACAATGCCTACATTTTTGTTTTGTCTTGCCAACTATGATGTTATAACGTAAGTGTAAGGGTTAAAATTGAAAAATTCAAAATAAATCGAAAACTATTAGAAATAGATATATGACATACTTAATAAAAGTTGGAGGGTTTTGTAAAATCTATCAGAAAAAATAATAATATCGGGAGTGTGCCATTTAAAAATTTTTATTTATTTTGAACACCCTGTATCATCTAAGTAAATTTTTTTTTTACACATATCTTTTTTTCATCTCTATAGAACGCTCGTACCAATTATGAGTATTCCACCTTAAGAAACAATGGCGCTACAGGTCATTTTTTACAAAATTGAAAACTAGTATTTTTTAAAAAAAATTGAAATATTAGAAAAACTACTAGGTTTAGGTATATAACATTATTAATAAAAAAGTTTACGCAGAATTTAAAAATAAACTAGAAAATAGTTCCATTTAAAAAAACATATTTTATATCAGCCACACTTTTTTGAAGTACTCTGTATACTTAAAAATAATTTTAAACTGTGCACATTAACATCTCTATCGTTGACTCACCCTATATCTTATGGAAATTATATTTAAAGAAGTACGTAAAACTATATTGGGAATGTGAAATCTTTGGCACAATGCCATTACTCAGAATATTGCCTAAGTAGTCAATCATCGCTCCTAATGAAGCTAACATGGTTAGCGAAACGCGCGTCGAGTGCAAAAATAAAGTATTTGGTGTAGTGGTGATATAAACTAATTAGTAAGAACGTAAAAAACTAAAAAAATATTTTATTATGAAGTACAAGAACTGACAACTCAAGAGAGGGTAAATTTTGGCTATGAGAATGTTACCTCTCCGGCTATTACATGAAAACACCCAATTTCGACGATGGCACAATTCATTTTTAGGAAAATTTCTATATTATAAGAAAATGTTGTAGAGACACATCCATATACACTTTTTATTTTATTCAGTATTCTTTTTAGCAAATTTATTTAAATACTCGAAGTAAATGATACGAAAATATTATTGTAACAACTCAAAAAGCCGGTTTAACCAATAATTTCAGCTGCACCTGGTACTCATTACTAGAACTACTAATAGAAAGATCGAGAGTTCCAGCCAGGTAATCGAACCGTTTATTTTATTCTTCGTAATGAGGAGGCAGAATTCGATGATAGACTTCTTTTCAAGTTTAAAATATTACAGAAAAATATCAAAGCTTGTCTTAAAAATTACTAATGTTTTTTTTTTGGTCCAAGACAAGCATCTACAAATAACACACACTTTGAAAATACGGATAAAATTTACTCCGACATAATTATCCGACAAGCGCCGTAGCTTATCTTGTACAATGCCCCTAAGAAAGAATAAAATCGAGTGGTGCAACCATTTCTTCCATTATCTTTCCTTCTTACTTCATTTTTTCAATTGACGAATGCGTATATCTTTACGATCAGTTCATGAAGCGGCACATATATCCCAATCTGTAACATGTCTTGCCATCTTCTATTTTTCAATTAATATGCTGTATGTCCAGGTTCGTAAGGTATTCTATATCCTGGCTAGTAAATTAGTACCTCCCGATCAGTAATTTCACTCCAGTTAAGATTTGGCGCATATATCTCGGCCCCTTTAGCAAGACGTTTATGGTCACTGTCATTATTTTTTCAAAAATCACTTTTCACAGGTTAATTCCAATAGTATCTGCATAAATACGTTAAGTATATTTGATTGTGACAACAGTTGCAATCTTATAAAAACAATTTAATAGCTTAAAATGGGTAAGTCCTTCGGTCGAGTAAAGGAACATTTGCCAGCCCTTTCGGACGCCGTATAACAATGTTGCTAATTATTAACCATTTTTTTCCTTGAGTAGCCTAAACTTTGGCCAAAAATTATTATTGAAATACTAACTACATAATAAGTTTTATGTTACTTTAATAGATAATGTAAAATTGATGCATGCAAAAACTCTACTGATGTTCTGTCGTAAATCCGACAGATAACAGTAAAATTAGTTTCTGTAAGATGGTAGATATTCCTCCAAGATAAGAGAACCGACACTAATTTTCTTAGGCTGCGCGGCTTAGGCTGCGTGAAGTTGCTTAACGTTTCGTGGCTGTCCCGATGTCCCAGACCGTGGGACCAAATAGCATGATGAGGCACCTGGATACAAAAAATTCCGGAGGTAACATAGCCCCCGTTCGGACCTCCGGGTGGGGGCTGGTTCAGGGGCGTCGACATGCAGAGATCAGAGTTTCAAAATGGATTTTTGCAACATACGAGGTTTAAACACGAACATAAATTCAGTGCAGCAACACCTGCAATCAAATAAACCTCATGTGCTCGCTCTCTGTGAAACTAAAGTCAGTTCATCGACCAGCACAGTAAACTATCTTTATCCTGGGTACGACTTCTATTCCCGATTTAGGCGTAACTTTGGAATCTGTCTTTATGTCAGAAGCGACCTCTCTTGCCAACGAGAAGAGGCTCTGGAGCCTCCAGACTTTCATGTTATGTGGTTAAAAATAACGACTCAACCAACCACAAGGTTCATCTGTATCCTCTCTCGACCACCAAGTGATACTAATTTTAGAACACTTTTCGCTTCCCTTGCAGACACCATCGATCATTTACAAATTAACTATCCAAATGCCGAAATTGCCATCCTGGGCGACTTTAATGTCCACAACATCAACTGGCTTAAATATTCAAATACTACCGATGAACAAGGTCGTGAAGCCGAATCATTTTCAATCAGATGTGGCTTAACTCAGCTTATTGACGAACCAACACGGATCCCTTATCGAGACAGAGAGTTTGCCAGTCTTCTTGATCTCTTTTTAACCACCAATCCGGAGATTTACACAGTCAGCGTAAATCCGCCGTTAGGTTCTTCCGACCATAAACTACTTTCGACATCGAGTATTCTACCAATCAATGACAGAGAGGCGCCTAAACCGCGCAAGATTTGGCACTACAAGTCTGCTAAATGGGAAGATCTCATGGAATATTTTCGAACTTTCCCTTGGTTAGACGTTTGTTTTCGATCTGACGACCCATCTGACTGCGCCAGGGAGGTTTCCGATGTTATTTTGGCCGGTATGGAGGCTTACATCCCTTTTTCGAAGAAATGCCCTTCCAACGGCAAGCCTTGGTTTGACCGAAAATGCAAAGAAGCTGTTGCTTCTAAACATCTTGCATACCGACAATGGCGCGAAAATCCTAACACCATAAATCGTAACACATTTGTTCGTGCCAGGAACAGATGCAAAGAAATTATCAACGAAACCAAGGAGGTACACAATCAACGGATTAGAAACAAACTTCTCGCCTGTCCCGGCAATTCAAGGTCCTTTTGGTCGGTCGCTAAGGCAGTTAGTCAAAATTTCACCAAACCCACCATACCACCACTCACACGGCCAGATAATTCTATTGGAACGACACCTGTTGAGAAAGCTAACTTGCTGGCTGAACTCTTTGCTTCACATTCTACTGTCGATTTCCAAGGAAAAACACCACCTAATACCCATAGTGCAGTCAAGGATTCCCGACGTTGTCTTCAGACAGCGTATCATAAAGCGTATTCTGATGAAGCTAGACACCAAAAAGGCTTCTGGCGCTGACGGAATACCTGCCATAGTTCTTAAAATCTGTGCGAGGGAACTAACACCAGTTTTCTGTAGACTTTTTAACCTATCCTACAGAAAGGGAATATTTCCTTCCTGCTGGAAATATGCTACAGTTCAGCCGATATCTAAAAAAGGCAAGAAGACCTTGCCAAATAACTACCGACCAATCGCACTGCTTTCAATAATATCGAAAGTCATGGAAAAGGCTATCAATCAGCATCTTCTAAAATATCTTGAATGATTCAACATTATTAGCGATCATCAATATGGCTTTCGTAAAAATAGATCAACAGGAGATCTTCTGACTTATGTAACACATGTTTGGAACAATGCAATTGAACACTTTGGAAAATCTCTAGCGGTTGCTCTTGACATATCCAAGGCATTCGACCGTGTTTGGCACGATGGGCTGTTGGCTAGGCTACGTTCTTATGGTATGTCGGAAAAGTTCTGTTTGTGGCTCTCATGTTTCCTCAGAGAGCGTTCTTTACGAGTGGCAATCGACGGATTGCTTTCTAACACCTTCACTATCAACGCCGGTGTACCCCAAGGCTCCATACTGTCCCCTACTCTCTTTCTCATTTACATTAACGATCTGCTGGAAAAGACCGAGAATCCAATGTACAGCTTTGCAGATGACAGTACACTTATCTCTTCATTCACTTTGAATGCTCGGACATCGGCTACTCAGACGAATATCCGCAGACAGCAGGAAGTCATTCAAATTAACAAAGACCTGGAAGAAATTCTATCTTGGGGTGACAGTAACCAAGTGGAATTTAACGCTACAAACACCCAGGCGGCAGTTTTTTCTAAAAAAGTTAACGTCGCTGAACCCGACATAGTTATGTCGGGGCACTCCATTCCTCTAACATCGTCACTCAATTTGTTGGGCGTTAATTTGGGAGCAAATATGTCCTGGCATGAACATGTTGCAGGCATAGCAAGGAGAGCTTCTCAAAAGTTGGGAATATTATTTCGAACCAGAAAGCTTTACACTCCACAACAACTGTTAATTCTTTACAAAGCTCAAATTCGACCAACTATAGAATACTGCTCCCATGTTTGGAGCTCCGCTCCCAAACATACACTGCATTTGTTGGATTCTATTGAGAGAAGAGCTGTTCGTCTAATTGGAGACCCGGAACTGACCGTCGGCCTTGATTCGCTGGAACATCGAAGAACGGTTGGCGACTTGAGCCTATTCTACAAGTACTTTCATGGAAAGTGTTCGAAGGATGTGGCCCGCTTAATTCCTCCCAGAGCGGGGTTCTAGGAGCTTTTATGAAACGGAATTTTTGCCCATACTGTGTATTTCGCGTTCAAGATGTTTTTCATTCTCCTGTAACGCTTTAAACACGTGTGCTTGTTTTCGCCATAATACTTCGTTTTAATACTATTTCGTGTAAAAACGGTTTTTTTCGCCATAATACTTCCTAAAATTTTTATCCTCCTTCGTAGAAGTTATATCAATAATGAAACTAATAAACAAATAAAAGTTTTTTTAAGGAAATTTAACTTATATAACAAAGAACTTGGAATATTGAACTATTTGTTAGTATTTTTGTGAACAATAAAACAATAAAATTTTAATGTAGTTCATTTTTGTAGTAAAAAAAGTGTCTTAACTTTATAAAATAAGAAAAAATTGTTTTTGACACGTATATTTGCTAAAACCAAAGACCTAAATACGAAAAACCATGAAACTTTAATCTCGTATATACATACATATATATATATATATATATATATATATATATATATATATATATATATATATATATATATATATATTTATTTATTTATTTATTTATTTATTTATTCATTTCACAGTACAATAGTAATATTTTCAGTACATAATATATTTAAACCTAGAACCAAGATAATAGTAAACAAGGTGCGCCTAGGTGTATAGAGACACCTGTATGCGCAGGGCTAAAATACAATTTAAATTATGCTAAGATTTGTAGAAGGTAAAGATAATAATTAATACATAAGAAAACTAAGAAAAAGAAAAAAACATACATATAAACATATATATATATATATAATATATATGCAGATAATCGCAGTTATGAATTATACCAATTCACATAATAGTTCAGAATTTTCTGTAATGAACAGTTTACATTTTTTTTCAAACAGTTTATAATTATTTATATTTCTGATATTCTGTGGCAACTTATTGAAAACCTTAGGTCCCAAAACTGACAAAGACCTCTGGTTTCGGTCATATTTTCTAAAGGGTACAACTAATATCGCATTTTCTCTGTTTCTAGCTCTATATTGATGATTCACAATTTTTTTTTCATTTCTATAGCAAAATAGAGAAATGTTTAAAAGATATAAATTTGTTATTTTCATTATATTTTCATTATATAATCTCTTGGTTGGAAAAAGTCTATCACGAAAGAAAATTACTCTAACAATATAGTTTTGTATCAAGCTCAGTTGACTCAGTGCATTATTATAAAGTCCACCCCACACAATGATGCCATATCTTAACAGTGACTCGACCGATGCCTTATAGACAGTAAACCGTAGTTTTAGGGGCAGTATTTTTCTTATTAGGTAAAACTTATATATGAGTCTTCTCAGTTTATTAGATAAATCTTGGACATGTTGAGTCCATCTGAGATGTTTATCAATCGTAATTCTAAGATATTTTGTGTGTGTGATTTCTTTCATGACCATGTTCATATCGTTTACCTGTATACAATCAAAGTCCGGTCGATTTGCCTCAGTCAGAGAGAAAGCAATGTATACCGTCTTAGAAAGATTTAAGGTTAATTTCATCAAATCAAGCCAGACCCCAACAATGCTCACGCCCCTACCAACTGCCATTTTTACAGCATCCCATGTCTTGTCTCTGAAAACAAGAACTGTATCATCAGCATATGATATTGAAACTCCTTCTATGTTTAGGCTATATATTTATATAGCAGATAAAGAGAAGAGGACCTAGGACAGTGCCTTGTGGTACTCCAATCTGCACAGTTAGTGGTTCACTCAGTACTTTTCCGATCTTCACAACTTGTTTTCTTTCCTCTAAGTAATTTCTAAAGATGTTTAAAACCAAGCCTCTGACACCACAACGCTCCAAAACATCAAGAAGGCCAGAGTGAGGTACGGTGTCAAAAGCTTTGGCTAAGTCCAGGAAAAACTACAATACACTTTTTATCATCATCCAGAGAGGCCTTAATATGGCTGACCAATTCAGACATTGCATCGCCAGTGCTAACTCCCAGCATGAAACCAAACTGCTTTTTGTTTATGATATTTTTGGACGTTAGATAATCATATAATCTTTTTTCAAGGCATTTTTCAAATAGTTTACCATAGGCTGATATCGCACTAATTGGACGGTAATTGGAAATATCAGTCTTGCTTTCCTTTTTATATATAGGGGTTATTATTGTATGTTTAAACTGTGGTGAAATTCTTGCAGTGGTGAGGATCAGATTGAAGATGTGGATCAGAGGCAGCAAAATCGACTGATGAACACTTTTCACTAATTTGCCTGTGATGCCATCTAATCCAGGAGCACATAAGTTTTTTAGGCTATTGATGTGGCTTATGAGTTCATTTGCTGTAATTGGAGTCAAAGTCATTGAATTTATAGGTTCAACATAGTCCATGCTGACATCAAACTTTGGTTTTTTATCTTCGCTGCCATATTTAGACCAACATTTATGTAATAATTATTACAGTAATTGGCAATCTCTGCATTAGTCTCAATTGGTATGTCCCTTTCATTGACTATGTACCAATTACTATTATTTTTAACTGTGGCTTCATTTGCTGCTTCATTTATTATTTTATAAAGTTTTCTTAAGTCACCAGTATATTTATCTATCTCGTTGCCATAGTATGCCTGTTTTGCCCTTTCTATGGTCTTATTTAGTACATTTCTCTATGCCTTATATACATTCCATAACCCTTCATTATTTTTTTGTTTTATAGCACGTCTTTTAGGTTTGTCCCTGTGTTTAATTGAAGTTATGATTCCTTCCGTAATCCAAGGCTTAATTTTTTTTTGCTTCTTCATTATCACTATTTTTTCAGTAGTACAGGCTTTTTTGAGGGAATCAAATATTTCAATAAATTTATTGTAGGCCACCACAGGATCGTCCAAGTTCAATACTGTTTCCCAATTTACATGTTTTATATTCTCTACAAACATGATTTCATCAAATTTCATTATACTCATTTTTTCATAACGTGTGTTACATTCTATGGTTGTATCATTCCAGTAGATGTCCAGGTAAATAGGAAAATGAACGGTTAGATCACTGTCTAAAACTATTGCCTTATACTCCAAATTTTGTATGTCTAATTTTTTCCTTATAAATATGTGGTCAATACAACTTTTACTTTCTGCTGTTACTCTAGTGTACGAGTTAATATATGACTTAAATCCAAGAGATGAAAGTGTTGTCAAATATTAGTTTACTAAGGGCTTTGTAGGAGCAAGTATATCAAAATTAATATCACCCATGTATATATATATATATATTGGAGGCATATATATATATATATATCGTATATATATATATATATATATTTTCATATAAATATATATGCTATATATATATATATATATATATATATATATATATATATATATATATATATATATATATATATATATATATATATATATATATATATATATATATATATATATATATATATATATATATATATATATATATATATATATATATATATATATATATATATATATATATATATATATATATATATATATGTATATATATATATATATATATATATATATATATATATATATATATATATATATATGGGGCATTCTTTTTGGACGGGAGACCCATGCGCTCCAAAATTTTGATCCAAAAAAATCAACTGGGAGTTCAAATGAAAGCTTGAAGCCTCTACTTTCGATTGTCGTGTGACACTTTTTGAAATTCACAATAATACCCCTAAGTCCTTCAATCATACATTCAAAACATTACAACGAATTTGGAGTGACTTGGAGAGAGAAAACCACCTTGGAACCACAAGGCAATCGAAAGTAGAGGCTTCAAACTTCCATTTGCACTCCCGGTTGATTTTTTGGACCAAACCAGTTTTGAAGAGCATGAGGTTTCCTGTCCAAAAAGAATACCCCATATATATATATATATATATATATATATATATATATATATATATATATATATACATATATATATATATATATATATATATATATATATATATATATATATATATATATATATATATATATATATATATATATATATATATATATATATATATATATATATATATATATATATATATATATATGTATATACCGTTCCCTATATGTAAATAACATTTGGCAACATCTCATTTAGTCTATATGTATAATCATAATTTTATCTATGCCTGAACTTTATACTTCCAAAGGATGGTTCAATCTTTTCGAGACATCCAGCATTTAATCCGTACTATCACTTTAACTCTATTTGAGATTTCCAGTTTCTCGCAATAGAAGTGAATTCAATTTAGTTTAAATGCTATTTCAACTAGCTTTGCTACTTACAGGAAGAAGTATTGCGACTTCCAGCTAATGTTATCTAATTATAGGATAGAGATACTTTGCCAAATGTATTAAATAAAAACTACATTTAACCTAGAATATAAGTTGGTATCAATAAAGTGTTTTGTAAACAGAAAAACACGAGTAGATAAATTAACTAAAGTTTTTGTTACGTTCCCCTGGCAAATTTCCAATGCTGGTAAAATGGCTTTCATATTTTTATTTTAAATTTTGTTAAAACGCATTTAAATACAAAAGGTAGCTGAAGAAGTGTAGCAGAAAGTAAAATAGAGATCGAAATAAAAACAAATAAAAATTACCTAACAGGACAGTACAAATGTTTTTAGCTACATAATTTATCGTTCCTGTTTTAAATCAAATTTTTCACAAAATAATTTTTACTGAAAAACGATATTTAATTTCCATTAATTATAAATTTTCGATCCGAGGGACTTCTTGCTTCACAAAATAATGTCTACTGTTTTAGAATTAGGTAAACAGTATAATTTCAAAACTTTTCTAAAACTTTTTTACTTTTGAATGCCCACATTTTCTTCCAAGATTTCTAGATGACGAAAAAACAAATTCTCATTTCCGTTGTACCATATGCCTATTGGTTAGTATGTCTGGCACTATACCTCATCGACAAAATAAGACCGTTTTCAATTTTGTGTGTATACGAGTATATTATATCTCTGAAGGATAATGTGAGGGGCGGAGGTGAACTTAGGAGTACTTCATATATAATATAATATACGTCTGCGTGAGCAAATCCATTATGAAATTGTTTGCGTTCGAGAAAAATATAAAGAAAAGAAAGAATGTATATCAGCTTTAGCTCCCAAGAACCTTGTTCTTTGCACCTGCATCAAAAGTATGGGCATCCCAAGCTAAGGACCACCCAGGCGTGCAATCTATAAATCACCAATCTGCACGTGTATGTTTCGCACTATACTAGAGCTTGCCAGCTGGCCTTGGTGAAGAGGCAAATCGCAAACACCCAGTATCAGAAGGAGAAATTTAAAATACATATAACCCAAAGTGTCAGTAGCCAACAAGCCTCAGCTCCATTCGATGTGAAACAGCCAAAATTTTTAATTAAGGAGCAAATAACAAGTAAAATAGGATTGGTGATTTATAGATGGCACTCAGGGGCAGTCCACAATTTTAGATGCTTATACTTTAGATGCAAGAGCAACGACTACGGTTTTCGTCAGCTAAAGCCGATATACGTATTTTTTATTGTATATATATATATGTATATATATATATATATATATATATATATATATATATATATATATATATATATATATATATATATATATATATATATATATATATATATATATATATATATATATATATATATATATATATATATATATATATATATATATATATATATATATATATATATATATATATATATATAAATATATATATATATATATATATATATATATATATATATATATAATATATATATATATATATATATATATATATATATATATATATATATATATATATATATATATATATAAAATATATATATTATATATATATATACAATCTTAATTGGGGAGCTCGGCAAATTTGGGCGTGATAGGAGATCACACAATTTTCATTAAGCCGCCAATATTTCGGTCCTGGATTGGGACCTTCTTCAGGGCAGGACTGAAAAGAAGAACAGAGCGTATTCACTGATAGTGTCTGGGACAACTTTAAATTAATGATGTTAACATTAGGTTGTTATAATAAATAAAATTAGTGTGGAACAAGAATAAGGTATTAGTCATAATAAGTTAAAAAACTTACATGAGAAGTGCGCAGAAATTCGTTAGCCCGAATGGCCGTAGGTTATACATAAAAAATTGTTACATACAAAAGTTGGTCAAACCATAAAATGTACAAAATACACATTGAAACACTGTAAATAAAATTCTAAAAAACAAATTTAACACATGGATGTCATTGGGAACCTTGGATGTTGAAAAACATAGTTAATTAATTTACTTTTGACCACCACATATGGCCACCGCCATTTAGGAACAGATGACAAGAACGACAGGAGACAGCTACCCGACAGAGATAAGGCGTTTAGTCAAGAAAACTCAATTAACCAGAATGCGGGGTCGACACCTGGAAGGAACCGATAGAAAAGGAAGTACAGATATTGGACCGCAAGTACGAGAGAGGTAGCCAATTGAGCGACCAACCACACCCGGTATGTAATAGTGGAAGGATAGAAAACACCCTAATTCTAAGTAAATGGTGGGCGAGGGAGCGAGAGAGAGAGTGACAATAATGGGAGCAACGGAGAAGACAATTGTCTAGTGAATTAATTATTAATTTCTTGTTGGAATCAGATTGGCGGAAGAGATTGTCGGCACAACACCAATGAAAACTCGAGGCACCAGGAAATGTAAGAGAGGTGACGCAAAGAACTGTCAATGGAAGGAAGACAGTAATCACTAGGTGCAAAAATGGAAGAAATCTGTGAAGCTCAAGATCAAAGAGAACCGTAAACAGAGAGAGGAAGGAAGAGAGAAACCCTGGAAATTACGGAGCTATGAAACGAGACGACCAACGCGGTACAGATGGATCATAAAACACTTGAAGACAGGGAAAGATTGTGAGAAGTTGATTTATCACAGGAGAGGAGGAAACTATAAATGTTACTAAGACCGTCCAGGTCAGTTCTTTTATTGATATTAAGGTGATTCTCCTGGATGTAACACATCTCAAGGAACTCTCTCTTGGAAAGATTATTGGAGAAATGAAGAATTTTGGGTTCCCTGAAATTAAAGGAATGACCATTGTCAACAGAATGGGTCGCCAAGGCACATCGGTTGGATGGCATCTAGTGTCACTTTTATGGAGTGCAATACGACGATTCAAGGATTGAGAAGTTTGGCCAATGTAGATTGATGGACAATTGAGGCAGGTAATTGAGTAAACCAAGTCTGACATGGAAAGAACTGGCAGCGGGGCCTTCAGCTTACTGAAGACACGTCTGTTTTTGAAGAAATAATATTTGGCGATTTTAATGTTGGGAATGACACGCAATATGTGGACCAATTTGTTTGTAAGGCCATGAATGAATGGTAAAGAAAGCAACGACCAATTTATTTCGACTGGGGGAGTTAACGGGGGAGGGGAGATATGCGGTAGGTGGAGGGGAGGGGGTTCTGGGGGAATTTGATGGATATGAGTAAGCTTGTTGACTTCATCTTTGGTTCTTAGTAAGAGTTTTCGGTTGTATCCATTATCTATGAAAAGTTTTGTAAGTGATTCTTGTGACTGGAGTAAGAAATCAGGATGGACTATTATCTTCAGTCTTCTATATAGGCCCTTGATGACATTGACCTTCACCTTCCAATCATGGCCAGAGTTTGCATGGATATATCTCCCAGAAGAAGTAGGTTTTCTATACCAATCAAGTTTGATGATGTTATGGGAGTCTCTAACGACTCCATAACATCATCAAACTTGATTGGTATAGAAAACCTACTTCTTCTGGGAGATATATCCATGCAAACTCTGGCCATGATTGGAAGGTGAAGGTCAATGTCATCAAGGGCCTATATAGAAGACTGAAGATAATAGTCCATCCTGATTTCTTACTCCAGTCACAAGAATCACTTACAAAACTTTTCATAGATAATGGATACAACCGAAAACTCTTACTAAGAACCAAAGATGAAGTCAACAAGCTTACTCATATCCATCAAATTCCCCAGAACCCCCTCCCCTCCACCTACCGCATATCTCCCCTCCCCCGTTAACTCCCCAGTCGAAATAAATTGGTCGTTGCTTTCTTTACCATTCATTCCTGGCCTTACAAACAAATTGGTCCACATATTGCGTGTCATTCCCAACATTAAAATCGCCAAATATTATTTCTTCAAAAACAGATGTGTCTTCAGTAAGCTGAAGGCCCCGCTGCCAGTTCTTTCCATGTCAGACTTGGTTTACTCAATTACCTGCCTCAATTGTCCATCAATCTACATTGGCCAAACTTCTCAATCCTTGAATCGTCGTATTGCACTCCATAAAAGTGACACTAGATGCCATCCACACCGATGTGCCTTGGCGACCCATTCTGTTGACAATGGTCATTCCTTTAATTTCAGGGAACCCAAAATTCTTCATTTCTCCAATAATCTTTCCAAGAGAGAGTTCCTTGAGATGTGTTACATCCAGGAGAATCACCTTAATATCAATAAAAGAACTGACCTGGACGGTCTTAGTAACATTTATAGTTTCCTCCTCTCCTGTGATAAATCAACTTCTCACAATCTTTCCCTGTCTTCAAGTGTTTTATGATCCATCTGTACCGCGTTGGTCGTCTCGTTTCATAGCTCCGTAATTTCCAGGGTTTCTCTCTTCCTTCCTCTCTCTGTTTACGGTTCTCTTTGATCTTGAGCTTCACAGATTCCTTCCATTTTTGCACCTAGTGATTATTGTCTTCCTTCCATTGACAGTTCTTTGCGTCACCTCTCTTACATTTCCTGGTGCCTCGAGTTTTCATTGGTGTTGTGCCGACAATCTCTTCCGCCAATCTGATTCCAACAAGAAATTAATAAATTAATAATTAATTCACTAGACAATTGTCTTCTCCGTTGCTCCCATTATTGTCACTCTCTCTCTCGCTCCCTCGCCCACCATTTACTTAGAATTAGGGTGTTTTCTATCCTTCCACTATTACATACCGGGTGTGGTTGGTCGCTCAATTGGCTACCTCTCTCGTACTTGCGGTCCAATATCTGTACTTCCTTTTCTATCGGTTCCTTCCAGGTGTCGACCCCGCATTCTGGTTAATTGAGTTTTCTTGACTAAACGCCTTATCTCTGTCGGGTAGCTGTCTCCTGTCGTTCTTGTCATCTGTTCCTAAATGGCGGTGGCCATATGTGGTGGTCAAAAGTAAATTAATTAACTATGTTTTTCAACATCCAAGGTTCCCAATGACATCCATGTGTTAAATTTGTTTTTTAGAATTTTATTTACAGTGTTTCAATGTGTATTTTGTACATTTTATGGTTTGACCAACTTTTGTATGTAACAATTTTTTATGTATAACCTACGGCCATTCGGGCTAACGAATTTCTGCGCACTTCTCATGTAAGTTTTTTAACTTATTATGACTAATACCTTATTCTTGTTCCACACTAATTTTATTTATTATAACAACCTAATGTTAACATCATTAATTTAAAGTTGTCCCAGACACTATCAGTGAATACGCTCTGTTCTTCTTTTCAGTCCTGCCCTGAAGAAGGTCCCAATTCAGGACCGAAATATTGGCGGCTTAATGAAAATTGTGTGATCTCCTATCACGCCCAAATTTGCCGAGCTCCCCAATTAAGATTGTATTTTTAATAATTTTGGTAGATACGGCAACATTTTGCTTTTCTTTTTTATTATATATATATATATATATATATATATATATATATATATAAATATACAAACACAAGCATGGAATATTTTCGAACTTTCCATTGGTTAGACGTTTTCGATCCGACGACCCATCTAGGTGCGCTAAGGAGGTTTCCGATGTCATTTTGGCTAGTATGGATACTTACATCCCTTTTTCCAAGAAATGCCCTTCTAACGGCAAGCCTTAGTTTGACCGAAAATACAAATAAGCTGTTGCTTCTAATCATCTTGCCTACCGACAAGGGCGTGAAAATCCTAACGTCATAAATAATAACATCTTTGTTCGTGCCCGGAACAGATGCAAAGAAATTTTCGACGAAACCAAGGAGGCACACAACAAACGATTTAGAAACAAACTTCTTGCTTGCCCCAAGAATTCCAGGTCCTTCTGGCCAGTCAAACTTAGTCAAAATTTCACCAAATCCACAATACCACCAAGCGAACTTTTTGGCTGAACACTGCGTCTTATTCTACTACCGATTTCCAAGGAGAAACACCACCTATTATTCCTATAGTGCAGTCAAGGATGCCCGATATTTTCTTCAGCCAGTTTATCACTAAAGGTATATAAAGCTAGACACCAAAAAAGCTTTTGACGCTGAAAGAATACCTGCCATAGTACTCAAAAACTGCACGAGAGAACTAACGCCATTTGTTGTGTAGAGTTTTTAACCTATCCTACAGAAAGGAAATAGTTCCTTCCTGCTGGAAATGCACTACAGTTCAGCCGATATCCACAAAAGGCAAGAATATCTTGCCAAACAACTACCGACTAGTCGCACTGCCAGCATCTTCTAAAATATCTTGATTGATTTAACATTATTAGCGACCATCAATAAGGCTTTCGTAAATGTAGATCAACAGGAGATCTTCTAACTTATGTAATAAATGTTTGGAACCACGCAATTGAACACTTTGGGGAATCTCGAGCAGTGGCTGTTAATATATCCAAGGCATTTCACCGTATTAGCGAAGCTAAAAAATTCTGTTTATGGCCCTCATGTCTCCTCAAAGAGAGTTACGATTCGCAGCCGACAGATTTCTTTCTAACACCTTCACTATCAACGCCGATATACCCCAGGGCTTCATACGGTCTCCTATTCTCTTTCTCATTTACATTAACCATGTGCTAGAGAAGAACAGGAACCCCATCTACAGCCTTGCAGATGACAGTACGCTTATTTCTTCATTCACTTTGAACGTTCGAACATCGGCTACTCAGGCAAATATCCGCAGGCAGCAGGAAGTCGTTCAACTTAAAAAAGACCTGGCATAAATTCTATCTTGTGGAGATAGTAATCAAGTAGAGTTTAACGCTACCAAAACCCAGGCGACAGTTTTTTTTAAAAAGGTTAATGTTGCTGAACCCGACATAATGATATCGAGGCACTCTATTTCTCTAACATCGTCACTCAATTCGCTGGGCGTTAATTTAGGAGCAAATATGTCTTGACATGAACATGTTGCAAGTATAACAAAGAGAGCTTCTTAAAAGCTGGGATTATTACTTCGAACTAAAAAGCTTTACACTCCACAACGACTATTAAATTTGTGCAAAGCTCAAATCAAATGTGTGGGGCTCTGCTTTCAAAGATACACTGCATTTGTTGGATACCATTCAGAAGAGAGCTGTTCGCCTGAATGGAGACCCGGAACTGGCCAGCAATCTTGATTCATTGAAACATCGAAGAATGGTTGGCGACTGTCTATAGATGTAGCCCGCTTAATTTCTTCCAGAGCGGTGCATGGTAGAAATACACGTCGCGTTAATACTTCAAATCTGTTTGAGGTTCAGCTTGTTATTACTCGTACAACCCTTTTGAAGCAGTTTTTTATATGAAGAACTTGACCCCTTTAGAATAATTTGCCCAGGACTGTGTTTCCGACCGAGTACAATTTACAGCTTTAGGGATTTTCCTGCAGCACGTGTGGCTACACCACAGACTTCAAATATATATATATATATATATATATATATATATATATATATATATATATATATATATGTATATATATATATATATATATATATATATATATATATATATATATATATATATATAGAAACCCGTTCAATAAGCAAAATAATCTTGTTTTCTGTTCTTCTACATATTTTGATTTCTTAAATATTTACTTAAGATTAAGAATAAATAACAGGGAATTAATTATAATTATGAGTAAGTATATAACAAAAAGTGTATAAGTTAGTAAGTCCATTTATCTTAAACCTTACTACTAAACATTTAAACTTTGAACAAGAACAAGTTAAGTACATTTACTTTCGGTTCTGCAATAAAACACCACTGATAGAAAAAGCAGTAAAACTAGGAACTTTGGGAAAGTCCCATCTATCAGTATGTAGCGTCTATCGCTTTAAGTAATTAAAACTTTGGTTTACTCTTTTGTCAAGTCTTGGTGATTTAGTTGTAACATTAAGTTAATGGATTTGATTGTAAATTTCAAGATAAAAAAGGCAAACAGACGTTAAATATAGTGTGTCTCATAGCTAAGTTTAAATTTACTGGGCTTCTGAATGAAGACAATAAGCGGGGAGACCAGTGTGACTGAAGAGACTGTACTTGGATACCGGGAAATTCAGTTGGTTTAACAACGTTTCATAGAGAGTATCTTTGGAGCGGAGGTTGTCTTTTGTGGATAAGAATTTCACATGCCCCTCTTGCGATGTGACAATCTCGCATTAAACATTATTTATACATTAATTTGTAGCAATATTTGAAGCTGATTCAGAACTTCGAGCTAGTTAAATGAGATAAAATGGTTATAATTAGAGAATTTAGTTTCAGCAGAATAAAGCTACATCTCATATTTCAAATATATCTCTAGAAATTTCAATGTTTTATTTTTGGTCACGTTTGGACAGTATACTGCCATTTTAGTACATGTTATTACTTTATGTTAAATATTCTATAAACCATAAGAACTAACTTATCTGGATTAAAATACAGAGCTGTAACAAAGTAAAGGATGCTAGGTCTGTATTTTACTCAAAATAAGTTAGTGCAAATAATATGTTAACATTAGAATAATGTCAGAAAAGGAACACAATATCTCTTTAATATTCTGTAGGTCTGTGTAAACATACATAATCAGTTTATTTTATTACATTCCTACTTGATATGATAACAGTTGAAATGTCAATATTTTAAACAACCCACTGACTACTAAACGTTTTTAAAACATGGCGAGAAGACTTTATAGAGAAAAAAACTTCTTGCATGGACATAAATTACACAAAATGTAGTCCCAAAGTTACCTGATACCTTTGAAATAAACGACAAGTTATTGTTTTTGTTACTCCCTTTTACTCCTATAAAAATGGGACGTGTTCGGTCAAAGCCGTGAATAAATTTTGGGTGCAACATCCCGGAAAACATGAAAATCACCCCGAATTTATACAGTAGGGGAAAAATTACTAACTAGGGAATTGTTTTTATATTTAAAAGCTCCATTTTTATATACTCAAAAATATCATCGGTGAAGTAAGAACGTGTTAAAAATTATTGAGGCAAATTCCAAATACAGTTAGAGATAATAACGCTTTTTTGAGGTAATTTTCTGTTTCTTAAAAGCTTTACTACTGTCTAATTTATAAATTGAAAATTAGAAAAATAAAAAGTGGTGCTTGTAATATATAGTACGTTATACCCAATACTCATACCTTAAATACCCAGTTTTAAAATAGATACTGAATTTGACTTTGTTCTACTAAAGAATAACTTAATCCAAGCATTGTAAACTGAATATCTTAAAAGTGACGTTTCTAATCAAAAAAAGGTTAGTCTGAGAAGGGGTTTGTGCATTTAAATTGAAAATAAAGAAGAATTTCAGATTTTTCCTAAGCAAGTAACTTGAGAAAGACATATAATATATTTGAAGCAACCTCTTTTGAACACCTCCCAATCTTTTATTCTTGATCATACCTAATTATGCCGAAAATTTGTTCTTTATCGCAACTAAAAGCCAGAAAAATTTTAGCTCCCTTTCTCTGAGGCGATGTCGCTCAAAAGCCATAGGTTTATTTCCGTCAAGTGTTTCGAATTTATAATTCATATCTTATTTTGTTCAAGAGTTATCATAAAAACAGATAGATAGACAGACAGACTGACGGAAATAGAAAAATGTGGTTTTTTAATCTATAGATCCTAAAACATGAGGAGAGTACTGAAAGTAAAAAGGTGTAATTGAGAATAATTTGCTAACGGAGGATTTTTGCTTCAAGTAAATTCGCGTGTCAAAATGTTCGTTATACCAAACTAAGCCTGTAAATTCTTGAGCAGAGAAATGTATAACTAACGATTTTTATAAAATTAAACCTTCCCTCGCTCCATATGGTAACAAATCACAACTAACCTTTTGAAAATATTACATGTTGACAAGAAAATAGCGATTGCTCCCGCAAACCTAAATAAAGTGTTTGTATTTTTGAAAGTTTGATGACAAAAATAATATTTCGTATTCATAGCAATCAGCAAAGAATCATCCCGTAACAAATTAATACTTTCTTGCTTAAATAATTAGGTAATACAGCTAAAGAAAATATCAACTTTTCTTAGACTATTAGGGAATGTTATTTGACTGTTCAGTATATAACAAACTTATAATAATAACCAATTTTGTTCTAAAACTATGTATGTGTAGCTCAATAAAGAGTATAAAGTGGGATTAAAAAACTACTTAAACTTGTTTATATTGAGAAAACCTATCTTAATAGGCACAAAATATCAATCATGCTACAAATTGGACGGGTTTTTGTGCAAAGAAAGCGACTCATATATTTAAGAAAATGAGAGGAAAATAAAAGTATTTGCCTTACTCCATATGGAATATCGGTTGTGCCAGGGTTAAATAGTCGGTGCGAGTATAACAATTCGAATTTTTTTCCATATAATAATAATAATAATAATAAAAATAACTTACCATCGAGAGGAAGGCAGGAGGAAGAGGAATTATAGACATCAGATCATTACACACAAAACAAATACAAACACTTAGGAAATTCTTTCACAGTAAGCAAACCAGCCTCCACACAGCGACAGTGAAAGCAGACAAAAACTACACACCTCTCGACTTAGCCCGGGCAGACCACTCAGCAGACACACACAGTCATACCCAATTACAACAGGAAAAGATGAAAACGTGGTCAGAGAAAACACTCCACGGAAAACACAGATACCACATAGAACAAGACCACGTAAATAAAAAACAATCATACACCTGGTTACGGGATGGGCAGCTATTCCCTGAGACTGAAGGCTTCTTACTTGCCATCCAGGATAAAGTCATATTAACCAGAAAAACTACCAAAAGTATATCATCAAAGACCCGACTATTGCAGAGGACAGATGTAGGAAATGCCACCAGCAGAAAGAAACGATCGAACACATAACGAGCGGATGTAAAATATTGGCCGGAATGGAGTACACAGCCAGGCATGATTCAGCTGCCAAAGTGGTTCACCAAGCACTAGCCACAACATACAGACTCATAGAAAACACAGATCCCTACTACAAATACACCCCAACATCCATACTTGAAAATGAAGATTACAAGCTCTACTGGGATATCGGTATCCATACAGATAAAACAGTCTCCGCCAATAGACCCGATATTACTTTTCAGTGCAAAAAAGGAAAAGTCACCTATCTGATTGACATAGCTGTCCCCAACGACACAAACATCCAAGCGAAATACACAGAAAAAATTTCCAAATACACAGACCTTGCAACGGAAATAAAAAGGCTATGGAGACAGGAAAAAGTCATCATTGTCCCCCTCATTATATCAGCCACAGGCCTTACACCAATAACATTCACACCACATTTAGTGCAATTGGGACTCAACACAGACATACACAGAAACATTCAGAAGTCAGTGATTTTGAAAACATGTAACATTGTCAGGTCATTCCTTAATACGGAATAGTAATAGCGTTTGTGCTGACTTGGTTTTGGCCCGTCAGCCAAACATGGAACCACATTGATCAAATGTGAGAAAGAAGAACTTTTTGTAATAATAATAATAATAATTAGGAAATTCTTTCACACCAAGCAAACCAGCCTCCATACAGCAACAGTCAAAGCAGACAAAAACTATACCACACTCGACTTATCCCGGGTAGACCACCCAGCAGATACACACAGTCACACCGAATTACAACAGGAAAAGATGAAAATGTGGTCAGAAAAAACACTCCACGGAAAACACAGATACCACATAGAACAAGACCATGTAAATAAAAAACAATCATACACCTGGTTGCGGGATGGGCAGCTATTCCCGGAAACAGAAGGCTTCTTACTTGCCATCCAGGATAAAGTTATATTAACCAGAAACTACCAAAAGCATATCATCAAAGACCCAACTATTACAGAAGACAGATGCAGAAAATGCCACCAGCAGAAAGAAACGATCGAACACATAACAAGCGGATGTAAAATATTAGCCGGAACGGAATACACAGCCAGACATGACTCTGTTGCAAAAGTAGTTCACCAAGCACTAGCCACAACATACAAGCTCATAGAAAACACAGATCCCTACTACAAATACACACCAACATCCGTACTTGAAAATAAAGATTACAAACTGTACTGGGACATCAGTATCCATACAGATAAAACAGTCTCTGCCAATAGACCCGATATTACTTTTCAGTGCAAAAAAGAAAAAGTCACCTATCTAATTGACATACCTGTCCCCAACGACACAAACATCCAAACGAAATACACAGAAAAAATTTCCAAATACACAGACCTTGCAACGGAAATAAAAAGGCTATGGAAACAAGAAAAAGTCATCATTGTCCCCCTCATTATATCAGCCACAGGCCTTACACCAACAACATTCACACCACACTTAGCACAATTAGGACTCAACACAAACATACACAAAAACATTCAGAAGTCAGTGATTTTGAAAACATGTAACATTGTCAGGTCATTCCTTAATACACAATGGTAATGCGTTTGTGCTGACTTGGTTTGCGCCCGTCAGCCAAACATGGAACCACATTGACCAAATGTGAGAAAGAAGAACTTTTTTGTAATAATAATAATAACAACAGACTGACGAAACTTTTGCAAACAAAACTCAACTCTAAGAATCTCACTAAAGCCATCAACACGTTCGCTATACCTGTACTCACATATTCATTTGGTATCATCAAATGGTCACAAACAGACATAGAAAATATTCACATCCTTACACGATCTCAATTCACCAAATACAGGAAATTACACTCCAACGCATGCAAAGAAAGACTTACCATCGAGAGGAAGGCAGGAGGAAGAGGAATTATAGACATCAGATCATTACACGCAAAACAAATACAAACACTTAGAAAATTCTTTCACAGCAAGCAAACCAGCCTCCACACAGCGACAGTGAAAGCAGACAAAAACTACACACCTCTCGACTTAGCCCGGGCAGACCACTCAGCGGACACACACAGTCACACCCAATTACAACAGGAAAAGATGAAAACGTGGTCAGAGAAAACACTCCACGGAAAACACAGATACTACATAGAACAAGACCACGTAAATAAAAAACAATCATACATCTGGTTACAGGATGGGCAGCTATTCCCTGAGACTGAAGGCTTCTTACTTGCCATCCAGGATAAAGTCATATTAACCAGAAACTACCAAAAGCATATCATCAAAGACCCGACTATTGCAGAGGACAGATGTAGGAAATGCCACCAGCAGAAAGAAACGATCGAACACATAACGAGCGGATGTAAAATATTGGCCGGAACAGAGTACACAGCCAGGCATGATTCAGCTGCCAAAGTAGTTCACCAAGCACTGGCCACAACATACAAACTCATAGAAAACACAGATCCCTACTACAAATACACGCCAACATCCATACTTGAAAATGAAGAATACAAGCTCTACTGGGACATCGGTATCCATACAGATAAAACAGTCTCCACCAATAGACCCGATATTACTTTTCAGTGCAAAAAAGAAAAAGTCACCTATCTAATTGACATAGCTGTCCCCAACGACACAAACATCCAAACGAAATACACAGAGAAAATTTCCAAATACACAGATCTTGCAACGGAAATAAAAAGGCTATGGAAACAAGAAAAAGTCATCATTGTCCTCCTCATTATATCAGCCACAGGCCTTACACCAACAACATTCACACCACACTTAGTACAATTAGGACTCAACACAAACATACACAAAAACATACAGAAGTCAGTGATTTTGAAAACATGTAACATTGTCAGGTCATTCCTTAATACACAATAGTAATGCGTTTGTGCTGACTTGGTTTGCGCCCGTCAGCCAAACATGGAACCACATTGACCAAATGTGAGAAAGAAAAACGAGAACAGTCATAATAATAATAATAATATATTCACCTTAGATGTCAATATGGAATTTGGTATAAGTAAATGCAAAGTGCTCCACATCAACAAAGGCCAATGGAAGTGCCACCATGAGACAGAAACCATCAACAATGAAACACTCGATAACATGTTCGACAAAGAAACATACAAATATCTAGGCTTCCAACAAAGCACCAAACTCAACCACACTCACATCAAAACAGAGCTCAGAACCGAATTCAAAAACAGACTGACGAAACTTTTGCAAACAAAACTCAACTCTAAGAATCTCACTAAAGCCATCAACACGTTCGCTATACCTATACTCACGTATTCATTTGGTATCATCAAATGGTCACAAACAGACATAGAAAGTATTCACATCCTTATACGATCTCAATTCACCAAATACAGGAAATTACACCCCAACGCATGCAAAGAAAGACTTACCATCGAGAGGAAGGCAGAAGGAAGAGGAATTATAGACATCAGATCATTACACACAAAACAAATACAAACACTTAGGAAATTCTTTCACACAGCAAGCAAACCAGCCTCCACACAGCGACAGTGAAAGCAGACAAAAACTACACACCTCTCGACTTAGCCCGGGCAGACCACTCAGCAGACACACACAGTCACACCCAATTACAACAGGAAAAGATGAAAACGTGGTCAGAGAAAACACTCCACGGAAAACACAGATACCACCACATAGAACAAGACCACGTAAATAAAAAACAATCATACACCTGGTTACAGGATGGGCAGCTATTCCCTGAGACTGAAGGCTTCTTACTTGCCATCCAGGATAAAGTCATATTAACCAGAAACTACCAAAAGCATATCATCAAGGACCCGACTATTGCAGAGGACAGATGTAGGAAATGCCACCAGCAGAAAGAAACGATCGAACACATAACGAGCGGATGTAAAATATTGGCCGGAACAGAGTACACAGCCAGGCATGATTCAGCTGCCAAAGTAGTTCACCAAGCACTAGCCACAACATGCAAACTCATAGAAAACACAGATCCCTACTACAAATACACGCCAACATCCATACTTGAAAATGAAGATTACAAGCTCTACTGGGACATCGGTATCCATACAGATAAAACAGTCTCCGCCAATAGACCCGATATTACTTTTCAGTGCAAAAAAGAAAAAGTCACCTATCTAATTGACATAGCTGTCCCCAACGACACAAAGATCCAAACGAAATACACAGAAAAAATTTCCAAATACACAGACCTTGCAACGGAAATAAAACGGCTATGGAAACAAGAAAAAGTCATCATTGTCCCCCTCATTATATCAGCCACAGGCCTTACACCAACAACATTCACACCACACTTAGTACAATTAGGACTCAACACAAACATACACAAAAACATTCAGAAGTCAGTGATTTTGAAAACATGTAACATTGTCAGGTCATTCCTTAATACACAATGGTAATGCGTTTGTGCTGACTTGGTTTGCGCCCGTCAGCTAAACATGGAACCACATTGACCAAATGTGAGAAAGAAAAACGAGAACAATCATAATAATAATAATTTTATTTCCTCTTTTCTGCAAAACAACATTAATATTACACTTTACATTATACATTTCAATGTTCATATGTTCTTTGAACATCAATGTTAACCAATTCTCACTTTTATATCTTGCTGGGGAGAGCAAAAATTGTAGAATACTTAAGAGAATTGCAAACCGCTGATGAAACTGAGGTTTCACATAAACTGGAACACAATTTTTACCATATCGCAAGTGTTGATCCAAAATGGCAGAAAAAGAACCTGACCTAACTATATCGTTGTAGAAGAACGTAGTTTAACTATAACTCCAACGTCAAGTATAATATATTTATTATCTATATGTATATACTACACAATTTTTTGTATGTATTTGTATTTCACGGCACCACTTAGACAACGTGGTACTGCTGTCACGGGCGTTATTAAATATCTGCAACAACTACTACTTATGTATGTAGCTCAATCAAACAGATTTAAATAATCTAACAAATAAGTACACCGAACTGTTGCGATTTGAACCTGAGACCTTCGGGTTTTTCAGTTGCTTCCGGTGCTTTGTTAATTAAATTTTTCTTATATTTTCCTTATAGGCTAACGATATATTGATCCTAAAACGCACGTACTTATTCAAAGTAAACCCTTGTTGGTTACCGGTGGTTGCTAGTAAGGATATCCTTTTGACATTTATTTTTTTGACCTCGTGATGTCCGTCAGCAATGAAATGCTATTCTCACTATAAATATTATGGAATTACTTGTTGGTTTATTATTAGTGTGCCGTACGGACCACTTATGGGATAACTTCGGTATCTATCCGTCTGCCATACCCGATTTTCTCCGAATCTATTTGACATAGAAAGTTTAAATTTGAAACAAATATAGAAATTTATGGCCTAATCAGAGCTGTGTACTTTTGAAAGTTCAATTTTGACTACAGGGGTTGGTTTTCGAAGGCGAAATCGGAATGGGGTGTCAAATGAAAGCTTGTAAAAAAAATACTAGTTCAAATATACATAACGTAATACTTATGCATACTTTTCTTTGTATTATTTTAAAAAAGTGGCAAAAACGCTCCTGTCCACCCACTTTATCTCGAAAAGCACTGATTAAAAATTTTGAAAAAATTCTAGAATAGTTTCTCACAAAGTATTGATTGAGCAAAAATTCTCAAGAGTGCATTACGTTTGATAATTTATCTGGTATAAAAAATCAATACTGACAATAATGTTTTCCTACGAAATGGTGAAGGTGAATTATTTTCCGTACATTACTGAGCGTTGCCACAATAATTTTATTTTCTTTGTTTATAATTAAATATTTAAGTAGTAAATATTTAATATA
>CM032449.1:65180321-65182821 GCA_019049505.1 Pachyrhynchus sulphureomaculatus
CATTATCATTTTTATATTTATTCAAGTTTAATTTATATTCTAAATATTTAAACAATATTTGGTTATATAAGTTTTAAATATTGTTATTTCTTTTACAGGTAAGGTACCTTCAACATTCCTACAGGTAAGATTAGTATTTTTATATGATAGAACAGGTGTTAAAAAATGGTTGGCCGAATTCTTATAGCTTACAAAAGCACTTCTCATGTAAATAATGAATATTTTTTTTATCGTTTGCCTCTCTGCCTGAGTAGGGATTTTACCCTCTTCCATATCCTAAGGGTATCGGCGAGGATCTCGTAATATCCGTCAACGTTGTCCAAGTGCCGAAACATACAAATTTGTATTTCACAGCACCTTTTAGATAACCCGGTAGTGCTGCCTCGAACGTTATTGCATTTCTCCGAACAACTACTACCTATCTAAGTAATGAATATAAAATATTCTGATATAAATAATCACTTATAGACCAAGAACATGACCCGAATTTTGGACCTGCCGACTAACCGTCTGCCTATTTATTCATTTTATCGGGCAAGTCGTTGATTTTGCTGCGCCCGTGCCCTGGAATGCCCAAAATGCTACATTCAAAAATAGACTGTCGTTTAACCACTTAAATCAAGTACCATAATATTTGTTGACACTAAAGAAGTCTGGCGCCCCAAAGGGCAGACGCCGCCGAGACCAGACCCAGCGTTAGGGCCCAAAAAACGTCGATCCAAAAATGGATCAGCTTCGTCCTCGATATTGGCGGCGTCTGCCTTTTGCGGGTTCCTTCTTATTTTATTAAGAACAAACTAAATTTATTGATTTTATATGGTTAAACTACCATTTTTGGATCGATGCTTTTTGAGCCCTAAAGCTGGGTCCGGTCTCGGCGGCGTCTTCCCTTTGGGGCGCTCGACTTTATTACTGTCAGCAAATGTTATGCTACTTGATTCAAATGGTTAAACGACAGTCCATTTTTGGATGTAGCATTTTGAGCCCTATCTGGACAGTCCAGGACATGGGAGCCGCAAAATCAACGTTAAACGCTTTTATCCGACTCGTCCGACAGAATGAAAAACTAGGCAGACGGTTACTTGACAGGTTAAAATTTCGGGTCGCCCTCTTGGTATATTATCTGTGAATATTGGCTTTATTGATACTACTACACATTTAGGTACAATATAATTTCTTCATTATATTACTTGTTTCTTAATTTCCGATTTGTTTACTACGAAACAATGTTATACTAGTTTATTTAAACAGAAGGGATTTAAATAAAAAAGAACTAACTTTTAATAAATTGGATATTAATAGACTCAATCTCAACATATTACATTTCTATTGTCCTCCTAAGGGAATTATATTCGCGAAATAATAATACCCCAAATTCTTATTTTTCTTCACGTTTGGTGATTCTTAAATCACGACCAAGATAGTTTCGAATTTCCACCGCTCTGTCAATCTTCCGAATGGAATAAGATATCAACAATTGAGGACAAAATGAATTTACAACCTAATAATTAACTCGTCGTTTTTCTTTTAATAATTAAACGAATCAGGTTGATTTTTGGGTAGAAACACTCTTTAGATGTGTGCGCTTTATATAGATGTAGTCGTTTGATAAAATTGTTTGTTTAATTTGTTTTTAACAATGAATAAACTTTACGCTGAAAAATTTCAGTTACGGACAGCTCCTACAACATCGAATATACTTAGTACTCCCATAAATACTGTTACAATGGAAACATTACCTAAACATTTAATTTCAGTGAAACTTAAAAAAAAAATATTTTGGAGTTTAATTTACATTTACTCAAAATGTCCCCCTCTTGCTTTTATATAAACCCACAAACGTTTAGGCCATTCGTCTATGGCAGCATGCATTTGATCCAACGGAAAATTGTCCACAGTTTTTGTTAAAGCTCGTTTTAAGGAGTCAAGATTGGCATCTCTTTTAGGACAAACCATACCCTCTAGGAAGGACCATAGTTTATAATTTAAAGGATTTAGGTCAGGACTTGCAAAAGGCCATTCTTCTGTAGTAATAAATGAAAGTACATTTTGGTGAGGCCATGCTCGTGTTGTTTTAGCTTTGTGTGCTGGTGCGGAATCTTACTGCAATGCTTATTTTTGAAAAGAGTATGGTTTCGGGATTTTGCATCGTTCTCTAAAATAGTGTCTTGATATATTTTAGTCAAAGTTTCCACACCTTTTCCACAAAAATGAATTCTGGTAACCCATTAAAGCTGACTCCCCATCAAACCTTAACTGGACTTTTGGAATAAGTTCGGATGCTTCCTTAGAAGATTTAGCTAAATCCTATTGAGTTTTTGATTATTGAAAGATCGTTCCACAGTGAAAATTTTTTCGTCGGTAAACAAAATATTTTTGTGTTTGTCATTAGCGTGTTCCTTTGACAAACTTTTAGATTTTTTCCACCATTTTCACTTTAAATCTTCCGTTGACAAATGACTTCTTATAAGCGCCAACTCTTAGGCCTTCTTTGACAATA
>CM032449.1:65187821-65205321 GCA_019049505.1 Pachyrhynchus sulphureomaculatus
TACTCATTAGGCCCCTAGTTGGCAAACATTTTAAATCTGTAGCACAAAATAATTTAAAATAAAGTGAAAAAAATAACAGATAAGAATATTTTGCATGTTAAACTAACCAATAGACTACTACGATAGCAAACTAGAAACTAGGAATAAAAAACAACAATTTAAGATCACCACTTATGTTTATTGTATTATTGCTGACAATTGTTTCGACACACTCTGTCTTCTTCTGGAGAAAGATATAAATTAACTACAAAGTATACAGAATATATAATTTACCTAGTTAGAAGTACTAAATTCATTAACAATATTTACCTTAATACCTAAAACAATTTCCATAAAGGAGACCCTCCCGCATCTAATTGATCGTTGAGTAATAAACCTGAGGATTTTTCTAGCTAATTTCTACCTGTTCTAAACAATTCAGTAATTTCACTTTCTTTTCCTTATGCAAAATTCTGAAATCTTCGTTGAACGTATGATTTTCGTCTGTGAAATATTTAGCGCAGTGAGATCTGTTATTTTTCATTCTATAGCTTTGTTTATATTCCTTTATTCCTTTATAAAAAGATCTGCCTGTTTGTCCTATATAGGTTTTATTGCAAGTGCCACAGCATAATTCTTAAACACCTGTTTTATTTTCTTTTTTTGTTTTACTTTTATTATTTTTGATATGTCGAGATAATGTGTTGGTACGGAAAGCAATGTTTACATTTTTATGGAAAAAATATTTTATTAATCAATTTACCATTATAAGTGAGTGTATGAAACTTATCTCTGTTTAGTTCTTTATGCGGGTACACAAGTCCTATTGCTTTTTTTAAACTTTTTTTTCATCAAAATATTATCTACAAAGTCACTCCTGTACCCATTGTTTGTTTTATTATATTTAATTCTTTCTGAAAATCTTCTTCCGTTAATGGTGTATTTATTAGTCTATCGATGAATCTATTATAAGCCGAAATTTTATGTGTGAACGGATGATTAGAATTAGCGTGTATAGTTATATCTGAGTATGTTGGTTTATTGAAGATTTCAAAATCATGTTTATTCATTTTGTTTGATATTTTTAAATCTAGGAAATTAATCGATTTATTTGTTCCTATTTCTGTTGTAAAAGTAATATTATTATGAAGTTGGTTAATATAATCTAGAAATAGTTTTAATTGTCGATCTGTGCCGGTAAAGCATGTCAATATTTCATTTACATACCGGTACCAATAAAAGAAATTTTTAAAAAGATGAGAATTACTGATTTAGTTTTCTAAATGGTCCATGAATCTAGCTGTTTGGTATAATTTTTTTAATTACTTGAAAATGAGGTGAGTTTCTTATTTATTCAAATAATTATTAGTTAGTTATTAATAAAAACTTACGGTATTAAAGTTAGGTTTACTTATATTTATCTATACTAAATATTAATTTTAGATTCTTGTTTTGATCATTCCAAAACAGATAGTCAAATAATCTGCCCACATGGCGTAAAATTTGTCGATAACAGCAAATCGAAATGACATCAGTTCGCAATAAAAGAAAATTTTATTGAAAGAGATTGAAAAATCTATCAATATTTTAGCGAGCGAAAATGCAGACTATATGGAAATTCTGATAAAAGTAAATTTTTATTTTGTATTGTTATGATTTTACAAAATTTTTAAATAAAGGATTGTATATATTATTCTTAAGTAGAGCTGGCTCAAAATTGATAGATCTCTGACATGAAATGCTGCCAATAAAAAAAAGATACGCGAATGTAAAAGTAGAACAGAAAAAGAAAAGAGATTTGATATCCAGCGTCTACTGATTGACTCATCACTCCTGATGAAGCTAACATGGTTAGCAAAACACGCGTCGAGTGCAAAAATAAAGTGTTTGGTGTAGTGGTGATATATACTGAGTAGTAATCTGAATCGAGGAAACTCAAGATATATATTAGTTGCTTCTAGATCTTTAAAATTATTTGTAAGCTGTATTTTTACTTGTTGGGTTGCTGCAGTTCTCGGAGTCAATAATTCTAAAAATCGTATTTTTTTTTCATTTTCAAGCATTTATGTTCAAACATGTAAAATGCTAAAAGGTAGAAAGAGGCGTTAGCGGAGTTGTTCTGTACATATCGTGATATACGACCTTATCGGGCTTGGAGAATTGGAGAAGAATGGGGAAAGGAGTTAGACAGGTGGCTCCGTATATTTCGTATTTCATATCATAGTCTGGGATAGTATAATTATTCTTTAGTGTTAGAAACTCAAATTTCATATTTATTTAACAACTTGTATGATAAGGAATTGGATAAACAATTTTACCAATTTATTTCAATAATTAATTTAACAGTGTTAGGCTTAGAATACATTAGGAAATTTCTATTTACCTTAAAGGCTGGTAATGCTTGCTCACAACCTTGCTAGTTTTTTTGATAGAACACATTAACAATTTCATTTCTTTGAATATACATTTACACAGGGGGGGGGGGGGGGGGGGGGGGGGGGGGGGGGGGGCGGGGGGGGGGGGGGGGTCACTCAAGCACCGACAAGGGCCAATTTTCAGTCGCATAGTCTTCTTTCTTACAATTTAGAATATGTTTTTTATGAGATAATTGTCTGTGTGGGCTCTTAAGAAAAATAAGTTGCATAGCAATATTGTGAGCATCCCCTTCAACTAAACAATCCACACATCTACCTGTACCTGATATATAATCGTTTTTATAAAAAACTAGGTCTAAAAGTCTATATTTATTATTAAACTTTATTAGACTTAGGTATATGAGATGAAATAAGCCTTAAAGAGGCTCCAAAAATCTGTTTATTTTGTACGGAATCTCGCTAACCAGTAGGTAGATTAAGCTAACTCCCATTGTTATCATTTTTTCTGAAAATAACCTTTCGAAAAAAAAATTGTTTATTAAGATAAGAGAAAAATGCCTATATCGAGTAGGAAGTTTACTGGTAGGCAGATTTATCCAGGTACCCCATCTATACGCCATTAAACCGATTTTATTTTTATCTGGTGTGACGGAGAAGAGTGTTTAATTTACTGCTGTCAGAAGAAAGCTTTTGAACCCACAGAACAGATTTAAATGATTCTTTTACTCTAGCCAAAATTGTAAAATACCTGATCATATACAAAAAGTTTGATTAAAATGGATTCGTTAGTTTTGTAGGTATTTGAGGACAAACATATATATGTACATACAAACATATATTTGCGAAATTTGACATGTCGCACAGTGTGTCGCGTAGACCATGCTAGGTGGACAAAATTCATGTTATGATTTCCAGGAAATCTTATTTGCAAAACGTAAACAACACCACCAAACCCCGAATTCCGAGAAAAGGTTGTTTATCAAATTTGCAAGTGGCGAGTCATAAGCATCAGAAGTCAGGTAATGAGTTTAATGCAGCTCTTTCAATCAATCAGTTGCAATTTAGCGACACTTTCGTGCACATCTTATAGTGACATATTGTAATATTGTGAAAGTTTTTGTGATGAATATTAATACTGAGGGTAAGAACTATTTTTTTAATGTATTTTTTTAATCAGAATCTATTAATTTGAATTTTTAGTATTTTTTTTTTAAATAGCCTATATATTTTAGCGTGTTTTAAAAAAAAAAAAACTTTGAAAGTTCAGAATATACAGACATTCACCTCTCTATCCGGGCTAGTTTTTAGATATTACACAGAAATAACTTTATTCTTCGTAAAAATACACATATTGTTTAGCACACTTCAGTACAACATGTTTTTTTTTTTCTTTTTTTCCAGAACACGTTTACTCTATTTCAAGGTAGCCTTTTTTGAGGAGTGGTTGAAACACACGAAGAATGAAAAAAACTCGCGTGTATATGACTTTCTTTCTTCAAAATTTCATTTCAGCCAAAAAGAAATAAAGTTGAAGATATCCAACTTGTCTAATAAGTTTGGTGCCAAATGGTTGGCTGCAGGAAAGTCGAAGGAGCGTTTTTTTTTAATTAAAAATAAGAATTGGTTGGATGAAGCAGACATACAGTTTACTGCGAGTTCTTTTGCGCCACAACCTTCAACATCAAGTGAGAATGTGACTCCTGCAGGAAGACCTCGCAAAGATTTCGAGGAATCGTCGTTTAAGACGAAGAAACGTCGCGTCGTGGATCTCGTAGAATCCCGAAGTATCAGTGAATTGGTGACTGCGGCCGAAATTGCTGTGCGTTCAACAGGGCAAAGGAAAATTGCCAATGTGATTAGAGACATTAGTGAGAGCCCAGATAATATTATTAAGTCTAAAAATACCAGTTCCGTTAATCCTAGGCAATTAAGTAGTGACGAAGCCTTAGCTTACTATATAGATTCTAAGTCAACAACGCATTCTTACAAACAAACTAGGAAGTGGTCCATGAAGGCGGGGCATAACGTGTTTCCGTCATATTTTAGTTTAAAAAAGTCCAAACAGGCCTGTTAGTAGTGCCCCCTTCAGAGTAGCACATTGCTATAACAGAAACTCGTGCTGAAATAAATTTGCAAGCCTTATTAAATAAAACAGTGGAACGTCTAGTATTAGCACAGAATGAAGTTATCAGCAGTGTGCTCCCAACAAGTTCATCGTTTACACTTGTTAGTAAATGGGGATGTGATGGAAGTTCTGGGCACAGCACATACAAACAGAGATTTGAGAACACTGAATATACGGACGAGTTTCTTTTCGCATTTTCTTTAGTTCCCCTTAAGTTATATGATGGGTCCAAAATTATTTGGCAAAATCCTCGGCCTTCATCAACTTTGTATTGTCGCCCAATCAAATTTATATTTGCCAAAGAAACGAACGACTTCACGTTAGTGGAGACAAATAGATTGTTGGAAGAAGTTAATGCTCTTCTTCCAACACTTATCAACTTTGGTGATTCTCAAATCTCTGTAAAACACGAACTTTTTGCTGACAATGACAGACGGAAAGGTGTGTAACGCCTTAACGGAAACTAGTTCATCCCAAAAGTGTTTCATCTGTGGCGCCACCCCCAAGACGATGAACGATGACCCCGCGATGTTTAACAGCAATCAAGAACATTTTGGCTTTGGTTTATCTACACTTCATGCTTGGATTCGTTGCTTCGAATGTCTTTTACATATCAGTTACAAGTTGAATATTAAGAAATGGCAGGCTAGAAGCAACGAAGACAAAGCAGATATCAAGGTTCGTTCCGAGGAAATCAAATTGAAATTTAAGAACGAGATCGGACTCATTGTAGATAAACCAAAGCCAGGATTTGGTTCTTCAAATGATGGAAATACAGCCCGTCGCTTTTTTTAAGAATGCTGAGATGAGTGCTCAGATCACAGGGTTGGATGTTACAATTATAAAAAAGTTTGATGTTATTTTGAGAACATTGTCTTCTGGATTCGAGATAAACTTAGTTGAATTCAAAAATTTTGTCTTGAAACCAGAAAACATTATCTTAGTCTCTATTCGTGGTACTGTATGCCTGCTACTGTGCATAAAATATTAATTCACAGCACAGAAGTCATCAAAGCGGCATTGCTTCCAATTGGGCAGCTTTCCGAAGAGGCTCAAGAAGCACGGAACAAAGATTGCCGCAGATTTAGGGAGTACAACACCCGCAAGTGCTCGCGTGTTGCCACGAATAAAGACTTACTGTGCATGTTAATTATAACATCTGATCCTTTGATCAATAGCCTTCGAGAGATTCCCCAAAAAAAAAGCCGGAAAAAATATGTACAGATGTATTAAAGTTAATTGTAAGCCCTAGCATAGAAGAGTCAAGATTGGAATCGTCATCATATTGTCGCACAAAGCCACAAAATGATGACGATTATACAGTAAACGACTCATCAGAAGACTCTGATGATGATTATTAGGTTCAGCTACTATTTTTAGTTATGTAGTGCTTGTACTAAGCATGTAAACCTTGACTTGTAAATTTTTCTTTATCAATAAATGAGTATTTTCATTTTACATATAATTACAGTCAGTGTCATGCTAAATTTATTACAGAGCATTTATAACATTTATTTTAAAATTAAATAAAAACAATTTTTGACTGGAATTTTCAAAAACAATTTTTTTTTGAACCGAACAGCAAGAAATATGTACCTTAAAAAAATCAAAAACATTTTAAAATACCAACTACTTATGTATGTATAATGCACAAGTTACCTACCTGAAAGGCAGGTATTATTTGAGTTTTATCCTTTTTGTGTCAATAAAACTAAGTAATATGGATTAATTGTTTTATTTTTAATTGACAAATGCGGTAAATGATTTTTCATCTGGTTATTATTAAAAATAATAATACAGTGTCTTTCATTTAGTTGCACATTCAAGTTTGTAGAAAAAATTCGTGCACATACGCAGAATATTTTGTTTTTTGTTATACAATGTTTTGTGCAGCTGGACAAAAAATACAGGTAAGGCGAAATGCAGCTAAATGAAAGACACTGTTATTATAATTTTTAATTCTAATAACCATACAAAATACCCTTGCCCTTTAGTTCCGTTATCTACCTGCTAAGCTGATGCAATCCTACCGCGATATGCAAGGGTGGCTGTATTACACAAATTTTATCGATATTGAGTACCTGCGGTAAATTGTGAATAAAACCCACATTTATTAACCGATTTTCATGATTAATACCTTATTTTATTTTCCAGATACGCAGCTGTCAGAAAAATGTATAATATTTTGTTTTTCTTTGTTATTGCGCTTTTTTAAACCGAAAAAAATAATGAATTTTACACGAAAATTTTTTTTTTCTCTCCATTAATTTCTAAATAACTCCAAAACGATAAAAGATAGAATAAAATAATATTTAATCAACTTTAATAAAATTTTGTTACGCATTTTTTAATGTTTTATTTATAAAGATCTGACAAGTTGTTCCCGAGTTATCGTTAAATATGTCTGCGTAGCTGACTAACTTAGGGAAAAAATTAGCCCACGCCCATAAAAAAAAAACCAACGCGATGAATTTTTTTCTTAAAATAACTTAATATGCCTAGAATATACATAAACAATTGAAATAAGTGAAAAAATAATTTTGTCCAGCTAACTTGTACTAGTCGACACACTGTGATGTCGGTTCAGTGGTCGTAATAGAATAGCACAGTACATACAGTATATAGTTACAATATTGGTTAGGCTAGTCATTTATTGTTACAAAAAAACTACGAATTAATGAACTAAAACACATAAAAGGTGAAAGAAGTATAAGTATTTTGTTTTATGTATCCTAAACGCAGAAAATCTGAAGTGAAATAAGTCAAAGTTCGAATCAGTATGAGTGATCCTCTGTACACTTTTTATTATATCTATGTATTTCTGATATATGGGATTCTAAACGCTTATAGAATTTTCGATGATAGCAGGAGCTAGAAGACATTTTTCCACAATTATTTATATTATTAATATTTTTTAAATAACAATTTAGAAACAAAAGAAATTCTTAAATCCTTTATGTTACCAGTTCTCTCTCCTTTTTCTTTATTCAAGTATAAATTAGGATATAGCGAGCGAATAATGTTTATCAAGATCTAAGAGTAGTTTGTTAATATCACAATGATTACAAACAATTGTTGAAAAGCAGGGGGCTCCTGGGAACTCTCAGAAGTAAGCTTTGTGGACCCGTCTTTAAATTCATAATAGCAACATACTGTACCCTCTCGCTGAGAGTCGGAAAAGTGTGCCAGATATGCCGCAATTTCCAAGGTTTATCAGAATTGTCAGGTGATAAACTTCATCATAGGGGTGATCAGTTTATAGAAAAAATAGAGGAATACATTTATTTAGGATACAACATCAAACTAAGTATAGAGAATCAAACCGCCAACATCAACAGACGTCAACGACTTACATGGGCAGCAACTGGAAAGTTGAAACATGTGACTGAGAACAGCAGCATTCCAATCAATTTAAAGAGGAAAATGTTTGACAGTTGTGTAATTTAGGTGACGACATATGGAATAGAAAACACAACTCTAACGAACCAATCAGAACATAAACTTATAGTAACACAAAGAGCCATTAAATGGATGATGTTAGGAATAACTTTCAGAGATCACATGACAAATACAGAAATAAGAGAAATAACAAAAGTCGAAGCAGCAATAACTCCTATAGCTCAATTAAAATGGGTGGGACATGTTGCTCGTCAAAACAACGCTCGGTGGACAAAATTGGAAAAATCACATTGGAGACCCCGCCCACATAAACGGAAAGTTGGCAGATTAATAAAACGTGGGCCAAACAGCATTAAACCGAAAGTCGGAAAAAATTGGCACTAACTGGCCCAGAACAAGGAACTATGGAAGTAGTTGGGAGAGGCCTATGTCCAGGAGTGGACTGTAAGGGGTTGCTAAAAAAAGAAGAAACTTTATCATAAACATTTGGAAAAATAGGTATACACGACGCATGTCTCCACTGATTCAAATATATTTTGTGGGGAACTATCTTACTCAGTACATACCGGCTTCGATAGAAAGTATTCTAATTAACATTTATGACTTCCGTAACCCTGCCAAATAATTGCTCTAAAATAAATGTCTCCATTGTTATTCGTTTTAATATTTGTTTATTGCTATTTATGCTATTATATATTTTTACATTAAAGTACTTGTACACTAGTGGAGACATGGATATTATTGCAACAGAATTCATTACTTATTCTGTTTCATTTTCTCTCGCATAATAATATAGTATTGATAAATTCAGGGTATTTTTAATAAACCGGTTAATTTTTCTTTACTATTAATTGGCTAAAATCGAAAACAGAAGCGAACCTCGGGGCAATTTTTAAAACCATTAATTATAATTTCAAACTAATACAAAATTAAATGGATTAGATCCTGTTGGAAAAAAAATGCTAGTTATTATAAAATACCATAAAAATCTGTTTACAGGCGTCAATTAATGGAAATATGTTGTAAGCAATTAATAACAAAATATTGTTTTAATTATATAGTATTTACTTTTGTTCCAAAATATTTTTTGTTAATTAATGAACATTTTTCCACCCGAATATTCTAATTTTAATTAATATGTTCACATATTATGTAGTTTTAAAACATTACTGGAAGTTTTAATCTATCAAAATGTAAAAGGTTATTTGCCATTATATTGATCGTTGTTTATAGATATTTCTATTTAGTTCTCATAACGATATGAACATCTATAAAAAAATAGTCTTGAATCATTTTTAATACATTTAATAGAAGCACGTCTGTCATCCAGATATTTCATATTTTAAGGAACGTTTTGTGAAGAAACTTCAAGAACAGCCATTTTTCATGGAAGTGGAGCATAACTTACCTAGCATTGCTCTAAAACCCAAAGTGTGGTATATACGTGGATATTTGAATACTTTTTCTGGAAACCAAAAATATCTACGCATAAGATTTACAATGAAAACTGAATCCAACGGTGCCTTTTGCTTTTAGATGATTTGGTGTAAGGGAATAGTAAGGGCAGTTTGGAACATTTGGTTTACCGAAAGTTAACTCATATAAATCGATATCATCAGATCATCATACTTCTTAGCAACTATTTGTCAACATCTCCTTAGCATCTAGAACTCGATTAAGGTATGATAAACATTTGATCTCATCAGCACGAAGGAAGTGATTACAAAAGTTATGGATTCATTTTAATCGTTTTAAAAAATTCAATTTCCAGATGAGAAAGTAATAATTTTTCGCCCGTATATAGTAAAATCTTGTATCACATACCACGTGTACAAGTATGAAATGCGGATTTTTTTTCTAAAAAAACATGTTAAATTCGGAAGAATGATAAAAAGTGCTTTATTGAAAGTATGCTCCATCGCTTGTTATACATTTTTCCTATCTTTCGGGCAATTTGTGAATACCAGGCCAGTAAAAATCTTCACCTTTTGCTGCGAACCATTCATCGAGCTATTTTTTCACATCTTTGGACGAACCAAAGCGCTGCTGAGCAAGTGCGTGACCCATCGATGCAAACAAGTGGTAATCGGAAGGAGCCAAGTCTGGTGAGTAAGCCGCATAGGGTAGAACTTCCCAGCTGAGTGCTTCCGACGGCTCGCGAACTGGTTTTGCCGTATGTGATGGAGCATTGTCATGAAGAAAAATAACTTTGTGTTGCCTCTTTCGGCATTCTGGACTTTTTTCAAGCAGCGAACGATTCAAGTCGGTCAATTGTTGTTGGTAACGTTTAGTATTAACCGTTTCCCCAGGTTTTAATAGCTCATAATAGACCACGCCCCTCCGGTCCCACCAAACACAGCGTCTTTCTGCCAAAGCGATTCGGTCTTGCGGTCGATGTGGATGGTGCGCTTGGGTGTACCCATGATTTTTTGCGCTTGGGATTCTCAAAATAAATCCACTTTTCATCCCCTGTAACTATACGATGCAAAAACGACTTTCTTTTGTACCGAGCGACCAAAATGTCACACGTGTTTTTGCGCTTTTTTTCCATTTGGTACCCATCTACCGGTCTTCCGAATCTTTCCCGTCTCTCGTGGCCGATTGGAAACAGCTTGTTGACTAACGCCCAATTGCTCGGCGAGTTGTTTTTGTATTTGCGAATCATCTTCGTCCAACAATGCTTGCAATTCCACATCTTCGTATTTTTTTGGAGGTTTTCCACGTTCCTTGTCAGCAACATCGAAGTCACCACTTTTGAAACGCCGAAACCATCGTTCACACGTATCTTGCGATGGAGCATTTTCACCATAAGCTTCTCGAAGTAATCGGTATGATTCAACAGCAGTTTTCTTCAAATGAAAACAAAAAATTAATGCTGTCCGCGAATGCTCTTTGTTTGGTATAAATTTCAACATATTGAACACAACAACACAAAACTATGCAAACACTTTTCCAATTTATCACTCGTGCGCGTCTGACACTTGTTGATGACACAGCAAAATGGCTCAGTCTCAAATCTTTATAGCACAAACTGCGTTGGTGCACAATCTGTTGTCTGAAATTCGCATTTCATACTTGTACACCTGGTATAGGGTATTACAGACAAAATAACCAAATTACTTAAAAGATGTAACATTCCCACAATTTGTAATCAAATTGAGAATTGCTTGAGATCATTAAAACACATAATTGATTTGCAAAATGACAAAGTTTATAAAATTCCCTTCTCGTGGAATACAGTATATGGAGGAGAAACTGGAATGGAATAACTTGAATTAAAAGATAAAAAATGATGCAATTTTTTTTAGTCAGACTTTTAAAAAAAAAATGTTTATTTATCAAGTTCCAAGAGTTTCCGCATAGGTATACACTATTTCAAATTTAAGACTGTTTAGATATAATATATGTTTATTAACCAATTTATAGTACTTTATCACAATTTAGCTCTTTAGTCAAGAAAGTAATACCAGACGGGAAAAATAAAACAGGTAACAAATCAACGAGTAGGTAACACCTAAGCATTCAGCTATATATTTTACTTAAATTTACAAAAAAATGCAGTATACTGATAATAACTTATATAATATAAATTTATCCCGCTCGAAAAAAAATCTGTAAATTGAGTTTCTAAGTACTTTCCTTGAAAACAAGCAGTTCTAAAATAAGTACTGAATTGGACTTTCGCAATTGACAAGAAAGTAAATTACCATAATATGAAAAAAATAAAATAAAACGACATATCGATACCAACTTCTTTCATCATCCTTCTTTGAAACAATATCGCTCAAAAACTATAGGTTTCATTTATATTTCGAATGTTATATCATTTCGTTTGAGCATTATGTTGTTAATAGGCCGACAATCTGACATTCGTATAGACAGACCGATGGAAATGGCAATGGAAATATTTTTCGCAATCTAAGCACACAAAAATGTAAGGAAAAGGAGAAAATGCAGAGAGTAATTCTTTCCTTTTAGCAAAGGACGTGAAAACAAAAATGTACCTACTGTGCTAGAGATAAGTATCCTTCGGCCAATTTAACTGTTTGTATTTCTCAGTTTTTTTCTATAAACAATTTTACATTTTTTGGGTTACTTTACATCCAGATCTAAATCCTTTCTACATACTATTTCTGTTAAAATTGGGAATAATAAAAAAACAATGACACTAAAATATAAGTATATTATCATATATAGGCAACCAACCTATTGAGATATTGATAATATAAAATTGTATAAAAGAACGTTAGTTGATTTTTTTTTTTTTGAAAAAATGTGACTAGAGTATAAACGATTTTTTAACAGATAGAGGCTACTAATGTTAAGATGCTAACTTTTGTTTGCATTTTTATATTTATGTAAATTCCTTTGTAATTCTTCTTCTCATTCATTTAAAATAGTGCCTGACTTGTCCTATGCTATTGTGTATGGTCTCCTAGATTAATAAAGTTTATTTATTTATTTATTTATTTATAACCTTCTAACCCTCTGCCCCATTCCTTCCACCTTACCTATCTATAAATAATTAGCTAAATTTTATTTAAACGTTTCCACCAAAAACCAAGCAAAATTTTTATAACCTTAAAACTATACAATATTTAATGACTCTCATAATTTGTAATCAAATTGAGAATTGCTTGAGATCACCAAAACACATAATTGATTTGCAAAATGACAGAGTTTATAAAATTCCCTTTTCGTAGAATACAGTATATGGAGGAGAAACTGGAATTGGATAACTTGAATTAAAAGACATATAATGATGCAATTTTTTTTAGTCAGAGTTTAAAAAAAAAAATGTTTTTTTTATCAAGTTCCAAGAGTTTCCGCATAGGTATACACTATTTTAAATTTAAGACAGTTTAGATATAATATATGTTTATTAACAAATTTACAGTACTTTATCACAATTTAGCTCTTTAGTCAAGAAAGTAATACCAGAAGAGAAAAATAAAACAGGTAACAAGTCAACGAGTAGGTAACCCCTAAGCATTCAGCTATATATTTTACTTAAATTTACAAAAAAAAAATGCAGTATACTGATAATAACTTATATAATATAAATTTATCCCGCTAGAAAAAAAAATCTGTACATTGAGTTTCTAAGTACTTTCCTTGCAAACACGTAGTTCTAAAATAAGTACTGAATTTGACTTTCTGTTAAAATTGGGAATAATCAAAAAACAATAACACTAAAATATAAGTATAATATGATATATAGGCAACCAACCTATTGAAATACTGATAATATAAAATTATATAAAAGAACGTTAATTGATTTTTTTTTTGGAAAAATGTTACTATAGTATAAACAATTTTTTAACAGATAGATACTAATGTTAAGATGCTAACTTTGTTTGCTTTATTACATTTATGTAAATTCATTTGTAATACTTCTTCTCACTCATTTAAAATGGTGCCTGACTTGTCCTATCCTATTGTGCATGGTCTCCTGGATTAATAAAGTTTATTTATTTATAACCTTCTAACTCTCTACTCCATTCCCTTCACCTTACATATCTTTTACTATAAATAATTAGCTAAATTTTATTTAAACATTTTCACCAAAAACCAAGCAAAATTCTTATAATAATATTGAAACTATACAATATTTAATGACTCCCATCCCTTTCACCTCCTACTCCTGTTAATGTGGCAAATAGCAAAAAACTAATTTACTGTTTCGTTCCTTTGACTTAAAGAAGACCTTTAGCACAATAAATACGAAATCACCCTTTTTGCTTTCTTACCCCTTCTATGTTGCATAATTATATATAATTAGTAATCGAATAATTATGTTAAAAATTTGTTCATTATCGCAACCAAAAAACCTGGAAAAATTCCCATAATACTATTGAAACCATACAAAAATCGGATCACTTTCACCCCTTTCTCATTAAAATTGAAAGGAATAAAAAAATAACTTAATTTTGCGTTTTTTTGGCTCCACAAACCCCGAAAAAGGCCTATAACACCATATATAAGAAGCAGCCCCATTAACTCCCTACTCTACTCCCATATATATATATATATATATATATATATATATATATATATATATATATATATACATACATATATATATATATATATATATATATATATATATATATATATATATATATATGTATGTATATATATATATATATATATATATATATATATATATATGTATGTATATATATATATATATATATATATATATATATATATATATATATATATATATATATATATCGCGTCGTTTAGGGCTTTCATGGGTTCAACTTGAAAACAAGGAATAATTTTTGGATTTCTAGACTTTAAAAACTGACAAAGATATAAAGGAGGCAATCCCTTCTAATCTTCTCCCCCGCCTTTTTCGCACCTTATATGTGTTACTATAAATATTTATTCATGCATTTGGTTATTATCTGAAAACCTTCCATATTACTATTAAAAAATTTATTGACCCCCACCCCCTTGGTCTAAAGCGATATCGTTCAAAAACGGTTATCTCTGTCAGTCAGGCCGACGGATATGAATGACTAGGTTTAGGGTGATTTAGGAACTCTAAAACGTGAAGGAAAACAAAAATCTCGAAGTGTGATGTTAGCAAGGAAAGGAAAATGAAATGAATATGAATGGAATAATTGACGGTGAAATGTTTCTTTGCTACCAGGGAATGTCAGAATTGCCTAGCGTCAATCAGTTCTAAAGTCCTCACGTGAACACAAAACCTATATACTCTAAATTATCTAAAGTAAATAAGACACAGGACAGACAGGGTTCTTGTGTTTAAACTCTAGTTATTGTAGTATGATAATATTGTTTGCTTTTCATTGCCAGAGGATCTATATATTCTGAATGAACCGATGTTTTTCATACCATATACCTTGGCCTTATAAAATAAAAGCTTATTTATTTTATTTATTTATTTTCTCGCAACATGTTGAGTTCCCTCTCCTAAGTCCTTTTTTGTTAGCCACACTTCCGTGGTGCAGATTTACTACAACAGAGATAGCTTTATATTTCCAACGATATGCAGAAAAGTAACGCAAAAAAGACAGTGAGATTTCACTTTGTACTTCCACAAAAAAATTCAGATTACCTTGTTTAAGGTAGACGGGAGGCCTCAAGTTCTTGATGATTGAAATTTTTTAGTTTAGAATAAAAGTCAGTAGTTTTACTCTATTGGCGATTTAAAATTAATAAAACTAGCAGCTTTTATGGTTCTTTTGAAATTTGGTGGTTGCAGTACATAAAGTACATACAAAGTATCTATATATTACTCATATATATCACCACTACACCAAACACTTTATTTTTGCAGTGCAAAAACAAAGTGTTTGGTGTAGTGGTGATATATATTGAGTAGTGTCATTGTGCCAAAGATTCCACATTCCTAACTTAGTATCTATATATGTTATATGTAAAATAAAGGATTAAAATAAAACCATTTTTCGGAATACTGCAGTTTCTCTACTTCAATTCATGAAGGGATAATTTAATATCATTTTACTGGTGTGTACTTTTTACACAATTAATACAATGAAAATCTAGGAATTAGGTTTTTTGAAAGCCAAGGAGGTGGTAGAGTATTGGTGACAATAACCTAGTATTTTTAAGTTTAAAAACAAAATAACCGCCATGGTAAACTTTAAAAATATTTAGACAGATGATTGGACTTATCATTATTTGTTTATATTTTCCTATGATTTGTGTTGTCTCTAAATATTGATCATCACACCATGTTATTGTCGCGGATATTTACTAAAAGAACACTCAAATCAAATGTGAAGAAGTTCAAGCAGTCCACCGGTCAGACGTTAACAACGCCTGACAAAGCAGACTGTTGGTCATTTTAAGAAACTACAGTACATTTTTAATACAAAAGACAGAGTGTGGCTCTAGAGGTGAAATGGTGTAGTGGCACACTTAAATATCGAGAGCGAAATATAAAATAATACTCCAACATGCATACTTTAGTTAGTCTAAGCTCTAACTTAAAACTACGTGGGATTTCTAGGAGGAATATAAGAAACACAAAAGCTGGCAGCTCTTATTAATTGGCGTTATAGAGAGCGAAGCTCCAAGAAATAGTAACCGAACTGTTGGAAAATGCCAAATTTTATACATTAAATTGTGGGATATAATCGGGGAGATACTGACATTAGTTGTACAAGCAATATATAAATATTAATAGATACTCTTCCAAAGTTATATCCTCGTGTTTTAACGATTTCAGCCATTTTTAGCTGGAAGATTCATATATCAACGAATTTGTTAAGGTATGATTTATTTATATGCTAAAATTTTTTTGTTAAGCTTTTTTAAGGTACTTCTCTACTATTCAATATTTTCCTTATCGACAATACATTTTTCACGATGTTTATAGAAGGAATTCTTATCCAAAATCCCATGCATGTATCTTACCGTGAATAAACACGAGTATTAGAATTCCAAGATTTATTTCGGTGCACAGCACACTTTCCTTTATCAGATGAGGCATGGCTGTGTTCGAACAATCCGCTTTTCTCAACAGAGATGTTTTTGCTTGCGTAATCTTTTGCCTTTTTAATGTTTGCCTTTCGTGTTAGGGATTTTCAGTTAAAGAGTTTGTTGATATATTTTAGAGAAGCCGTTAAGAAAACAAATATCTCTTTTTTATTTATTTTGCCGTAATATACCGTGACCGACAGATATATATATATATATATATATATATATATATATATATATATATATATATATATATATATATATATATATATATACATACACCAGGATGGATTGAAAAGTTCGCGGCCTCATCAAAAAATAATTATAATATTTTATTACAGTACCCTCAAAAAGTTTATACTTTGTTTGTCACAGTGTAAAATTTTGTTCCTGTAGGATTTGTGGTTTTTAGATTAGAACGAGTTTAGTGAGTGCAAAGTTTTTTGGAACAATGGAAAAAAGTGAACAACCTGCGGTCATCAAGTACTTGTTTAAAGAAAGATTAACACCAAAGGAGATCCACGATGATATGAAAACAACATTAGCAGAATCTGCTCCAGATATCATTGTGAAAAAAATGGCTGCAGAATGTGGACGCGAAGATGACCGTCGCTCCGGCCGGCCCACGACCTCTACGACTGAAGAAAACATCGGCAAAGTGTGTGATATCATATTGAAAGACCGTACATTAACTCTCAGGGAGATTGTAGACACTATAGGCATCTCGTATGAACGAACACAAAACATCATTGCCAACGAACTCGATTTTCTAAGGTTTTCGCTAGGTGGGTCCTCAGAACGCTTTCAGTTGAACAAAAACGAATTCGACTCACGATTTCTCTCGACTGTTTGGAGATGTTTGAATCTGATCCGCAAGATTTTCTTAACAAGTTTGTGTCAATGGACGAAACCTGGATTCACCACTATACTCCAGAGTCAAAACAACAATCTAGGCAGTGGAAAAAATCTGGTGAACTGACCCCAAAGAAAGCGAAGGCTATTCTGTCGGCTGGAAAAATGATGGCGTCAGATTTTTTAGAATGCTAAAAGTATTATTATGATGGACTCCCTTCCGACGTCCTTTACGTTAAGAAATTTAAAAGAAAGTTTTGTTCCATCAGGACAACGGTCGCGTTCACAC
>CM032449.1:65207821-65250321 GCA_019049505.1 Pachyrhynchus sulphureomaculatus
TCCCAAAAGGAACTCGAAAAGAAAATTAACACCAATAGGAAACCTAAGTATCGGCCAACTAGCTGACACAATAAAGGATGGCATACACGTTGCATCCAAGAAAATATGTTCAGGTTAGTTCAGGCAAATAAATATATATATATATATATATATATATATATATATATATATATATATATATATGTATATATCATTAACCATTTCTCGTCCACTTCTGAACATAGTCCTCTCCCAAGCTCCTCCACTCGTTCCTATTCTGAGCTCCTCGACACCAATATTTTCCACCTATTCTGCTCATGTCGTCTACCCATATATATATATATATATATATATATATATATATATATATATATATATATATATATATACATATAAATAAAGAAAGAAAGCAAAAGTTGCCGTATCTAACAAAATTCTTAAATATAAAATTTGTTGGGGAACTCGGCAAAGGGCGTGAAAAAAATTTCACACATTGTTCATTCAGCCAATATTTCGGTCCTAGGTTGGGACCTTCTTCAGGGCAAAAACTGAAAAGGAGAATCAGTATGCTAACTGAGAAAGCTTGGGCAGAAAAAATTTATTTATTCGAATTATAACCATTATTATTATTTTTAATAAACCAATGTAAACTACAATGAAGTATAAACTGTAATAAAAGTAAAAAGAAAACGACTCACATGAATAGTGAAAAGCCGAGTTAACATGAATGGCCATTATTAGTTTTGTAACACAGAAACGACTAACAATCCATTAAAATAAACACTATACACTAATGCACAAAATTAAAAAGGTCAAATTAATAACAGGGATGTGTTTTAAAACCCTGGATACTGAAAACATTTTTAATTATTAATTAATTCACCCGAACGCACCACCTGTGGCCAGCGCCATGACCAAAGAGATTGACATATCAATGACAAGAGACAGTTACTTAGAAGGGAAAGGGACTATTCTGAAAACCTTATATCCTGAAAACCGAAATTGTAAACCTTCGGAGAGAGAGAGAGAGAGAGAGAGAACTGGTCTAATGAAAAATATATAAAAGGTCAGAGAGAAGAAATTACCAATTGAATGACCTAGAAATCGACAAGGAAATTCGGATCGAAGACGACCATAAATTTTTATGTAGAAAGGGGGACAGGGGATCTAGCAAAAGAGACACAGAAAAGGACAGAAGGAATCTAATATATAATTTGTCGATTTAATGATTGGATCAATTTTAATTAATTTAAGAAAAAGAGGGTTGATTCTCCAAAGGGTGTATATAAGGATGATAATACCAAGATGGGGGGAAGACAACAAATCACTGAACCGTTAAAGTCAGAAGAATAAGACTAGGAAAATAAGTCTAGAGAAATAAGGGAAACAATTCCTACGACCGCAGAACCAAAAGACCATCAAAAACAAAATAGAGGAAAGGAGAGAGAACTAGAGTATTGGGAGTTGGTCTGTTCAGTAACGGACAGTCATTTTTGAAGGTAAAATATCATAATTCGGATGAGAGTAGGGAATTGTCACCTGACATAGAGACATCACAAGAAAGGAGAAAACTGTATATGTTACTCAAACCATCTAGATCGGTTCTTCTATTGATGTTGTGGAGATTTTCATTGATATAACACATTTCTAGGAATTCTCTCTTGAACAGATTTTTCGAAAAATGAAGTATCTCTGGTTCATTGAAGTTGAAAGAGTGACCGCTATCTACAGAATGGATTGCCAAAGCACATCTTTGCGGATGGCATCTGGTGTCACTTTTTGTGAAGTGTAATACGACGATTGAGAGATTGAGAAGTCTGACCGATATAGATTGATGGGCAATTGAGGCAGGGGATTGAATACACTACACCTGACTTAGAGAGAACTGGCAGAGGAGCCTTCAATTTACTGAAAACACGTCTATTTCTGAAAAAAATAGTATTTGGCAATTTTAATGTTGGGGACAGTACCCAGGATATGGATTAATTTATTTGTGAGACCAGGAATGAAAGGCAGAGAAAGCAACGACCAATTTGTTTCGACCGGGGGGGAAGGGTTTTGGTTTGGTGAGGGGGGAGGCTCTGGGAGAATATGTTGAATATGAGTGAGCTTGTTAACTTCATCCCTGGTTTTTTAACAGGAGTTTTCGGTTGTAACCATATTCTGTGAACAGGTTTGTGAGCGTTTCTTGTGAATTAAATAGGTAATCTGGGTGGACTATTGTCTTCACACTTCTATAATTCGAATAAATGAATTTTTTTTCTGCCCAAGCTTTCTCAGTTAGTATACTGATTCTCCTGTTCAGTTTTTGCCCTGAAGAAGGTCCCAACCTAGGACTGAAATATTGGCCGAATGAACATTGTGTGAACTTTTTTTTCACGCCCTTTGCCGAGTTCCCCAACAAATTTTATATTTAAATATATATATATATATATATATATATATATATATATATATATATATATGTATATATATATATATATATATATATATATGTATATATAATATATATATATATATATATATATATATATATATATATATATATATATATATATATATCATTAGCCATTTCTCGTCCACTCCTGAACATAGTCCTCTCCCAAGCTCCTCCACTCGTTCCTATTCTGAGCTCCTCGACACCAATATTTTCCACCTATTCTGCTCATGTCGTCTGCCTATCTCGTTGACGGTTTTCCTCATCCTCGTGTAGTTTGCAAAAGCCGCCAAAAGGTTATTTTTGATGTCCATTTATTACCACTATTCCTTGCAATATAGTGTCGCCCTGTCAGATTCTCTTTCTACCCGAATTTTATCGGTCTTTAATTGTCCATTAATTTTTACGTGGAAAGTTGCATTTTGATAGAGATTTTCAATAATTTTAGTATATCTGGAGACTATCCTGGCACTTTGGAGTGATTAAGTATTGCCCATGTTTCGAATCTGTCACATGCCTTTTAAAATCAACAAATACAAAATGGATAGGGATGTTGTATTGTATATGCCTTGTCAATTATTATTTGTCCCACAGCATGGAGATGGTCGACGGTGATGTATCCCTTTCGGAATCCGGCCAGTTCTATGGGTTGGTAGAAATCAAGTTTCTTTGTTAATCGGTTAATTAGTATCCTTGTAAATAATTTGTAAAGATGGGATAACAAGCTGATGGGTCTATAGTTCTCTATATTTGTTATGTCCTTTTTTTAAAATACCTGCATTACCTCTGCGTTATTCCAAGCTGTAGGTGTTTTCCTTTTTTCTAGACATCTGTTCATAAGTAGGCTTATTGTGTTTATGATAGTGTTCCCATCTAGTTTAAGCATCTCCGACGTTATTAGGTATTCTCCAGGGCATCGTCCATTCTTCAATTGTTTTAAGGCTTCTTTTAGTTCAGAGTTTGTTATATCAGGTAGTTTTTCTGATCTTTTATTTGTCTCGACTTTTCTTGTGTAGTGGACTTGTTTTGACATATGTGAAGTATAGAGTTGACTGTAGAAAGTATCCATTATTTAAGTAATTTCGTCGATGTTTGTAATTATCACTCCTTGGGTATTTTTCATCTTGCTGATCTGCGTTTCCCCTCCCGACAAGCTTGGTCTTAAGATTCTCATATTTGAATTGTTTTCTATAGTTTTTCTTATTAAGTTAGTTTTGTGGGCTCTTATGCCTGTTCCAATTCCTTTTTTTACGACTTTATTTAGATATGAATATTTCGGCGTTTCTTTCATAAGATCGGTTGTGTTTGTAGTCTAGATGTAGTTGTTCTTTTATTTGCCTTTGAACATATTTTCTTGGATGCAACGTGTATACCATCCTTTATTGTGTCAGCTAGTTGGCCGATACTCAGGGGGTTTAGGTTTCCTATTAGTGTGAATTTCTTTTCGAGTTCCTTTTGGTATTGTTTCCTGTTTCTTTCTAATTCTTTATGTGTAGGAAATCTAGTTGATCTAAATTTTTTGGCTCGTTCTTTCTGTATGTTAATTAGAAATCTTCCCCTGACCATACAGTGATCACTTCCTATGTGAAACTTATTGAGTACTGACACTTCCTTACATATTTGTTTACTGTCCGATATTATGTAATCTATTTCATTTTTCGTATTATGATCTGGGCGGATCCATGCGGATTTACGCTGTTCTGGTTTTCTGTCAAATATATTTAGACAGCAGAGATTTTTCACTTCTTTGGAAATCCAGTAGTATTTCCCCTCTGTTATTTCTGTCTCCCAAGCCAAATTCGCCTATATCTTCGATCTCTTCTTGTTTTCGTTTTGCCGATCTTAACACTGAAATGACCCCTTATTGTTACATGTCGATTATATGTTATATGTATGTATATATATATATATATATATATATATATATTTATATATATATATACATACATATATATATATATATATATATATATATATATATATATATATATATATATATATATATATATATACATACATAGAGGAGGAAAAAAAATGTCGGAATCTTGTTCGTCTGGACCCCACATAACGATTCCCCTTTCCAGATATTGAGATAGATGAAATTTGAGCTCGATTAAACGACGTTAACCCGTGCCGCTCGTCGCTCAAAGTTTGAAAAAATCCAAATTTTTGGCCAAAAAGCTGACATATGGAGCCATAACTCCAGGACGGTAAATAATAGAAACACGCTTAATATCTCAAAAGAAAGCTAATGTTGTTCTTCAAAATTTATATTCTATACATAATTGTTGTTATTTTAAGTCAAACCGAGTTACAACAGCCTTTAGCCCCAAAAACGTGACCTGGTACCACTAGGAGTATATTTTGTTATTAAGTGATAAATTTTGCTTTTTTGGTATATTTTTGAGTTTAAAGTAGAAATATAATAAAAAAAACAAGTAATACTGATAAGTCTAATGACATTTTTTATTTTAAAATATAAAAAATTAGGTATATAATACATACAAAACAGACACAGAAAAGATACAGACGTAGTACCTACATGAGTTGATAATTTTACATAGTTATCTAATCTATTCTAGAGCTTTTGTTAAAGTAGTTTTTGAAACGTCAGGATATAATGCTCGGTATTTACTTACAACTTGCAGGACATATTGCTTTTGGTCTTCATCTTTTGTCAGAAGGTCGTTAAAGTCGGTTATTAATTTAACACCATGCTCAGCCATATCATTAACTACTTTTAATGTTTTGACAATTTTCAATCCTTCTTGGAAGTCATTATTTTGAGGCCAGGTATTTGGATGTTGTCTTAGGAAATCTGTTTTTATATTAAATTCGTCAAAGAATGTAAACGTTTCTTTGGTAAGTAAATTTACCAATCCTCCATCAACTACCTCTTTTAAGTTTTCTTTCCTAACTTTTGGATTTACAACCCTAGCGTGCTGTGATGGTTCATCTGTGCTACTGAGCAATTTATTAGCCGTTAACAACTTTTCATCGTCTGTAATGGTGGGATCAAAAAAACGATAATTCCACGAACTTTGCATTCAAATACCACAAATGGTTCGAAAATTTGGTCAGGGCTATTTCTGCAATGTCGTTGTCACATTCTTTATGGTCTAACAGACTATGCAAAATACTTAAATCTTGCTTTGGTGCAAGATGAGCTTTTGGAGCATTGAACCAAGCTTTACAATAAATTTTAACTAGGAAAACAGAAATGGCACGCACAGAACTTTCTTCTTCTTTAGACATCTTAGATTGACGACGAAAAAAAAATGAACATTTTTAAGCAGTAAATAGCCTTTGCCATCCACCTAGCGTGATAAATGGCTCCTGGAGTTCTAAAACCCACAACATTGCCGTCTAGTGATCCAACAAATACGAGAACCAACTGCAACAGCTCCCTGTAGTCATCTCTGGGGTGGCTCTCAGTTAATTTTGTCTCGAATTCAGCAGTAACATTTGCAATTACTTCTGGAGTTAGCTGCTTTTGTATTAGAATGTCACTGATACCTGTGTCGTATTTTCATTTGTCTATCTTGGGCCACACAGTGAGGAATCTCTTGAAAATGTCTGGATGAGGTCCAGTGGTTGATCCCATTTTTGTGTCGAATACGCCTCTTAACAGAATTTCCAAGATATAGTGACGGCAAGCTAGGTATAACAATTCTCTTCCTAACATTTGCTCCAATATGACGCATGCTTCTTTGAGTCTTCCCGTGTTGGATGCTGTAGTGTCGAAGCACATCGCCTTGACGGTGTTGAGAAGACCCCATTCATGTAGGCATTCATATACGGCTACGGCTTGCTCCTCTCCAGAGCTGTTTGCTGTTATAGGAACTCCCAGCAGCTGTTCCTTTTCGCCGTATGAAATAGCTATAGCTATTCGCTCACATTGTTCATTTTTTAAAACACCTGGTAAAAGTTTACCGTCCCAATGGACAACCACGGGCTCTTTTTCAGGAATGTTTACTTTATCAAAATTTTTTTTATTATATTGTTCTCTGAACATTTGCCTTCTATCATGTAATAAAGTTTTCGAGACTTTGTACTCAAGAGGGTCAAGGTTTAGTGCTTCTAGAGTAACTATTAAAATTCTCGTGGGATTTCTGTCGGATACCTTACATCGATCTAATAAAATGGACAATTTCATGTTTAAAATCTCTTTAACGCCCCTTGCAAATGAAACTTTCATCCTCTTGCTCTCAGATGGTCCTGGATCTTCTGCAGCTTCTTCAGGGATGTCCATTTCCTCCAAGCTCTCAAGTTCCTGGTAGATGCTGTCCTCTTCAGTGTCTTAAAATATCTTCACTAGATAATTGTTCGATCTAACCAGCTCAAAGGCACTTTAGAAACTAAACTGAATAAATAAAAGGACGGTTGTACGCTGAAGTAAAATCACCATCCCTAAAATAGAAATCAGATTCACCCTCCTTTCTACCTGTCAAACGCGTCTTTCTTTGGTAAACTAGTCAGGTAATCCCCATATAATAAAAGATTAAATTTGAACAAAAGGCTCTTTATGTTTGAAAATTGAGTTCCAAAATACTTTTTAACAAAAAAATGTTAATTCCGAGACACATTATGTGAAAACCCGTAAAATTCTTAGAATACTCCCAAACTGGCTCCTACTGGTACCAGGTCAAGTTTTTGGGGCTAAAGGCTGTTGTAACTCGGTTTGACTTAAAATAACAACAAGTATGTATAGAATATAAATTTTGAAGAACAACATTAGCTTTCTTTTGAGATATTAAGCGTGTTTCTAATATTTACCGTTCTGGTGTTATGGCTCCATATGTCAGCTTTTTGGCCAAAAATTTGGATTTTTTCAAACTTTGAGCGACGAGCGGCACGGGTTAACGTCGTTTAATCGAGCTCAAATTTCGGCTATCTCAATATCTGGAAAGGGGAATCGTTTTGTGGGGTCCAGACGAACAAAATTCCGACATCGATTTTTTGCGGTCACCCTAATATATATTGGTTAAGGTATCTGCTTTCCACGCCAGTGACCCGACTTCGTATCTCGGCTCGGGAAACGATAATAAAAAAAGATAAATAAATAATAACTTAAAATAAAATTTACAACGTGATGGTTGCCTCTTTCGGGAAAGTAATGGCAAACAACCCGTAGTATCGTGCCTAGAAAAGCCCTCTCACTTTGGCCGTTCGGAACCGTCATTAAGCTGTGGATATATTTTAAAAGGCACCTACCACAGGCAAAGGCGAGAGGGTCGCACATATATATATATATATATATATATATATATATATATATGTATATTATATATATATATATATATATATATATATATATATATGTATATATATATATATATATATATATATATATATATATATATATATATATATATATATGTATATATATATATATATATATATATATATATATATATATATATATATATATATGTATATATATATATATATATATATATATATATATATATTATATATATATATATATATATATATGTATATGTATATATATATATATATATATATATATATATATATATATATATATATATATATATATATATATATATATATGTATATATATATATATATATATGTATATATATATATATATATATATATATATATATATATATATATATATATATATATGTATATATATATATTATATATATATATATATATATATATAATATATATATATATATATATATATATATATATATATATATGTGTGTGTGTAAAAGAGGAAAAAGAATTATTTCCAAAAGCACACAAAATCCAGATTGTTTACTCATATTTCCCTTCGTTTATGTCAAGACTTCAGATGGTAAGTTGCTCCTGGCCTTGTTGCAGGTTACGTCATGTGTGATGAGTCGATGGCCGAAGTTTCATCATTGTCATTACTTTTCTCTCGGGGTGGATTCTGAGGAGGTTGACCATTGCCGGTAGTGGTTCTGGGCTGTCCGAGGGCTCGGCTGTGGTAACATTGTCGTCGCCGGCAATCGTCGGTCTCTTTCTGCACTGTACGGGAGAGCATGTGCGTCGATGACGAGTCGGTTGTATGACCCTTCGGTAGAAGTCAGCTCCTTTCTACACCATCTAAACTCCATTTACCAGAGAATTTACTTCACTTTAGAAAAGTTATAAAGCCAGGACGTCACCAAACGTTAAGACGGAAATTCGAATCATACAGGGTACAGAAAATCAACCTATATAACTAGATATGTGAATGCAGAAGCCTATCAACATCCCATAGAACTGTAAGCTGTAGCAAACACATTATTTTTCCATATCAATTCATCTTAGAGACAACGGTAAGAAACTAGAGAAGTTATAAAAGATTCCTACAGCCCTATAAGAAGATATGTACAAATAGCTTACCACAAATAAGTCTCTTGAATAGGAATTAAATCAATGAAGAAAACCTAATAAGGATTTGGATGACATACCAATAGCCTTTCTTCCATAAATTGGACTAACCGCAACAAGATTGGTTGCCTTCTGCGGGCACAAAACATATCAGCTGTATATAGGCCTCTACGTACAGTAAGATCGAATATAAAAGATCTCAAAAACACAATTCTCTTGGAAAGCCAGGATCTTTGTAGCGTACTATGACAAACTTGCAACAGGGCGTACGTTGGTTAAACTGGGGGTAGAAAATCAACCATGCCGCATAAATTGGTTATCAAAGATAAACGAGCTAAATCTGCCCACCTACTCCAGACAGGTCACAGAATTTATTTTAATATCTGCAAACGGCCGGCCAATATAGAGACATGCACTTGCCCAATACATGTAAAACGAAAACAAAAGAATAAAGTCTGTCAATCAACAGATAAGAGAAGCAGCAGTGATAGCTTTCAGTGCCCTGCTTAACTCAGATGAGTCAGTATTGAAAATGCCAAATGAGACGTTAGCAAAACATCTACTCTTAGTGCAGTAGAAAAGGCATTTGAAATTGCACAATTTAGATACAGCAATATTATGATTTTATTTTCTCTGGAGTATCACCAGGAGTATTGTCCTGAGTTTGGACCTCGAAAAAACTTGTGCTCTTTTGTTTATAAACAATTGAAGTTTTCAAAACTCGTTTTTTAGCCTAAAAATGCGAGCTCCTGTTATATATGTCGGATCGTGACAAAAAAAAACCAAACTCTTCGTAATGAAATTTTCAACAATCTTTGTTAGGTTTAAGTCGTTCAAATGTTACATAACCTACAAAATTGAAAAAACTGACAAAAAACTGTCTTTTTTTCATTTTATTATACAGGCCGACTAAGTGAACTGATCGGCTTGAAACTTTCAGAAAATATCTCTTTTATTATAGCTAAAATACACTGAAATTTGGGTTCAAAAATATTGAACCCAGCGGGCACAATTGAATTTGTTATTTAACATTTGAATTGCCTGCCAGTTGGTCCAAAATGGATCTTTTTTTTCAAAATTTAGGTCTTGACGCCAGCTTTCCGATGACATTAAAAAAAAATTGTTGTAGAGTCATTTTAACCATTTTTTTTTACATTTGTTTATTAATCAAATAAAAACAAATGCGTTTTTTCGGTCATTTGAAAACAAAAATTGAAAAGTTTTTATCACATCTGGTAGAGAATATACAAAATAAATAAAGCCTTCATCAAGCACTATAGATACTTTTCCAATCCTATTGACACCTCGAAAAGGCTCCGCCAGTGTTGCAGCTTATCTCCTCTTTTATTTAATCTATATATAGAACACGTACTTAAAGAATGGAAAGGGAAAGTTGATGGAATAGGACTCTCAATCAATAATATTTGTGCCTATTTACTCTCAATTTTGTCGACGACCAAATAGTGAGAGCCCAAGATTCATACGACTTAGAGTTTATGCTTCGAAGATTAAACCAAACCTGCAAACAATGGGGTCTGAAGGTTAATATAAATAAAACTGAATGCTTGTGGTTAAACTCTGAAGCAAAGTTCACAAGAGGATCAGTCAGAAATCAAACAAGTAGACCAATATAAATATCTAGGAGTCACTTTAACTAAAGATGTTTTTGGATCCCATGAAATTGAGAACAGAATAGAAAAAAGTAAGAGAGTGATAGGAGGTTTGAACTCAGTATGGTGGGATAAAACATACATATAAGCACTAAAACTAAGAAAACACATTGGAAAAGCGCTAGTAGAGTCAGTCCTATGTTATGGATCAGAAATTTGAACAATAAGTGCGGATTACAGAAGAAAAACTGACGCTGTCGAAATGGACTATTTGAGAAGAAGTGCAGGAAAGTCTAAAAGGGACCACATCACTAATGAAGAAATAAGGAGAAAATTGAACGCACAGGAATTAGTATAGACAGAATTGAACTAAGAAGCTTAAAATGGTTTGGACATCTAACGCGCATGGACGAAAATAGATGGCCCCCACGAATGTTTAGATGGATAACACCGGGCAAAAAAAAAGCATATTTTTGCCCGTTTTTTCATTTTTGTAGATTATGTATACATGTATATATCCAGCGATTTGTTGAAAATTTCATTACGACGACTCTAGTTTTTTGTTTGTCTCGATCCGGTTGATATAACCGGAGTTATTCACATTTTAAGCGCAAAAAAGAGTTTTGAAAACTTCAATTGGTTATAAACAAAAAGCACAAGTTTTTCGAGATCCAAAACTAAGGACAATACTCCTGGTGATACCACAGAGATGATAAAATCATAATATTGCTGTATCTAAACTATGCATATCTCATTATTTGTTTGACCTTTTTTTACTGTACTATATTCCCTACCAACAGTTACCTTTCATTTAGTATTGTTTTCTAATACTACAGCCTCGTTGTTATCTTAAGTATATATCCTTAGTTTAACTAAAATAAATAGTGTTACCTATAAACTAATTTGTTCTAATTTTGTTATTAATTTCTCTATGCTTTCTATTTTTAATAAACTTAATTGTTTTTTAAACGAAATTTTATTTGGCCTCTCATCAGATATTTTTGATTTGATTGATCTTTAAGCATTTTTCTATTTAGCTACATTACAATTATTCTCCGACTGAAACTAACTACCAAAGTTTTAGCGTGAAGCAAATCTACGTAGTTGCCGATTTTCTTATTTATTTTATTTTTTGTAACATACAACTTTGAATCAGCGTAGTGGGTAAATCTGCCTTCTCATAAAGACATATTTCTTCACGTATTCATTAATTTTAATTTAATTTCAAGGTTGAGTTTAATTCACAAGTTTTATTGCAATATAGTATCATCATCGGATGATTTTTTTCTACAGTTTTATCACCGGATAGATAATAGATAGTTAGTGCAGAAATGCTGTTAGGTTTCTGAGGATTGTTTTGTTGAAGTCGTTAATGAAAGACGTGTAAGTCCAGAATTTTTGATAGTTAATTGGTATGCATTACGTAAGATTTTTCCCACTAAAATATGTCTATGATAATAAAACGCAGTTCCAGAATGGGCGATAGGAAAGTTATTTTTAAAATTAAATTATAAACAGCTTAACATTGCGGTATCTGCCAAGGGGAAAACATTTTCTTTGGCTCATTGTATATTCTGTTTCAAATCAAATATTAACATTAACAGGTTTTATACATCTAATCTGTGAACACCTGCGGAAGAAGATTCATTTATGTATAGTTTTTATACACATCAACCCAGAAATATTTTATAGAATTTTAATAATTTAAACAAATTATGGGATGTAGTTAAATATAATTTAGATCCATTTTTCAGTTATTCTATTTTTTTTTAACGTTTGTGAGATCTAAATCTGTTTCTAAAGTAAGCCAGAATCAAGAAGTAAAGGCAAATACATATATATATATATATATATATATATATATATATATATATATATGTATATATATATATATATATATATATATATATATATATATATATATATATGTATATATATATATATATATATATATATATAATATATATATATATATATATATATATATATATATGTATATATATATATATATATATATATATATATATAGATATATATATATATATATATATATATATATATATGTATATATATATATATATATATATATATATATATATATATATATATATATATATATAGTATATATATCTATATATATATATATATATTATATATTATATATATATATATATATATATATATATACATATATATATATATATATATATATATATATTATATATATATATATATATATATACATATATATATATATATATATATATATATATATATATATACATATATTATATATATATTATATATTATATATATATATATATATATGTATATATATATATATATATATATATATATATATATATATATATATATGTATATATGTATATATATATATATATATATATATATATATATATATATATATATATATATATATATATATATATCTATATATATCTATATATATATATATATATATATATATATATATATATATATATATATATATATATATATATATATGTATATATATATATATATATATATATATATATATATATATATATATATATGTATATATATATATATATATATATATATATATATTATATATATATATATATATATATATATATCTATATATATATATATATATATATTTATATTATATATATATATATATATATATATATATATATATATATCTATATATATATATATATATATATATATATATATATATCTATCTATATATATATATATATATATATATATATATATATATATATATATCTTCTTCTTCTTCAGCCCGGGTTCATCCAATGTTGGACATAGGCCTCTTCTAGTTCCTTCCATGATTGTCGGTCTCCAGCCTTTCTTGTCCACTGCCTGCCTGCTATCGTCTTCACGTCGTCAATCCATCGTCTTTGGGGACGTCCCACACTTCTTTTTGTCCCTCTTGGTCTCCAATACATAACTCTATGCGTCCATCTTTCCGCATCCTGCCTCGCCACGTGCCCAATCCACTGCCATTTAAGAGCCGCTATCCTCTCCATAACATCCATTATTTTGGTTTTATCCCGTATAATAGAGTTACGTATTTTATCTCTTATGCTGACGCCCAGCATTACTCTTTCCATAGATCTCTGAGTGACTCTCAAGCGTTCCGCGATTTTCCTCGTTATAGCCATGGTTTCCAAGCCGTATGTAATTACTGGTAACACACAGCTGTCAAATGTTTTCTTTTTCAAGTGTAATGGTATTTCCTTATCCTTAAAGATGAAGCTCAGTTTCCGAATGCTATCCTTGCTAATTGAATTCTACGTTTAATTTCCGTGCTTTGGTTCTCTTTTTCTATTTTGATTTTATGACCGAGATATATGTAGTGTTCAACCTTCTCTATAACTGTGCTATCCACGATGACGTCCTGTTGGCTGCTACTTATGATTTTAGTTTTATTTAAGTTCATTTTAAGTCCTACTTTCCTAGATTGTTCATCCAGTTCGTTAAACATGGTGTTTAGTTCTTGGACATCGGTACTTATTAGGACTATATCATCGGCATATCTTAGATGGTTTAGATGTACTCCATCAATATTGAGACCTCTTTCTTTCCAATCCAAGTTTTTAAAGACGTTTTCTAAAGCCAGTGTGAATAGCTTGGGCGATATGGTGTCACCCTGTCTTATACCTTTGCCGAGTATTATTTTATCTGCCTTGAAGTCATCGTCGATTTTTACTTGAAAGGTTGCCTTATCGTATATGTCTTTAATGATAGTAGAATATCTCGAATCGATTCGAGCATCTTCCATCGCCGCTAAGAACGCCCATTTTTCAACACTGTCGAATGCTTTATGATAATCTATGAACGCCAAATGTAAGGGAATATTGTATTCTGTTGTTTTTTCTATAATTGTCCTGAGTGTTTGTAGGTGATCGATAGTACTGAATCCTTTTCGAAAATCTGCCTGTTCCACTGGTTGATATGAATCCAGCTTTGTAGTCAGGCGATTAGTTATAATTCTAGTTAAGAGCTTATATAAATTTGACAATAGGCTTATAGGCCGATAGTTTTCTATGTTTGTGTGGTCTCCTTTTTTGTATATAAGAATGACCTCTGCGTTTTTCCAGGATTCAGGTATTTTTCCTTTTTCAAGGCATTTATTCATCAGTATTCTGATAGTTTCTATTAGTGTTTCTCCCCCTAACTTTAGCATCTCGGCAGTTATTTGGTCTTCTCCGGGGCTCTTTCCGTTTTTCATTTTTTGGAGAGCGCGCTCAATCTCTGAGTGTGATATTTCTGGTAGGTCTTCTGAGCCCACATTCAGAATGTTTCTGGAAAATCCTTTTAGGGTTTGGTATCATTGTTCTGTAGAGTTTCTCGTAGAATTGTTGTATTTCTCTAGCCATTTCTCTTTTGTCTGAGACTAATTTCCCGTCTGTATTTTTGATGTTTATGATTTTTTGTCTTCCTTTTGTGCTGTTCGATCTTAATACCCTCATGTTTTTATTGTTTTTTTCTATGGTATCCAGTATTTGTTTCGTTCTGTAAGCTCTGAAATCTGCTCTTATCTGTTTCTTAACTGTGTTATTTATAGTTTTATATGCGGGAGTATTTCTATCTATTTTTCTTCTTCCTTCAATCAATCCCATTGTCTCCGGTCTTAGCTTGTTATTGGATGGTTTTTCCTGCCCTACTATATATCTTCTTCGTTACAGTGCGTATACTTTCCTCTATCTTCTCTGTTATTTCGTCTATGTTTTTGTCTTGAAGTGTCAGTGGGTCTAGCTTCTTTCCTATTTCCTTTTGATATGTTTCCCTGTTTAGGAGCAGAACATCACTTGTTGGTAATCTATGCTTAGTCACTAGTTTCTTCCTTTTCAATTTTGTATTAATCTGTATACTAGCGCGTACTAGTCTATGGTCGCTCCCGGTGTGGAATTGGTTTAGCACTGTTACATCTTAACATATGTTGTTCTTGTTAGCAAGGACATAGTCTATTTCGTTTTTTATTTGTCCATCCGGGCTGTGCCATGTCCACTTTCTTTGGGCTTGTTTCTTAAAGCAAGTGTTCAAGCAGAATAGTTTTTCGTTGTTAAGATAGTCTACAAGCATTTCTCCTCTATCATTCCGGTGTTCTAATCCAAAGTTTCCTATATATTTGGTGTCATTCGATTCCCTCTTTCCCACTTTATATATATGTATATATATATATATATATATATATATATATATATATATATATATATATATATATATATAAATATATATATGTATATATATATCTATATATATATATATATATATATATATATATATATATATATATATATATATATATATTATATATATATAATCTATATATATATATATATATATATATATATATATATATATATATATATATATATATATGTATATATATATACCTATATATATATATGTATATATATACCTATATATATATATATATATATATATATATATATATATATATATATATACATATATATATATATATATATATATATATATATATATATATATATATATATATATATATACATATATATATATATATAGATATATATATATATATATATATATATATATATATATATATATATATATATATATATATATATATGTATATATTATGGGTCTAAAGCGCTACAGGAGCGACACCTGCGCGGAGAAAGCGATTCACGTTGTTGTTGAATCGCTGTAAATTGTACTCGGTGAGAAACACAGTCTTATTCCAAAGGGATGATGTTCTCCATATAAAAGACTGCTTGAAAAGCATTGTACGAGGAGTCACAAGCTGAACCTCATACGGATGTGAAGTATTATCGCAACGTGTACTTCTAACATGCACCGCTCTGGGAGGAATTATGCGGGCCACATCCCTCGAACACTTTCCATGAAAATACTTGTAGAATAGGCTCAAGTCGCTAACCGTTCTTCGATGTTCCAGCGAATCAAGGCCGCCGGTCAGTTCCGGGTCTCCCATCAGACGAACAGCTCTTCTCTGAATAGAATCCAACAAATGCAGTGTATGTTTGGGAACAGAGTTCCAAACATGGGAGCAGTATTCCATGGTTGGTCGGATTTGAGCTTTGTAAAGAATTAACAGTTGTTGTGGAGTGTAAAGCTTTCTGGTTCGAAATAATATTCCCAACTTTTGAGAAGCTCTCCTTGCTATGCCTGCAACATGTTCATGCCAGGACATATTTGCTCCCAAATTAACGGCCAACAAATTGAGTGACGATGTTAGAGAAATGGAGTGCCCCGACATAACTATATCGGGTTCAGCAACGTTAACTTTTTTCGAAAAAAAAAACTGCCGCCTGGGTTTTTGTAGCGTTAAATTCCACTTGGTTACTGTCACACCAAGATAGATTTTCTTCCAGGTCTTTGTTAAGTTAAATGACTTTCTGCTGTCTGTGGATATTCGCCTGAGTAGCCGATGTCCGAGCGTTCAAAGTGAATGAAGAGATAAGTGGACTGTCATCTTCAAAGCTGTAGATTGGATTCTCGGTCTTTTCCAGCAGATCGTTAATATAAATGAGAAAGAGAGCAGGAGACAGTATGGAGCCTTGTGGTACACCAGCGTTGATAGTGAAAGTGTTAGAAAGAAAGCTGTCGACTGCCACTCGTAAAGAACGCTGTCTGAGGAAACATGAGAGCCACAAACAGAACTTTTCAGACATACCATAAGAACGTAGCTTAGCCAATAGCCCATCATGCCAAACATGGTCGAATGCCTTGGATATGTCAAAAACAATTTTAGAAGATGTTGATTGATAGCCTTTTCCATGACTTTCAATATTATGGAAAGCAGTGCTATTGGTTGGTAGTTATTTGGCAAGGTCTTCTTGCCTTTTTAGGTATCGGCTGAGCTCTGGCACATTTCCAGCAGGAAGGAAATATTTCCTTTCTGTAGGATAGGTTGAAAAGTCTACAGAAAACTGGTGTTAGTTCCCTCGCACAGTTTTTGAGAACTATGGCAGGTATTCCGTCAGCGCCAGAAGCCTTTTTGGTGTCTAGTTTCATCAAAATACATTTTATGATACTCTGTCTGAAGATAATATCGGGCATCCTTGACTGCACTATGGGAATAGTAGGTGGTGCTTTTCCTTGGAAATCGACAGTTGAATGTGAAAACAAGCGTTCAGCCGACAAGTTCGCTTTCTCAACAGGTGTTGTTGCAATAGAATTATCTGGCCGTGTGAGTGGTGGTATGGTGGATTTGGTGAAATTTTGACTAACTGCCTTAGTGACTGACCAAAAGGACCTGGAATTGTTGAAACAAGCGAGAAGTTTGTTTCTAATTCGTTGATTGTGTGCCTTCTTGGCTTCGTCGATAATTTCTTTGCATCTGTTCCTGGCACGAACAACGTTTTATGGTATTAGGATTTTCACGCCATTGTCGGTATGCAAGATGTTTAGGAGCAGCAGCTTTTTTGCATTTCCGATCAAACCAAGGCTTGCCGTTGGAAGGGCATTTCTTCGAAAAAGGGATGTAAGCCTCCGTACCGGCCAAAATAACATCGAAAACCTCCCTGGCGCAGTCAGATGGGTCGTCGGATTGAAAACAAACGTCTAACCAAGGAAAAGATCGAAAATATTCCATGAGATCTTCCCATTTAGCAGATTTGTAGTGCCAAATCTTGCGCGATTTAGGCGCCTCTCTGTCACTGATTGGTAGAATACTCGATGTCGAAAGTAGTTTATGGTCGGAAGAACCTAATGGCGGATTTACGCTGACCGTGTAAATCTCCGGATTGGTGGTTAAAAACATATCAAGAAGACTCTCGAACTCCCCGTCTCCATCAGGGATCCGTGTTGGTTCGTCAACAAGCTGAGTTAAGCCTCAACCGATTGAAAATGATTCGGCTTCACGGCCTTGTTCGTCGGTAGGATTTGAATATTTAAGCCAGTTGATGTTGTGGACATTAAAGTCGCCCAGGATGGCAATTTCGGCATTTGGATAGTTAATTTGTAAATGATCGATGGTGTCTAAGTTAGTATCACTTGGTGGTCGATAGAGGATACAGATGAACCTTGTGGTTGGTTGAGTCGTTATTTTTATCCACATAACATTAAAGTTTGCGGGCTCCAGAGCATCTTCTTGTTGGCAAGAGAGGTCACTTCTGACAAAAAAACAGAATCCAAAGTTACTCCTAAATCGGGAATAGAAGCCGTCCCCAGGATAAAGATAGTTTACTGTGCTAGTCGATGAACTGACCTTGGTTTCACAGAGAGCGAGTACATGAGGTTAATTTGATTGGGATTATTGATTGCAGGTGTTGGTGCACCGAATCTATGTTCGAGTTTAAACCTCGTATGTTGCAAAAATCCATTTTTAAAATTCTGATCTCTGCAAGTTGACGCCCCTGAACCAGCCCCTACCCGGAGATCCGAACTTGGGGCTATACCCCGGAATTTTTTGTATCTAGGTGCCTCATCGTGCTATTTAGTCCCACAATCCGGGACTTCAACACAGCCACGAAAAGTTCACACAGCCTAAGCCGATGCGATGGTATCACACCGGGCGATGCTGGTGGTATCTGGGCATCTACCATCTAGGTTGTTCTTTAAGTTGCCTCCTACGACAGGCAGAACGTACCGGGGGAGATATTCTATCCTGCTCCCCCACGGGTTATTTATATATTTATATTATATGTATATATATATATATATATATATATATATATATATATATATATATATATATATATATATATATATATATTAGTAAATTTCTGTGCTCTCATAGTAAAAAGCCATTATTTTTAAATAAAGATTTGTTTGTCAATTTCGCTGGAAACATTACTATACTTTAATGCAGCAAATAGAATATGTTTTAAGTTTATCAAAATCTTTTAAGGGCTACTTAAAAAATGTGAGAGAGTTTCATGCTTCTGTTTTAATATCCGGATTTTTTTTTTTATTTTTGATTCCTAAACGTGATCTGAAATATTTTATTGACAAAGTTTAAAAGAAGTTTTTTTCTGAGTATACCTCAAATAATATTTTTTTTTGATATATTCGGAAAAAGCTTAAAATGAGCCGTCCAAATAGCACAACAGTTGTTTTGAAACACTTTGCTTCAGTAGCTACGATGACAACAATTTCTATGGATGCGATATCCACGTTATTACTTTAGTAACGGGTATGGTGCATATGAATTAAGACCAGTATCCATGAGGTGTAAAATAGGGTAATATGAAGTAAGGCGACTTGTCAAAAGACGTTAAGAACAAAGTTAGAGTTTTTTAGTTAGAGTATGTGGCAAAGTAGAAATAAATTTCTGAAATTAATAATACAAAGGCGTACCATATTGTTAACTTTCTAGCCTAGCATAGAAAGAATAAGCGAATCGTAAAACCAAAAATTGATTATTAAACAAAATCTCCTTTCAACTTTATACACTTAGTGCAACAGTTATAAAGTAACTTAAGACCTTGCAAAAGCAAAACTTTGTCTTGGTTTGCAAACTAGTCTTCGATAACATTTATTACTTCTTTATTTGAATGAAGCTTATATCCCTCCAAATGTTTTTTTTTTTAGTTTTTAGAATAAGTAGTAGGTCAAGAGAGTTAAATATGGGTAACATGGGGATGATTAGTCAATTCAAAGCCTAATTCGTTTATTTATTGCAAAACTAACAGCGATTTGTAAGCAGGCGCTTTGTCTTGCAAAAACGGTACTTATTTAGACACTTTTCTTCGGTACTTTTTTACAATTTAGTTAGTAATGAAGAATAATATTCTCAAGTCACTGTTTTACTGTATTCTAAGCAATCTGTCTATCATCCTAATCTTAAAAAAAAACACGGAAAAAAAGAAATTTTCGTGCTGATTTTGCATAAGCGAAACTTCCTTGTATAGGGTGACCCTGCATGTTTCTACTCTTTCGACTATTCCCTTCTCTCTGGTATATAATGATGAATCTACATTTATTCTATAGTTACCGCTCGATACAAAAGGTTAATATGTCGCCCTCAGAACGGCTACCAATCAACATGGATGTTGTGTCTCTGTGTCATTTAAGTATCCAATTAGCTGTTATTTTTATCGTGCCCGAAAATAAAAAACGGATTTTCCAGCACAGAACTAATGAGATGATATTGGTTCTTCCTCTCTTGAAATTCACAACCCAATTTTTAATAATAGCTTAGGAAAAATATTGTTCGTTCAGTGTATTAATCATGTAGTCGTAAATTTCTTTAGCAGACAGTTCAACGGTACTTTGTAACCAATCGATATTCAACTTTGCTAATTTCATAATTTTTATCAATCATATCTTCTTCAAGAATTCACTAAAAACGGCACAATAAAATCTGGAACACCAAACTTTGTGTACGTTTAGTTGCGTGTAAACTTTTGAGCCAAAAATATGTTTGTGATTAATTGAGTTATAAAGGGAGAAGAGAAAAAAAAAACCAAATACACCATCATAAACTACTTAAATTATACTGACATCACAGACAACTAAAAAATCTTCTACTATAAATAACAATCATTTCTAACAAAAATAATATATTTTGGTTATTCAGTATCGGGTCAACTTCTAAGAAATTGTGACTTACTCAGTTATGCTTACTTTTTTGATCGTGAATCCAGGTAAACATCAAGAATTTAGTTCACTTCATAATTGTTTATCAGTATCATTGAGGGAAGATGCCAAAACGCACGTCATTAGACATTAGGAAAACTGTTATAAGGTTTTACCATAAAAGAAAAGTTTCATGTGAAATAGCTGAAGTTTTATCCATAGGAAAAACAACGGTTAAGAATATAATAAAAAAATGGGAATCTACAAGTACTCGGAATGATACATCATGTTCTGAAAGACCAAGGAAAACAACTATTCGTGTCGAAAAGTAATTAAAAGAAAAGCAATTGCAGACGTAAAAAAGAATGCTGCAATTATTGCACATGATTTATGTGAAGAAAATTTAGCTGACATCACTAGGAGTACTGTTTCTCGTTGACTAACACAAGTTGGACTTGTTGGACGTGTTGGAGTAAAAAACCGTTTATCCGTAAAAAAAATAAGAATAGAGAATAGCAGTTGCAAAAATACACCAAAATTCGACAGCTGAAGACTGCAAAAAATTGCTGTTCTCGGACGAAACTAAAGTTAACGTATGGATATAGCTTGTCTTTACATAAGTCTTGAAATACTTTTTGGGCTGATACTAATGGAGCTAAAGCAGATGATAATGGGGCAGCAAAATATCCAGCATAGATTAGGTAACCTTCGAGTGAGGTTAACTGAATAACCTGGAAAATTAAGACATAATATAAATAAACAGTTTTGTTTTTAAACTTGGTGGTGTTCTAAGTTCTGTTTTTCACTACAGTTAACAAAGTTTAATTATCAAAGATGCTGCATGAAAAAACTAAGAAAGAAATTACGAGAGTTGTTGGATAAATATGCCCCTTTGTAGTTTACGGCGTGAAACTATCATCCTGCCACCTATGTTGTACCAAGTCAAACCTAGTTTACGTTTGGTAAGATTTTAAAGTGAGTAATTATTATAAATAATAGAAAAACGAGTTTCATGTGGATGGAAATGATGGAAGAACATATGTTCAACGACCAAAAGGTACTAGACATGATGCTCTGTATCAAATACCGACTGTTAAGCATGATAGTGATAGTATTATGCTTTGGGGGGCATTTTCGTGACAAAGCGTCAGTCCAATAGTTAAAATTGAAGGTGTTATGGACTCTGTTATGTACAGAGATATTTATCAGATCACATGCTTCCTTATGGACGTTAAAACATGCCACGAGGATGAATTTTTCAACAAGGTAATGATTTGAAACATCGATCCAAGCTTTTGCAAGAATTTTTCAGAAAGAAAAATCTTCAGGTTTGAAAATGGCCAAGTCAATTCCCTGACTTGAACCTCATAAAACATTTGTGGGAATAGTTGAAAATGAAAGTGGGAATTGTTCCAAAAAAGTTCAAGAAGAGTTGGTCAATATCACAGAGACAGAATTCTCAAATTAATCGAATCGATTCCTCAGCGATGTGCTGCCATATTAGCTTCGAAGGGTATGGCTACAAAGTATTGATAATAATATATCTTTTACTTTTGAGGTATAGTGATTTTTGCTTTGTTATATACCTTTTTATTGTGAAATTTGAAGTTGGCCCAATACTTATGAATAGCCGAAAAATGTTATTTTTGTTATAAATGATTGTTATTTATAGTAGAAGATTTTTGAGTTGTATAATTAAAGTAGTTTATGATGGTGTATTGGATTTTTTTTTCTCTTCTCCCTTTATAACTTAATTAATCACAGAAATATTTTTTTGGCCCAACTGTATTTATTAAACTTCAAACAGCTATTTATAGCAACCGAAGCAGTGGCTGACAAAGGGAAGTAGTCTAGATGAACTAGTTATCAGTACTCGTAGTAGATAGTCGATTCGATTTTATTTTGGGATGTTCAAATTATTGGTTCCAATTTTGTGACTTCCTGTAGCAGAGACACGTTGAGCCTTCATATGAAATTGTAATTTTAAGGCAAGTTGTATATAAAAATATTGTCACGGTAACTCGTAACACTTTAGTGTTGCGAGTACATTTCCTCCAGTTCTCAAATTCGGAAAGACTAGTCGTCAATCGTTTTAATCTACACCTCCAAGACAATGATATGGTTTAAGAAGTGGTAATATGTTAAATGCAATTACATAATGAAGAGGTTAATATTTAAAAGTTTTGACTTCATGATTGTATGCAACATGAAACATCGTAATGAAAAATATTAATTCTGCAATACTGTAAAGGTGCTTGCAGAATGATGGATAGGCGAAAATATGCTTACAAAAAAATAAAAACGAAATTAGTTTTCCTTTGCGAATATCTCTGAAGATTAAAGGACAAATTTATTTTGTAAATTAAGCATACTTATGACTGAATGGCAATATCTAGTTCTGTAAAACTTTTCATTAATAACCGTTCCTGTAACTTGTATAAATTTCGAGACGTGTGACTTGTTTCGTTTGACTAAAATTCCTCGGACACTAGTTACTACGGCGTAAGTAGATATTGAAATAAACTGTCTAGATTTCTTTGATACATCTGTTGATATTGCTAGTCGAGTATGTTTTCACTAGCAGAGTGACTTAAAAATTATTTAATTTGCAACTAACAACGTAATATCTAACAATATATTGAATCTCCTAAACAGTTAAATGCCTAATTGGCTAAAGTTCTAACTTTAAAATTGGTCTAATTTCAAAAAGCACTAGTAAGCGAATTTAAATTATGAGGCTGGGCAGTTTAAGCATGGAATATTCATTTTTCTTTACGGTCAAATCGATAAAAATTAATTATTTTGTTGTAATTCCGAAAACATTAAAGCTTTCTATCTGTTACAAAGTTACAAGATGACTTCGGTGTCTGTCTGTCTGTCACACCCGATTTTTTCTCCGAAACTATTTGTCGTAGAAAGTTGAAATTTGGTAATAATTTAGGAATTGAGGGCCTCATCAGAGCCGTGTAGTTTTGAAAGTTAAATTTTTGATTAAGGGGTTAGTTTTGCGGAGTGAAATCGGAAGGGAAAAAAGAAATTTTTTACTAGATCATCGAGTGTGGTGTCAAATGAAAGCTTGGTGAAAACACGAGTAAAAAATATATATATAATGTAATACTTGGGCTCACTTTCCTTTGTATTATTTTTAAAAAATCGCGAAAAAAAAATCGCTGTCCCCCCCCCTCTTATCTCGAAAAGTACTGATCAAAAAATTTTGAAAAAATTCTGTAATATTCTCCACGGGGTCTAGATTGAACGAAAATTATCACGAGTGCATTACCTTTATTTGGTATATAAAAAAAAATAAAAAATTCAAGGTCATCAGTTTTCAGTAAAGATTGGAAACAAACCTTGTTGAAAACTCCTTTGGGGTGTGTTTTGTGAAGTCACTGATTATTTTTTACCACCGTAACACTGTAACAATTTTTTTTTATTTTGAAAGCAATCAACGTACGGAACACTAATTGTGCAAGTTCAACTTGCACTTGACCGGTTATTTTTTTTATGAAAACGTGTAATATTTATGATATTGTCAAAATCAAAAGTCAACTCAAAACCTAAAGATTGTACATTCCATTGCATATTCTTTTTTTATGGGCCTAGCACACTTACTGCAGGGAAGTCTCTAAAGCGCTCCAGGAGCGGCATGTGCGCGGAAAAAGCGTTTCACGTTGTTCTTGAATCGCTGCAAATTGTACTCGTTGGGAAACACAGCCCTGGGCAAATTATTCCAAAGGGATGATGTTCTCCATATAAAAGACTGCTTGAAAAAGCGTTGTACGCGGAGTAACCAAGCTGAACCTTATACGGATATGAAGTATTAGCGCGACGTGTATTTCTTAACATGCACCGCTTTGGGAGGAATTAAGCGGGCTACATCCTACGAACACTTTCCATGAAAATACTTGTAGAACAGACTCAAGTCGCCAACGGTTTTTTTTCAATGTTCTAGCGAGTCAAGCCGCCGGTCAGTTCGGGTCTCCAATCAGATGAACAGCTCTTCTTCTGAACAGAATCTAACAAATGCAGTGAATGTTTAGGAGCGGAGCCCCAAACAGGGAAGCAGTATTCCATAGTTAGTCGAATTTGAGCTTTGTAAAGAATTAACAGTTGTTGTGTAGTGTAAAGCTTTCTGGTTCGAAATAAGCATATAGACTATATCTAACTTTTAACATTTTAATGGAAAAAAATTATATTTACCGAAGGTAATACGTGTAATAAGCGATATGAACGATAAGATTACATTTTTATGAAAAAACATGGCTCGTGGGATTATTCTGTGTTAAATCCAAGTGACTTTTCGATGTTTCACATAAGCTGTCACTGGTATCTTCACGCATCTCTACTATTGGAGATCTTAAACCACATTTCTGTTGATTGTATTGAGGTGCTTGTAAAACTCGATTGATTCTGTAATCTTTTGTTTATAGAAGCTTTGGCATTTCTTACATTCATTGTTTGTCTTGTAGAGTGTTGATGCTTTATGCTTTTGTCATCTAGTAGATATGGATCGTCCAATTTCTCCTTCATAAAGCACACTACACGAACAGGAAATTTTATAAACAGCTTCGATTTGTAACGGAATTGTGTTTTTTTTTTATGGACGGAGCAAAGAAGTTCCTAGAGCTTTACCGGGGCGACGATGTGTGGAAAGAGCGATTTATGTTGGTTTTGAATCGCTGTTGAATGTACTCGGTGGGAAACATAGTCCTGGACAAATCATTCCAAAGAGAAGATATTCTTCATACTAAAGACTGCTTGAAAAGGGTAATGCGAAGATTAACAAACTGAACCTCATCCAGAACCAAGCACTCCGCTTGATCACGGGTGCCTTTGGAACATCACCCATACCAAGTCTACAGTGTGCTGCTTCCACCCCCCCCCCCTGAATCTTTCCAGACAATACTCTCTCGTTAAATTTTATTCTTCTTCTTTATACCGTCCCAATACAAAATGTTCCTTGAACCTATCCAGAGCACACTGGCCTAACCAAGTCTATCCGATTAATTCTCTACCGAGTAGAATCGCAACTCTGCTTTCCTTACACAACATTCAGCTACCGAAATATGATTATCCCCAACAAACTTCCTTTCCACCATGGCTTTCCCTTTGTCCAACCATAAATTTTACTATGCTCTCATACAAGAAAGCGGAATATTCTAACCTCCATTTAAACAAAATATTCCTTGAAAGACTTGCAACTTATTATCCGAACCACACTCACATGTACACTGATGGTTCCAAAACCACAAAAGGTATGGGTGCAGCATTTTCAGCTCCATCCATCACCAAATTGTTTAAACTTCCTTACTATACATCCATATTCACTGCAGAGCTCTTAGCAATCAAAGAGGCCTTTCGATATGCCCTGTCAACTACAACAATCACACGAATAGTAATCATCACCGATTCACACAGCGCTCTCACCTCTATTAAATCCAGAAATCTCGCATATAATTACATACGTCATATCCTAGATCTGCTATATAGCAAAAATAAAGCATCGGCACATATCAGGGACTGGGCGAAAATCATACAAACGGATTTCAACAATCTCATAAAATCCACATTTCGATCTCTATTTCAACTTAATTGGGGGATTTAATAATCCCAATAATAAATTGTGGATGATCAAACCGAATGTGTACCCTGCACTAAATTGTCTGACAATGTCAAGAAAGGATAATGTGCTTATGCGTAGATTAGTTATCAGGCACACTTACAGCACTCACTGCTATCTGTTAAAAAACGAACAAGCTCCTCTATGTCCTACTTGCAGATCTCCTCTAACAGTGGCCCACATATTTGAGGCGACTCATTTCAAGAACATCAGGGATAAACACAACATTCCACCCAATCTGAAAACAATTTTGCAACAATAATTGCTAATTTAAAAAATTACCTAAGGGAAATTGATTTTACCACTTAATACTTTCAATATCACCAACATGGGGCGCTAAATGACCATTGTTGTCGATGCGCCCAGACCACATAATATCTATCCATCCATCATATGGATGCGCTCTGGGAGGAATTAAGCGGCCTACATCCTTCGAACACTTTCCATGAAAATACTTGTAGGATACTTAAGTCGCCAACAGTTCTTCGATGGTATCTGGGTGAGTTCTGAGTCTCCAATCAGGCGAACAGATCCCTTCTGAATAGAATCCCACAAATGCAGTGTATGTTTGGATGTACAGACCCAAACTTGGAAGTAGTATTCCATCGTTGGTCAAATTTGAGGTTTGTACAGAATTAACAGTTATTGTTGAGTGTAAAGCTTTTTAGTTCGAAATAGTATTCCCAACTTTTGAGAAGCTCTCTTTGCTATGCATGCAATATGTTCATGCCAAGATATATTTGCTCCCAAATTAACGCGCAGCAAATTACATTCTTCATTTCTCAAAAATATTTGAAAATTGTAGGAATTTTTTTGAGTAATTTAGCTTGGTTTTTCCGTAGTATCATGTATGTGGGGTAAATTGTATATCCACTGTGGATTTATTTTAACTACATTTCCTTAGAGTTAGATTGTTAAAAAGTTTAATAGAGGATGTATCGTCAGTACAGTACATGGTTTTTAGAGCACTAATCAGTTGATGTTTGTAATAATATCGAATGTTCGTCACCTGTTGATTCAGCTTTAAATACAGTCTGTCAAGGAAGAACGTGACCGCTCGTATTCTTAAAAAAATGTCTTTCGAGGACATTTTTTGCCATTAATGTATTCTTTTGTGTACTAACAACGACGTAATTACCTTAGCAAGTTGTCCAATCGCCTCCTGCATTAATAGTCGCCTGACATCTTCGAGGTATGCTGTCGACGAGATCTTTTACATACGACGGCAGTTATCTCCAAATTTTTCGAATCTCGCGAGACAACTGAGTCAAAGTCCTCAGAGTCTTTCCTCTGAGCTTTCTCTTTACAAGGGACCAAACCTTTTCAATAGCGTTAGCGTTAAGCGATTGTAAGAGCTACTCTAGTATCTTACCGCGGGCCCAAGCGAGTCGCTTCGCGACGTGATTTTCGCCCAACGTGCTTAGGAATTTGACATCATGAGCACGAAGATGTTGTCGAATGGTCTCATGGGACACATTTGAATGCGATTTTTTCTTAAGTTTGCAGCACCTTGACGCAGCGTCAATTTTGGGTCCCGTGAAAACAAAGACACGATTCGTTTTTCGACTTTCGAAGTGACTTTGCCTAGCGAGTCACGTTATGGCAAGTCATCAACATTTTTCGTCCCATTAAAACGATTTACCCACTTTTTTACAAACGATAATATATTTCGCGGCCACGGAATGTGTCATTTTAGGCCCCTTTGGAAGTGACTCGTGTTGGATTTTACCTGATTTTCGACTAATGTTCGGAATCGGCTGATACTTTTACTAAAATGCGTCATAGACAAAGGTCCCCTTTACCGATTTTTTGTTGAATCACTAGAATCTCATCTACCAACAATGAATTATCGTGGACGCGTTTTTACTTGACAGACTGTACTTATGACTAAATGGCAATTTTTAAAGAGGATAATGGTATCAGTTTGCATTCAGATATTAACTTATTTGAATTGGTTTTCGGTAAACGCCATATTGCGGAGTACATCTGGTTTAGTTTCGATGGTACATTTGAATATTGCTGATTGAAGTGATATAAAAAGAATTTAAGTATTTTTTAATCGTGAGGCCAGAGCACAAATGTATTGTCCATCTATCTACATAAAAGTATTTTTACTTGAAAGTAGGAGTATATGGTATAAGTATTTTTTTGTTCTCCAAATTATTTATCAATATCTTTTATACTTCTAATATTTCAAAGAAAATTGTTGATTAAAACTTTATTGCCAGTCATGTACCCTAACTGGTTTAAAATATATCATAGTTATAGGAATCTTTGGTAAAAATAAAATCTCGTAAATAACATTTTACAACTTTTACCTATCGCTCACAAAAAGAGCCCTAGAGTATTGATTTAATCATGTCTTTCGAAATAGGAGATTTTATGTCGAGATCGTATAGGTTTTATTTGTTTTTTATAACTTGTACGGCTTGTAATTTCGTCCTAGAGAACGATGGCGTTCCATGAAAGCTAAAATAAATTAACATAATGGATCGTATAGAATACAAATGTTACGACCTACGAAAAAGCAACAATAACAACAAAATCGCTTTAATGGCTCTTATCCATATATAACTATATATATATATATATATATATATATATATATATATATATATATATATATATATATATATATATATATATATATATATATATATAATATATATATATATATATATATATATATATATATATCGCTTTAATGGCTCTTATCCATATATAACTATATATATATATATATATATATATATATATATATATATATACATATATATATATATATATATATATATATATATATATATATATAAATATATATATATAATATATATATATATATATATATATATATATATATAACGAGCAACACTCAAAGTTATGGTAAACCAAGAACTGACAAACAAGGTCCCAGTGAACAGAGGAGTAAGGCAGGGCGATGTAATATCGCCTAAGTTATTTACAATGATCTTAGAAGATGTATTCAAAGAACTGAATTGGGACGAAAATGGCCTTCTGATAGCTGGTGATCGGCTAAACAACCTGAGATTCGCAGATGACATTGTAATTATAGCAAACAATAAGAATGAAATGATCCAGATGATCACTGATCTCCACCACCAAGCAAGAAAAGTGGGACTTGACATAAATTTCTCCAAGACAAAGTACATGAGTAACGAATACACCAATGATGGAAATATAGTGATTGAACATTCAACAATAGAAAAAGTAAACACATACATCTATCTGGGCCAAATAATAACGATAGGAAAGGAAAACCAGCAGCTTGAAATAGAAAGAAGGATACGTATGGGATGGGCAGCATATGGAAAATTGAAATATGTACTGAATATGAACATTCCTCAAAGATCAAAAAACCCAAATTTATAATCAATGTATCTTACCAGCTACAACGTATGGAGCCGAGACATGGGTTTTTAACTAAAAGAACAATAGAAAAACTACAAGTCCACCAACGAGCAATGGAAAGGAAGATGTTGAGTGTTACTTTGAAGGACAAGAAAACTAATAAATGGATTAGACAACAAACAAAGGTGGATGATATCACCAAACGGATAACATCTCTGAAATGGAGCTGGGCCGGCCATGTAGCGAGAGCGACGTATAAGTGGAGTGGCAAGATCACTAGGTGGAGACCATGGGGTGAAAAGCGAAGCATAGGAAGGCCCCAACAGAGATGGAGCGACGATCTGAAGAGAGTCGGAGGACTTAACTGGTATCAACAAGCACAACATAGAGAAAAATGGAAAGATTTGAGAGAGGCCTATACCCGACAGTGGGTAGAGAACGGCTGAAGGAAGAAGGAAGATATATATATATAATATATATATATATATATATATATATATATATATATAATATATATATAAATATATATATATATATATATATATATATATATATATATATATATATATATATATATATGTATGTAATATATATATATATATATATATATATATATATATATATATATATATATATATATATGTATATATATATATATATATATATATATATATATATATATATATATATATATATATATATGTATATATATATATATATATATATATATATATATATATATATATATATATATATATATATATATATGTATATATATACATATATATATATATATATATATATATATATATATATATATATATATATATATCTATATATATATATATATATATATATATATATATATAACTGGGTATAGGGAATCGGTTTGAACTGTAAATAAAACTCTTTCTTATTAATACACGGATTAGATATATTAAAAGCAATGTTATTTTTTTTCATATGTATCAAAATGTTGAAATATATACAATTAAATATGAACAAACGAATAAATAAATAAAATAACGTAGAAAATGCGAGTTAGTCTTCGAAATCAAAATTCAACCTCTCGAGTAGCATCGGTTCATATGTACTGACGTGAATTCCAACTGAACTGAAAAAACAGTAAAACAAAAATACTTTATTTACTTATTTTATACCAAGAGGTTTACCTATATATATATATATATATATATATATATATATATATATATATATATATATATATACACATATGCAAAAGGAGATTTGGCGAAACGTCGTTCCAATTCAATGTTAGACGAACGGATTAAAACCCGGGATTTTAATGTATTATATACATATACTCGTATAAGTATATGTATATATATATATATATATATATATATATATATATATATATATACATATATATATATATATATATATATATATATATATATATATATATATATATATATATATATTAGGGTGACCGCAAAGAATCGATGTCGGAATTTTGTTCGTCTGGACCCCACAAAACGATTCCCCTTTTCCGATATTGAGATAGCCGAAATTTGAGCTCGATTAAACGACGTTAACCCGTGCCGCTCGTCGCTCAAAGTTTGAAAAAATCCAAATTTTTGGCCAAAAAGTTGACATATGGAGCCATAACTCCAGAACGGTAAATAATAGAAACACGCTTGATATCTCAAAAGAAAGCTAATGTTGTTCTTCAAAATTTATATTCTATACATAATTGTTGTTATTTTAAGTCAAACCGAGTTACAACAGCCTTTAGCCCCAAAAACGTGACCTGGTACCAGTAGGAGCCAGTTTGGGAGTATTCTAAGAATTTTACGGGTTTTTACATAATGTGTCTTGGAATTAACATTTTTTGTTAAAAAGTATTTTGGAACTCAATTTTCAAACATAAAGAGCCGTTTGTTCAAATTTTATCTTTTATTATATGGGGATTACCTGACTAGTTTACCAAAGAAAGACTTGTTTGACAGGTAAAAAGGAGGGTGAATCTAATTTCTATTTTAGGGATGGTGATTTTACTTCAGCGTACAACCGACCTTTTGTTTATTCAGTTTAGTTTCTAAAGTGCCTTTGAGCTGGTTAGATCGAACAATTATCTAGATATTTTAACGTTTTTTTTTTTTTAATTTTCCAAGTGTGTGTGTTATTGTTTTTATAACTATTGTAGTATTATTTTAAAAGACATTTGAAAACATTTTATTGAAATTAAAGTTCGCAATATATTTTGTTTCATTTTCCAAGTTAACTGTTATTTACCTATTGGCCTCTGAAATGGCATCCACATCAAGTGTACAAAGCCGGACCAAGGATAAAATATTTCTTGTGGGCTATCCCATTCACCAGATCACCGGTTGTAAACTACCCTCAAATCGTCAAGTTTTGTGTGCTTTATTTTATAATTTACGTACTGTGAAATTAACTGTAAGAGAATCAGCAAAACTTACAATACGAGAAGTGTTCAATTTTTGGGAGAAAGCTCGAATCCCGACTAAACATGAGCAAGATGCAATTACTAAGCTGGAAAAACTTCACGCCGAGTGGAGAACTCTTCAAAAAGACCGGAAGAAAACATCGAAAACGGCCAAGAACAAATTTAAACAGTTTCTTGAAAAGTTGGATGATCTCTTTGATATTGCTCAACAAGATGCCTTGGCTCTGATGAAATCGGAAGAAGATAAGGCGTTTCTCGTGAAACAGAGGCAGAAGGGCCGCCCAGGTTCCATGACTGGAGTGGATCTCAAGTTGTCTCGAGCTGAAGAAATCAAGGTGCAAAAGGAACTTGCAAAAATGAACCGACAAATCCAAGAAGCAACTTTTGATATTGGTGAGTTTTTTTTTTTATTATTAGTATTCTAAAAAAATAGATAAACAAATAAGTAAATAGTTTCATTATAATTGAAAGAAAATTGTACATGAGAGCATGATTTGGCATCTTTATGATTGAGTTTATATTTTTTAAATAATACCTTTTGATAATTAGAAGTAGGTAATTTAGTACCTATGTATTATTACTATTCTGCTAAAACGACAAGTTTTATAGTCTTTTTTTCTCTTTCTTTTGTTTCTTCTTAGAGACGGATGATGAAGACAAGTTCGAAGAAGGAGAAGAAGACACTGAAGAGGACAGCATCTACCAGGAACTTGAGAGCTTGGAGGAAATGGACATCCCTGAAGAAGCTGCAGAAGATCCAGGACCATCTGAGAGCAAGAGGATGAAAGTTTCATTTGCAAGGGGCGTTAAAGAGATTTTAAACATGAAATTGTCCATTTTATTAGATCGATGTAAGGTATCCGACAGAAATGCCACGAGAATTTTAATAGCTACTCTAGAAGCACTAAACCTTGACCCTTTTGAGTACAAAGTCTCGAAAACTTTATTACATGATAGAAGGCAAATGTTCAGAGAACAATATAATAAAAAAATGTTAATAAAGTAAACATTCCTGAAAAAGAGCCCGTGGTTTTCCATTGGGACGGTAAACTTTTACCGGGTGTTTTAAAAAATGAACAATGTGAGCGAATAGCTATAGCTATTTCATATGGCGAAAAGGAACAGCTGCTGGGAGTTCCTGTAACAGCAAACAGCTCTGGAGAGGAGCAAGCCGTAGCCGTATATGATTGCCTACATGAATGGGGTCTTCTCAACACCATCAAGGCGATGTGCTTCGACACTACAGCATCCAACACGGAAAGAATCAAAGGAGCATGCGTCATATTGGAGCAAATGTTAGGAAGAGAATTGTTATACCTAGCTTGCCGTCACCATATCTTGGAAATTCTGTTAAGAGGCGTATTCGACACAAAAAAAATGGGATCAACCACTGGACCTCATCCAGACATTTTCAAGAGATTCCTCACTTAACTGAGAGCCACCCCCAGAGATGACTACAAGGAGCTATTGCAGTTGGTTCTCGTATTTGTTGGATCACTAGACGGCAATGTTGTGGGTTTTAGAACTCCAGGAGCCATTCATCACGCTAGGTGGATGGCAAAGGCTATTTACTGCTTAAAAATGTTCATTTTCGTCGTCAATTTAAGATGTCTAAAGAAGAAGAAAGTTCTGTGCGTGCCATTTCTGTTTTCCTAGTTAAAATTTATTGTAAAGCTTGGTTCAATGCTCCAAAAGCTCATCTTGCACCAAAGCAAGATTTAGGTATTTTGCATAGTCTGTTAGACTATAAAGAATGCGACAACGACATTGCAGAAATAGCCCTGACCAAATTTTCGAACCATTTGTGGTATTTGAATGCAAAGTTGGTGGGATTATCGTTTTTTGATCCCACCATTACAGACGATGAAAAGTTGTTAATGGCTAATAAATTGCTCAGTAGCACAGATGAACCATCACAGCACGCTAGGGTTGTAAATCCAAAAGTTAGGAAAGAAAACTTAAAAGAGGTAGTTGATGGAGGATTGGTAAATTTACTTACCAAAGAAACGTTTACATTCTTTGACCAATTTAATATAAAAACAGATTTCCTAAGACAACATCCAAACACCTGGCCTCAAAATAATGACTTCCAAGAAGGATTGAAAAGTGTCAAAACATTAAAAGTAGTTAATGATATGGCTGAGCGTGGTGTTAAATTAATAACCGACTTTAACGACCTTCTGACAAAAGATGAAGACCAAAAGCAATATGTCCTGCAAGTTGTAAGTAAATGCCGAGCATTATATCCTGACGTTTCAAAAACTACTTTAACCAAAGCTCTAGAATAGATTAGATAACTATGTAAAATTATCAACTCATGTAGGTACTACGTCTGTATCTTTTCTGTGTCTGTTTTGTATGTATTATATACCTAATTTTTATATTTTAAAATAAAAAATGTCATTAGACTTATCAGTATTACTTGTTTTTTTATTATATTTCTACTTTAAAACTCAAAAATATACCAAAAAAAAGCAAAATGTATCACTTAATAACAAAATATACGAAGTATGCTCCTAGTGGTACCAGGTCACGTTTTTGGGGCTAAAGGCTGTTGTAACTCGGTTTGACTTAAAATAACAACAATTATGTATAGAATATAAATTTTGAAGAACAACATTAGCTTTCTTTTGAGATATTAAGCGTGTTTCTATTATTTACCGTTCTGGAGTTATGGCTCCATATGTCAGCTTTTTGGCCAAAAATTTGGATTTTTTCAAACGTTGAGCGACGAGCGGCACGGGTTAACGTTGTTTAATCGAGCTCAAATTTCGGCTATCTTAATATCTGGAAAGGAGAATCGTTTTGTGGGGTCCAGACGAACAAGATTCCGACATTTTTTTTCCCCCTCTATGAGATCCGGTCACTCTAATATATATATATATATATATATATATATATATATATATATATATATATATATATATATATATATAATAATTGTACAATTTGTATAAGATTCAGTGCTAAGGGGTTTTCTAAGATGAGAAATCGAAATCAGTTTTGTTGTAAATTGTAGGGGGCGCCACTTATTGCACTGTATATACATTTAAATTGTCTTTTTTATGCCACTCCGTATGATATTTTTAATTAAATATTCGTATTTGCCGCCTACTCCTGTCTAAAAAAGCTCTCTTGATAAATGTTGCTACGAGCAACTCTCTCTGAGATAATGGGATGTTTGTTTCCATTTTTTAATTCGCAAATGCGTTCCTTCACACTTCATCCAGGCTTAGGACAGATTTAAAAGAATAGTCTTTCAAATGTGGAGCATGCTTAAAGGCAAACAGGCTAACGACAATAATAAGATATATATAATGCGTTACAACAATAATAAATAAGATATATACAAGAAGGAAGCCATTTGCGAATTTGACAATGGAATTAAAAAATGGGTTTGTTTCCATTCCACCCAGCTATCTCAAAAGCTATTGCTCGGAGCAACATTTACCAAGGAACCCTTTTTAGACAGGATAAGGCGAGGAATACGAATATTTAATTAAAAATATCATACAAAGTGGTATAAAAAAGTTATGACAATTCAAAAGTATACACAGTGCAATAAGTGGCGCCCCCTACGAATTTTTGGACTAAGGTAAGTTGGGTTAAATGGTCATATTTTCATACCATAAATCCACAGTAACTCTATGTACACGGGATACTGGGACACCCTGTATATATATATATATATATATATATATATATATATATATATATATATATATATATATATATATATATATATCACGTAGTCTGAAAAGTTTTGGTCTAGCTGCTTAAAACCCACTTTTTTAGCCAAATTTGACTTGACGGTCTGGTTTACAACATACCAAAAAGAAAACTTCAAATGTATTTTTTTATATCAATTTTAAAATTTAACGATTGCATAAATGTACAAGAGGAATGTTTCCTAATCCTGACATGTCGTTCAACTCCGTCTTGCCTCGGTTTTTTTCAGGTCTCGAGAGAAAAACACCTACTTTTCCTTTATTTTATACCCTCTACATGAGTTTTAAAAATACCTTATAATAGTATATAATACTATACAATCCTATGACTCTCAGTTTCAAATTCCGTCAGTCTACCTTTTTGACTAACTTTCAGGATAAATGTTTTTTAGAATAAAAATAAGAATATTAGCTTATCTTTCTGCAAAATTTTATCAAAGTCCGATAAAATTTTAATTATCTAATATAATATACTAAAGAACTACAATTAAAGACTATAAAACTTGATGTAAATTTTAGATATCCGATCCATGCAGCGTGAGTAGTAAAAGTCTCCCTGAGCGAATAGCAATAACAGGAGGCACAAACACAATGTAATATATTGTATGCACAAAACTAACCAAAATATTTTTAAATAGAAGCACTCGTGTATAGTAACAGGCTGAAAGAAAATTCCTCGGTTGGTTTCAAGAATTTTTTTTTCTATTTAGCATTTAAAAAAATATCGTCCACCACCGTCTAAAAAATGCTATTTAAAACTATTTACAAATTTTTCCATTTAAAAAATCAAAATCGGCTTTATAATTTGTTAAATTTAGCAGATGGCAATTTTTTTGGTAACAAATTTAGCACATTCAGTGGAATTTTTACTTTTCTTGAGAAAGGGACTTCGGTTTGTTGGCAGGACTACTCTTGAACGAAATCAGATATCAACGTCAAATTTGGCACCTTCCACGCCTAACCTATAACTCTTTTAAACGAAATTACTTTGGGTCCTGTGAAAGGAAGTATGTAAATGTTGTATACTTTTACCAGTGTAATGACAAATTTTCCTGGTTTTTGGATATAATAAGCTAACACCTAGCAAATTGGCCTATAGTCAAATATATAAAAAAATAGAGTTGTGGCGAGGAGGAGTGTTAAGTACGAATGAGACCTATAATTTTTAAGTGATGTCGCTATAAGTAGAAGAAAGGGCTGGGTGTCAATCGGTTTATATACTTTTATATTATCTTCCCAAGTTTTAAGATGGAAATATACGAGTACGTACGAGTATATATATATATATATATATATATATATATATATATATATATATATATATATAAAACTGATTTCGATTTCTCATCTTAGAAAAACCCCTTAGCACTGAATCTTATACAAATTGTACAATTATTAAGAAAGCTATTTAAGAAACACTAAAATAAAAGTATAATTTGGACAACCTGTATCTCAAAAATTAAGAATTTTTGGACTAAAGCAAGTTCGATTAAATGGTCATATTTTCATCCCAGAAATCCACAGTAACTCTATGTACACGGAATACTGGGACACCCTATATATATATATATATATATATATATATATATATATATATATATATATATATATATATATATATGTATATATATTTAACAAATAAATTGTAGTGGAGACAACCAAGAGTATGTCATCTGTATTAACTAAAAATTGTTTTGTACTCAAATGGATAATACTTCGGTCATTCTAATTTTTTCCATATACCTGTAACGTTATTAGTTATCTTAAATATTTGACGATTTACTTGTACACACATGATAGATACAACTGTTCGCATCGTTATTCCCGTAGACGTTGTTTGCCGCCCAAGAAAAATTAAAGAAGATTTACGTTGACTAGTTAAATTTTCCGATAAACATAACTTAGAAATGAATACATCAAAATCAACTTTTAGGATGTTCAGAAAGAATCATAACTTATTACAATATAGCATTAAAATAAACAATGTCACAGGTAAAGTTTCATCCCCTGAATCCTAAAGAAATTTAGTATTACATCTTAAAATTCAAACCACATGTAAATAAATCTATTCAAACTGCCTAATTTTAAAGAGATTAGTTCCACGTAGACACCGCTTATCTAAATCTCAGAAAATAAAGCTTGCAGAATCCTTACTTCTATTCAATTGCAATTTTTTTGAGATTGTTTACGGTTAGTGTATTGATAAAGATGATAAAGATAAAATTCAACGCGTTCTAAAGGTCTGTATAAGATTTATATACAGTTAATTGTCCCTTGTATCTAACAGTTACAATTCACTACAGAACTGAAGTTGACACACTTAATTTCAGGTACCGTAGTTACTTTTCCCCTCCATCTTACAGCAATGCTTTCTATCAGAGATCTTATTCTTATAATATTTATAAACTTTACTACAATATGCCTGAATGTTTTAAAATTTTTATTTAAAAAGGAAAAATATTATTACTCTAATAATTTTTTGTACATCAATTCTTAAACAACCTGAATTAGGGTCAAAATTCTACAATCTGTATTCACGCAATTTAATAATATAGTTATAAAGTATCATATATATATATATATATATATATATATATATATATATATATATATATATATATATATATATATAAATTATTATGTGCTTTTCAACATTACCGAAACATATGGAGCTGCTTGGTTGCTAGGTAAGAATATTGCATCCTTATATTTCATGATTAAATACTTTAGTTAGCTGTTCTCACTTTCAATTTTTAGATATGCTAAATATATCCCTAAATTAAACAGTCCAAAGGTTACCTATTTTCAAAATAATTTAGTTTTTTTATAAAATGTCTTAAGGGAACTTGAATATTTCCTGGCTACCAAAATGATCTAGAAAAAATTTAGAAATGTTGCACGTGACGGGTAACTCGTGGAAATTATGGCAAATTACAGGGACGTGACTCATGTTTTGTACGTTTTATGCCGGTTATATTTGTGAGCTAGTTATAGTACTCTTTACTTGAAAAGAAAGTAATGTTAAATTATCCGATGTGTTAAAAATTCAGTAAACTATTTAACAAAATTCTAATAAACCTTGGCAAAAAAGTATAACATATTTTCTTCAAACAGTATTGTCCCAAAAGAAATTAGAAAAATCTCGTGTAAAGCATGTGCAAACAATTTGAATAAATTGAATCACCAGTGCATAAAGTTCAAGTTTACGCACTACAGGTGAAGAAAATCTGTGATATTGATCAATTCGCTTCGTCTCATGTATCTGAATTTTGCATTCGTGAAAGAGTATTTGGTCAGCTTATTGTGTTCAGTTTCGGAGTAGGTTGAAACCGTTTATGACAAATGTTATAAAAGTGCATTTGAAACCGTTTGGAAATTTGATTTAAGAGTTAGAATACCTTTTGTTTTATTTAATATTTTCACTAATTTTTCCATTTTAAAAATTTAGTTGCACTGCTTAATCGTTAATTTTAGTTATTTCACGATTAAAAAACGCTAGCAGAATGCCTAAAAACATAAGCAGGTTGTTTCACGAATTAAGGCATGACGAAACTTGTGCCGTGCATACACGTGTGCACAAGGTATGTATGATTTTTTTGTTAAAAATAGTGCAATTTTTGCCCCTTTGACAATAGAAAGATGATTTTATAAGATATTTATTAAGATGCCAAATGTTATAGAAAATATTAACTAAGTTGGGAATGTGGAATCTTTGGCACAATGATACTACTCAATATATATCACCACTACACCAAACACTTTATTTTTGTACTCGACGCGCGTTTCGCTAACCATGTTACCTTCATCAGGAGCGATGATTGACTAAAGCTAAACTACAAATCTACCCTATTTATACTTAGCCTAACCCTTGAATTACTAAAGCGGAACTAATGACATAGGCAAGGCCATCAGTTCCGGTCAAGTAACCAGTAGAGGGAACTATAAGGAATAGGTCCTCTGTCTTTATTTAAACTACTTTTACATCTTATGATTTCCATACTTTCGTATGCGTTCAACAATCTACTATCAGATACATTTTTTGTTAATCTTAGATTATCTAATGTTACAGTATGATCAGCTTCAAGGGCATGTTCGGCAATGCTAGACTTTTCTGTTCTATTATATCTTAAGTGTGCTAAAGGTTCTTTAAATCGTGTTTTTAATTGACCTTTTAGTTTGTCCAACATACTTTTTGTCACAATCATTACAACTAATTTCATAAATTCCACTTTTCTCACAATTAGGAATCTTATTTTTTGGGATTTCCTAAGATATTCCTCAGATTTTCTGATGACTTATAGACTAAGGTGAGGCCTACCTTATTAAATACCTTATTGAGTCCCTTGCTATATTTCGGATTATATGGTATGGAGAACTAAAAAATGTAGTGAGGCTAATTTATGTTGTTTGCAATGAAATGAAGCATTAGGAATATACCTATCTGTTATTGTGTTCTTCCTATAGATATCAAATTCTAATCTATTATTATTTCTAATAATTAAAATATCTAGAAAAGGCAATTGTCCTTTGTTCTCAACTTCGTAAGTGAATTTAATGGAATCATACCGACTATTTAATTTAGAAACAAAATCATCAATATTTGCTTTGTTTGTATCAAAAATCGCGAAAATATCATCCACATACCTATACCATACCCTTGGAAAATATTCGAATTTGATATCTATAGGAAGGACACAATAACAGATAGGTATATTCCTAATGATTCATTTCATTGCAAACAACATAAATTAGCCTCACTACATTTTTTAGTTCATCGTTTGGTCACTTTTCCTCTGAATAGAGTAAACTTTGATAAAGAAAGGAATCGTATTAGAAATATAACTAGAGTTAATGGTAATGACGATAACTTAGTAAATAAGCTAATAAATAGACATAAATTTAGGTTTAATATTCAGAATTCCACCTTTTTTACACGCGAAGAAAATAACACCAAGTATGTCTCCATACCATATAATCCGAAATATAGCAAGGGACTCAATAAGGTATTTAATAAGGTAGGCCTCACCTTAGTCTATAAGTCATCAGACAATCTGAGGAATATCTTAGGAAATCACAAAGATAAGATTCCTAATTGTGAGAAAAGTGGAATTTATGAAATTAGTTGTAATGATTGTGACAAAAAGTATGTTGGGCAAACTAAAAGGTCAATTAAAACACGATTTAAAGAACATTTAGCACACTTAAGATACAATAGAACAGAAAAGTCTAGCATTGCCGAACATGCCCTTGAAGCTGATCATACTGTAACATTAGATAATCTAAGATTAATAAAAAATGTATCTGATAGGAGATTGTTGAACGCATACGAAAGTATGGAAATCATAAATGTAAAAGTAGTTTAAATAAAGACAGAGGACCTATTCCTTATAGTTCCCTCTACTGGTTACTTGACCGGAACTGATGGCCTTGCCTATGTCATTAGTTCCGCTTTAGTAATACAAGGGTTAGGCTAAGTATAAATAGGGTAGATTTGTAGTTTAGCTTTAGTCAATCATCTCTCCTGATGAAGCTAACATGGTTAGCGAAACGCGCGTCGAGTGCAAAAATAAAGTGTTTGGTATAGTGGTGATATATACTGAGTAGTATTATAGAAAATATATCTATCGTCGTACCAGGCAGATATAGTTTAAGGCGTAATTATGACAATATGTAAAATGCAAAATTGTACCTATTTTTATTTGATAAATTATGCAATAGTACCTGTAAAATAGGAATTGATATTATTTTCTTTAGTACGAGTGACAGATTTGATGTGTGTCCTTTTTCTTCTCATAGTACTGTGGAGAATTCAGAAAGGACAGGAGACAAAATATATACTTGGATCGACTGTTGAAATCTTGTCCTGTATCTATTGACCCTCTTAACCTTATAATCACTATGGATTATTGCCCATATCCAATGGTATACCTCCTTACTGATCTTCATCCAGTTCATTTCCACTTGCCAATAGAAATAAAAGTTCACCAAGTAGCTGAATGAATTTAGGCGAACACATAGAAATGTTTCTTTATAATTCGCGTGAATTTATAACTCCAGGTGACTTGATGGTCTGGTTTATGACATATCAAAAAGAAAACTGCATACATATTTTTTAAAATCAGTTTTAAATTATAACGATTGCATAAATGTACGAGAAGACGGACATGTCATTCAACTCCTCTTTGCCTCGGTTTTCAGATCTCGAGAGAGAAACATTTACTTTTCCTACCAGTTCCATTTATTTTATACTTTGTACCATATATGAGTCTCATCAACTCTCAGTTTTTCAAATTCATTCAGGCTATCTTTTTTGGCTAAATAAATTTTCACATTAAGAAAAAATATATTATATTACATATTTTTTGGTACATATATCCAGATGAAGCTG
>CM032449.1:65252821-65401976 GCA_019049505.1 Pachyrhynchus sulphureomaculatus
TTAACCCAATTTAAAAAAATCAGTAACTGGCATGGGCAGACTTTTATAAAAAAGAACCCTTTCATGTAGTGAAACTCCAGAAACTTAGTTCCTTCCTTAAATACAAAAATACCCTTTTCTTACAGGCCCTAATTTCTAAATTCCTCGAAGCAGGGGAGGGGAATATGTATTTCTTACTCCTTTAAAGAGTGAATTTTCAATCTACATTTACAATTGCGTATATTTAAAGGTAATTTTGTAAATATTTTAATGGCAATAAGATAAAATGATCTTTGGCCAATCGATTTTTTCGATTCTACTACTTTAGTTTCCGACTGTATTTCATAACAGTTACGGTTTGCTGTACCAACCAGCAGTGGGAGATACATGAATTTTCAGTCAAATCACTCCACCAAAATGAAACGCAACTTAATTCTTACAATCAAATCAAGGGTCCTTAGACTGACTCACCCAGATTTTCAGAAAGACTGTCTGACTGTACTCCAAACTCTTTTCATCGAAAATTCGTGCCATCTCCATCTAGTACACAGCCTTATTTTCTCTCCACCCCTCCCTACATCACATCAAAATATTTAAACTCCATTCAACTCTCATCTATTACTGAACTCACTTCCAGATACAATCTATATGTCCCTACTCTTCTACAGAAACCTAACTCCTAAACTTATAAATACCTTCAAAGGTCTCAGTTTCAAGTTTGCCAAGAAACTTCATAAAAAACTCAAGTCCCTTTATACAAAATTGAAGACTCCTATTAAGACTGACCAAAAAACCATTGTAGTCTAAAACCTCCCCTATCTTAATGCAACCTATCCTACCTCCAGGAACCTCAAAGGTCACATAACGTCACACAAAAGCGATTACAGAAGAGGTGTAACATCGTAGTCCCTAGCTGAACATGTCATTAATAATGACCAGATAATAGACTATAATAATGCATTTGTCTTGTTTAATGAACTGAATTATAATAAAAGAAAGTTTTTAGAGATGGTAGCTATTAATAAAAATTCTTTAAACATCTGACACGGAGGACTTATATGTGATTTACTCATATATTTTCATACTCTGACGTGACAGGACCACGTTAGACTCTCAATAGTTGATTCTTATTCAATTCAACAATATATGTGGTCGGTGTTGGGCTTGTGCATGTGTGAGGTGCGTGTGTGGCCATGGCGGGCAATTGATGACACCCCCACCACTTTCATTTCTTATGCCTATATATGCACATACTTTTATTATTAAATGATGTTTGTCTCGTTGCTACCTTATATCTTCTCAACACTAAACTCAACACTAAAACAGAATCTTGCGTCCTTCTTGTCTTCCCTCTCTTTTCCATTAACCACTGCCATGTTACTACGTGAAAGTTATTACCCGGTAACCAAATGGTATCTACTGTTGATTCAATTGACATATCTATCCGTTATCTGTCAAATCAGTTGTGTTTACCTCCAAATATCGGCACGTAGGCCTCCGCCTGCTTTCCTCCGGGATTTTCCCGGGATTTCTAGGAAAGTTGTACAGCATTGTCAACTAAAATGAAACCAACAATTGTTTACTGATTTTAAGTAGTGTTTTTAAGTCAAACTTTTTAATTGCCCTGTGTTTTACCTTGTCTTGAAACACCGATATGCATATATATATATATATATATATATATATATATAATATATATATATATATATATATATATATATATATAAATATATAAATATATATATATATATCAGATATACATATATATATATATATATATATATATATATATATATATATATATATATATATATATACACATATTTTGAAAAGTTTTTGGTCTAGCTACTTAAAACACATTTTTTTTGCTAAATTCGATTTTATTCATCAACATAATCCCCTTCAAAAACGATACAATCAGTACAACGCTTTTCTAACATTTCTATACCTTTCTTGTAGAAGGATTTGTCTTTGCCTTCAAAACAGGCCTCAGTTTCGGCGATAACTTCTTCATTGGAGCCAAATCTCTTTCCCGCGAACATTTTTCTGAGGTCTGCAAATAGATAATAGTCGGTGGAGTCCAAATCTGGAAAATACGGTGGATGAGGACGCAATTCGAAATTCAGTTCAAGCATTTTTGCCATTGACTTGTGACACAGTGCATAGTCTTGATGAAAGAAACTTTTTCCTTGTTCATTTGGGGCCGTTTCTTTGCGATTTTTACCTTCAAATGAACGAATAACTTTATATGATATTTGCTATTGATGTTTTTTTTTTCCATCTCAATATAGTCGGGGAAAATTATTCCATGAGCATCTCAAAATACAGAGGTCAAAACCTTCCCACCCGACTGTTACGTCTTTGGTCGCTTCGGACGGATTTCATCAGCTGCTGTCCACTCAGCTGACTACCGATTTGATTCCGGTGTATAGTGATGGATTCATGTTTCATCCATTGTCACATATTGCATAAAAAATCCTATTTATTGCACTTAAACAAGTCCAAACAACGCTCAGAATCATCAACACGTTGTTGTTTTTGGTCCACTGTGAGCAAACGCGATACTCATTTCAAACAGCGCTTTCTCATGCCCAAATGTTCGTGCAAAATATGACCATTGCACTCATTTTCACTTTACGGTCATCCAGAATAATTTTGTGGACTTTTTTTATGTTTCCTCAGAGCGTTCAGCGTCATTTGCATCTGTACGACTGCATTTAAATTCAGAACACCACTAAATGTTGAGTGATTTTCCAGGGGCAGAGTCCCTGTAACACTTATCAAACCATTGCTTTGCTTAAACGTTATCTTCCCATGAAAAACAGTGTTTTATAAACACACGAAATTCGATTTTTTCCAATGTTTTGAAAATACCAAAAGTAGCGTCACTAAAACCATTGTAACTTGTAAACTAATCTTAGAAATGTCATGAAATTTTGACATGTATCGTTTGAAGGTTAGTACTTCCTAAAAATCATATGGATTTTTTGAAAAGGGCCCCTTCTAAATCTTTTCAGCCTACATGTTGTATATATATGTTATATATATATATATATATATATATATATATATATATATATATATATATATATATATATATATACGTATGTCCTTTTAGGGCTGATAGGCCAGTTCATAACTCACCAGAATATGATATGTAAATATGACCTTAGTGAAAAATAGTTAGGTTTCGAGATATTGACACTTTTATGCATTTTTGCAAGTACCACGAGTAAGAACATTTTAATTAACTAACTTTGACTCTTCATACTCTAATATATATAAATATGTATCAAGCAGATAATTACAATCAGCTCTTTCTGCACTAAAATGGCAACATTTTTAGTGTTCCGTACGGAACACTTATAAGATCACTTCGGTGTCTGTCCGTCTGTCTGTCCGTCTGTCCGTCTGTCCGTCTGTCACACCCGATTTTCTCCGAAACTATTTGTCATAGAAAGTTAAAATTTGGTAGTAATATAGGAATTGATGGCCTCATAAGAGCCATGTAGTTTTGAAAGTTAAATTTTGACTTAAGGGGTTAGTTTTGGGGGGTAAAATCGAAAGTGAAAAAAAATTTTTTTTACTAGGTATTCGAGTGTGGTGTCAAATGAAAGCTTGTGAAAACGCGAGTAAAAAATATGTATATATTGTAATACTTGCGCGCACTCTCTTTCTTGTTTGTATTATTTTTAAAAAATCGCGAAAAATCGCTGTCCACCCGCCTTATCTCGGAAAGTACTTATCAAAAAATTTTGAAAAAATTCTGGAATATTCTCCACGTGGTGTAGATTGAACGAAAATTATCACGAGTGCATTACCTGTAATAATTTATCTGGTATATAAAAAAAAAACAGAAATTTCAAGGTCATCAATTTTCAGTAAAGATTGGAAATAAACTTTGTTGAAAACTTATTTGGGATGTGTTTTGTGAAGTCACTGATCATTTTATATCACCGTAACATAAATTTTGACTTAAGGGATTCGTTTTGAGGGGTGAAATCGGAAGTCAAAAAAAATTTTTTTTACTAGGTCATCGAGTGTGGTGTCAAATGAAAGCTTGTGAAAACACGAGTAAAATATATATATATATATATATATAATATATATATATATATATATATATATATATAATGTAATACTTGCGCACACTTTTCTTCGTATTACTTTTAAAAAATCGTGAAAAATCGCTGTCCCCTACCTTATCTCGAAAAGTACTGATCAAAAAATTTTGAAAAAAATCCTCCACACGTATAGAACGAAAATTATCATTACCGTTAATAATTTATCTGGTATAGAAAAAAACCAAAATTTCAAGGTCACCAGTTTTCAGTAAAGATTGGAAACAAACTTTGTTGAAAACTCATTTGGGGTGTGTTTTGTGAAGTCACTGATCATTTTATACATCTATAACAAAATTTTTTATTTTAAAAGCAATCAACGTACGGAACACTAATTGTGCAAGTTCAACTTGCACTTGACCGGTTATTTTTTTCTAAAGTAAAAAATAATAAAAGTAATACCAGTTTAGAAACTACACCAAATTAGCAATTTTTTTAACTGGCCAGGTTTGCTTGGTACATTTTTTAGAGTATAAGGAGTCTAATTTAGCTAATTAAAGTGTTTTTATTTATGATACTTGCAAAAATGTTCTTTCTCCACAGCTTAGCCCAATTAGTTTTATTTTGAACTGTGATAAACAGCAGGGCTATTCATGATTACGCACCAATAATTAGAATCTTAGAGTACGGAAATTTGTAGTTGTGACATTCGATAAACTGATCTAAGGTGGAGATTTTCACGAAATTTATAAAAATATATATCTCGAAATCTATTATAATTATATATTCTGATAAGTTGACTTGGTCTATCAGCCCTCGAAGGGAACATGTTAGTTTTTGGGACACCCTATATATTATATATATATATATATATATATATATATATATATATATATATATATATATATATATATATACATAACTAAAAAAGCATTTTGAATCCTAAGAAAACTGTAAGGAAATCTCCGAAGATCAAGCCAGAAAATGCCATTTTTTAGTCAAAATTTGCATTACTATAACAGAAATGATCTAGCTACTCTGCTGAAATTTATAACTTCACCTTATTAAAGTCGTTGTTATAATTGATTTTTTATAATACATTCAAGGAGGCCACTGAATTCTTTTTCAGAGCTCTTATGGGTTGGAATGGTCACTTTAGCTTGGGGAACAGAAAAAGTCACGCGGTGCCGGATCTGGAAAATATAGTGCCTGTAGAATACCCATCGTTTCATTTTTGCTTAATAAGTTACGAATAATTATTGCATTGCACTATGGTGCGTTATCGTGCAACATTGAGGATTTCTTCTGCTTTAATTCTGGCCTTTTTTGCCTATTGAGGCACTTAAATAATGGTATTTACAGAAAACAGTTAAGAGCTAAGTTTTTAACTTATCTCGATGTGGTTTTTTCGATTTTGGTTCACTTATCATTGCACTAATTCCGCAACGTGTGGACAATCACTCACACATGATCATCTCACCACCAGTAATTATGCGTTTCAAAGTGAAATCATTCAGAGAAAGCAACTTTTTAGGGGCCTTAATACTATGACATTTTTTAAGGAAACTCAGTTTTTTTAGCAGAGGACGAGATAACACAATAAGTAATCCTAAATCGTTCCTGAAAATCGATTGTATTTATCCAAATATGTCAATAGTGTCTCTAGTACTAGATTTATAATACTTAATTGAATATTTTCATTGTCTTTATTGAATACCAAGATAGGCAAAGCCTCTTTCTTACAATTTTGAAAGTATGAAAAATAATTTCTAATACTGAATGTATACTTATTCTATCTTAATCTAAGCTCTTATACTAGTGTTCCTATATTAACTTAACCTAGGAAATGTGTTTGTATATACATGAGTATCTTAATGCTAGGACTTAAAACTAGGACTAAAACTACCTTAGTCTAAGACTTACGCTAACTTAAACTAGGACATAACATTTACTTAAACTAGGACATAACATTTACTTAAACTAGGACTAATTAAAACTTAACCTAGACTGACAATCTTGTTGTCACGGCGTGCGAGGGGGGTCATCGTCTTCGTCCAAGAGAAGCGGGTCGGACGGTCTCGGGAACTGGCGGCTGACGTGAGGTGGGAGTCGGAAGGCGTCCCTGATGCACGGGTTGGGGTGCTGGGAAGCCTTTTCCAGGAACTTCTGTTGGATTTTCCTCATATGTGCCTTTACGGTAGGCACACCGAGGTCCCTATGGAGTTGACGGTTCCTCATGAACCATGGGGCTCCCGTGATCATCCTCGGGGACTTGTTCTGCACTACTTGAAGTTGAGCTCTCCTTGTTTTGGAGAGCTGGCACCAAGTGGGGCAGGCGTACGTGATGCCTGCCTTTACTATGGTGTTGTAATTGAATATTAATAAATAAAATATCCTTGATTTTGTTGATGATTTCTGCTGTGAATGGTCTTTCAGAACGGGGATCGTCGTCAACTGTTTTTCTGCCCTGTTTAAACGACTTTATCACCGTAATACATTCATAATATTTCTAAAGTATCGGCATATAGAGTACTAATATCACAACTGGATGTCTAGCCATAATTTCCAAACATAGAATAATATTACCGAGAACACTGCTAACCCCAGTATAGAGATCTCTTTAATACTTCCTCCCCTATCTTCGCGAATTTTAGAAGAATCGCACTTTCGATCACACCAGAGTAACTCGTAGTCAAAACAGTTCTAAACATATTTTGTAAGCCATTAGAAATATATAGAAAAGAAAAGAATATATCGGCTTAGCGGACCAAGACTTTGGTTCACTGAGCCGATATATTCTTACCTTTCTGTTAATAAAATATTTAAAGCCACCTCTTACAGTATGATAGGAGTACCTCAAAACCGTTCTTCTTTTGGCCACTCTGCATATTGAGTCAAGTAAACATTTTAATTCCTGTATTTTTTTCATTCAGTTCAAACGCTTCCCAATTCGACAAAAAATTCTTTAAATAAATTATGGAAAATGCCGTTGTAATATTTCCCATTTCGCTCACGAAAAGACCTCAAGAGTATTGACATAATGGTGTTGTTCCGGAACGGAAGAATTTATTTCGAAGCTGTATAAGTTTTATTTGTTTTTTTATAACTTGTGCGGCATGTAACCCCGTCCTGTATGGCCTCTCTTGAGACTTAAACTAATTTAACATAAGACGCTCGCACGGAATAGCAACGTAGGGGCCGAGAGGAATACAGTGTGGATAACAATGTTGTGGTTTTGAGTCAACTTTGTATGAAAAAACACTTTTTATGGCTTATATTGATTCTTAATTTTTTAAAAAAAAACTTCATTCTGTCACATTCAAATAACTTTCCGACAGTTCTCCTTTACTTGGATGACAAACAAGAGCAATGATTTCAGTGTTTTAATTTCAAGGAGTAATGATCTCCAATTTTTTTGTGCAATCGTAGGCTATATAACGGAATATTATTTCATTTTAAAAATGGTTTGCCATCAATAACCACAATTTTCATCTGATTAAAGCTGTGATAGTTTTCATTCTATGATAAGAAAGTATATAAAATTATTATTGTTGATATCACTAGGTCCATATATGTCAATGAAGTGACATTTCAGCGTTGATTATCCTCCCACTAAATGCCATTTTCATTGAATTTGAAGAAAAAGTAATGTATGATAGTGGAAAGAAATTTGTCTTCTTCTTGTCAGTGGGAAATAAATTGGGATAGGGCCTATTTTTCAGCAGTTTACCCACTGTTTTCTTATTCGTCAAATCCATCGCGAGGCCTGTTCCTCCGTATCACGACTCGTCAGTCGGGCTAAGATTGATAAACAAGAGCCCAAGTAGTTACGGAACACGATGGTAGGATACAACGAATTGTACTAAGTACGCATACCTAATAGTCCATCGAAATCTGACTCAGTAGCTTTCACGCCAACAGAGTGGTTGACGTGGTCAACACTTAAAAGCAGGAAGCGCCTTTCGAGGGATCCTCCTCAGGCATATATATATATATATATATATATATATATATATATATATATATATATATACATATATATATATATATATATATATATATATATATATATATATATATATATACATATATATATATATATATATATATATATATATATATATATATATATATATATATATATATATATATATATACTATGCCTGAGGAGTATCCCTCGAAAAGCGCTGCCTGCTTTTAAGTGTTGACTATGTGGCTTGAAAGCTGCTGGGTCAGCTTTCAATGGAGTTTTAGGTATGCCTACTTAGTACAATTAGTTGTATCCTACCAAATTGGGATATTAATATTAAGTGTTTTTACTTTTGACTGCGACCTTGGTTTTGATTCTTCTTAAATCTGATTTTGTGGAAACAGAAGGTCATACAAGTTTGAATATATTGGAGTTGGGGACGAAATAGGTTGTTAAAGTTTGTATGTTTTCGATAGTTCAATGAGAATTTTTCCTGTTTTTTCTAATAAATTTGTAGAGGTTCAACGGGGCAAGGAAGATTAGAGAGATTGCTTAGTATATATAGTGTTGTACGCATTTTTCGTGTTCTTGGAGTCAAGATATCTGAATATTATACTATTTTTAATTTTCAATTTTAGCAGAAATAGCATATAGTGGTTATTGCTCTGTTTCAGTTCTACATATCTCTGAAGGCTTTTTTTTGCTTAATTCTTGTTGGAGTTAACATTTCACGAAATAAAATTTAGCAGATTTGCAAACTACAGTCTTCGTGAACACGCAGTTCTAAAATCAACACTTAATTTGATATACCCATACTAATGGATAACCTAATCTAGTCATTAGATTTTGGGGCTTTCCACAATACGTACTTTATGATGAGACATTAATAAAAAATAGTTAAATAGAGGAACACCTTCTAATAAATTTCCAAATAATAAAATTAATGAAACCGTACCATATTTAACGATCCTCACTTCTTTCAACCCCCGCTGTTAGAATTTGAAATAACAAAAGACTAACAAATTTTTCTCATTTAGAAATAAATAATGTATTTACCTTGTTAAGCAAGTTAAATACATTTTTCATATCTAATGATAATGTACAGTTACAAATAACATATTTAAAAATACTTCAAAGACCGTGAAAATAACGTATAACACAGTATATATAAAGGTACTCTGCTAACCACTTTATTCATCCTTTTAACGCCATATATATTTAACTGGTATGTAAGAAATATTTAGATTTCAAATTTCTCTAGTATTCAATCAAAAACCCAAGAAAAGCTCATAAAGTTATTAAAACTATACTATATTTAGCAACCCCCGCTTAAACTATTAAAATTAAAAATAATGAAAAATTATCATTGTGTCTCGATTCTTTGATTATAAGAACCCTTAAAAAGATTACAGGAAATACGAAGCCACCTTCCTAACTCTCTTCTCTAACCGTTTAACCCCGTATATGTTTTATTATAAGTAATCATATTGAAAATCTATTGGTTATCTGAAGCAAAAACCTGGAAAAACTCCTATGAAACTATTCACACTGTACCATACTTAACGATCCCCTCCCCTCTTATCCCTTTCTCCTGTTAGAATGAATAAATAAATTAATTTTCGGATTTCTCGACTCGAAAAATCCTGAGAAGGACTTATAATACAGTGTGCTAGGTGTTTTTAGTGTTCCGTACGGAACACTTATAAGATGACTTCGGTGTCTGTCCGTCCGTCTGTCTGTCCGCCCGTCTGTCTGTCTGTCCGTCTGCCTGTCTGTCACACCCAATTTTCTCCGAAACTATTTGTCATAAAAAAGTTGAAATTTGGTAATAATATAGGAATTGATGGCCTCATCGGAGCCATGTAGTTTTGAAAGTTAAATTTTGACTTAAGGGGTTAGTTTTAGGGGATGAAATCGGAAGTGAAAAAAAAAATTTTACTAGGTCATCGAGTGTGGCGTAAAATGAAAACTTGTGAAAGCACGAGTAAAAAATATATTTATAATGTAATACTTGCGCTCACTTTTCTTTGTATTATTTTTAAAAAATCGCGAAAAATCGCTGTCCTTATTTCGAAAAGTACCTATCAAAAAATTTTGAAAAAATTCTGGAATATTCTCCACGGGGTGTAGATTGAACGAAAATTATCACGAGTGCATTACCTTTAATAATCTATCTGGTATATAAAAAAAAACAAAAATTTCAAGGTCATCAGTTTTCAGTAAAGATTGGAAACAAACTTTGTTGAAAACTCATTTAGGGTGTTTTGTGAAGTCACTGATCATTTTATACCTCCGTAATAAAATATTTTATTTTAAAAGCAATCAACATACGGAACACTAAATGCACAAGTTCAACTTGCACTTGACCGGTTATTTTTTATATTTGCCTCATCTTATTCCCAAAGCGTTCTAACACAGCTGAATCTATAATAATATGCCACTTACTCTTGCTAGTTTTAGCTCGCAATATTTTAAAGCTCTGTATGTTTTTTACACCAGAAATATTGCATTTACGCCATATATTACCTTCGCGTGGGTAAAAATTACATAAGTCACTCCTGAGTCTATCAGTTCAGTCGATGCGCCCTTTTCCATTGCCAGGGTAGTGATCTAAGGGAATCGGACTTACAGTTCTTTCACCTTGCTCATTCGATTGAGACATATTTGATAATATGTCTCAGACTCTGACAAGCCTGTACTTCAGTGTTTCATTGACAAAGGATATTCCGCGTCAGACAATAACCCGACGCTAATATTTCTTAGATTATCTGAACGATCCGTATCGCGGATTTTAGTCGCGACTCTAACATTCTCTGGCCATATGCCTTACTTCACTGTAGTTTCTGGTCTTACTTCACTGTAGTTTACTGTAGCTGATTTCTTCAAGAAGGAGAAATGGGGCCAAAATGTATGGCATACATGTTATGCGCAATTTTCCTTTAATCACCCAGCGAGTACTTTTTTTGAAAATAAAATTATGTATATACATTATAATTGTCCAATATTTTCTGCAAAAACAAGTTATAGCTGAATTCATTTAACTACAACAAGTTAAATATTCTGGGCACCAGAAAACCCATTAAAATAACATATATGCCGAATCAAAGTTAATCCAGGTATAAATCATAGTGACAAGCCAATTTTAATAAATAATTTATAAAAGGCTGCTTCGCTTTGATAAAATATTTCAGCTATTGAACGATGCTTTGGTTTGTTTAAGTATGTATTTTTAAATAATTAAAATTGTATTAAGAGATACTAAAAACCTTTTCACGGCTTCACTCCCAATTCAATTGGTATTCCCTGTTTCTGGTGGATTTTTTACCATTCAGAAAAAAACGTAAGAAGTGTTAGAATCAAAAAGAAAGAAACAAATCCGCGTAATCCCAAGAGGAGAAACAAGCCTTGTGTTGTGCCAGTGTGTCTGGACAGTTTGTGCCACCAATGCTTATATTCAAAGGAATGCAACAACTTCTTGAACTGGGAAACGGCACACTTTCTGAGAGTGTTCTAACCATTGTAGACACTAGCTACATTACTTTAAACTTATTTGTAAAATGGTTAAAACATTTTGTAGGCGCCATGAGGCCAACCCTTGAAAATAAAATGTTATTTCTGCTTGATCGAAATTCAACGCTTCCGAAGAACCTGGAAGCATTGAACATAGCACCGGTAATATATATATATATATATATATATATATATATATATATATATATATATACATATATATATATATATATATATATATATATATATATATATATATATATATATATAGATAGATAACCGGTTTCACAGCGAGTGAGGTCGCCTTCCGGTGCCCAATCTTCTAGCCTTTCTGTTGTCCCAATTTCCCACATTAAGGTTTCTTTCTAACATAGTTCTCTTTACTCCCATCATCCAAATATTTCGTTGTCTACTTCTACGTATTCTCTCTGCTGGTGTTCACTGCCTAACATTCTTTGGTATTCTACTTTCATCCTTTTTATAATGTACTTTTATCCTTTTTCAACTCTTGATTCCACCCAAAATTCCTTTTATGTTGTATGTCGTTTAGTTTTTGCCTACTGCTTCGTCTAACTCTTGATGTATCGCAAATTTGATATGTTCATACTTACAAAGGAATATTTATTTATTTATTGTTATAATTTAATAACTCATAGTGACAAGCCAATTTTAATAAATAATTTATAAAAGGCTGCTTCGCTTTGATAAAATATTTTAGCTATTGAACGATGCTTTGGTTTGTTTAAGTATGTATTTTTAAATAATTAAAATTGTATTAATAGATACTAAAAACCTTTTCACGGCTTCACTCCCAATTCAATTGGTATTCCCTGTTTCTGGTGGATTTTTTACCATTCAGAAAAAAACGTAAGAAGTGTTAGAATCAAAAAGAAAGAAACAAATCCGCGTAATCCCAAGAGGAGAAACAAGCCTTGTGTTGTGCCAGTGTGTCTGGACAGTTTGTGCCACCAATGCTTATATTCAAAGGAATGCAACAACTTCTTGAACTGGGAAACGGCACACTTTCTGAGAGTGTTCTAACCATTGTAGACACTAGCTACATTACTTTAAACTTACTTGTAAAATGGTTGAAACATTTTGTAGGCGCCATGAGGCCAACCCTTGAAAATAAAATGTTATTTCTGCTTGATCGAAATTCAACGCTTCCGATGAACCTGGAAGCATACGGTTAGTAATATATATATATATATATATATATATATATATATATATATATATATATATATATATATATATATATATATATGAGGCTGGTTTGAAAAGTCCGTGCAAAAATAAAAACTACTTATGTGTTTGGGGTAAACCTTTTTTATTTTTCGACATAGTCTCCTTTTGGGCTTATACACTTCGTCCAACGATGTTCTAGTTTGTTGATCCCTTCCGAATAATAGGATTTGTCCAAGTCTGCAAAATATCCATTAGTGTCTGCAATTACCTCCTCGTTTGAATAAAATCTTTGTCCCGCCAGCCATTTCTTCAAATTGAGGAACAAATAGTAGTCCGAGGGAGCCAAGTCTGGAGAATAGGGGGGATGTGAAACGAGTTGGAATCCTATTTTCATTAATTTTGCGACCACAACTGCTGAGGTGCGTGCTGGTGCGTTGTCGTGATGGAAAAGGACTTTCTTGTGGGCCAATCGCGGGCGTTTTTCTTGCAGCTCGGTTTTCAAACGGTTCAATAACGATGAATAATATTCACCTGTAATAGTTTTACCCTTTTCCAGATAGTCGATGAGGATTATCCCTTGCGAATCCCAAAAGAGAGTCGCCATAACCTTTCCGGCCGAAGGAACGGTCTTCGCCTTTTTTGGTGCAGATTCCCCCTTGGTAACCCATTGTTTAGATTGTTATTTGGTCTCAGGAGTATAGTAATGTATCCATGTTTCATCCACAGTGACGAAACGACGCTTAAAGTCCTCCGGATTCTTCTGGAACAGCTGCAAACCATCCTTGCAACATTTCACACGATTCCGTTTTTGGTCAAGCGTGAGCAATCGCGGCACCCATCTTGCGGATAGCTTTCTCATGTCCAAATGTTTATGCAAAATATTATGTACCCGTTCAGTCGAGATGCCCACAGCACTAGCAATCTCACGCACCTTAAATCTTCTGTCATCCATCATCATATCATGGATTTGATCAATGATTTCTGGAGTCGTAATCCGTATTCTACTTTCACACAGGCCGTCCAGAACGTTCAGCGTCACTTGTGCCCATATGGCCAGTCCGAAAATTTTGAAACCACTTATAAACTGTTCTAATCGAAGGTGCAGAGTCACCATAATGTTTAGTCTCCTGAGGCGTTTTGCCTTTCATAAAGTAATATTTAATCACCACACGAAATTCTTTTTCGTCCATTTCTTGAAAATCACTCGACTTCCTTGATTCACACGAATGCCAAACACAAAGAAATAGACCAATATGGCTGAAACTTGGTGTGCGTTCATTCGAGATGCTACTAACTAAACATGACCTCGATACACGCCGGTGGTGCCATCTCTCGGACTTTGCACGGACTTTTCAAACCAACCTCGTATGTATGTGAAGGTATGTATACCCAGTTATGACTCAAGATTAAATAATACAATGTTTTTTTTACGTTTAGGTATATTTTATTGTCAGATTTTGTATTTGATTAGAACTAGTACCGAAAAAAGGAAAAAATTGCAAAATTTATATGGAAGGATTTTTTTATACATGAAATATTATATATTTCGAGGCTAGTTCGAAATCGATAAACACGAATGCGGAAAATGTTTATGAGTAAATCTCTAAAACTCTTAAAATCGTAATCGAGTATGACATAAATTCTCTGAACATAGTAGTATCAACTAACTTTCTATTTAACAGTTTCGACGCGGTCGTAGTAAATATCAAAATAAATACGAATATATTCGGTCATCATATTTTTCAATTTCAACAATAAATTAAGTCAAGTTAAAACGGAGACGTATATTGTTATTACTTAATTGAAGATATTCTTACCCAACTTTTTGAGATCAACTGAAATCAAATATTGAGGGTCTACTGTGGCGTCAAGAATGTCTTTTATACCGCACATTAACACATGTAAAACTTATTATCCCATTAATCAGAATTATTTTAGAATATCTTTTTATTGTCTTGGACACTTGCTGTAACGTACAGTCTGGCAAATAAGAACGTAACCGCTCAGATTCTTGAAAAAATTTGTTTCGAGAACATTTTTTGCCGCTTTTTTCCTGTATTCTTTGGTATGATAACAACGACCTTAGTAAATTGTCTAATCACCTACTGCATCAATAATCGCCTGGCATATTTGAGGCATGCCGTTGACGAGATTTTCTACATACTGCAAATTTTTTGAATCTCGCGAGATAACTGAGTCAAAGTCCTCAGCGTCTTTTTTCTGAGCTTTCTCTTTACAAGAGACCAAACCTTTTCAATTGGGTTGGCGTCTGGCGATTGTGAGGGCCACTCTAGTATCTTATCATGGGCTACAGTGAGCCGCTTGGCGACGTGATTTTCGCCCAGCAAAGGTTTCTTCAACGTGCTTAGGATTTCGACATCATGAGCACGAAGATCTTATCGAATGTTCTAATAGGACACACTCAAGCCCAATTTTCTTAATTTTGCCTCTCCTTGACGCAGCGTCAATTTCGGGTGTCGTGAAAACAAAGACACGATTCGTTTTTCGACTTTCGGAGTGACTGCCTACCGAGTCACCTCTTGGCAAGTCGTTAAAAGGATTTACTCACTTCTTCACAAATTACACCGATTTTCTAATATATTTAGGGTCAGCAGAATGTATCATTTTAGGCCTTTTTTGGATGGGAACAAAGAAAGACTGCCTCGAACCGACACGCAAACAAGTGACTTATTTTGGATTTTACGTGATTTCGACGAAACATTGGAATCGACTGATAACACACACGTTCTTACTTGACAGACTGTATATGCCCAGAGCACTGAAAGAGTTCTACATAAATTTTTGCCTTCAGTAATGGTGGATGATCCATGATTTATATTCACCATGTATGAATAACCCTCGATGGATTTCTAGCCATTAAATACGTCAAGAGGTGTATCCTCCTCATTCAACGCTTGCTTATCCAGATCTGCTCACAGATGTCCCCTTGATGAAGGCGCTTATTAAATTCTAAACCTATAACAAAGATGTATCCACAGATGCCAAGGTGGTATTAGGACATTTTTGTTACTAGTTCCAGGAACTGGTTGGCTTATCCTTTTCTAAAGATTGGAGCACTAAGAAAATAATAGTGAAAACTCTGAAAATTAGTGTCAGTTTAATCATTTTAAACATGCAGATGATCAAATCAAATAGTAAAATTTATAAATTTGCTTCTTAGGAGCGGTTTGATGAATCCATGTCAGCACTGGTAGTGTAATCAAAAGTTTTTGAATAAATGTTTAGCTGTAACATTGAATATTGAATAGTCGGTTGTAATGATAACGATGAATTTATTTTAAATTAAAGGCTAACCTGAACTTTTTAATGAAGGCTCAACGCACGGAATCTTAATGAAGAATGAAGACTTGTGAAGTACATGAAAGTTGCATATCATAGTACAGAGAGAGAGCATTAATAAAAGTTCATACTGGCCCGGGTCTGACTAATGATGAAAAACAATTCCAATTTTAATTGAAAATTGTAAAAAATTACCTCAAAGATATTCTTATCTTTGTTTACTAAAAGTGAAATTAAAAACAATATTTCTTAAAATATCTAGTTGGGTAAAAATCTTTTTAAGTTGTAACATTCATTTTTTCCTAGATTTTAAGATCATGTTAGGACACTTTTTCTCCCTTTAATTCATATTTTATTACATTTTCATATTTATTGCAGTGATTTCAATTTTTGAGCAGTGTAGCGTAAAACAGTATTTTAAATTTTTGAGCAGTTTAATTTAATTCGGCAGTGTAATGCGTATTGCCGACTTGACTTATTTAGTTTGCATTAATTTTTCGCCCGGAAGTGAGCCATTTTAAAGACGTCACTTTAAGAAAGGGGCGAAAAATATTTAAGCCGCCAGATGGAATCTTTAAGGACTTTTTTCCACCATGAAGCCGTAGTGGCTTTCTTCTCCAGCACGCCAGAGAGTGTTTTTTTTTCTCAGTGATGTAGTGGTGCAGTAACGGTATCTAGCGCTCAAGTTTAAGGCCTTTTTCCTTTCTTGAAATATCCTGCTCATCCTCAGGCATTTCGGGTCAAAAAATGTTTGGCAACCCAAATGAAACTAGGATGGTAATAGCTGAGACAATATTTTTATGAACATCTCACCAGGAGAAGCCGATTAACTTTTTTTTTTATGGGTCTAGCACACGTGCTACAGGGAAGTCCGTAAAGCTCTACAGGAGCGACACGTGTGCGGAGAAAGCGATTCACGTTGTTCTTAAATCGCTGTAAATTTTACTCGGTGGGAAACACAGTCCTGGGCAAATTATTCCAAAGGGATGATGTTCTCCATATAAATGACTGCTTGAAAAGCATTGTACGAGGAGTAACAAGCTGAACCTCATACGGATGTGAAGTATTAGCGTGACGTGTACTTCTAACATGCACCGCTTTGGGAGGAATTAAACGGGCTACATCCTTCGAACACTTTCCATGAAAATACTTGTAGAATAGGCTCAAGTCGCCAACCGTTCTTCGATGTTCCAGCGAATTAAGGCCACCTGTCAGTTCCGGGTCTCCAATCAGTCGAATAGCTCTTCTCTGAATAGAATCCAACAAATGCAGTGTATGTTTGGGAGCCGAGCCCCAAACATGAGACCCGTATTCCATAGTTGGTCGAATTTGAGCTTTATAAAGAATTAACAGTTGTTGTGAAGTGTAAAGCTTTCTGGTTCGAAATGATATTCCCAACTTCTGAGAAGCTCTTCTTGCTATACCTGCAACATGTTCATGCCAGGACATATTTGCTCCAAAATTAACGCCCAACAAACTGAGTGACAATGTTAGAGGAATGGAGTGTCCCGACATAACTATGTCGGGTTCAGCAACGTTAACTTTTTTAGAAAAAACTGCCGCCTGGGTTTTTGTAGCGTTAAATTCCACTTGGTTACTGTCACCCCAAGATAGAATTTCTTCCAGGTCTTTGTTAAGTTGAATGACTTCCTGCTGTCTGCGGATATTCGTCTGACTAGCCGATGTCCGAGCGTTCAAAGTGAATGAAGAGATAGGTGTACTGTCATCTGCAAAGCTGTAGATTGGATTCTCGGTCTTTTCCAGCTGATCGTTAATATAAATGAGAAAGAGAGTAGGAGACAGTATGGAGCCTTGGGGTACACCGGCGTTGATAGTGAAGGTGTTAGAAAGAAATCCGTCGACTGCCACTCGCAGAGAACGCTCTCTGAGGAAACATGAGAGCCACAAACAGAACTTTTCAGATATACCATAAGAACGTAGCTTAGCCAACAGCCCATCGTGCCAAACACGATCGAATGCCTTGGATATGTCAAGAGCAACCGCTCGAGATTCTCCAAAGTGTTCAATTGCGTTGTTCCAAACATGTGTTACATAAGTCAGGAGATCTCCTGTTGATCTATTTTTACGAAAGCCATATTGGTGATCGCTAATAATGTTGAATCCTTCAAGATATTTTAGAAGATGCTGATTGATAGCCTTATGGAAAACCCACGAGGAGAAACCAATCCGTAAGTCATAAGCACACCAGTCTAAAAATCTCACTTCCTGTCTATAAGTGCGTTTCCATCGACTACTCTACACGTGTAATTCGAGGAGTTAATTTCAAAAACTTTTAATATCGAGTTTTATCAAACCTTTTATTAAAAACTTAGTAACTCTAATCTAAGGACTGTATACCGTAGTGTACACTCTTCTAGCTGAAGGGGTTTTTATTTAGTAGAACTAGTTTTCAAGAGTGTAATAAAGTTAGGAATTTTTATTTTGTTGATAATATATTAAATTTAGTGTTTCACTAAACTCCTGCTCTTTCTTTCAGGGCGCAACGGTTGTATGTAAAATATTTTTATTTCAACAACTAAATAACTGTTCAGTATTTTTTCATTTTTTGATATTTTAAAATGAATGGTGCCCAAACAGTACAACCAAATTTTAAACAACTATAGAGACCATTTTCAAAAAGCGTACAAAAATTACCTCGATCTCCATGTACTCTACCAGTAAAAAACGAGCTAGCTTATATCTAGTTTTTGCGCTATCAGTATTAACATCCACTCAATTCATTCTCAGAAATTAAGATGTACATAAGGGGCAAATAACGGCTTATATTTAATAAATAAAACTTTTAATATCGAGTTTTAACAAACCTTTTATTAAAAACTTAGTAACTCTAATCTAAGGACTGTATACCGTAGTGTACACTCTTCTAGCTGAAGGGGTTTTTATTTAGTAGAACTAGTTTTCAAGAGTGTAATAAAGTTAGGAATTTTTATTTTGTTGATAATATATTAAATTTAGTGTTTCACTAAACTCCTGCTCTTTCTTTCAGGGCGCAACGGTTGTATGTAAAATATTTTTATTTCAACAACTAAATAACTGTTCAGTATTTTTTCATTTTTTAGTGTTCCGTATGGAACACTTATAAGATCACTTCGGTGTCTGTCTGTCTGTCTGTCTGTCTGTCTGTCTGTCTGTCTGTCCGTCTGTCCGTCTGTCCGTCTGTCCGTCTGTCCGTCTGTCCGTCTGTCCGTCTGTCCGTCTGTCCGTCTGTCCGTCTGTCCGTCTGTCCGTCTGTCCGTCTGTCCGTCTGTCCGTCTGTCCGTCTGTCCGTCTGTCCGTCTGTCCGTCTGTCCGTCTGTCCGTCTGTCCGTCTGTCCGTCTGTCCGTCTGTCCGTCTGTCCGTCTGTCCGTCTGTCCGTCTGTCCGTCTGTCCGTCTGTCCGTCTGTCCGTCTGTCCGTCTGTCCGTCTGTCCGTCTGTCCGTCTGTCCGTCTGTCCGTCTGTCCGTCTGTCCGTCCGTCTGTCCGTCTGTCCGTCTGTCCGTCTGTCCGTCTGTCCGTCTGTCCGTCTGTCCGTCTGTCCGTCTGTCCGTCTGTCCGTCTGTACGTCTGTCCGTCTGTCCGTCTGTCCGTCTGTCCGTCTGTCCGTCTGTCCGTCTGTCCGTCTGTCCGTCTGTCCGTCTGTCCGTCTGTCCGTCTGTCCGTCTGTCCGTCTGTCCGTCTGTCCGTCTGTCCGTCTGTCCGTCTGTCTGTCTGTCTGTCTGTCTGTCTGCCTGTCTGTGTGTCTGTCTGTGTGTCTGTCTGTCTGTCACACCCGATTTTCTCCGAAACTATTTGACATAGAAAGGTGAAATTTGGTAATAATATAGGAATTGATGGCCTCATCAGAGCCATGTAGTTTTGAGTATTAAATTTTGACTTAAGGGGTTAGTTTTGGGGGGTGAAGTCGGAAGTGAAAAAAAATTTTTTTACCAGGTCATCGAGTGTGGTGTCAAATGAAAGCCTGTGAAAACACGAGTAAAAAATATATATATAATATTATACTTGCGCGCACTTTTCTTTGTATTATTTTTAAAAATTCGCGAAAAATCGCTGTCCCGGGCCTTATCTCGAAAAGTACTTATCAAAAAATTTCGAAAAAATTCTGGAATATTCTCCACGGGGTGTAGATTAAACGAAAATTATCACGAGTGCATTACCTTTAATAATTTATATGGTATATAAAAAAAAACAAAAATTTCAAGGTCATCAGATTTCAGTAAAGATTGGAAACAAACTTTGTTGGAAACACATTTGGGGTATGTTTTGTGAAGTCACTGATCATTTTATACCACCGTAACATAAATTTTGACTTAAGGGGTTCGTTTTGAGGGGTGAAATCGGAAGTGAAAAAATTTTTTTTTTACTAGGTCATCGAGTGTGGTGTCAAATGAAAGCTTGTGAAAACACGAGTAATATATATATATATATATATATATATAATGTAATATTATATATTATTACATTATATATATATATATATATATATATATATATATATATATATATATATATATATATATATAATGTAATACTTGCGCACACTTTTCTTCGTATTACTTTTAAAAAAATCGCTGTCCCCTACCTTATCTCGAAAAGTACTGATCAAAAAATTTTGAAAAAATTCTGGAATATTCTCCACGGTGTATAGATTGAACGAAAATTAACACGAGTACATTACCTTTAATAATTTATCTGGTATATAAAAAAAAAAACAAAATTTCAAGGTCACCAGTTTTCAGTAAAGATTGGAAACAAACTTTGTTGAAAACTCATTTGGGGTGTGTTTTGTGAAGTCACTGATCATTTGATACCACCCTAACAAAAATTTTTATTTTAAAAACAATCAACGTACGGAACACTAATTGTGCAAGTTCAACTTGCACTTGACCGGTTTTGATATTCTAAAATGAATGGTGCCCAAACAGTACAACCAAATTTTAAACAACTTTAGAGACCATTTTCAAAAAGCGTACAAAAATTACCTTGATCTCCATGTACTCTACCAGTAAAAAACGAGCTAGCTTATATCTAGTTTTTGCGCTATCAGTATTAACATCCACTCAATTCATTCTCAAAAATTAAGATATACATGAGGGGCAAATAACGGCTTATATTTAATAAATAAAACATTTATTAAAAGTAAAGAAAGTCAAGACGTTTCAAAGTGATAATTCTTCTACCTATAGCCCTAATATTGCCTATCTAAAGGATAATTTAATTAGAGATAAGTTTCTTGTAAAAAGTCATTTATTTTTGAAAGCAAAGTTTTTAGTAAGTTAAGCAATAGTCCGTGCAGAATAACGTATAAAGTTAAATTAATTCTCTTGATGATACAGTTATATTCGACTTCTACGTAGTATAATGAATTCAACCTTTATTTCCTCAACATGTAACTTTACAAAAAGTTTGTAATTCTAATTTAGAATGGCCAGATAACAAATGTAACGTAATTCAAGTTATATCCTTGGGGGTTTACCTGCTGCACACATGTGAGAACATCTTATGTTAAATTAGTTTTGGAGTTTCAGAAAAGCCAAGCATGATACAGCCATTTGTCTTTTAACATATAGTTATACATATATTATTGACATTTCCATTTCAGTATTAAAGAGGGGGAAACATCGATATTATTATTGACATTTTCGGGGGAAAATTTCTTTATTGTTATTTCAGTAATTAGTAAATTTTTCCTCAAGCTATTTCGTATGTAAGAAAATTTACGAAAAGGCATGCAAAGTGTGAAAAAACTTTAAGCAGACACAATGTGATCTTTTTAATTCTGCTAACAATATTAAAAAGAGGCTTCGCGGTAAATTATTTTTATTGAAATTTACCCATGCTAAACGGCCGCTGTTTTGTTGTAAAGAATGAGTTCTAGCTGTAAGGAAGCTACTAAATATGCCTTTTCTTATTTGTTTTGGGCACCACATATTTTTATGTAACCACTGTGTTTGCCTAACATAGAAATAGAAAAGGCTCTATATACATATACATTGTTAAAATAAACAGAATTGAGGTGTTATTATACTGGACAAAGAAACAAAGAAATTTGGATAACATAAAACATAAACTTATTTTTACATGTTTACTTATTTGACTTTTAGTCCCGAAGAGTGCTAAAAAATGTTAAAATATGAACTCTGTGGTTCAGAATTAAGGTACTATATACACAATGAAACTATTATTTATATCTTACTAAAAAAAGGTTTTCCGATTCATAAAATTTTAGTTTGTCTTAAAAAAATTCTTTCTTCAGTGTTGATGAAAGAGCTCTTTTGCTTAGGCCGGCAGAATAAAGTCATGGTAAAAGTGTTCCAAAAAAGGATGGCGGAGAAACCGAAAAAATAGGAGAAAATCAAAATCAAAAAACCGGTAGCAGAAAAATGTTGAAAACCTCTTGATATAAAAAACTGTATACAGAAAGGGAACTGGCGGTAAAAATTGTGGAAAACAACGGAGTCGTAAAACTCTGAACAAAAAAACACTGTGTACCATCTACGAGAATAAAAAGATCTCAAGCTTTTAAAATAATTTTATCTTATCGAATCTGCAGCTTCTGCCCAAAAGTATTTGGAAGAAATGGGGTATTGCAAAATTACATTAGTCCGCTTTCTGTAAAAACAGTACTTTTCACTGGAAATTCCAGAATCAGTTGAAAAGGGGCGAAATAGTCAAAAAAGGAAAAAGAAATTCTATTAATTATATTTAAATTATTCTTTAAATAGGACGAAATAGTTAAAAAAGAAAAAAGAGTTCTCCAATCCAAAAGGCAGAGAAAATTTTGATTTTGGGGTGCAGAAAACCGCTGAACAAATTCTAGGTAAAACAGATGCAAAGAAATTATCGACGAAACCAAGGAGGTACACAATCAACGGATTAGAAACAAACTTCTCACTTGTCCCGGCAATTCCAGGTCCTTTTGGTCAGTCGCTAAGGCAGTTAGTCAAAATTTCACCAAATCCACCATACCGCCACTCACACGGCCAGATAATTCTATTGCAACGACACCTTTTGAGAAAGCGAACTTGTTGGCTGAACTCTTTGCTTCACATTCTACTGTCGATTTCCAAGGAAAAACACCACCTACTATTCCCATAGTGCAGTCAAGGATGCCCGATATTGTCTTCAGACAGCGTATCATAAAACGTATTTTGATGAAGCTAGACACCAAAAAGGCTTCAGGCGCTGACGGAATACCTGCCATAGTTCTCAAGAACTGTACGAGGGAACTAACACCAGTTTTCTGTAGACTTTTCAACCTATCCTACAGAAAGGGAATATTTCCTTCCTGCTGGAAATGTGCCACAGTTCAGCCGATACCTAAAAAAGGCAAGAAGACCTTGCCAAATAACTACCGACCAATCGCACTACTCTCAATAATATCGAAAGTCATGGAAAAGGCTATCAATCAGCATCTTCTAAAATATCTTGAAGGATTCAACATTATTAGTGATCACCAATATGGCTTTCGTAAAAATAGATCAACAGGAGATCTTCTGACTTATGTAACACATGTTTGGAACAACGCAATTGAACACTTTGGAGAATCTCGAGCGGTTGCTCTTGACATATCCAAGGCATTTGACCGTGTTTGGCACGATGGGCTGTTGGCTAAGCTACGTTCTTATGGTATGTCTGAAAAGTTCTGTTTGTGGCTCTCATGTTTCCTCAGAGAGCGTTCTTTACGAGTGGCGGTTGACGGATTTCTTTCTAACACCTTCACTATCAACGCCGGTGTGCCCCAAGGTTCCATACTGTCTCCTACTCTCTTCCTCATTTATATTAACGATCTGCTGGAAAAGACCGAGAATCCAATCTACAGCTTTGCAGATGACAGTACTTATCTCTTCATTCACTTTGAAAGCTCGGACATCGACTACTCAGACGAATATCCGCAGACAGCAGGAAGTCATTCAACTTAACAAAGACCTGGAAGAAATTCTATCTTGGGGTGACAGTAACCAAGTGGAGTTTAACGCTACAAAAACCCAGGCGGCAGTTTTTTCTAAAAAAGTTAACGTTGCAGAACCCGACATAGTTATGTCGGGGCACTCCATCCCTCTAACATCGTCACTCAATCTGTTAGGCGTTAATTTGGGAGCAAATATGTCCTGGCATGAACATGTTGCAGGCATAGCAAGAAGAGCTTCTCAAAAGTTGGGAATATTGTTTCGAACCAGAAAGCTTTACACTCCACAACAACTGTTAATTCTTTATAAAGCTCAAATTCGACCAACTATGGAATACTGCTCCCATGTTTGGTGCTCCGCTCCCAAACATACACTGCATTTGTTGGATTCTATCCAGAGAAGAGCTGTTCGTCTGATTGGACACCCGGAACTGACCGACGGCCTTGATTCGCTGGAACATCGAAGAACGGTGGGCGACTTGAGCCTATTCTACAAGTACTTTCATGGAAAGTGTTCGAAAGATGTGGCCCGTTTAATTCCTCCCAGAGCGGTGCATATTAGAAGTACACGTCGCGCTAATGCTTCACATCCGTATGAGGTTCAGCTTGTTACTCCTCGTATAACGCTTTTCAAGCAGACTTTTATATGGAGAACATCATACCTTTGGAATGGTTTACCCAGGACTGTGTTTCCCATCGAGTACAATCTACAGCGATTCAAGAACAACGTGAATCGCTTTCTCCGCACACGTGTCGCTCCTGTAGCGCTTTAGGGACTTCCCTGTAGCACGTGTGCTAGACACATAAAAAAAAAAAAAAAAAAAAAAAAAAAAACACCTTTCCTCATTATTGGAAACTGACCGAAAGCCGGTCGTGCTATTTCCAACAAAACATATTTATGAGGATATATCCTATACTACTAAAGTCGAGCATAAATAGAAAACTAGAAAAGGTCAAATATTTATAATGAAACAAATATACCGAGATTATGGCGGCTGCAAGAAGAAAATATTACGCTCTGTTACATAATATTATTAATTTAAAGAAACTCTAAGAAATACTAAATGTCAAAAATCTAATGAAATTGGGTTGGCCTTGTTATTACCAAACTTTTATCGTACTCCGGTAAAAACCCGTAGCCTAATGTAAAAAAAAAACCGGTCAAGTGCAAGTTGAACTTGCACAATTAGTGTTCCGTACGTTGATTGTTTTTAAAATAAAAATTTTTGTTAGGGTGGTATAAAATGATCAGTGACTTCACAAAACACACCCCAAATGAGTTTTCAACAAAGTTTGTTTCCAATCTTTACTGAAAACTGGTGACCTTGAAATTTTGTTTTTTTTTTATATACCAGATAAATTATTAAAGGTAATGTACTCGTGTTAATTTTCGTTCAATCTATACACCGTGGAGAATATTCCAGAATTTTTTCAAAATTTTTTGATCAGTACTTTTCGAGATAAGGTAGGGGACAGCGATTTTTTTAAAAGTAATACGAAGAAAAGTGTGCACAAGTATTACATTATATATATATATATATATATATATATATATATATATATATATATATATATATATATATATATATATATATATATATATATATATATATATATATATATATATATATATATATATATATATATATATATATATATATATATTACTCGTGTTTTCACAAGCTTTCATTTGACACCACACTCGATGACCTAGTAAAAAAAAAATTTTTTTCACTTCCGATTTCACCCCTCAAAACGAACCCCTTAAGTCAAAATTTATGTTACGGTGGTATAAAATGATCAGTGACTTCACAAAACATATCCCAAATGTGTTTCCAACAAAGTTTGTTTCCAATCTTTACTGAAATCTGATGACCTTGAAATTTTTTGTTTTTTTTTTAAATACCATATAAATTATTAAAGGTAATGCACTCGTGATAATTTTCGTTCAATCTACACCCCGTGGAGAATATTCCAGAATTTTTTCGAAATTTTTTGATAAGTACTTTTCGAGATAAGGCCCGGGACAGCGATTTTTCGCGAATTTTTAAAAAAATAATACAAAGAAAAGTGCGCGCAAGTATAATATTATATATATATTTTTTACTCGTGTTTTCACAAGCTTTCATTTGACACCACACTCGATGACCTGGTAAAAAAATTTTTTTTTTTTTCACTTCCGACTTCACCCCCCAAAACTAACCCCTTAAGTAAAAATTTAATACTCAAAACTACATGGCTCTGATGAGGCCATCAATTCCTATATTATTACCAAATTTCACCTTTCTATGTCAAATAGTTTCGGAGAAAATCGGGTGTGACAGACAGACAGACAGACAGACAGACAGACACCGAAGTGATCTTATAAGTGTTCCGTACGGAACACTAAAAAAATAATAACCGGTCAAGTGCAAGTTGGACTTGAGTTGTGTTTTGTACGTTGATTGCTTTTAAAATAAAAATTTTTGTTGCGGAAGTATAAAATGATCAGTGACTTCACAAAACAAATCCCAAATGAGTTTTCAACAAAGGTTTTTTTTCGATCTTTATTGAAAACTGATGACTTCAATTTTTTGTTTTTTTAGATACCAAATAATTTATTAAAAGTAATGCACTCGTGATAATTTTCGTTCAATCTACACCCCCTAGAGAATATTCCCGAATTTTTTCAAAATTTTTAGATCAGTACTATTCGAGATAAGGAGGGGGATTTTTCGTACTTTCTTAAAAATAATACAAAGAGAAGTGTGCGCAAGTATTACATTATGTATATTTTTGAACTCGTCTTTTTACAAGCTTTCATTTGGTACCCCACTTGATGTTCAGTAAAAAAAAAAATTCTTTCACTTTCGATTTAACTCCCCCCAAAACTAACCCCTTGAGTTAAAATTTAACTTTCAAAACTACACGGCTCTGATGAGGCCACTATTTCCTATATTAGTGCCAAATTTAATCTTTCTATGCCAAATAGTTTCGGAGAAAACCGGGTAAAAAACGGTAAAAAATAAACGCTACAGCTTAGTAAAATTTTTTATTCGAAAAATAAATATACTAAGAGGTATTTTAGGTGAATAAAGATACAAAAAGTACTGGGCTAGCATTTTGGTTTTAATTAACAAGTTGGATGGATAGCTAAAGTAAAATAGAGTTTTATGATCTTTTAATTTTATATTGACCCTGTAAATTTTAATTGTCTCTCAAATAAGTTAATGGTATTCGGGTCCATAATTATAGGATCATACTTTTTATTAGAGAGTGTTCAAAAGGGCGAAATTCTTGCTGAAAGATAACAAATCCAAAGCCACTAGAACTTGAGCACAGCTTCCGCAGACCTGTGCGTCTGCAGTAATTTCAAGAAAGCATATGTACAATTGTTATAAAAATCATATGAAAACTAGTATATCTCTGTACTAAAAATCATTATAAAGAAATGCTAATAAAATGCTCTTCAATATTAACACATATACACTACATACACATTAGGATGGTAACAAAAAAATTAATGTTCGAGTTTTTTTGGGGGGATCCTCTTAAAAGTTGCCAATTGACTAAGAAATGAGATTGGTAAAGTTTCAGTTTGGATACCGTTAACCCGTGCCTCATCCAGGCTGAAGTTTTGAATTTTTATGAACATTGAAAAATGTGATATTTGGTCTGAATTATCTATTATATATCTAATATTTTTATCTTCAATAGCAGTTTTGTATTTCGTCTTGTCTAGATTCGACCACCCAATCTGAAACTTTTTAAAAATATCTGGCTGAAGGCCAGTGGTTGTGTCCATTTTTAAATCAAAAACTGATCTGAGAATAACTTCTAAAATATGGTGGCGACATGCCAAATACAGAAGATTTTTCTCCAATAATTGCTCTAGCAAAACGCAGGTTTTTCTGAGGCGGCCAGTATTTACTGTAGTGGTATCAAAACACATTGCCTGGATTTTTTAAACTGCCCAATATTGCTCAAGTGCTGAAAATACAGCTTCTGCTAAAGTAATTCCCATACTATTTTCAATCTGAGGAACTTCTATCAACTGTTCTTCATCCTCACAACTAATAAAAACCGCTACCCTTTCTAAATTTGCTTTACTCAAAATATATGCCAGCAATTTTCCATCCCAGTGTACAACACTTCGTCGTATTACACTTCTACTTACTATTAAATTCTGGGGTCAAAACCTAACGCCTCTGCAGTAGCTGATATTATTCGAACTGCGTCTCTATCAGAAATACTTCACCTATCTAACAATAAAGACAATTTTTCGGTAATAATCACTTCACTTCTTCTAGTGTACTTCGTTTTCATTATTTCTGGTCCTGTATCCTTTATATCTGGAAAAGTCGTCTCCATCTCTTCTTGCTCCTCTTCCTCTGACGTGCTGCTTTTTGAAGATTCAAACTGTACAATGAAATTTTGATCTTCTAAAAACAAAAGGAAAAAAAATAAGCGGTAATAAGCAGTAAGCAAAGTGCTCTCAAAAATAGCAGCAAGTCAAATAGACTCAACAGAAAAGGAAAAGGGAAAACGTTAAAGAGAGAGAGAAAAGCTCTCCTAACCTACTTTGTTTCTTAATTTTTCCGATCTTGCCATCTCAGCAGCTTGTCTTGTTTTTCTTCGTTGTTCTGCTTTTACAAAATTCATGTCAATGCCTCCCATGCAGCCAGGACGTCCTTTTTTTCTCTGGAGTAATAAAAACTACTTTTCATCTTCAATAATGTTTTTTAATGCATCCAACATCAAAAAGGTCATCAGTGGCTGACTTGAAAGCTTCTACTTTTTTATTTTGCGCTGTGCTTTTAGATCTTTTAGCGTTTTTTGCAGTTTGCTATATTCTTCGTACAGTTTTTCTGATTTTGCAATACAATCCTTCAGGTGTCTGGTTGGTATCTTAGCTTTCTCCCAAAAAATTGAAACTTCCTGTATTGTAAGTTTTGCAGCTTCTCTGGTATATAATTTACTGGCACTAGTTTGATGAAACATGTGGCCGATTAAATACACCATTTCTTCCTGTCTTGAACTCGAACTTAAATCCGGACCAACATGGCTCGTTGATGCTGTAGAAGACATTGTCCAGCAAAACTCACAGAAAAGTCACTAAACGAACGTTGTTGAAATGTTCACTGTTTGAAAGGCAAATATAAACTACAACTCTCTGACATCTCCCCGGGCATCCCAGACAAGGAACAAAGAAGAAGGGGTGTGGTTTATTATTTGGCAGTTGTTTGTTGGCAGCTATCGTAAGTGATCGTTTTTATGTGTATCGTGCAGTGATAAAAACATTTTTATTCAAAAAAGTGTATTGTGGCCCGGGTAGAAACTGAACTTAAAGAAGTTTATTGGGACTCTCTGTTCCAAACCATTTATTACTGGATAAATGAATTGAAACGTAGCCCTAAGGGCACTACAGATACTGCCCATTGCGGACACCCGGCTGAGGTTTCTTTGAAGAAATGGTCAATAAAATTCATGGAAGATCGTCGAATTAAACTTCGTGAGATTGCTGAGATGGTACGCATCTTACATGAATGGGTAGATAATATCCTGCATGAAGTTAAAAAAAAAGGAACGTGCGCGATGGGTGTTCCGTATGTTGCCGCCCGATTAAAAACTTATGAGGAAAGACATTTTAAAATCATGTTTGGAAACGTTGTAGGTACATCCGGCATCATTTTATAACTATAGACGAAATGTATATCCACCACGTACCTCGGAGACAAAATGACTGTCAAGACAGTGGTTTGACGAAGTTAAAGGTTGACCGAAAAAAGTGAGAGCAGTTTAGTCGGCGGAAAAACTGATGGCAACTGTTTTTGGGACTCACGGATTATCATCATGATTGACCATTTGGACAAGAATAAAACAGTAACTGGCTCTTATTACGAAACGTTATTGGACTGCATAGTAAGCTCAAGCAAGATTAGCCCGTAAAAAAGTGCTTCTTCACCAGGGCAATGCGCCTGCTCACAGATCGGCCGTTGCAATGGCAAAGGTGCACGAGCGGGGCTTCGAAATAGTTTCCCACTCACACTATTCCCCAGATTTGGTCCCAAGTAGCTATTTTGTTTCCTAACATCTTTGAAGATGAAAAAATTTCTGTCGAATAAAGATGTAAACCAGTGCCCAGTTTGAAACATTTTTTTTTCTGAAGAAATAAAAAAATGAAATCTTGCTGGACCAAATGTATTGGAGATGATGCTGAAAAATAAGAATTTGATCTTGCTAAAAAATGTTGTAACTTGTTTTTTACAAGACGATTTACTCCACCCTCGTACATAGACACACACACTGCAGGGAAATCCCTAAAGCCATTCAGGAGCGACACGTGTGCAGAAAAAGCACGTTGGTCTTGAACCGCTGTAAATTATACTCGGTGGGTAACACAGTTTTGAGCAAACCAAAGGGATGATGTTCCCCATATAAAAGATTGCTTGAAAAGAGTTGTACGAGGAGTGACAAGCTAAACCTCAGACGGATGTAAAGTATTGGCGCGACGTGTCTTCTTAGCATGCACCGCTCTGGAAGGAATTAAGTGGTCTACATGTATCGAAAACTTTTTATGAGTTATTTGTAAAGTAGACTTAAGCCGCTAATCGTTCTTCCATATTCTGAGAAATCAATGTTGTTGATGAGTTCTGGGTCTCTGATCAGATGACCAGCCCTCTTCTGAATATAATCCAACAAATGAAGTCTATGTTTGGTAGCAGTGTCCCAAATTTGGGAGCAATGTTGCATCTTTGGTCAAATTTGAGCTTTGCACAGAATTAACAGTTGTTATGGAGTGTCAAGCTTTGTAGTTTGAAATAATATTCCCAACTTTTAAGAAGTTTTCTTTGTTATGCGTGCAACATGTTCATGCCAAGATATATTTGCCCCTAAATTAACACCCAGCAAATTAAGTTACGATGCTAGAGGAATGGAGTTTGACGCCATAACTATGTCTTGTTCAGCAACGATAGTTTTTTTTATAAAAAGTGCAACCTGGATTTTTGTAGCGTTAAATTCTACTTGGTTACTAGATAGAGTTTCTTCTAGGTCTTTGTTAAGTGAAACGAGTTTCTACTGTGTGGGGATATTTGCCCCTCTTCAAGCGTTTAAAGTACATTAAAAGATAAGCATACTGCCGTCTGCAAAATTGTAGGATGGATTCCTGTTCCCTTCCAGTAGATCGTAGATGTAAATGAGAAAAAAGTAGGAGACAGTATTGGGGCACACCGGCATTCATAGTGAAGGTATTAGAAAGAAATCCGTCGACTGCCACTCGTAAAGAATGCTCACTGAAAAACACGAGAATCATAAACACAACTATTCAGACAAACCAACAACCCGTCATGCCAAACACTTTCGAATCCCTTGGATATATCAAGTGCAACCGCTCGAGATTTCCTTTTTTTGGGTATCGGCCGAATAATATCGCATTTCCAGCAGAGAGCAAATATTCTCTTTCTCTAAGATAGGCTGAAAAGTCTACAGAAAACTGATGTTAGTTCACTCTCGTATCTTTTGACTCGTAAGGCAGTTATTCCGTCAGCACCAGAAACTTTTTTTGGCGTCTAACTTCATTAAAATACGTTTAATGATACGCTGTTTGAAGATAATATCGCGCATATAGATATATATATATATATATATATATATATATATATATATATATATATATATATATATATATATATATATATATTTATATATATATATATATATATATATATATATATATATATATATATATAAAAACTATAATATATAAAATACAACGTCTCTCTGTCTGTCTCTTAGTGCGCTTATCACTGGAGAACCACTTATCCGATTCAAGTGTTTTTTTTAACATACATGTGTTCTCCAGGTTATAGGACATATTTTATTACGTTAAGTAACATAAGAAATAAGCAGTGACGATAGTAGTGGCCTAAACCATTAAATATGGAACAATTTCATGTAGCAAATAATAATAATTATATATATATATATATATATATATATATATATATATATATATATATATATATATATATATATATATATATATATATAGTCTCTTTATCTTTCTGTCTGTCCGTGCACATTATCACTCGAGAACCACTTATTCGATTTAAGTGTTTTTTCTTAATTCTTATAAATATTCTGTGACCAGATTACCTATAATCTATAATATATAAAATAAAACGTCTCTTTGTCTGTCTGTTGGTCCGTTACTGCACTTATCACTGGAAAACCAGTTATCTGATTTACGTGCTTTTTTTTTAAATTCCAGGATATAGGATATATTTTATTATCTTAGTTAATATAAGAAATAAGCAGTGACGATAATAGTGAATCAAGTCGGAAAAAATTTTTCCCCTAGCGCGTTCTCCTGCAGTACAGTGCCTAAACCATTAAATATGGAACAATATCATGTAGTAAATAATATAATATATATAAAATGAACGTCTCTCTGTCTGTCCATTAGTGCACTTATCACTCGAGAACCACTTATCCGATTTACGTGTTTTTCTTTAATTATATATGTTTTTTGGCCAGGTTAGCTATAATCTCTAATATACGAGTATATAAAAGACAACGTGAGTCTGTCTCTCTGCCTGTCTGTCTGCCTGTCTGTCTGTCCGTTAGTGCGCTTATCACTCTAGAACCACTTATCCGATTTACGTGCTTTTTTTTAAGACATACATATGTTCTCTGGCAAGGTTATAGGATATATTTTATTACGTTAGGTAATATAAGGAATGAGCAGTGACGATAATAGTGAATAAAGTCGAGGCGAGCGGAGCCGCGAACACCGCTAATATATAAATATATATATATATATATATATATATATATATATATATATATATATATATATATATATATATACATATATATATATATATATATATAATTATATATATATATATATATATATATATATATATATATATATATATATACATATATATACATATATATATATATATATATATATATATATATATATATATATATATATATATATATATATATATATATATATATATATATATACACACATATATATATATATATATATATATATATATATATATATATATAAATGTCCAGTTTTCGTAATTTTTCATTTAATGTTTTGAAGATGGTGTAATAACTTGACATTTTTGCAAAATTTTAATTTCCGAATCACTTCCGATTTTACTAAAAGTAATACTAACTTTATTTTAAATAAAAATATCTCTGAATATGATTTTTTAAATCTACATAAAATTGCCTTTTCACTATCACAACATGGTGTTTACTTACAACATGGCGGCCACAGCCAATGAGAGCAATTATTTAGGTTTCAATTTTTTTTTTATGATGGACTATCCATACAAAAAAAATGTTTATTTTGACCCCTACTGTGACTGGGGTTTTCTATTTTCTTACTAAATGAATAACAGGAATATCACGATAGAGTTTTTTTTTGTTAAGGTTGTTGACACTGTGTGTAATTTTTTAAGTTATGGAAAAATAACCATATACGGACACCACTACGTGATAGTAGACCAAAAAAAAAAAGACCCGTGTCTCCCAGTTTTTCCGAAAGTCATGCACTTTTTTTTTATGGGCCCCCAAAGATTTGAGGCCTGGGTGTAATTTTTGCAAAAAACTCATCATATTCTGAGGCTCATATCTTGCAAACCGTTCGGAATTTTAATTTACTTTCTGCGGCAAAGTTGTAGCCCTTGTCATAAGGAACAAAAATTGTGAACATTTAAAGTAAAAAAAACTTCATCTTCAAGATCAAAATAGCTAAAAACTGTGAAAAATTCGATTTTTTTTACCTTTTTTCCCTGTTTAGGCCCATAGCTAGCAAACCGTTCAAAATTCAAGGAAACAATCAACTACAAAAATGTAGCTAAGATCTTAGTAAACAACTTTCTAGAATATATGAACTTCCTAGGAATGATTCTTAACACTGTTTAGGTAGCCGCAAAAGTTAAAATTTTCCCGAAAAATCTACTTTTTTAAAGTTTTTTGCGATTTTGATCTGGAAGATGAAATTTTTTGGATTTTATATGTTCACAATTTTTGTTCTTTATGACAAGAGCTACAACTTTGCTTCAGAAAGTACATCAAAATTCCAAACGGTTTGCAAGATATGAGCCTGAGAATATGATCAGTTTTTTGCAAAAATGACACCGAGGCCCCAAATCTTTGGGGCCTCATAAAAAAAAAATGCATTACTTGGGGCAAAACTGGGAGACACGCGTCTTTTTTTACCCGAGGCTCCCAGTTTTGGCCCAATTCATGTACTTTTTTTTATGAGGCCCCAAGGATTTGGGGCCTCGGTGTCATTTTTGCAAAAAACTGATCATATTCTCAGGCTCATATCTTGCAAACCGTTTGGAATTTTGATTTACTTTCTGAAGCAAAGTTGTAGCTCTTATCATAAAGAACAAAAATTGTGAACATATAAAATCCAAAAAATTTTATCTTCCAGATCAAAATCGCAAAAAACTTTAAAAAAGTAGATTTTTCGGGAAAATTTTCACTTTTGCGGCTACCTAAACAGTGTTAAGAATCATTCCTAGGAAGTTCATATATTCTAGAAAGTTGTTTACTAAGATCTTAGCTACATTTTTGTAGTTGATTGTTTCCTTGAATTTTGAACGGTTTGCTAGCTATGGGCCTAAACAGGGAAAAAAAGGTAAAAAAAATCGAATTTTTTACAGTTTTTTGCTATTTTGATCTTGAAGATGAATTTTTTTTTACTTTAAATGTTCACAATTTTTGTTCCTTATGACAAGGGCTACAACTTTGCCACAGAAAGTAAATTAAAATTCCGAACGGTTTGCAAGATATGAGCCTCAGAATATGATGAGTTCTTGCAAAAATTACACCCAGGCCTCAAATCTTTGGGGGCCCATAAAAAAAAATTACATGACTTTCGGAAAAACTGGGAGACACGGGTCTCTTTTTTTTTGGTCTATTATCACGTGGTGGTGTCCGTATATGGTTATTTTTTTTCGTGTTGCACTGTGAAATCATCCATATCTTAAACATTTTAAATCAGAACCTCCCAATTTTTTCAGTGATTAAATTCTTCATAAAAATTCTTTCAGAATATTTATTACGCATAAGTAAAACTCAAGGTTTTGCTCCTATCAATTTGTAAGGATTATAATCTACCAAGCTTAAAAATTATGAAGGAAAAATGGCTTCAAAATTGTTTTTTAAATTTTTTTCAATATTTAACAAAGAACGAAAGTAGGTGAAGGTTTTTTTTATAACTAGAAATTAAATATAGATTCATTTTACGTCATCGCAAAGTGGATGGTGGATTACCATTCAAAAATGTTAGAAATACGTAATTTCTTGCCAACCTTAACAATAAACAATGATATAGTAACAATTCTGCCATTTAAAAAAAAAATAGAAAATAGCACTGATAGTAGACATAGAATAATTACTTTTTTTGATGTAAATAATGTCTCCTATTGGTTTAGTGGAAAATCTAAGCTATACTTATTTTACCAATGCAATTAACTGTCGTATTCTTTAAAATAAGTAATGTATTTCTTCTTAGCAATTGCCAATTGCATAACATAATATCACTAATTTTGGTTAATTAAGTAAACTGAAATGTGCAACTAATTATTGCTAAACTTCGGCAAACCTAAAAAAACAATTAGGTCATTTTAGTATCACATTTCACGGTATATATATAACATATTAACATATTGTATTTGATACTTCACCGACCGATTTACCATTTTCAATTGGGCTTAAAATTTATTTCCTCTCTCAGTCGTGCATTCCAATATTTATCTCAGCTAGGGTTATGACTAGACAATACTTTCTAAAACTATGTAGTCACAGATATAAATTTTCAATTCTGATCACATTTTTTAAAAATATGAACCTTATATATGCAAAAATACTATTAAAACAAATCATTTTATGTCTTAGAACGAAGCCTGATTGACAATTGTTTTTTTATTCTCTACAACACTTCGATTATCTGCGACACAGTTAATTGGAAATCTGTTGATTATTTTATTCTTCATGTTACTGTAACACCTGTGGCGCAGCTCAGAGAGCAGCAACGAGGGCATACGTCACCATGTAGAAAATACGTCTTATTTTTATTGAAAGTTCTCTTAAACAAAGTACTGATTGAAAATTGTTTTTTTATTCCATACAACACTCTAATTGTCTACGACGTGGTCAATTGCAAATCTCTTGATTATTTTAGTCTTCATGTTACCGTAACACCTGTGATGTAGCCAAGAGGGCAGCAAGGAGAGCATACACCATCATGTAGAAAATACGTCTCATTTTTATTGGAAGTTCTCTTTTGTGAAAAAAATAATCCGTAATCGAATTTTAAATTGACTAGAAATTGTAGAGGTAAGAATTGTTTTTTGAGAAAAATCCTTGCCTCCTGGTCATCGAATGTCACTTTACTGTTTTGTTAGGGGTCTAAGAGTTTCAGTGAAAGAAGGCGTTTTTTCATCAAGGGGCTCCACTACCTGATTTTCATTTGTCACCTCCGTTTTTTCTATTGATGTCACCCTCCCTTCAAAATTAGATCCACGTTTTTCTCTCTAAAGAAACACCCTCTATATTCACATGCTCCTCCACCTTAAACCTGGCTACCCTACGATGTAATACATTTTTTTTAATATTTGACAGTATTACATATTGTATTTTTAGTACCATAAATTTTTGTAATATGTGATATAATCTTTGATATCAAACAAGCTGTATATTTTCCATCTTCTTCTTCTTCTGCTTTACAGCCCGCTCTCATGCACTCCCGGATGCAGGCCTCTTTCAAATTTTTCCATATCCTATCCAGAGCCGTTCTGTTCCAATTTTTTCCTGCGATATTCTGGATGTCGTCTTTTACTCTCCTTTGGGCGCCATACTGTAAGCTTGTTTAGTTGAGACACTCTTTCCAGAGCATCCGTTAGCCCTGTTTTTCTCCGGATTTCCTCATTTGGTCTTTTATCTCTCAAACTCACTCCAAGCATAACTCTCTCCATTGCCCCTCGAAGTCTGTTAATCGACTTACGTGTTAGTAACATCGTTTCAAGACCGTACGTGAGAATTGGCGGTATACACAACTCGTACGTTTTCTTTTTGAGGTTTACAGGGATATCTCGTGATCTAAAAATAAATCCGAGTTTACCAAAAGTTGCCCTACCAAGACCCACTTTTTGAGAAATTTCTGCTGTTTGGTTCTACTTTCCTAGTAGTATTTTTTGTCCGAGGTATATATTTTCGGATAGGCTCTCCAATGGCCGATTTTCGATGGTAATCGTTATTTGCTCTGGACTCATTATCTTTGTCATGCTCAGTTTCATTTCCAGTTCGACTCGTGACGATGCATGATTCCATCTACATTCCTAAAATTTAGCGGAATAGTATATAGTGATTCTGAATTTTAGCAGATTTATTATTAAAATTTTTAAAAATATGCTGCTATTGTGTTCGGTTTACACAACGGATATTTTTCGTTCGACGTGTGGTGTTACCTTCCCGATACACAAGTAATATTTTGGGCAGCTGATAAGAATTTCTTCGCTGTCTTGAACAGCTAAATTGTCAAATGGTAACAAATTGTATAAATATAAAAATGCCCTTGACGGAAATGTTTCCATAAACAGACAGTTACAAGTAAAAGTATTTACTATTTTAGTTGAAACCCAGCTGTTTCATATTGGTTTTCGACGTTTATTAAATTTTTAAACCTCGGCCGGCCATTATAACCAGCCGACTTGTTTATGTTTACGATATGAAATCGTTGGCGTGCAATAAAACTTCGTTTCGAAATTATTGGTGCATAAAACTTTTACTGCATGATAGCGCTAATAAGGGCAAGTTGTTTAAATATAAATATAGAGCTGGCTTAAGTACACAAAAAGTTCTAATTTGGTGTATGGTATGGGCGGGAATGTTTATTGTAGCGTTAACGTCTTTTATTGCTGAAAATAGCATTTTGTGGTCATCAAAAGGTTACTGAACCTCTCAATATATGTAGATAATGTAGCTCTTAAAGTTTAATCTACTGGATGATAATGAAGTTACTACCTACAACACTATGTCCAACCATCTTTACGTAGTAAACATATATTTGATTAAATAATTAACATAGTCTTATGTAGTTTAAGAGATATTATGAGAATTTTTCCTGGCTTTTAGTTGCGATACTAAAGAAGATAAAAAATAAAATTTAGGGTCAAATATATACCGAATTAAAAGATTAAGGAGGGAGGAATTAGAGAGTTGTTTTACATACATCGAGTTACACATCCTTCTCAGGATTCTAATGGTTGATGATTCTAAAATTTATGTTATTTTTGCAATATTTAGTGTTAGCGTGAAAAGGGCAATTGTGGAAAAGTGATGGGTCAATAACTTCAATATTGTTCCGTATGAAACACTTATGGAATCACTTCTGTAGACGTTTGTTCTTCTGTCACACTCTTTTTCGTCCGAAACTATTTGACATAGAAGGTTGAAGTTTGGCATAAATATAGGAATTAATGGCCCAATCAGAGTAGTGTAGCTTTGCAAGTTAAATTTTCACTTAAGGAGTTAGTATTGGGGGGTGAAATCAGAAATGCAAGAAAAAATTTTTACCATGTCATGGAGTGGGGTGTCAAATGAAAGCAAAAATTCTGGAATATTCTTTATAAAGTGCAGATTGAGATAAAATATGACGAGTGCATTGCGTTTGATGATTTATCTGGTATAGGCTGGAAGTTTTTTAGTGTTCCGTACGGAACACTTATAAGATCACTTCGGTGTCTGTCTGTCAGTATGTCTGTCTGTCTGTCTGTCACACCCGATTTTCTCCGATACTATTTGACATGGACAGTTGAAATTTGGTAATAATATAGGAATTGATGGCCTCATCAGAGCCATGTAGTTTTGAGAGTTAAATTTTGACATAAGGGGTTAGTTTTGGGGGGGTGAAATCGGAAGTGAAAAAAAAAATTTTTACTAGGTCATCGAGTGTGGTGTCAAATGAAAGCTTGTGAAAACACGAGTAAAATATATATATATATATATATATATATATATATATATATATATATATATATATATATATATATTGTAATTCTTGCGCGCACTTTTCTTTGTATTCTTTTTAAAAAATCGCGAGAAATCGCTGTCTTGTCTCGAAAAGTACTTGTCAAAAGATTTTGAAAAAATTCTGGAATATTCTCCACGTGGTGTAGATTGAACGAAAATTATCACGAGTGCATTACCTTTAATAATTTATTTATATATATATATATATATATATATATATATATATATATATATATATATATATATAAAAACAAAAACAAAAATTTCAAGGTCATTCCCCCGTGGGGGAGCGGGATAGAATATCTCCCCCGGTATGTTCTGCCTGTCGTAGGAGGCGACTTAAAGAGCAACCTAGATGGTATATGCCCAGATCCCACCAGCATCGCCCGGTGTGATACCATCGCATCGGCTTAGGCTGCGTGAAGTTGCTTAACGTTTCGTGGCTGTGCCGATGTCCCGGACTGTGGGACCAGATAGCATGATAAGGCACCTGGATACAAAAAATTCCGAAGGTAAAATAGCCCCCCGTTCGGATCTCCGGGTGGGGGCTGGTTCAGGGGCGTCGACATGCAGAGTTCAGAATTTCAAAATGGATTTTTGCAACATACGAGGTTTTAAACACGAACATAAATTCAGTGCACCAACACCTGCGCAGCTTTGCAGATGACAGTACGCTTATCTCTTCATTCACTTTGAACGCTCGGACATCAGCTACTCAGACGAATATCCGCAGACAGCAGGAAGTCGTTCAACTTAACAAAGACCTGGAAGAAATTCTATCTTGGGGTGACAGTAACCAAGTGAAATTTAACGCTACAAAAACCCAGGCGGCAGTTTTTTTTCTAAAAAAGTTAACGTTGCTAAACCCGACATAGTTATGTCGGGGCACTCCATTCCTCTAACATCGTCACTCAATTTGTTGGGCGTTAATTTGGGAGCAAATATGTCCTGGCATGAACATGTTGCAGGCAAAGCAAGGAGAGCTTCTCAAAAGTTGGGAATATTATTTCGAACCAGAAAGCTTTACACTCCACAACAACTGTTAATTCTTTACAAAGCTCAAATTCGACCAACTATGGAATACTGCTCCCATGTTTGGAGCTCCGCTCCCAAACATACACTGCATTTGTTGGATTCTATTCAGAGAAGAGCTGTTCGTCTGACTGGAGACCCGGAACTGACTGTCGACCTTGATTCGCTGGAACATCGAAGAACGGTTGGCGACTTGAGCCTATTCTACAAGTACTTTCATGGAAAGTGTTCGAAGTATGTGGCCCGCTTAATTCCTCCCAGAGCGGTGCATGTTAGAAGTACACGTCGCGCTAATTCTTCACATCCGTATGAGGTTCAGCTTGTTACTCCCCGTACAACACTTTTCAAGCAGTCTTTTATATGGAGAACATCATCCCTTTGGAATAATTTGCCCAGGACTGTGTTTCCCACCGAGTACAATCTACAGCGATTCAAGAACAACGTGAATCGCCTTCTCCGCACACGTGTCGCTCCTGTAGCGCTTTAGGGACTTCCCTGTAGCACGTGTGCTAGACCCATAAAAAAAAAAATCAGATTTCAGTAAAGATTGGAAACAGACTTTGTTGAAAACTCATTTGGGGTGTGTTTTGTGAAGTCACTGATCTTTTTATATCTCTGTAACAAAAAAATTTTAATTTTAAAAGCAATCAACGTACGGAACACTAATTGGACAAGTTCAACTTGCACTTGACCGGTTATTTAATATAGTTTTCAGTACATTACTGCTACCGCGTCGTGCGTCGCTGCATTAAGAAAAAATAATTTTATTTTATGTGTTTATAATTAAACAAATATTTAAATGGTAAATATTTACACACAAATATTATTACAGTTTTATTACTAGATCCTAGATTGAGCAAGATTGATTTATTGACTATTAGGTAGCTAAGATTGTATAACTAATATACATTATTGACTAAGAAAAAATATGAACATACATATTTGATCTTAAGATATATACATATCAGGGACCTAATTAACTTAGCCTAAAGCAATCATCGTACGGAACACTAATTGCGCAAGTCCGTCTTGCACTTGGCCGGTTTTTTTAGATTTGTAATGGTTATTAATTAATTTTCTAAAAGACGTTGCGTCGAAATTATTTCTCTATCCAAATGTGTATGAATGAACAACACACATTCTGGTTTAAAGTTGAAATATACGGTTACATTTTCCTATCCCACTTTTTCATTTTTTTTTAAATATATCATTTTGTTTTAGTTCGATTAAATAATTTTAAAAATATCCATGGTAAAATACCAGCACTGTTCAACAATTTCTTTTGGTGTTATGCTCAGAATCAAATTTTGTTGATATATATTTTACGAATATTGTTTTTACCATTTCCAGATACACAGGTATAAATTATGAGAATAACGAATTATTGCTTAATTATCTTAGAACAAAGTTTACTCCGAATGACAAATCTAAACAGAATTTTGCAGTTAATGAAGTTATTTATATTGAGAGTCGTCCCTCTCTCTTTATCTCTTTTGGTGATTGATTTTTAGGATTTGCAGTCCGTAAATACCAAAAATAGATTCATGTGGTAATAATTAATTTACGTTTCAGCAATACATTGTCTTTGTTAGTATAAAGATGTATTTCTAAGGTCAAATAGGTTCTTAATTAGTTAATCTAGAAACGAATCATATTTTATTTCTCTTACCTAGAACAAACTTTTAGGGACACCAATTTAAAATAGAAGATTACAGCTGAAGAAGATCGCATACTATACACAACTGTTGGCACCTTAAGAAAAGATAGGTGAAGGTTTATTGATTTTGGTTTTTTTATTTATTTTAGGAGTTTGTTCCAAAATTTTTGGAAATTCAGAATGTAAAATACATAAGGTGTTGTTTCGATTAAAAAGTATAAGTTTCGATCGTAGGATGCTGTAACATATTTTACTTAGCTGTTCATTACCTACTTTCGCATTAATTGTGTTTTTGTTCTCTTATATTATATTAATAAAAATAACCGGTCAAGTGTAAGTTGAACTTGCATAATTAGTGTTCCGTACGTTGATTGCTTTTAAAACAAAACATTTTGTTACTGTGGTATAAAATGATCAGTGACTTCACAAAACACATCCCAAATGAATTTTCAACAAAGTTTGTTTCCAATCTCTACTGAAAACTGATGACCTTGAAATTTTTGTTTTTTTCATATACCAGATAAATTATTAAAGGTAATGTACTCGTGATAATTTTCGATCAATCTACACCCCGTGGAGAATATTCTAGAATTTTTTCAACATTTTTTGTTTAGTACTTTTCGAGATAAGGTGGGGGACAGCGATTTTTCGCGATTTTTTAAAAATAATACAGAGAAAAGTGTGAGCAAGTATTACATTATATATATATTTTTTACTCGCGTTTTCACAAGCTTTCATTTGACACCACACTCGATGACCTAGTAAAAAATTTTTTTTTCAGTTCCGATTTCACCCCTCAAAACTAACCCCTTAAGTCAAAATTTAACTTTCAAAACCACACGGCTCTGATGAGACTATCATTTCCTATATTATTACCAAATTTCAACTTTCTTTGACAAATAGTTTCGGAGAAAATCGTTTGTGACAGACAGACAGATAGACAGACAGACGGACAGACTGACTGACAGACACCGAAGTGATCTTACAAGGGTTCCGTACGAAACACTAACAACGAATCTATTATTATGAATAGGATATCAGTCGTAATTTTGTTATTGAACATTTTTGTTAAACCCAAATTAAATAACTCACGATATACAAGTTATGTTATAATTACGTTGCTACATGTACAAACCTATTTCGAAACCGATAAAAAAAAATACAGAAATCTGTTATATGACATAAAAAAACTCGTTTGACAGGCATGATATAGATGACGGAAAGTTAACTGTGTCCACTAACTATGTAATTGATTGTCTCGACTTTTTAGTAGACAATTGCTGATTCAAATCCTATTGTAGATACATATATGCTAAAAGCGTGAAAGGGTTGGTTAGGTTTTTTAGTAGTTATTGGAAATTTTCAGTTCATTTAATATTTTAATTAACCATATCATGTAGTCTATGCAGGCTAACTTGCTGGCGTATGTTAGTAAGTTATATTTTATACTATACAACAGAATTTTTTACTTAGTAGAATTACAAAATTGGTTTATCAGCAGAAAATTTTGGCTAATAGAAATAGTATAGGGTATATTATATTTCGATAACTTACACACAGATTTTCTCAAAATAGTGGGTAATTAAAAGATAAGATTGTACTAAAGTCGAAATGAAACAAGATAAATTAATGACTCGAAATTCTTCAGTATAATCTTCCTTAAGCTCAATACATTTTTTTCAGCGATGCTTCAATTCATTTACCCTATCTCTGAAGTGGTTTTCGGGGGGACCTTCAAAATACCGGATGCCATCAACTCATCATTGGCTGAAAAACGCTTCCCAAGTAGAAATCTTTTGAGGTTTGGGAACAGATGAAAGTTAGGCGGAGCCAGATCTGGCGAACAGGGTAGATGCTCCAACAATTCATACTTTAATCCGATCAGTTTTGCCGTTGCCAAAGCACCTCTGTCAGCAGGTGATAAAAAATCTTTTTTTTTCTGCAAACCTCGCCTTTTGTCACGAATTTTGTCATTCAGCTGGTTCAAAAGGTTGCCATAATACTCTCCTGTGATTGTTTTACTGATTCGAAGATAATCTATTAACAAAATTCCTTTTGCATTCCAGAAAACTGATGCCATAATTTTTTTGGTCAACTTTGCCCACTTGGGCTGCTTTGGAGATGAACAACCGGGCTCAGTCCACTGGGCGGTTTGTTGTCGCCGGTCAGGATCAAGTCTCATTCATAATTACAAATCGGCGCAGAAAATCAGTTTTATTCTTAGTGAAATAAGTCAAATGTTGTTTAAAAAATTTCTCTCGAATAGGTTTTTGTTGTGATATTACCAAATGCGGCACCCATCTTGTGAATAGCTTTCTCATACCCAAAATATTAGTTAAGATCTCATGTACTGGTCCATGCGAGATGCCTATAATCTCAGTAAAATGATCCAAAGTTAATCGAAGGTCTTCCATTACGATATCTTGTACTTGCACAACAGTTTCTTTGACACTTCCAATAACTTTGCATGGATTTCAGAAGCTTAAGATAATCCTTCCAAAATAAAGAATTTTATCACTGCACGATATCCGATCTTTTCCGCTTTTAAAAAATACTCAAACACGTCTACTTTAACAAGCTGATAAAAAATTAATGACCTGACAGATCGACTTGAAATTTAGGGTGTGTTCATATGACAGATGAAACTTCACTATGTTGCTCAGTATTTTGTTCAAGTGATGCTCCATAGATGTCAGTCCTGTTGATATAGGGCTTATATATATATATATATATATATATATATATATATATATATATATATATATATATATATATATATATATATAGTGGGTACTGAAAAGAAAGCAAGAATGGGATAATCACAGCACACGAATGAAAGATTCAAGAGTAGTAAAGCAAGGACGCGACAAATAACCTTTAGGTCGCAGAAGTACAGGAAGACCTAGAAAAAAATGTAGCGACAATCTGGAGGCGGAGAGGCAAGATGTCGAAGATGAAACAGGCGATTAGTCTAAAAGAAGAAGATAGATATATATATATATATATATATATATATATATATATATATATATATATATATATATATATATATATATATATATATATATATATATATATATATATATATATATATATATATATGTATATATATATATATATATATATATATATATATATATATATATATATATATATATATATATATATATATATTCATACATACATACATACATATATATATATATATATATATATATATATATATATATATATATATATATATATATATATATATATATATCTGCCATAATAATAAATAATACGTAGGCTGAAACGCCTTTGGTTTGACACATATATGTCGCCTTTTTCAAAAAATCCATATGATTTTTAGGAACTACCAACCTTCAAACGACACTTGTCAAAATTTCATGACATTTCGACGATTAGTTTACAAGTTACAGTTACAGCGGTTTTAGTGACGCTACTTTTGATATTTTCAAAACAAAGGAAAAAATTGAATTTGGTGTGTTAATTAACCACTGTTTTTTGATGAGAAAAAATACCGTTGAAGCAAAGCAATGGCTTGATAAGTCTTACGGGGACTCTGTTCCTAGAAAATCACTCATCATTTATTGATATGCTGAATTTAAACGCGGTCGTAAATTGTGCTGAACGCTCTGGACGCCCAAATGAGTTGATTACACCGGAAAACATCAAAAAAATCCACAAAATTGTTTTGGATGACCGTAAAGTGAAATTGCGTGAGATAGCTGACACTCTAACGATATCAAAAGAACGTGTTAGTCATATTTTGCATGAACATTTGGGCACGGTGAAAACCGCCCGAAGCTACCGAAGACACAACAGTCGACTGGGAAAGTTTGAGCGTCTGTACTTTGGGATGCGCACGGAATAATTTTCATCGACTATGTTGAGAAGGGAAAAAAACCATCAACAGCGAATATTATATAAATATTGGTGCATTTGAAGGAAGAAATCGCAAAGAAATGGCCCCAAATGAACAAGAAAAAAGCGCTCTGTAATCAAGATAATGCACCGTATCACAAGTTAATAGTTAGGATGGCAAAATTGCATGAATTAAAGTTCGGATTGCTTCCTCATTCACTGTAGTTATCGTCGAAACTGAGGCCTATTTTGAAGGCAAAAACAAATCCTTCTACAAGAAAGGGGCAGAAATGTTAGAAAAGAGTTAAGCTGATTGTATCACTCTTGACGGAGACTATATTGATGTATAAAGTCGAATTTTGCCAAAAAAATGTGTTTTAAGTAGATAGACCAAAAACTTTTCAGCCTACGTGTTATCTAGCTACATTTAAATTATCCCAAAAAAAGGTCCTACCATTTTCGTATCTATCACGTTTACTTTAAGAGTTTCGACAATGAATTCGGAGTTTTCAGTGACCCATCACCTACAGTTTTGGTATTTAGATTTCCATACCACACGTTCACTTTAAGTTTCTCGACCATGAATACTGAGTTTTCAGTGACCCACTACCTACAATTTTGCGAACTTACGATCTCGGTTAAAGTGAATGTTACTTAGTCTGAAAATAAAATTTTTCTTGGGAAATTAAAGTTTTCTTCAACCATGCACAGAAGTCAACACAGACGTCATAATGCTGGTCTTTTAACAATTGCACAAATTTGGATTTGTACGAAAAAAAATTATTTGTTTTTAACTTTCTTCGTGCTAATCTCTCTTCAATATCTGTCACCTCCGAAATATGAGCAACTGACACTTGCGGTGTTTCTGGAACAATCAACAGCACATTCAAACTTTTTTCATCATTAGTCACTGTTTTTTAATGAGAAATTTTCTACTAATTTCCACACTACCGGTTTATTAAAATTTTTTCAGTAAGCGCTTAGAATAATGTAAAGTTTTAGCAGAGTGCTTGTCATTAAATATTGCTGCTGCGTCTCAAGCACTCTTGTTATCTTCACAAATTTCAATAAGTTCGAGTTTTTCTGCGACAAATAATGATGGGGGCATTTTAAACACAATAATTTTAATAATTAAGTAGAACGAGTTATTGGATCACTACTTTTTAAGTTTACAAAACTTAGATTTAAGTAAAACTTGACAACGATCAATAAAATTATGCATTTTAAATTATATGGCTTTTTTGTTGTAAAACGCCGAAAAACCAGTTAGATACAAATTACAGCAACAGCTGAAGTTCAAGCGTAAACTAGTTTTTAGTCTAGTTGTCAAAAATTAGTAAGGCAAAAGCTAGCTAGCTAGAAGAAATATTTTTTAAAAAGCGTAATTTTAATTTTTTAATGCAAATGCTCAAAACTTGCAACTAGGGTTTAAATCAACTTTCTATTCTTTAAGTTTTTTCAGTATTCTGTAAATTAACCAGAATTTTCATGATTCCGTATCAGTTTATTCAAATTTACCGCCATACCAACGATCACGTGACTTATATCAAAACCAATTTTTAAGTAATCAGACATGCATAACTGACTACCCGAAAAAAAGATGCTCTTATAATATATATATATACATATATATATATATATATATATATATATATATATATATATATATATATATATATATATATATTTTCATATAAGTTTCGAATTTTTTGCCGGTGACTATACACATATAAATATATATATATATATATATATATATATATATATATATATATATATATATATATATATATATATATATACATATATATATATATATATATATATATATATATATATATATATATATATATATATATATATATATATATATATATATATGTATTTGTATATATATATATATATATATATATATATATATATATATATATATATATATATATATATATATATATATATATATATATATATATATATATATATATATATATATATATATATATATATATATATATATATATATATATATATATATATATATATATATATATATATATACATGTATATATACATATATATATATATATATATATATATATATATATATATATATATATATATATATATATATATACATGTACATATATATATATATATATATATATATATATATATATATATATATATATATATATATAGATATATAGATACATAGATATATATATAGATATATATATATATATATATATATATATATATATATATATATATATATATATATATATATTATATATTTATATATATATATATATATATATATATATATATATATATATATATATATATATATATATATATATATATTTGTATAGGTTATTCGTTATGAATTATTACTGAATATTAACGATCACTGTTGGTCAGGTTGTTTTTCTGGTCGCTGCCATTTTTTGCCACGTATTTTGTCTTAATTATTCGAGGCATCGTGAATTTGTTAATTTTAGTTTCAAGTTAAATCACAACAATAAAATCCATCTGCCTCCATTCACGACACTTAGGTTCGTCTCCAGGTAGGACATCTTAAGTCGCACCCTTTCCATTAAATCGAAAAAATTTGTGAAATATCCAAAGAGTGTTTGAAGTGTGAGATGTCGTGCCTTTTTATGGGTCCAGCACACGTGTTGCAGGAAAGTCCCTAAAGCGCTCCAGAAGTGACACGTGTGCGGAAAAAGCGATTCACGTTGTTCTTGAGTCGCTATAAATTGTACCCGGTGGGAAACACAGTCCTGGGCAAATTATTCCAAAGGGATGATGTTCTCCATATAAAAGACTGCTTGAAAAGCATTGTACGAGGAGTAACAAGCTGAACCTCATACGGATGTAAAGTATTAGCGCCACGGGTATTTCTAACATGCACCGCTCTGGGAGGAATTAAGCGGGCTACATCCTTCGAACACTTTCCATGAAAATACGTGTAGAATAGGCTCAAGTCGCCAAACGTTCTTCGAATCAAGGCGGCCGTTCAGTTCCGGGTCTCCAATCAGACGAACAGCTCTTTTCTGTATAGAATTCAACAAATGCAATGTATGTTTGGGAACGGAGCCCCAAATGTGGGAGCAGTATTCCATAGTTGGTCGAATTTGAGCTTTGTAAAGAATTAACAGCTGTTGTGGAGTGTAAAGCTTTCTGGTTCGAAATAATATTCCTAGCTTTTGAGAAGCTCTCCTTGCTATTCCTGCAACATGTTCATGCCAGGACATATTTGCTCCCGAAGTAACGCCCAACAAATTGAGTGACGATGTTAGAGGAATGGAGTACCCAGCCATAACTATGTCGGTTTCAGCAACGTTAACTTTTTTAGAAAAAACTACTGCCTGGATTTTTGTAGCGTTAAATTTCACTTGGTTACTGTCACCCTAAGATAGAATTTCTTCCAGGTCTTTGTTAAATTGAACGACTTCCCGCTGCGGATATTCGTCTGAGTAGCTGATGTCCGAGCGTTCAAAGTGAATGAAGAGATAAGCGTACTGTCATCTGCAAAGCTGTAGATTGGGTTTCCGGTCTTTTCCTATTCTGTCAATATCAGGTTCAAGTATTATAACTTTCAACATGTTGTTAAGAAGGTTAGCACTTGTATGCGGCCTCGATCATTCTCAAACAAGTATGTGCCTATTATTCCACATGACAGCTTTGCGACCTAAACTTATAGGGTATATAGAGGCAGGCTTTCAATGCTTTAGTTATGGATTTGCTGGACTCCAATAATTGATTGCAATTTTGCCTATTGATGTGTTCTTTATGGTCAAACTCGGCCTTATCCGACAACAAAGTACTCCTAAATGGGAAAAAGTGTTGAAGCATCTGATAACCAAAGGTAAGCCTAACAGCAGTACCAGCTAGCTTCAATTTCTGTACCACTTGATCACAAGCATATAGATTCTTCAAACTTCTGCAGCCACTTTTTAATCAGATAATTACTTAGTCCTTCATTTATGCCGTGTAAATATTACTAAAACCTAAATATTCGGCTGACTTCTTTTAACCATCACAGAGAAAGTGCACAGTCAACTTTGATGAAATGTTAAATAAAAGTTAAATTTCTAAGTACCAAGTTTACGCCTGTATCCCCACTTCGTCGCACGTTCCCGTTGCTTTCGCGCAATAAGACCAAAAATTTACAGGACAAACAATGAGGTGGCAGCGCTCAATCTACTGTTACTTTGATAATACATATTGTTTACGATAAGCTGTGATTTTATTATACAACAGACAGTTAGTAAAACAATAAAGCCCAGTTACTCTCCCATAGAAAACAATGTACAGCGTAATATTCGAGAATTACCGAAAATGTCGGTCATTACTTCGGCCAAATTCTTAATAATGCATCCTAAATTACCAAGTTTATTAAATTTAAAAACCAGGGTTGGCCATTGTAAGCACACGGCTCTCTGTTTACAGTATGTAATCAGAGGCATGCAATGAAAATTTGTTGTGAATTTACTGGTGCATTAACATTCCGTTATATGCTTCATGGTGGTAGCGTTGCTATAGCATTACTCGTATATACAAGATAGTATCTAACGCTCATTTCTTTAGGGCATAATTTTTTATACTTTGACTTTTAATAATGTATTTGGTTAAAATTTTATTTTCTAGGTGTGCTTTTGATAGGGTATGTTAAATTTTCATACCTTAAATCAGGGGTGCTCAAACTTGAACTGCTGGCGATCTACCTCAATATTGTTAGACTACGATCGATCGACTCTGAGAGGCTGCAAGTTAGTGTGATGCAGGATTGTTCTCTAGGCAGGGTGTATCGTGGCATAGGTATTAGTTTTCCGCACAATATGTATTTTTTTAGTCACGGTAAGTGTAGGTTTGTTCTAAAATGTCAATGAAAAAACTCATAATTATTCAAAATTGCGAGTTTATTGGTTCTTACAAAACAAACGAGTTCTAGTGTCTAAACTTAACTAAAGAGTGACTTTGGATGTTGAAGCGTAGCACTGCATGTCCTCAGTGGTACGTGTAAGATGGTACGTAATTACCGAGTGCTAATCGCAAGCATGATGATATATGTTCGTCAGTTAGTCGATTGCGATATTTTGACTTAATTATCTTCATTTCAGAAAATGCAGACTCGCACAAGTAAGTTGACCCAAACATTGCCGTCAGTTGAAGGGCGATTTGCCTTAGATTCGGATATTTATCTTCAGATATAAAACACCAGAATTTTGTATCAGATGCTGTGGCTTTGAGATGTATATCTGATATAATCTGCACTAACTCATTTTCAACAGAACATGAGTCCATGTTAAACTGACTTGCTATTTCAGTAGCTAATTCCTCAATGTTTTTACACGAAAAAGGATAACTCATAAATGATGTGATATTTGCCAATTTACTGAAATCATAAAAACGTATTTTGAATTGGCCCAAAATATTTGATAATTCTGCCTCATAAATATCGTAATTCTTGCTTTCAAAGACGGAAAATTTTTCAGATCCTTTCTTTTCAGTTGATCTATCATAAGTTGCAATTTACTTTTGAATGCGTTTATTGCGCTAATCATCCCAATAATCTCTCTCTCTCTCTCTCTCTCTCTATGCTTTTTACGACCACAGCTGCCAGGGCTATTCGGTCGGGTGGCGGTTTATATTCCAAAACTCTTATCTTCTCCTTTTATCTTAAATGATATCCGACATCATCTCAATAATAGATTTTCCTCTACCTTGAAGCTCCAAATTAATGGTGTTTAAATGTATTGTGATGTCTGTCAAAAATGCCAAATTAGTCAGCCATTTTCCGTTTTTCAGCATCTGAGTGTCATCACCTCTTTCGTCCAGAAAAGCTGTTATTTCGGGCAATAATTCTTGAAACCTTTCTAGGAATTTTCCGCGACTCAACCACCTGACGTCCGTGTGAAGAACTAAATCAGTGTGTTCAGCTGACTCACTATCTTCCAACTGCAATTTAAAGAGCCGTCGTTGCAAGCTACGTGCACGGATAGAATTCACAATTTTTATTGCAATGCCCATAATCTCCTCCATGTTTAGAACTTTTGAACACAAAACTTGTTGATGTATAATGCAATGGAAGGAGAAAAATGAAGAGAAATCATCATTAGCTCGACACAATGCCACAAAACCGTTTTCGTTTCCAGTCATTGCTGGTGCTCCATCGGTTGTAATGCACACTAGTTTATATATTGGTAGCTTGTAGTTTGTTACAAAATTGAAGAAAACGTCATATATATCTTCGCCACGGGTCTTTCCTTTCAGAGGAATCATTGTCAAAAACTCTTCCTTAACCGACATGTCATTGAATACCCTTCGAATAAAAATACACAACTGGGCAGTGTCTGTCATATCGGTGGATTCATCGAACTGTAAAGAAAAGTATGTACATTCCATGATATCATGTTTTAGTTTATCTGCCATGTCCTGACTCATGACTTCAACATGCCTTGTGACAGTCGGACGAGATAACTGAAGTTCTCTAATAGCAGACATAATCTCTGTTTTTATTTTTAAAATCTCCAAATAAAGTCTTACCCGCTTCAATAAATGCTTTCTTCACAACCAATCCATCATCAAATGGTTTCTTGTGTTTCGCCAATATATGAGATATTTTAAATGACGCGATCGTTGCAGCTTTTGATTGTTTGGCTGGTCTTGTGAACATGGTTTGTTCTTTTTTCAAACAAATTATAAAATCACGTACTTTTCGTTTTCTTAATTCACTCTGTGACGGAAAATCCTTTTCATAGTTTTTATGAACCGTTTTATGATGCCTCTCTAAGTTCCCACGCTTAGGTATTGCAACTGTCGCACGGCAAATGAGACAAATGCACTTATCCTTTACTATACTAAAGAAAAATTCTTCCTCCCAATCGTTATTAAAATGATAAGTTTTACTTTTTTCCGCCGCACTCATTTTGGACTATTTATTAATAAACTTTGTATCGATGTATCGCCTTCAACTTACAACTCAGACTGACTCCTATTCCTGCAGGCGCAACATTTATATCGGCGCGAACGAAGTCTCGAATGTTCCCGTCAAACACGCCGCCCGAAGTTTCTAGAAAAATAGGCGGGAATCAAAAACGCGGCTTTTCTTTGACAAGTACCGCGCGTTCCTTTGATAAAGCCGCTAGCAGGGGGTTATTACGATAAAAGAAAGTGATGAGGGTGTTATTCTGGCCTAATTGTGGATCGAATAAATTTTAGTAGTTTATTCATTACATTTTGTTTTAGTTACCTAAAACAAAATCTGTGAATAGTTCTATATCGGAATTTTTTTCTCGAGATCGACTCAAAAAGCACTCGCGATCGACTTGTCGCGAATATGACGTAAAGTGTATCCTAAGATAATTCAGTAGATGAGAGAGGGATAAATATGAGTAAGATTTGTTCACTCTTTAAAATCTTTTCCCCTGAGGTCTAAAGACTATAAATTCGTTTTCTACTGCAAGTACAAGGTTAATAATTATAAATTAACTATTCCTCTAATTTAGTTATTTGAACAGTTAGGTAAAAATGTTAAATACATAAGTTGTAGCAATTTTTACGGATTTTGAATAGAATCAGCCTTACATTGCCTTTTCGACACATGACACAAACTGTGTTTTTTTTCAATAGAACGCCCCGTAGATAATTTTTAATTCTAGAAACGACAATATAGTACTTTCCTCGCTAAAGAAGAAGCAGTTTCTAACTTTACCGAAATTTGGTATGCCCGTTAAATAATAAAGCAAATTGAGAATGATGACCATGAAAATATATATTGTCGTTTCTAGAATTAAGAATTTTCTACTTTTTCTTCTTCTTTCAGCCTTTTTTTACCCTTAGGATGATATAGGCCTCTCTTCGATCTCCCCATCCGTCTCTATGTTGTGCCACCAGTATAGGTACAGCCGTCCTCTTAAGATCATCTTGCCAACTCATCGGGAGTCTACCAACGTTTCGTCCTTCTCCCCAGGGCCTCCATCTAATGATTTTACCGTTCCATTTGTTTTCGGATCTTGCAACATGGCCGGCCCACGACCATTTCAGTGATATTATTCTTCTACTGACGTCGCATACTTGGATGTGTAGTCGTATCTATGCATGTGTTTTCTGGTCTTTTAAAGAGATACCGAGGATTTTTCTTTCTATTGCCCTTTGTGTGATTTTTAGTTTTTATATATTGTCTTTTGTAAATACTCAAGTTTCAGCTCTGTATGTAGAAACTGGCAATATGCACTGGTTACACAGTTCTGCCTTTAGCTTTAGAGGTATATCCATTTCCATAACGTCCTTATGCCTTCCGTAAGCTGCTCAAGACAACCTAATCCAACTGATGACTTCCAGGTCTTATTTTTATTTGCCGATAGTGACTCTCTATCTTAAATACGTATTCCATCTGTTTCCATTTGATCCTCTTCTTCAGTTTATTGGTTATGTATTTTGTCGAAGTTCGAAGCCGTTTATGTTTGAGGCTATCTGTGATAATCTTTTTAAGTTCATCTTTGGATTTTGCAAAAACCAACACATTATCGGCAAATATTAGACGCTGTAGTAGTTTTCTAGAGATATTGATGCCTTCTTTTCCCCATTTTTTTAGTTTGAACACTTCTTCCATTTGTAATGTAAAAAGTTTACGAGACATGTTATCGTCTTGGAGAATACCGAGGCAAATTTTTGTCTTATTGGTGTTTTGATGTAATTTTATTTGAAATGTGGCGTTGTTACATATTTATTTTCTTATATTTGTATACCGGGAATCTATTCTGGTATTGTTTAGACCTTCTGTTAGCACCCATATTTCTAATGAATCGAAGGCTTTTTTGTAGTCGATGAAGGCCATTCAGAGCGCGATATTATTTTATTTATATAGCTTACGGGAGGAAACATTACAATATTATTTAATTGAAAAATTCTTAGACAGGGTTCAAGTCTTCTAGTTAGTTGGCCCTAAGAAGGTCTATTTGCATTAATATCTTGATCACTCATTGCAATATTTCAGTGACCAGAAGATTCTAGGAATTGTAGCATGTGCTAGTTTATGTAGTTCATGTATTTACGGTATTCAAAGGGCACCACGAGGAGGCGAACTAGCTCCACACCCCGGGATATTATGTTCGGTGTGTTTTTTAATTATAATTTTCATCGTTCTATAGTATTAAATCCTTCCCTAAAGCCGGCCTGCTCTTTAGGTATATAGGCCTATAATTTTTCAGATGTTCTACGTAACCATTTTTATGTAATAACACCACCGCATTTGTTCAATTCTTGGGAACATCTGCTTCTTCTAAAATTTATTAAATAGGATCAGCAGTTCTTTCATTAAAGCTAGCCCTCCTTCTTTGAGCATTTCTATTTGAACGCCATCGTCACCTGCTGCTGTTCTTAATTTCGTATGTCTTAAGGCTGTTTCTATTTCTTCACTGGTAATTGGTGGTCAATTTTTCGAGTCACGTTTTGTATTTTTCTCTTATGTTGATTTTCATCTTTTATGTTCTGTACAGGTTTCGTAAAAGTCTTCCCCTACACTTAAGATGCCGTTTCTGTTTATTATTGTGGTGCCCTTCTTGTTTTTCAATTTGTTTCTTTTTCCAGTTTAGTTTTTCTTCTGAACACCTTCATTCTCTTGTTTTTGTCCAATATCTGTCGTGCCGAACTTGTGTTAAATCTTCTAATAGCCATCCATTTTGCTGTTTTATTTACATCTCTATTTTCTTGTGAGTCTCTTTTTAGTGTTCTATACGGAACACTTATAAGGTGCCTGTCTGTCTGTCCGTCTCTCTGTCTGCCTGTCTGTCAGATTTGGTACTAATATAGGAATTGATGGCCTCATCGGAGCCGTGTAGTTTTGAAAGTTAAATTTTGACTTAAGGAGTTCGTTTTGGGGGGTGAAATCGGAAGTGAAAAAAAATTTTTTTACTAGGTCATCGAGTGTGGTGTCAAATTAAAGGTTGTGAAAACACGAGTAATATATATATATATATATATATATATATATATATATATATATATATATATATATATATATAAAGTAATACTTGCGAGCACTTTTTTTTGTATTATTTTTAAAAAATCCCAAGCGCAAAAAATCGTGGATAGACCCAGGTGCACCATCCACGTCGACCGCAAGACCGAATCGCTTTGGCAGAAAGACGATGCTTTGTGTTTGGTGGGACCAGAGGGGCGTGGCCTCTTACGAGCTGTTAAAACCTGGGGAAATGGTTAATACTAAACGTTACCAACAACAGTTGACCGATTTGAAGCGTTCGCTGCTTGAAAAAAGGCCAGAATACCGAAAGAGGCAACACAAAGTCATTTTTCTTCATGACAGTGCTCCATCACATACGGCAAAACCAGTTCGTGACACGTTGGAAGCACTCAGATGGGAAGTTCTACCCCATGCGGCTTACTCACCAGACTTGGCTCCTTCCGATTACCACTTGTTTGCATCGATGGGTCACGCACTTGCTGAGCAACGCTTTGGTTCATACCAAGATGCGAAAAAATGGCTCGATGAATGGTTCGCAGCAAAAGGAAGATTTTTACTGGCGTGGTATTCACAAATTGCCCGAAAGATGGGAAAATGTATAACAAGCGATGGAACATACTTTGAATAAAGCACTTTTTATCATTCTTCCGAATTTAACATGTTTTTTTACAAAAAAATCCGCATTTCATAATTGTACACCTCGTAATTTAAAAAACATAAATTTTGTGTGTCATGTGAATAAGGCTCAATTGTTTGTGTTTTAAAAATCTTATAACTTTTATTTATGCCAAGCTTTTCAAATAATCGGGTTAGAGGAGTGGTCCACTTATAATTAATAACCCTGTACTACATGCATGCTAGATTTGAAATCGGCATCTTATTCAGTTCTGGAATTATGATGACTGCAGAGATTGACATACCTAGCGTCAGGCCGGCATTAACTATGTTTTTCGTAATTTCCTCGATGCGAGACTCAAGAAATATTTCAATTTGCTTACAACGCTGTGAACATAACTTTACAGCAATATTTCTTTAATTTCCCTATCATAAAATTCCTCTAAGAGAATTGTACCGCTTTAAGGTAGGAGTTTAGTTTGGTTTATTTACGCAAGAATTCTAAACAGACGGGAAACTAAGTTCGGATCTCGTTGGAAGTTTGATGAAGTTGCGGTCTAATTCTCTAGGGCAGAATAAGATTTATCTCGTCACTTAACAGTTTGCTGGTCAGGTTAATAGTTTAAAACGTGTTTGTTGTTGCAAATCCCAATTTACGCCTTACTGGAACACAAAGGCCAAAGTTTCCGGACATAATTTTTTCTATGACACGCAGGCGCTTAAATTATATTTGCTTCATTTCGATTTTTCATGTTATTCTTGAGATTGAGATAAATACTGCATGATCTATACATACCGAGAGCGGTAAAGCTGATAAAGTCAAAACCTAATTATATTTAGAGGCTATGAATAACTATATGTGAGAGAATTTTTCCTTTAGTTCTTCTGACACAAGTCTTAATACTAAACTAAAAAGCTTTTTAGTTATTTTTACTCAAATCAAATTATACCACATCATTTTTAGTGTTCCGTACGGAACACTTATAAGATGACTTCGGTGTCTCTCTGCCTGGCCGCCTGTCTGTCTGTCTATTGTCATAGAAAGTTCAAATTTGGTAATAATAGAGTAATTGATGGCCTCATAAAAGTCGTGTAGTTTTGAAAGTCAAATTTTGACTTAAGGGGTTAGTTTTGGGGGGTGTGAAATCGGAAGTGAAAAAAAAAAATTTTTTTAGTTGGTCAAGTGTGGTGTCAAATGAAAGCTTGTGAAAACACTAGTAATATATATATATATATATATATATATATATATATATATATATATATATATATATATATATATATATATATATATATATATATATATATATATATATATATATATATAATGTAATACTTGCGCACACTTTTCTTTGTATTACTTTTAAAAAATCGCGAAAAATCGCTCTCTCCCTATGTTATCCCGAAAAGTACTGATCAAAAAATTTTGAAAAAATTCTGGAATATTCTCCACGGGGTGTAGATTGAACGAAAATTATCACGAGTGCATTACCTTTAATAATTTATCTGGTACATAAAAAAAACAAAAATTTCAAGGTCCTTAATTTTCAGTGAAGATTGGAAACAAACTTTGTTGAAAACTCATTTGGGGTGTGTTTTGTGAAGTCTGATCATTTTATACCACCGTAACAACATTTTTTATTTTAAAAGCAATCAACGTACGGAACACTAATTGTGCAAGTTCAACTTGCACTTGACCGGTTATTTTAACGTAAGATTTATTTTTAGCCGCAAAATCTACTAGATATGGATAGACCGATGCAGGGGCTTTTTTAACAATACACGCCCACTGAAGATGAGAATGCTGTTGAATTTGTTGATGACCCACTCATTGATGACGGTCCTTAACTGGCAAGACAGATTTTTGCACTTTTTTAATAAAAAAATTTATTTATCATAATTAATGTGTATTTTTATTATTTTTTTTTATGTTGCTTCTAATACAATATGTAAGTCTTTAAAAGGAATGCATTCTTAACCTTCCCCTCATGTCTTCAAACTTATATAATCGACTCTAAATCTAAAAATTTGAAGTGTGAACATTTAGGGGAAACGGACTCTGATTGTTTTTGCTCGTCATCCTTCATTTGTTTTTGTGTTTAAAAATACAATTTTTATTGCTAAATATTCATTTTTACGTTGCACCTTTTATTGTGGCTTGGTGGTCAAAAATTTCCGCGATTTGACATATTTTTTCTCTTATTGTAACATGCTTTATATTCAACTTCACATTTTTTTTTTACTATTTTTTATTTTATCACTTATTTTTTTTTTATTTTACCATCGCGGGAAAAATTACCTTACAACTTGTGGTTACAAAAGAAGCACCGGGTAAATAACTTCACCATTTTCTTTCTGCCAACTATTTTTTGTTATTTATTTGTATCAATAATAATTAACAATTAAATTAAATAACCTTACATCTAGTGCTAGCTTAGGAATGGTTAAATTGGTCTTGATTGCTGCCCCCGTATTAGAAAAATGTTCAAGAACTTACAAATAAATATATTACGCATACACTAGAATTTTGCATACTTATGAAAACGACTTTCCTTTACAAAACTTTTCAGAAATTTTACTAAATTAAAAAAAAATCAATTTTCATTCCGTTAGAAAATTTGTTTAGGTTTTAAGGGTTCTAACAAGAGCATTTTACTTTTATTATTGTTTCGACAATACAACGTTAAGATTTCCAGAAAGAAAGACTTTCAGAAATATTCGGCCGTCACAAACACTTTATACCTAAAAAACAGAGATCAAAAACACTTTCCACACGAAGAAGTATTCATTTTTAAGTTTACAAGATACTAAAACTTGAAACTACTTAAGTTGTGGAAAATTTACCTTTTAAAAGAAAACTTGGCTTCGGACCGTTTTATGAAAACAAAGTAGAGTTTTGCATGCATTCATTTTACCTTACATTATTTATTGCGTTATTATACAGTGGTATGTTACTATCGATTGAATATTAATACTTTTATTCTATATTCCAAAGATTTATTGTGATTTTAACTTGGAGATATTATTGTTATAAGGACAAAAATCTGTCCAAAAGTCATGTTACTCTAAGACAAAATGAACCTCTGACAACATTGTTAACAAGCGTCCGAAAAAATTGTCAAATAGGACTTTAGAAAAAAAAATTAATGTTTCTTTACTTCACCAAAGGTATAGCTCATTTCAATATCTTAAACTGATGACGCTATAGTATTATTCTTGCCGCTTTAATTAATCATAATTGCGGTATATGCCTACTTAAGATACAAAAATAATTAACATTTACTTCCGCTTTTGTAAGAAATTATACAGTATTTTTATTTTTAATGGAATACTGTGTATATTTTTAGTTTTTTGACTTTTACGAAAAATACTAGAAAACTTTGTCTACTCTTTCCTGAATTAAATGTTATTAGGTTTTAAAATAATGATATCATTTCTTACTTCTACACGATTTTTCAACATAACATTTACAACAACCTTAAAAAATTACTTTTTTTTTTTGATATGCTATGTAATGAAGAAATTAAAAAAATAGCATTTTTAAATTTTACAAATTTAAACCGCACAAATTCCAAGTTTTTCACAACTATCTTAATAAATTGGTTAAATCGAAAAATCGTTGTTCCGTACGGCACACTTATGGGATCACTTCGGTGTCCGTCTGTCCGTCTGTGACATCCGATTTTTCCGAAGCCATTTAAGGGGTTACGCCACCTTGAAATTTTCAAAAAAACGATTTTTTTTGGGTTAGATTTATTATTTATACTTTTAAGAATATTTCAAGCTTTACAAAATGGAGTCGCAGGCAGATTGAAGGTAATATAAAAACAATTATAGACTTTTAAGAAGAGGACGCGGTATTTTTTTCTTTTGCGTTTTCTCGAAACTACTTTTTTTAAATTATCTCAAGATCTACTGAACCGATTTTGGTAAAATTTATACCACATATTCTCTGTAATATTATCTTGAAGTTGACATAAGGTTTTTCGATTGGATACCCCGCTTATTTTTTTTTTAATTTTTAAATCTCAAAATTTTTGTGAAAAATCCGAATTTATTTTCAAACGGCTGTCACTCCTACAAATAAAATTTTTTCCATATGTTGCCACTTAGCTATGACCTTTTTAAAAAGTAAAAAATTATTTGGTTAATTTTTAGACGATTTTTGACTGAGAAAAAAATGCCACCGGTGGCAAAGATTTTGAAAAGAGAGCCCTACAAGATGGTTCAGATTTCTGCCAGCTTTTAGTTTTTTTATATACATATTTTTTGAATTTGTTGTTAAAACCATAATGTATTTGCGAAAAATAAAAATTATATTATATATACAATAGTTCCGTCAAAAAAAAAAATTATTTTATGCCTATTTTTCCGAGTGCCAAGGTGGCGTAACCCCTTAACATAGAAAATTGAAACTTGGCACAAATATAAGAATCGATTGCCCAATCAAGGCCGTGTAGAACGTTCAATTTTGACTTAGGGGGGTTAGTTTTGGGAGGTGAAATCGAATGTGAAAAAATTTGTTTATCAGGGTATCGAGTGGGGTGTCAAATAAAATATGAGTTCAAATATACCTTATATATACATTATATATATATATATATATATATATATATATATATATATATATATATATATATATATAATGTAATACTTATGCACACTTTTCTTTGTATTGTTTAAACAAAAAAATGCCAAAAATCGATGCCTCCCTCCATATCTCGAAAAGTACGGATCAAAAAATTTTGAAAAAATTCTGAAATAGTCTTCTTAAAGTGTAGATTGAGCAAATATTATCGAGAGTGCAATACTTTTTGATAATTTATCTGGTATAAAAAAAGCTTTGAAAACTATATTTCTTCACGTATCGTGGAGGTTTTGTAATATACTTTTAAGTGTGGCTGTAATCGAATGAATTTGTTTATAACTAAATAAATATTTGGGTAGTGAATATTTGTTTTACGTCTTTATTACTAGGTTCTAGATTGAGCCAGATTGATTTATTGGCTATTAAGTAGCTAAGATGCTATAACTGTTTTAAGACATTGACTAAGAAAAAACGTGAAAATACATATTAGATCTTAAGATGTCAGAGACCTAATTAACTAGGTAAGGATTTTATTTTATTTTAAAAGCAATCACGGTACGGATCACTAATGGCGCATGTTCAACTTGTCCTTGTTCGGTTTTATTTAGCTTTTAAGTTACTTTGAAGTCCACTTGTAGAAAGACCATTAAGTTAAAAATTGACCACACTTATTGCAACAACATGTCAAGAAAGTTGTTTTTAATAATAACAATTTTTATAAGGAAGCTATAAATTCTTAAAATAAAAACTGGAAAATTATATGACCTTATAACATTGTTCGTTGAATCGTTTTGTTTTTTCATATTTCCATTTTCGTATTTCAGATCATAGTACTGTTATAAAATTATACAGGAAATCAAAGTAGTATAAATTTAGGGTAATAAATAATAAAGATAGTTAATATATAAGTTGAAGATTTATTTTTGGTTGATTTCTTTAAAATTGGTTGGATGACAAACAACAGCCTATCGATAATGATACTGTCGACTTTCTAAATACAACCATTTCAATGCGATAGTTATTCCAAGTTTGAGATTCAAACTATTTAAATTTCCGAAATTCGAAAATACCTGTTCAAATATCATGAAATAATATATTAAACTTATAACAATTAACCGTGAAAAGTTGGCTTGAAAAAACGAATTGTTTTCGCAAAATTTAAGCAATTTAAGATATACTGGATATTTTATTTTAATTGAAAAATAACATCAAGTTTTCCAAGAAAGTGAAAATGATTGTCGAATGGTTTTCTAACAAAAATCGCAACAAAATATCATACTCAATTTCATTTTGACACCTAAACTGTTTAATTATGGAGGCGTTAATAGTAACCTCATCACCATCCGTTATATATAATATTCTTTAAGGCAAAACTTCCCTTTTAACACTTTACTGCACTTCACACTCCAGAAAAGTAGAATACCAAAGAAAATGTAAATTTTTAGATTCTTAAATTCTAGTACGTAAATTCAAATATGACAGCTACTTTCATAGATGATGCTAATTAATGATATTATTGTTAAAATTTCCAGCCAGAAAAATAGAAAAGAAATCCGAGCCCCTGGGCTTCTTTCCCTTCGTGAAAACTGTGGGACGGACGAGTATCGTCCCGTTCCACAAAAAAATTGTTCCTTATGTTCGAAGTTGCCCGATAAGAAAAAAAGTTGGTAAAGAGAAGTATAAGAGTAAACTGTTAAGTTTTCGTTCGATACCTAGTAGCTTATTTTAATTTTAAAAATAGTCAGAACTTAATATGGGCCCTGCATAGTTTGAGTCTGCCAGTATCATAATGAAATAAAGATTCATTTAAAGCTGGCTCTGAAACTTTCCAAAATTCGGTATCTTTTCTAGTATAAAAATATATTCTCAACCATTTCCTAATTCACGGTTTTAATTACATATTGTTAACATGAAGCCCTTGTGCTAGTCATTGCCTAAAACGGTTTCGAAATACAATATGCTTTGAATTTCGCCACAATATGAACTTTATTAGTTTACAACTGCTTACCTTAATTTTAGGTAAATTATTTAATTTTATTTCGTTATCATGTAGCTCTAATAACTGGGATGTTAATTTCTCAGGGGACGGTATTATTTTACCTACTTGTGGTGTAGGTTTGAATACAATATGTCCTGTATAAGATTTGAAAAGTTAAATTTTATATATATATATATATATATATATATATATATATATATATATATATATATATATATATATATATATACTACCCGTGCCCTCGGCTCCGCTCGCATGGACTTGATTCACTACAAATATATAATATAAGACTATTTTTATTCAATTTCCACTGGTTTATTTAAATTGCGATGACGTGCGTATTGTAAAATGTAGATCTGAAGAAGCTGCATCGACAGCGAAACGCGTCATCGCAATTTAAATAAACCAGTGGAAATTGACTAAAAACAGTCTTTTATTATATATTTATAATGAATTTCCATCAAGTAGAAGCTACAACCATCCAAAATTTGATTCACTACTATCGTCACTGCTTATTCCTTATGTTACCTAATATATTAAAATATCTCCCATTATTTCCCCTTATCTCCCATAATTTCTCCTTATCTCCCATTACCCCAACATAATTCCCGTTATCTAGGCTTATCTCTGCTCATCTCCCATTGTTTCTCCTTATCTCCCGTTATTTCTCCTTATCTCCCACTGTCTCACCTCATCTCCCATTATCTAGGCTTATCTCGACATATCTCGCAATATTTCTCCTTATATCCCATTATTTCTCCTTATCTCCCATTATCTCACCATAGCTCACATTATCTAGACTTATCTCTGCTTATCTCCCATTATTTCTCCTCATCTCCCATTATCGAGGCTTATCTCCCCTTATTTCTCCTTATCTCCCATTATCTCACCTTATCTCCCATTATCTAGGCTTATATCGACTTATATAGAACATATGTATAGCACACTAACGGGCAGACAGACGGAGATGCGTTGCGTTTTATATATATTATAGATTTTTTTTTGATAAATGTTCAGGATTAAAAAAAAAAAAACACATAAATCGGATAAGTGGTTCTCGAATGATAAGCACACTAATGGACAGATAGACAGACGTTGCGTTCTATATGTATTATATAGATCATTATTAATATTATATAACCTGACCAGAGAATATATATATGTTACGTATGATTTAAAAAAAAACGTAAATCGGATAAGTGGTTGTCGAGTGATAAGCGCATTAACAGACATTGCATTATATTTATATAGATAAATATATATATATATATATATATATATATATATATATATATATATATATATATATGTATATATATATATATATATATATATATATATATATATATATATATATATATATATATATATATATATATATATATATATGTTGATATTGTTCCATATTTAACGTTTTAGGCAGCGTATTGCTTATTTCTTATATTACCTAACATAATAAAATATAGCCTATAACCTGGCCAGAGAACATATGTATATTTAAAAAAAAAGCACGTAAATCGGATAAGTAGTTCTCCAGTGATAAGCAGACTAACGGACAGACAGACAGACAGAAAGACGTTGGATGTTATATATTATATTCTTTGCTACATGATATTGTTCCATATATAATGCTTTAGGCAGTGTATTGCAAGAGAACGCTCTAGCAGCAAACTTTTCTCCGGCTTGATTCATTATTATCGTCACTGCTTATTCCTTATGTTACCTAACGTACTAAAATATAGCCTATAACCTGGTCAGAGAACATATGTATGTTTTTAAAAAAAAGCACGTAAATCGGATAAATGGTTCTCCAATGATAAGTGCACTAACGGATAGGCAGACAGAGAGACGTTGCATTTTATATATATTATAGATTATAGATATGGTGAGATATAACGCCTACCTCGTAGTTGGCACTTCATCGGAAGCTGACTCGCTGCAGCCATACATGCCGACAGAGTGGTGGGCAGACTGCCAACACATCACCACAGATGGCGCGATCGTTCGAGGGATCCGCCCCTAAAGCGTGTGTGGTTTTAATGTAAGAACAACTCAAAACGGACTAAAGTCCGTATCTTAGCAGTCTACCCACTGTTCTCTTATTTGTCAAATCCATCCTGAGACACGTATCGTCATATCACGGCTCATCACTTGGGCTAGGATCGAGAAACAAGAGAACAGAATTTTCTGGTACTAAAGCCAGTATTGACAGCCAATAATGGTAAGCTATAACACCTACCACGTCATCATTATTTGGCCGTAGTGTAGTTAAACTTTGACTTAGAGTTAGTTTTGAGGGGTGTGAAAAAAATTAACCAGGTCATCGAGGGTGTCGAATGAAAGATTGTGAAATTATGAGTTCAAAAATATATATAATGTAATATTCGCGCAAATCTTTCTTCGTAATATTTTTAAAAAACCTCCAAAAATCGCTGTTCACCCCACTTATCTCGAAAAGTACTGAGGAAAAATTTTTTTAAAAAATTCTGGAATAATCTCCATAAAGAGTAAATTGAATGAAAATTATCACGTGTGTGTGCGTCAACTTTGATAATTTTTCTGGTGTACAAAAAAAAATAAATTTTTGAAGGTCATAAGTTTTCAACAAAAGTCGGCAACAACCATTGTTGAAAACTAATTTAAGGTGTGTTTTGTGAAATCATTGATCATTTTATTCCTCCGTAATAAAAAAATTTATTTTAAATGCAATCATGGTACGGAACACTAATTGCGCCTGCACTTGACCGGTTTTTTTTTTGTTAATAATAAGGAATATTCAATATTCAATCAGTTTTAACTATTTTAACTAAACTGAGTGTTTTTCACGAGTATAAGGTATGTTTGGGAACGTAATTTTTTTTTTTAATTTTAAAAATTTGCAATATACAAAAAAAGTTATCCCTTACAAGTTGTAAATCGAATAAACGGGTTAGACAGAGTAAAATTATTAAAAATAAGCTGAAAAGCTCTAATTTCGATTACTCAAATTTCGCACACTTTATAATTGCATCATGGAATAAATTTTCTTCGATTGATTACTTAACATAGTTAAATAATAAAAACCTGTCAAGTGCAAGTTGGACTTGTGCAATTAGTGTTCCGTATTGTGTTTTAAAATAAAAAATTTTGTTATGTAGGTATAAAATGATCCACCAAGCCTGTTTCCGATTTTTCTTACAAACTGATGATCTGGAACAATTTTTTTTTATTATATACCAGATAAAATACCAAAAGTAACGGATTCGTAATAATTTTCGTTTAATTTACACTTTATAGAGATATTCAAGAGTTTTTTCAAACTTTTTTGATCAGTACTTCTCGAGATAAGGGTGATGGGCAGGGATTTTTAGCGGTTATTACGAAGAAAAATTTTCACGAATATTACGCTATGTATATTTTAGACATCATACTTTCAAAAGCTTTCATTTGACACTCCACTCGATAAAGTGGAAATTTTTTTTCACACTTTCCAAAACTAAGCCCTTAAATCAAAGTTTGACTTTCAAAACTACCCATCAATTCCTATATAGTCTCGGAAAAAATTAGGTGTGTTAGACAAACAGACACCGAAGTGATCCCATAAGTGTTCTGTATGGAACACTAAAAACACTAAATCATATTAGGGTACTAAAAGAAAACCATGACAAAATAGATGCTTATACTGCACTCTGTCGATGACTTATTTAAAGTCTTTCTGAACAAAGCGACCAGACTACAGCTGACACTTGCAGCACAATGCAGAAGCGCACCTTCTCGAGCGCTCGAAGGCATAGCTGGCGTTGGTGAAGCAACCAAAGGCGAATAGAGAGATTCGCACTTTGGAAGTTCCCAAAAGTGTTCTCTGTATTTACTAGACCATCTCAAAACTCGTTTCGTCGTATCACGGCACATCAGCTGGGCTAGGTTCAGCAAATTCAAAGAACACCGTTTCAGACCTTTCCCGGGTACTAATGGAAAACCATGACAAAATAGATGCTTATACTGCACTCGGTCGGCGACTTATTTAAAGTCTTTTCGATCAAAGCGGCCAGACCACAGCTGACATATATATATATATATATATATATATATATATATATATATATATATATATATATATAAATGACTGGATATATTGGAACTTGCACAGATTCCTCAACGGAAATACAGAAAATTTGCACTTAAAATCAAAAATATCTGAAATAAGTTCGGTGGCGAGTTCAGTTTACTGCCGCGTCAAGATCACTCGAAGGTTACATTATACACACAAAACCAAAGACAAAAATTGATCTAGAATGCTGTTTCAACCAGTAACCACCGATTTATAAAACTGAGGACAACGAATCCACTTGTTTCCAAAATAATCCGAAATGTTTACAGCCAAGTTACCAAAATATATTAAAACGAGAATCTCTATCGATCATAGAGAACAACGTGGAATCCCAAGAGTTTTGCCATATGTCATGTCAATATCAACTGGCATGTTTATTTATTTATTACTAATTTTCTAAAAAAATATTCATCTGTTAATCAACTGAAAAACACAAGGGAAACAACATAATATTCCTTTTCCATAATATTTATCAAGAAAAGTCTCCAAAAATAATTTCTAAAGTTGTATTCAACGCGGAGGTCTGACGGGAGAGACTTATTTAAAGTCTTTCCGATCAAAGCGGCCAGACCACAGCTGACATATATATATATAACATATATATATATATATATATATATATATATATATATATATATATATATATATATATATATATAAATGACTGGATATATTGGAACTTGCACAGATTCCTCAACGGAAATACAGAAAATTTGCACTTAAAATCAAAAATATCTGAAATAAGTTCGGTGGCGAGTTCAGTTTACTGCCGCGTCAAGATCACTCGAAGGTTACATTATACACACAAAACCAAAGACAAAAATTGATCTAGAATGCTGTTTCAACCAGTAACCACCGATTTATAAAACTGAGGACAACGAATCCACTTGTTTCCAAAATAATCCGAAATGTTTACAGCCAAGTTACCAAAATATATTAAAACGAGAATCTCTATCGATCATAGAGAACAACGTGGAATCCCAAGAGTTTTTGCCATATGTCATGTCAATATCAACTGGCATGTTTATTTATTTATTACTAATTTTCTAAAAAAATATTCATCTGTTAATCAACTGAAAAACACAAGGAAAACAACATAATATTCCTTTTCCATAATATTTATCAAGAAAAGTCTCCAGAATATATTATATAAAAAGGTAAATTATGCATTTTATAAACAAAACAAATTAATCTCATTTTTATTTGAAAATATATTACTTTTCAAATGAATTGCTTGAAAAGGTATTTTAATTTATACCATAATTTAAGGACTACAAATATTTAATTATTTCATTTTTATTAAGAAGTCAAATTCTGCCTATAAAATGTTTTTGTTTCCACTTGTCCAATACATTGGGCATAGACTAGTATCATTAAAAAATAAATCAACCACAGGGAAACTCGTCAATTCCATAACACTCTGTATATATATATATATATATATATATATATATATATATATATATATATATATATATAGTTTGTATATTGGGAATATTGAGAGGGGTATGATCGTAAAGCTTTTTGGAGATACATCCAGCAGAAGAGAAATAGTTGTGCTATTCCAAGAAAGATAACATATCAAAATACAAATTTCAATAATCCAGGTGACATTGTTAATGCTTTTGTTGCTCATTTCCAGGATGGTTAAAATACTGCACGGGATGTCATCGGTGTTTCTCCTTTTGTATGCGGGAGGCATGTACAGGTTGTGGCGCCGTGCTTTGGTGAAGATGATGTTGTGAGGGTGTCGAAGCGTCTCAAGCCAAAGTTGCCCAGTGGCCCGGATTTTGTGCCAAGCTTCTTTGTTAGGGATACCATAAATATATTGTCCATCTCTGCTGGAAAAATTGAAAACTATTGTCCCCAGGTTTGCAAATCGGGTTGGTAACTTCTTTTACCTTCCTTTACATCTCCTGTTTACGGAATATGTTCTGTTTACAATGAAGTGTCGCACACATGTGATCTCTCCATGACTCAAAATGACTTCTTCCATACTTGTTTGAATCTACTTTAATAACTGTAATGGTGTGTGACATGATATTAATCATTGTGTTCATTAAACCATAAGGTTAATTTTAGTCTTGAGTTACTGTCTATATTGTATTGTTATATATTGATGTTGTGTAATAGCTATATTATCGGTTCTATTTATTACTTTTGTTGGGCTTGTGGTAAAATATATATATATATATATATATATATATATATATATATATATATATATATATATATATATATATATATATATATATATATATATATATATATATATATATATATATATATATATATATATGTAAATACATATATATATATATATATATATATATATATATATATATATATATGTATATGTATATATATATATATATATATATATATATATATATATATATATATATTTATATATATATATATATATATATATATATATATATATATATATATATATATATTTTATGGAATCAAACGACCTTTGTCTTAATCAATCAGAGGTATCAAAAGAGCTTTAAACTTGAGGCAACAGTTTACATCAATTTTACCGACCTTTAGGAGATGATCTGGATTCTTATTTAGAATATTTGCCTCTAAAATATATATATGTAAATATATATATATATATATATATATATATATATATATATATATATATATATATATATATATATATATATATATATATATATATATATATATATATATATATATATATATATATATATATGTAATATATATATATATATATATATATATATATATATATATATATATATATATATATATATATATATATATATATATATATATATATATATATATATATATATATATATATATATATATATATATATATATATATATATATATATATATATATATATATATATATATATATATATATATATATATATATATATATATATATTATGGAATCAAACGACCTTTGTCTTAATCAATCAGAGGTATCAAAAGAGCTTTAAACTTGAGGCAACAGTTTACATCAATTTTACCGACCTTTAGGAGATGATCTGGATTCTTATTTAGAATATTTGCCTCTAAAACTCTGTGACATTTTAACAATACTGTATTTAATATTTATGTAAAAAATCAACCCACGCTTGAAATTCAATTTAATTGTGGCTAAGTTACTCTGCGGAAACTGTACTTTATTCTTTAATACTTTATCAATGTAGAAAAGTAGTAAGAATATTAAATTATTTTATAAACTATGTATCTACTCAAGGAAGTTTCAAGTGATGAAATAAACTTTATTTTTCTCGTAGGAAATACTTTTGTGATTAAGGTAACAAAGATAAAACTTAATTAGGTTTGATATAAACATTTTCTTACTAATCTGATTAACATATTATATTCGTCTAAAAGTCTTAAGGACTTTTCAAAAGCTATTTATTGCGAATTAAGCTTCAAAATATTTTTAACTAAAGTTAAATTAAGGTTGAAAAATAATTTCTAAAGTTGTATTCAACGCGGAGGTCTGACGGGAGAGACCCGACTTAAGAGAAAAAGTTAGAACAACACTAACCTAAGTTTTTTTTTGTTTAAACTAGATCTCTTTAGTGCACCCAAACAACACAGTAAACGCAACAAAAACAATACAACATATTTTAATACGTTATTTATTAACATTATCTTTTTAGTTCTGTCCATTATGTCGGAATTTCGGAGAATGTTTCTACCTTCCCTGAAATTCCTATACGATTCACGATAAACCGCACAAAATATGAATATTTTTAGAAAATTGAATAACAGTACAAACAATTTCCGTTTTATTTAACATTTTCCATTGAATGAACATCGAAAAACGGTTTGCGACTTGAGACTATTCTACAAGTATTTTCATTGACAGTGCTCGCTAGTACTTCACGTCCGTATGAAACTCAGCTTGTTACTTCTCGTACGACCCTTTTAAAGCAGTCTTTTATATTGAGAACCTCATTCTTTTGGAATGATTTGGCTAAGACTATGTTTCCCACCAATTACAATTTACAGTAATTCTAGACGTGCTTTAGGGATTTTCCTGCAGTACGTGTGCTATTCCCATAAAAAAATCAGGTTTATAGGGTGGCTTTTTTAGTAATAATTTCAAGTATGCTAACCTTGTAGGCCCTGCAGTTGTCGTGGGAAAGAAATGTTTTGGTTCTCCATGAACTACGACGTTTCTTTGTAATGACATTCTTTGGTTTGGTTGGATTTTGGTTCGTCTTTCCCGAAACCTATTCGTTAATTGTGGACCCTTTCATCCTTAAATCTTCATGTATAATATCGGAAACTATAGTTGCAGATACTCTAGTTCCTGTAGCAAGCATTATGATCTTGATTCGCTAATTTGGTAGAAGCAATTTTCCAACGAATTTGTACAAAATTTTGTCACAGTACTGAAATATTAAAATCTAGAATCTTTTATTGGCAACTAGAGAGGTTAAACCTATAACTTTCATACAATGAACTAATGATATACACAATTGGGTGTTAATATATTTACATGTCAGTAACCTAAATAATGGCTTTTATATAAATGTGGTGAGAGACAACTTAAGATATTAGAACTTAAGAACTTATTTCATGAGAATAAACTTAAAATTAACTTAAAGCTAATCCTGTGATAGGGTATCGGATGGTCTTAAATAGTGGCGTTTTGCGTTGTGTGGAGGTAAATAGGCGTACCTAAATGTGGAATTAGACTGATTAAAGACTTGATGACTATGAGGCTTTAGCAATGATTCGTAGGGTCCTATTTTGAATGGGCTGGAGAGTGGATCTGTGGGTGCGTGTCCTTTGATACCATGCCGGACTGGAATAGGTGAGGCTGGCTCTGATGATTATTTGGTAAATGGTCAACTCGTTGCGTGTTGACAATTTACTGGTCTTGTTGCTTGCGCTTGTCCCGATAGAGGCCTAGGTACTTGATGCTGTTGGTTGATTAGAGTCTGGTATCTTGAAGGGTGAGGCTTGTGGCATGGTTCTGGCGGATTTACTGAACCTGATGGCTAGGGTCTTGGATAGATTGGTCTGTATTCTCCAATGTTCGAATTAGGGAACTAACATGTTGAGGTGGCGTTAAAGACGGCTGATGATGCTCCTGGTGGACTTAGTGGTGGTGGTGATCGCGATGATGGCGGTGTCATGAGCATACATGAGCAGAAAAGTCTGGACCGACATAGAAACGTCGGCGGAAATAATCCCTTAGTAACGGAAGAGGAGAGTAGGGAAATTGCACCTCTATAATATATATAAAAATATTTAATATTAATAAATGTGTATTTTCCACCGTTCAGAAAAAAAGCAAAAACCTGTAGAATTAAAAAAGAAGAAACAAATCGACGTAATCATAGGCGGAGAAGAGGCCTTGTGTTATGCCAGTGTGACTGAACAATTTGTGCCAGTAATGCTTATATTCAAAGGAATAGGACAAAATCCTGAATTGGAGAATGGCACACCTGAGAGCCAACCTCTAAAAATAAAATGTTACTTCTGCTTGATGGAAATACAACGCATTCGAAGAACCTGGAATCGTTATATATAGCAAAGGCTATAGCTATAATAATGTTACAACTGTTAGGCCTTACTACTGACCGGTTTCAACCACTGGACGTATCTTTCTTTTTAAATCTATAAGCAATTATTATATTCAAGCAACAGAAAAATGGTTGAGGACAAATCCATGTCGTCAAGACGCAATGTCAAGTTGCAAGTTTATTTGCAGAAGCTTACCAAAGAGCTACCATTGTGAACGCATTTAAAGCTGCTGGAGTTTTGCCCGTGGACAACAAACAAACTCAAGTAATGAAAGCACTTCGATCTTACAAGATACTTCTATTATTACTAATAATGAAAAGAAGCAAATTGCTCAGCAGCTTGCGGTCTCCGAATAGATTAGCACATTAAATAGTGAACCGTTTACCTCGGGACATACTGTTTCATTTTTTCGGTCTATTTACCTAGCTCTAGGCATGTCATGCACTAGCATTTCCTTTAGCCACCTACGCCTGAGAAACTTGCACGATACATGTTGTGGCACGAAGAAAAACTGACGCCTTTGTAACATGGGTATACAGAAGAATGTTGAGGATTCCCTGGACAAAGCACCGAACTCTATTCTAAACCCAACTAACGTTTCTATTATAAACCAACTGAGAATAAAGAATCGTCTATCCACCAAAATAAATCAGTCATACTTGCGCTACTTTGCGCATATCTTTAGAAGAAACGATCTAGAAAAACTTATGGTGGAAGGAAAAATAAATGGGAAACGACCAAGAGAAAGATCTTCTAATCGATGGGCAGACCAGGCGAAGCCGCTCACAGGACATTCCTTGCACTAAGGTATTCATGCCGCTCAGGACCGTGATTCATGGAGAGGCACGATTTTTGCAATCGAAACATAACTCTTGCTAGAGTAATAGGACTGAGGAGGAAAGAGGCATGTCGATCTGTGGATCTATTCTCAGGATAACCCTTGAATGAGATGATAATATCATAATTGAAGTAGGGATGAAACCTATAATTATTAATTAAAATCGTTTCAAGGAAAAGAAATGAACTTACTCTTTACTTAAGAAAGTCAAATATTTACATTAGAGCTACGTAAAGGGACGTACTGGGTAAATCATTTTATAATTTTTATTGTTATATTAAAACTATCATTTTTCAGAGTAATGCAAAATATTTCTATAGTTTTGTGTGTTATAATTTTTACATTTCTTGAGACGAGCAAAAAATTTCTCACAGGTCAATGAATTATTGAATAAAAGAGTGCATATTACTAAATTTAAATACAACAGAAATACCAGATTAAATCTTTTTTTTTGTGTCAAAATAAAGATTATATATGACAAACACGTGTTAAACTATTAACTTGACCAACAAACTTTTAAGTGATAAGATAAATTTATGCTATCTTGGGAAATTAGTTTTTCAGACCTTGCCAAACAGGCTGAAACTTAATCAAACTTTCGAGAAAGATGTAAACTAAGTTTTCGTACTAATCGAAATACTTATGAACTTAAATAAACTTTCACTTTTCCATAAGGTGTTTACGTACTTTTAAAGATTATGATGTTTAATTCGCAATGAATAAACTTCGATAATAAATTAAAGCTTTTAATAATGTCTTTTTTGCCTTTAATAAAAAGACCTATATTTTTTAAAAAAATTGTGTTATAGAAAAAGATTCCATAAACAGTGTTCTTGATGGGCATATCACATAAGCTGCAGGGAAATCTCTAAAGAGCTACAAGAGCGACCGGTTTGCTGAAAGGGCGTTTCACGTCACTGTAAATTATGCTCGTTAGAAAACATAGTCCGTGGCAAATCATTCCCAAGGGATGAGGTTCTTCATAAATAGAGAATTCTTGAAAATTGTTGTAAAGTAAATCCCAAGATATAAGATCCTGTCTTTTTGCTTTTTCAATGGGGCAATAGATGACGCTATTAAGGTTTTGTGCATAGTTCCCAGGTATTACGATAAACGTATTTTTATTTTACCTGCTTTGTATTAAGATTCGAAAGATACTTTTTATTATTTTTATTTTTAGTTTTACTTACAACTTACAACGTAACGGTTTTATTTTAATTATGTGATTCCGTAGACAAATTGCAATAGTGGCTATCGCAAGAGAAAATATTTATCACTTGACGCTAAACAAATAGTGGTTGAATGGACAAAGTGCTTTGCAAGAAACCAGTGAACTAACAAAAACCCCAATTTCCACGATTAAGGGTATTGTAGGAAAACCATCAGTCATAAACAGGAAAAAACGGAAATAGTTTCAAATGCATCATGTAGATTGTGAAAAAGACGTCATCAGGAGAAAAATATATTCTATGTATGAAGAGCAGTTGGTGCCGACACTAGACAAAATAAAATTAAGACTGGTGCAGGACGGGACCAATATACATTGTAGCCGATGAACCCTTCACAGAATTTTCTTAAGAATGGGATTCATCTTCCGAAAAATCAACAAAAGGCAAGTAGTGATGGAGACACAAAAATTACGAATTTTGCGACATACTTATTTACAAGAAATTAAAAAGTATCGATCAGAGAATTGGCCAATAATTTACCTTGACGAAACATGGTTCGATACCCATGACACTGTGCAAAAAGGGTGGGTTGACAGCAATACAAAATGTCAGACTAACGCACTTTCAAATAAAGGTAAACGAATAACCATTTTGCATGCTGGATCTGAAAAGGGCTGGGTTTCAAATTGTCTACTATTATCTGTAAAAAACATAAAAGATTCTAGTTTGGACTATCACGAAGACACGACCGCAGAATTTTTTGAAAATTGGTTTCAAAATGCGCTTTTGCCAAATGTTCCCGAACAAAGTGTTATAGTTATGGAAAATGCAAGTTACCATAGTCGCCTACTAAATAAGGTTAGGAATGCAGTCAACACCAAATCGGAAATACAGGAATATATGTTAAAAAATGACATTTATTTTGACTTTATTTATAAAAAAAATGATCTTTTGTAAGTTCTGAAAGACTATAAATTAAAAAAGAAATATGTTTGTGATAGTATGGCTAAGAAAATGGGACACACTGTTTTGTGGCTTCCTCCGTATTATTGTGTGTTTAATCCAATTGAACATATTTGGCATCAAGTTAAATAAAAAATAATGGCACAAAATGTTTCTCCTACTTTAAGCGTGTCAGTGGTGGAATTAGTAAAAAATGTTATAAATGATATACCTTGTGAAAGTTGGAAGAATTCCAGTCAGCACGTTGTTAAAGTTGAAGATTCATATATTTATGTAAATAATATAAAACCACTGATAATTACCTCAGCTGATGACAGTGATAGTGAAACCGAATTAGGCTTAAGTTAAAATATATTTTTATTTATACAATATGTCTCCTCTTGTAAACCCCATTCATTCACACTGTATATTTGTACTTCTTACCCATTTGTTTTTACATGCATCTATAAATAAACGTCTCCAAAAACACTTATAATTTTGTTTATTTGCATTAAGTCCATCTCTGCAACCTATCATAATCAAAAGGTCAGAATTTTTATATTGCCTCCTTAAAACGGCAAAAACAGGATCTTATATTTTGGGACAGGCTATACGAGGAGTAACAAGTTAAATCTCATACGGATGTGATGTATTAGCCTGACGTTTATTCCTAGAATGCGTCGTTCTGAGAGGAAATATATGGTCTATATCGATCGAACACTTTCCACGAACTTGTATAATAGACTCTCGTCGCCAACCGTGCTTCATTATTCCAAGGAATCAGGGTTGCTGGTGAATTCTGAATCTTCAGTCAGATGCTGTTGTGGGTACTTTTGTGAGTAAAGTCCCAAATATGGGAGCAGTACAACGTTCACAGACGATACTAGGGGAATGCAGTATTCTAATGTGACTATGTCGGGTTCCGAAAATGTTAATTTTTTTTTAGAAAAAGGTGCCGTTTGAGTTTTTGTAGCGTTAAATTTCGCTTGATTACTGTCACCCCAGAATAGAATGTCTTCCAGATCTTCTGTAAGTTAAACGACTTCCTGCAGATATTTGCATGAGTAGCTGGTGTTAGAGCGTTTAAAGTAGATCAAAAAATACTGTACCCTTATCGGCAAGCTGTAGATTGGATTCCTGGTCCTTCCTAACAAATCGGTAATATAAGGAGTGTTAAAAGGTATGGAGCCTTGAGGCACACTGACGTTGATTGTGAAGCTATTAGAAAAAAAAACCATCAACTGCCACTCGTAAACATAAACAGAATCTTTCCAACATACCAAAAGAGCGTAGCTTAGCCAACAGCGTGTCATGTCAAACATGCTCGAAATTTTCCAAGATATTAAATTGCATTGCTCCAAATACGTGGGAGATAGATTAGAAGACCCTACAAAAAGGTTAGCATTAAATAGGAAAATTTAATAGCGTGACTTTTAGTTGACTCTCATCTTTGACACTAGCTCTTGCTTTCATAAACATGAAAAATAAACAATTTATTTTTTTAAAGAAGCACGGTTTCCATAACACCACTTGGCTCTTGAATAAACAATATTGTAACACAGTATTTTTATTACCTCTCTTTGCCTCAGTTTTGTTACGTAGACATCGTAGAGTAGACTTTATTAACCAAAAGCCTTGTGTATACCTAGTACTAGTTGTTTATATCTTTGAGAACAATTTTTAATTTTATCTCTTCTTCTAATTTCATTCTTTATTTTTCAAATTAAAGCTATGATTGTGCCTTTTTTTAGGTTGAGATTGTCCATGTTAAATATGTTTCGTTAAATTAAATTTGCTCAGTGTGATTTTTTCTTCTTGAGGCATACCACACGTAACGAAGCAACGTGCATATATATCAAATGTTGCTAATTTTCTTGTTTAACTCTTTCCATTGCATTTTACAGTTTCGAGACAGTGTGGTTAAGAAATCGGTCTTTATATAGATATCCAACCCAATTTGTTTTTATTTAACTATAGCGATAATCGTTGGACGTACCTTCATCGTCATCTTCATCTAACATTCACATTCTTTAAGTTCGGTATTCAACCTGGTGATTTTCGTGGCTTTAACGTAGTTACTACCTAGTTTATTAACCTTTGATTTAGTTTCCCATAAGAAAGTGGTAGAAGCAGATTTTAGTTCTAGTTTTTTCAATTTTATCTGCTGTGACTCCAAAGCTCTGTTTTGATCTCTTGGATGCTGATAGCTACCGTTTATTTCATAGCTTCTTTTTTTTCTGTATTATCTCGGGATTTTCAAACAAAAACCGTTCTTGTTTTCTTTGCAGAGTAGGAAATGAATGTCTATTTACCATTTTTTAAGAATAACATGTCGGAAATTTGAAGGAGTAAAATTACCCAGAATTAAAAGTTTTTCTGAAAACTGTAGCTGTTTTCCTTGCTTGACATCACCAATTTTACAGCTATAATTTTATTACCAGCTTTTTGCTTCAAATTCTGTTTTTGTAAATGTTTTTGCTCTTTTGCATGTTTGTCTATATTTTTTGGTTGTTGCCTTTCTATATCTCTTCTTTGATGTAAATATACCTGAGAAAAGTTTAAAGTAGGACTGCTTAATTCCCAACAACATCGCGAGAATGGTCCTGGATTGGAACCCACAAGGTCAGCGTGGAGGAGAAAGACCTAGAACTATCTGGCGCAGGACCGTTTTTGGAGAGGCTGAGCCCGTGAAGAAAATTTGGACAGAAACTGAGCGGTTGGCCCACAACAGAGTGGGATGGAGCGATTTTGTGGGGGGCCCTATGTTCCAACTGAGGAATTATGGGAAACGATGATGATGATGTTTGATTCATCGAGAACTGTTCATATTGGCTATAACTGACTGTTAAGATTAATTTAATTAATTAATTATTTAATTCTTTAATAACGTTAATATTGAGAGAGTTTTTGTACAGTGAAAACAGAATTTGTTTTAACGACAACCTCTTGTTTCATTGTTTAATTCCATAGATGCTAAATTTTTTGACAAACTACAGTATACTCTTACAATATATACGAATTGTGAAACCTAGAGTTCCCTACTTTTACACACTGATATATTTAATAAGTAGATAAAAACAAGTAGCGTCTCAACTTTAAAAACTTTTAAAAAGATACTTAGGACCCACACGCTATCCGACCAAACAGTGAACCGTTTGCCCATTTAAGCATAAAAAATGCTTCAACGTAAAGGCCATTTAAAATTAACATAATTGCAAGAAATCTGAGAAAGCTGGCTTAGTTGATAAAACTCCGCATATAAAATTTAAGTGGTTATTTTAAATATTAAATTCTCAGCACTTTGTTTAATGTTTACCTTTCTGACCTGAAAGAAACCATGTTTTGTCGGTAATCTCATACAGTACGTGGTGCGATACAAATGTTCCCGGATTAAGTCTATAGCATATAGTATAGTATTTACTGTTAGAATTCGGGTCTCTCATCACCTTTAAAGTAGTTAACCTGCACTTGAATGCAATGGTTCCGCCTTTTTTTCCACTAGCCAAACATTTTTAGAGGTCCATGCTCTTAGCTCCGACTGTAATTCGCGTGGTATCGTATTTACCGTCTCAAAGTGGCGATCTTTTATCTTCATCTTTATATGGAGGAACAATCTTAAGTCACAAAGTGCCAAATCAGGAGAATCAGGTGGGCAGTCATGGAAATCTTCGCGAAAAACTGTTGTGTACAGAACGAACTGTGAACCGGTATATTTCTGGCCTCAAAGCTTTAACCGTTTTCTAACTGATAGAAAGGTTATCAGAGGTATTCAGAAGTGTCCGACGATGGTCTTAACGAATGATTCGTTGAATTTTGGCAATAATTTTAAGAGTGGTTGCTGTCGAAGCTCTCCCGAAACTTTTGTGTTTCCGCGGATTTCGGCCGGTCTTAAATCGTGTAGATTGCTCGAAAATTTGCGTACAACTCAGGTCTTCATTCCTAAATGCTTTCCGGATAATTTCATATCTTTCAGCAGCACTTTTCCCCAGCTTAAAACAAAATGTCACATACATGTGCTGCACTTTTTTTGTATCCATTGTATAAATCATAAACGTACATACAGACCAAACTGAATGAATTAGCAAGTTAAAATTTGTTACGTAGCATTGTTAGGGATGTGCCTATCGCTACCTATCGGTACGAGTCGACGCTATTTTGTGTTCTTTCTATATAGCGTTAATCCGGGAACTTTTGGATTGCACCACGTATTACTTTTTAAATCTAAATGTCGCTATGTATATACATATATATATATATATATATATATATATATATATATATATATATATATATATATATATATATATATATATATATATATATATATATATATGTATATATGTATATATGTATATATGTATATATGTATATATATATATATATATATATATATATATATATATATATATATATATATATATATATATATATATATATATATAGATATATATATATATATATATATATATATATATATATATATATATATATATATATATATATATATACATTTATATATATATATATATATATATATATATATATATATATATATATATATATATATATATATATATATATATATATATATATATATATATATATATATATATATATATATATATATACATATATATGGCCGCCCGTGGCTCCGAGGCGTAGTACCTTGCTTACGGTGCAGAAGGTCGAGGGTTCCATCCCGCAGGTCGGTAGACTTATTTGTTAATTTACTTAAGTTTATTTGGCCTGGCCACGTACATTGGTAGTAGTTGTTCGCAGAAATGCAGTAACGTCCGTGGCAGTACTACTGCGTTGTCTAAACGGTGCTGTGAAATACAAAAAATGTATGTTTCGGCACTTGGACAACGTTGACGGGTATTACGACATTCTCGCCGATATCCTTGGGATATCAAAAAGGGTAAAATCCCTATTCAGGCGGGGAGGCGAACGATAATATTTATATATATATATATATATATATATATATATATATATATATATATATATATATATATATATATATATATATATATATATATATATATATATATATATATATATATATATATATATGTCAAGCGCGGATTAAAGGTTGTGGTTAAACAAAACCTAATAGGCTTCAAACCGTTCTTTACAGAACGCTTCAGATGATTAGAGACCCTAAAAACAATTCACAATCAGAATTCAAACATGATTTTCAATTTAAAAAGTAAATAATATAAATTTAAAAAAATTGGGAATGTATAGACTAAAATGTTATGAATGCAATAGCTTGCTAAAATTATTTTGGAGTATACAGGGCACTTCAAAAAAGTGTGACCGATATAAAATATGTTTTTTAATTTTATAACTTTTTTATTAATAATGTTATATACCTAAACCTAGTAGTTTTTCTAATATTTCATTTTTTTTAAAATAGTAGTTTTCAGTTTTGTAAAAAATTGCCAGTAGCGCCATTGTTTCTGAAGGTGGAATACTCATAATTGGTACGAGCATTCTATAGAGATGAGAAATAAGAAATATGTAAAGAAATTTGAGTTAGATGCTAGAGGGTGTTTAAAATAAATTGATACATTTCGACTATTTTAAATTGAAAAATCTCAAATTTTTTAAATGGCACACCCTGTATATTATTATTTTTTCTGATAGATTTTACAAAACTCTCCAACTTTTATTAAGTATATCATATACCTATTTCTAATAGTTTTCAATTTATTTTGAATTTTTGAATTTTTACCCTTGTTTTTAATACACTTACAATATAACATCATAGTTGCCAAGACAAAACAAAAATGTAGGCATTGTCAAATTTTGACATGTTTATTAAGCAAGTAAAGAGACTGTGGCATCTAACTCAAATTACTATACATATATCTTTTTTTCATCTCTATACAACCAATTATGAATATTCCACCTTCAGAAACAATGGCGCTACTGGCATTTTTTTACAAAACTGAAAACTAGTATTTTTTAAAAACAAATTGAAATATTAGAAAAACTACTAGGTTTAGGTATATAACATTATTAATAAAAGAGTTATAAAATTTTAAGCAGAATTTAAAAATAAATTAGAAAATAGGATGTTCCATTTAAAAAAAAAACATGTTATATCGGCCAAACTTTTTTGAAGTACCCTGTCTACTAAAAAATAACTTTAAACTGTGTACTTTAACATTCCCTAAAACTATTGTATTTAACATTTTTTCGTCATTCCCGAAACAAATGAAATAATGAACTTTACTCTATCGTTGACTCACCCTGTACACATTATAAACAGGAACCATTTCTTAGAGACGTTACATAACTTTCCAGAAATAAATAGTCTAAATATATTACACTATGAACAAAAGGCAAGAAACTAAATTTTTTATAAGCAATCGAAATTTACAAAAACTATAAAGATCCCAATATAAATCTATTAAATTTACAGACCGATATTAAAAATTCTACACTTTTAAGCCTGTTTGACAGTAATTAAAATTAAAAAAAAAATATATGTTATATCGGCCACATTTTTTTGAAGTACCCTGTATACTCAAAAATAATTTTAAACTGTGCACTTTAACATTCCCTAAAACTATTGTATTTAACATTTTTTCGTCATTCCCGAAACAAATGAGATAATGAACTTTACTCTATCGTTGACTCACCCTGTACACAGTATAAACAGGAACCATTTCTTAGAGACGTCACATAACTTTCCAGAAATAAATAGTCTAAATATATTACACTATGAACAAAAGGCAAAAAACAAAATTTTTTATAAGCAATCGAAATTTACAAAAACTCTACAGATCCCAATATAAATCTATTAAATTTACAGACCGATGTTAAAAATTCTACACTTTTAAGCCTGTTTGACTGTAATTAAAATAAAAGAAAAAACCCCTAATCTTTAATGCTCAACAAAAATAATATATATACCTCACTTGATTATAATTTATTCATTGCTTTTGCAAATGTAGTAGTACTATGAAACCTGCAGTCATGCCTAGTGCAACTTTATATACGTGTCAGTTAACAAAATAAAAGTATACTCTGTAACCAGGGTTGTTGTTCAACAAAAGCTTTTAGAGGGGCACTTTAATCCACAGTACGGAAAATACACAGGCGGATCAACCCCAACAAAACCGTGCAAGGACATCCACTATTCAAAGATTCAGTCAAGTGCCAGTAACTCTGGCTAATGCCTTAATTTTAACATACTAATATTGTATATATAGCCCTAAATCAATACAGGTAATAACAGATAGTATAACTAATAAAAATTTATATGTACGTAATTCTATTGAATTTGATATTTTGAGTAACTTAAAATCTGATACCTCTGAGCAAGTCTGGATAGAATTTAAAATTAATGCTATAAAAAGTGTTTTAGGCGTTGTGTATAGACCTCCTGGCTTTAACGGAATTAACGATTTCTTTGATGAATTCGAACATAATATGTCTAAATTTTTGTTGCAGTGCGAGAATTTGATTTGCCTTGGCGATTTCAATATCAATTTGCTTAATCTTGACTGTGTGTACACTCGGCAGTTTCTTGCATTACTGCATGCATACGGTTTGAAACAGGTTATCGATGAACCTACCAGGCGTGGACTTACTAACGCATCACTTATTGACCTTATAATATGTTCTAATAGTGACGTTGTGTTGAACAGTAATGTTGACACATGCTTTGACGTATCTGATCATTTCCTTGTTAGGTGCGAGCTGAGACTGCGGGTGACAAAGTCTGAACCATTTTTGGTAGCATATAGAGACTTTAAAAATTTCGATGAAGGAAAATTCTACAGCGATCTTTTGGAGATACCTTTTGATAATATACTCTATATACAAAATATAAACGAAAAAACTATGCACATTTAATGCATATATACTTAACTTATTCAATGTTCATGCTCCTTTGAGAAGTGCACGTATCACTAAGAAGAAAGCCCCGTGGCTAAATCAGGGCTTAAGGCATGCCATGCGTCTTCGTAACAAAGCCTTAACAAAATATAAGAAAAATAAATCACTGGAGAATTGGGAAAGTTATAGACGACTTAGGAATTATGTTACACTAGCAACGGAAAATGAAAAGAAGTTGTATTTAGAAAGAAATTTTCAGTCTAGTAATCCAAAAAATAATTGGAAATTGTTGAGGGATTTGGATATTTCTTCTAAAGTATCTAGTTGTGTTCCTGAACATTTGGGGAATGTAGAAGATATTAACATATTTTTTGTTACTGCTGCTGGCTCTTCGGCTCCAGATCCAGAAACCTTAAACTTTTATTTACAAAATAAAAAACAGGCCACAAGTACATTTCATTTTAGAGTGGCAACAACTGGTGAGATTGAGCAGGCACTTTTTTCTATTGGCTCTAGGGCGGTGGGTACTGATGGAATTGGTATAACTATGTTGTTGAACTCTTGTCCACGCATAATTCCTTTTATTGTGCATTTAGTTAACTCATGTATAGAAACTAACTGTTTCCCCGACATTTGGAAAAGTTCCTTTATAATTCCGTTTCCGAAGGTGACCTCCCCCAAGGATCTGAAGGATCTTAGGCCCATAAGCATATTGCCAACGCTGTCGAAGGTCATTGAGAGAGTGATGGAGCGGCAAATGCGGAAGCATATTGAGCGGTACGGGCTCCTACCAGATTTCCAATCTGGTTTTCGCAAGGATCACAGTTGTGCTACTGCACTTCTCAAAGTTACAGATGATATTCTATCGGCAGCGGACCGTGGTGAACTCACTGCCTTGGTGCTCTTGGACTACTCGAAAGCTTTTGATCGAATAAATCATACTTTGCTTTTGGCCATTCTCGGTTTTCTTGACTTTGGGGGAGATGCTTGTGGGCTTATTAAGAGCTATCTCGAGAACAGAACACAGTGTGTAAAACTTAATCGTAAACAATCCAGTCAAGTAGTCGCTAAGTGTGGTGTGCCTACTTTTCACGTTGTACACTTCTCAACTTACTGTCAACCTGAAGAACGTCTCAACGCACCTATATGCAGATGACACGCAGATTTATATGTTATTTCGACCCGAACAAATTCTGGAGGCGAATGATAAACTTTCGAATGAGCTTGAGCATCTTCGGAAGGTTTCGCAAAACCATTGTCTTGAATTAAATCCTAAAAAAAGTCAGTTACTTTTATTTGGACGAGAGCAATGTAGGGATCAATATCGGGATCTGATACATGTCAGTATAAATAATGACACAGTACAGGTTTCCAGTGTTGCCAGGAACTTGGGATTATTGCTGGACGTTAAATTGAGATTCTCAGAACATATTAGCCGCTGTATCAGGAAAGCATTTGCAAATTTAAAACTTATTTTTAACCAACGACACCTTTTGAATGCCGCTCTGAAAAAATCCTTGTGCGAATCATTGGTACTGTCGCACTTTGCATTCTGCGACACTGTGTATGGACCCTGTCTTGTAGAGCGAGATGTCAGACGTATACAGCGTATGCAGAACTGTTGTGTGCGTCTGATTGGTGGCATAAGAAAGTATGAGAGGGGACTAAGTGCTGGAATGAAAGAGATTGGGTGGCTAATTATGAGCGAAAGAAGGCATTTACATAGTTTGGTTCTATTTAATAAGATAATTTTCAAAAAAATTCCCAATTATTTGTATCAGAAAATTAAATTTAGATATGATGCTCATGCTTTAGATTTGAGGCATAAATTTACCATCACTCCTCCTTATCATAGAACAACTTTATTTGAACGATCATTTAGCTATCAGATATCAATATTTTACAATAAGTTGCCTGCAGACTTAAGACAATTAAAACCCACCGCGTTTAAACATAGGGCACGCAACATGTTGATAACATTGCCGTCCCGTGCATGATTTGCTTTCTGTTTTGATCCGGTCTCTTATGTCACCGTTGCGTCGAAATGTATTATTGTGTTTTTACCATGTCTCAAACAACATTTGTGTCACAGTTTATTTATGTATTAGTTTTTAGTTGATATATGTAAATTTAGTTATTTTTATATATATGTATAGGTTAAATGAGGAAGCCTGGCTTCAATTTCGCCTTTTGTGATTTTACTCTGTAAATTACAATAAAGACATTATTATTATTATTATTTTTTATGACTGTTCTCGTTTTTCTTTCTCACATTTGGTCAATGTGGTTCCATGTTTGGCTGACGGGCGCAAACCAAGTCAGCACAAACGCATTACCATTGTGTATTAAGGAATGACCTGACAATGTTACATGTTTTCAAAATCACTGACTTCTGAATGTTTTTGTGTATGTTTGTGTTGAGTCCTCATTGTACTAAGTGTGGTGTGAATGTTGTTGGTGTAAGGCCTGTGGCTGATATAATGAGGGGGACAATGATGACTTTTTCTTGTTTCCATAGCCTTTTTATTTCCGTTGCAAGGTCTGTGTATTTGGAAATTTTTTCTGTGTATTTCGTTTGGATGTTTGTGTCGTTGGGGACAGCTATGTCAATTAGATAGGTGACTTTTCCTTTTTTGCACTGAAAAGTAATATCGGGTCTATTGGCGGAGACTGTTTTATCTGTATGGATACTGATGTCCCAGTAGAGCTTGTAATCTTTATTTTCAAGTACGGCTGTTGGTGTGTATTTGTAGTAGGGATCTGTGTTTTCTATGAGCTTGTATGTGGTGGCTAGTGCTTGGTGAACTACTTTTGCCGCTGAATCATGTCTGGCTGTGTATTCCGTTCCGGCTAATATTTTACATCCGCTTGTTATGTGTTCGATCGTTTCTTTCTGCTGGTGGCATTTTCTGCATCTGTCTTCTGTAATAGTTGGGTCTTTGATGATATGCTTTTGGTAGTTTCTGGTTAATATGACTTTATCCTGGATGGCAAGTAAGAAGCCTTCTGTTTCCGGGAATAGCTGCCCATCCCGTAACCAGGTGTATGATTGTTTTTTATTTACGTGGTCTTGTTATTATTATTATTATTATTATTATAAAAAGATCAAATCGTGGCTAAAAAAATGAATCAAAAAATTTGGTGCTGTTAAGAAGATTTATTTTTTGCGAGGCACTTTATTTCGAACTGAATTTGAGCAATATGTACGATTTTCGGAGCTAGAAATCTCCCATTTAATATGAGTATGTATATTTAACTGCAAATAAATTACTTCGTTAAACTTTAGTTGAATACCGTATATATGTATATCCTTTTATCTGGCAAAGCACAACTCAGTGCGGGAAATCCGCTTTTCTCAACGGGGTAGCTTTTATCGCTATTAAAAGTGTTTTCCTTTTCCTTCTCAATTTATTTGTATTGTTAGAGAAAAACGAGGTAGAATAAGCTGACTACAAATTAGTTGACATTATATTACAGTGAGGTTATAACAACTACTCTTTGTTTCTCATTTTGTAAGAATTTGTAAGCTTTGATAACCTTACAGTTTAAAGTAATACCAAAACTGAAGTCTGTGTAAGACTGATTTTAAGTTTAGTCTTTAGTTTTGTACCCGGCCAGTTAGCGACCCAGGAAACATTGGATGTTTTACTTGTGTGTGGTGCTCATTAGGTTTCTTCTCGTTTCATGTAACAGATTTGTATTAAGTAGGTAAGAGATCTCGTTTTTAATCAACTGCCAAAAGTACTTTAAGCTGTAGTCAAAATTTTATTCTACTCTTTAAATCTGTGTAAACTTTTTATTATATCACTTATTTAACTTACATAATATAATTAAGTATATAAAAACGTCACGCACTATGTGATATTTACGGTCATTTAGCCATAATCCTTTTTCTATGTTAAAACCATCTTATTTATAAGACTACCACAATTAGTGTTCCATACGTTGATTGCTTTTAATATAAAAAATTTTGTTATAAAAAGTATAAATGGTTAAATGACTTCACAAAACACACCCCAAATGAGTTTTCAACAAGGTTTTTTTTCCGATCTTTACTGAAAACTGATGACCTTGGAATTTTCTTTTTTTATATATACCGAATAAATCATTATAGGTGATAATTTTCGTTCAATCTACACCCTGTGGAGAATATTCCATAATTTTTTCCAAATACTTTTCGAGATAAGGGGAGGACAGCGACTTTTCGCGATTTTTAAAAAATAATACAAAGAAAAGTGTGCGCAAATATTACATTATATATATTTTTGAGCTTGTGTTTTTACAAGCTTTCATTTGACACCCCACTTGATGACATGGAAAATTTTATTTCGCTTCCCCAAAACTAACCCTTAAGTCAAAATTTATCTCTCAAAACTACACGGCTCTGACGAGGCCATTAAGCCCTATATTAGTGCCAAATTTAAACTTTCTATGTCAAGTAGTTTTGGAGAAAATCTGACTGACTTCAAAGTGAGTTTATAAGTGTTCCATTCAGAACACTAAAAATATTTTTTTTTTTAATTTTTACATGATGTCAAATTTGTGATCGTTTTTTTTTTGTTACGACCTTGGCTCGTACTTTAATAGCTTATAAAATTAGTAAATTTTAGAATATTTTTCTTGGCAATACTGGCCTCTATTTTAGTTCTAATAATACTCACCTATGTCATACATTTTGTGAATATGGTTGCAATATGTTTTAAGTAAAGCCGGTCCTTAGCGAATTCTTTTGGATTTGGTCTTGCATACACGTCAAGACCGTGCTTATTGTATTGAAGGTAATTATTTACATTTACTTTTACTTCCTGTAATTAATAGTTAATTGGTATTATACTTTTATTGTGTAGATTAAACTAAGATCATAGTCCAAACAGAAGTGAGGTTATGCAAACCACGGCTCAAAATAGTCAAAACCATAGGAGTCACTACCATAGGACCTACGATAATAACATGTTAGCATGGTATGGTGAAGTACTTTAATTTAAATTTATGTTTTCTTTGAACTTTGACCCCCGGTAAAAGAGCAATATCCTTAGAAGGAAAAAGAAAGAGAGAAGCCGAGAAAAGGAGAAGAGATCGTATGAAAGCGGATCCTGTGAAGTATGAAACTGCGAAACTGAAAGAGAAGCGGCGTCGTGAAAGACGAAAAGCTGAAAAAAAAACAAAAATTGCAGATTTAATGCTGGACAGTATCGTGCTCAGCCAAAGACATGTCAAAAACGGACTAGAAAATGTATTGCCTTAAAAAAGCAAAGACAAATTCAGCTACAAAGTCTTCTTAGAGGAAACACTCCCGTAATTACAGATGACCAAATTGGTGATATAAGCGCAGGACGTAATATCGATGTTAGGAACCACAATAAATCCGACTTTCGACTGAGTCGACGCATGAATCATGAATCCATTATACAATGGATTTGGGATATATTTATGCGACAGTTGCTAGGACTGATGATTGAATATAAAAGTGTAATCTCAATTAGGTTTAAGAACTATTTTATATGTAGCTTTTAATTGTTTTCAATGTTTTTTTTTTGAGAGAGGAAAAGTATAATTAGACATAAGGGGGCTTATGAAAGTAACATTTTTCATAAGAGTTGATGAAAAAAATAACTGATAGAGAAAAACTTTAAATACACTATTAGTTTATTATTTTAATATAAATCACAAAATAATTACTTTTAGTGGAAGAGCTCTAAGACTCTTTTCAATTACACAGGACTACAATTTTTTTTTTAGTCAAACTAGACAAGGTATTCTATACGTATTTTGGGTCGCTGAAAACGAATCCGGTGTCCGTTTTTACCCAGCACGTTTAATTTTTGCGTAAATCATAGAAATGTAATCTCAAAATTGTATAAGTAAAATCACCAAAATAAATATGAAGATTAGGTTTGTACCTGAGATAACTTAATTGATAAAAAAATATGCAAGCCTAGAGCTTACAAATTTAATTTCGTACATAAACTGTAAACTAGCCTAACTTCTAACAAAACCAACAAAACCTAACCTAACACTGGCCCACAATTATTTTTTTGTTAAATACGTGAGAAGTAATATGCTGTGAATCTGTATTCTGAATATTAAATTTCGAATGCTAAATACATGGCGTTGTTTGTTTTGCTCCATCCCTTCAGGATTTCAGATGGAAGAACTCCAAACCTAACATAACCTACTCCTATAATCTTGACACCAAGGACTCCATACCTAACATAACCTAATGGAAGAATTTTACACCAAGAACTCCGAACCTAAAGTCATCTAATAGAAGAACTTTACACCAAGAACTCCGAAATTAACTTAATCTAATCCTAAGATCTTTACACCAAGAACCCCGAAACTTAACTACATAGCAATTTTTTTTCTAACCGTAAAAAATAACTCGATGTCTTCATTCTGCATCTAACCTTAAAAATTGCCCATATTAATGAAATCTCACTTTTTTTATTGAAACATAGTCCTGCTGGTAAAAAAATGAAACAATATATTTTTATGTATCTTGGATTTTTCACATTTGCTTTTTTTTGGTGAGTCCTCTTGCCTCTCATGAGGCCGCTCCCTGATTTATCGATGGATGGATACTTATCAATTTCTTCCACTAAAATTACATGAATATCTCTCTCTCCGCCGCCATTTTAATCTAACCTAACTCGCACGACGCGCGGTAAATCTCGAGCTGCGACTGATTATTTCTACCGAGACGCGGCATACCGAGCTACTCTCGCTCCGCGCCCGCGCATCCCGCGCAAGTCAGGTAGGTTTTATTGAAATATAGGCGTTCTGCATGTTCTCGGTACCGTATCGGTACCGAGCACACCGAGAAAAACAAATAAGATAGGAAGTGTTCTCAGTTAGCATAGTGATAGTGGCTGTCTCTGTCATGGTTGCTGCCTGTGTAAGGAACAACCATAAAGTACGAAACTTAGCGTGGTTAGGATTCATACAAAGTTATAAACAGTATTCCAGATACATGTAAGATTACCCTCCTTAGTTTTTGAAAGAAAACATGTTATACAACAGAAAGAATAAGAGTTTGCTTATAACTCACACCCTAAGAGTCTCACCGGCTTGACTGGCTAGGTACAGATTTCATCACTAATTCAAATTGTTTTAAAATCTGGATATTTACCGTCTCGCAGCTGGTAACTGTTAATAACATTTGATCGTTGTTATTTAGGGCTCTAAAGATATTTTTTTAAAATTAAAAATGTCCAAATCGAAAAAAAAATTATTTTTGAGTACAAAATTTTTGAAAAGGGTATTTTCAAAAGAAGTAATCAAACTCTTGAATCAACTGTAACTTATACAAAAAATTGTTAAGGTAATTACAAACTGAACTAATCAATTCAGGTGTGGTTTAACTTCGATAGGTAAGTAAAATAGATAAATTTTGTCTAGTCAATGGCAAAGATTTAGGTTAGTTGAGGTAATACTAAATTTAAACTTTAAATTAGTTACCTTACTATCACCTCAGCTAGTTTCCGTTCGCGACTAGCCAACCACCATATATATTTTAATTTTTGTTGACTTAATATTTCCTCATTAGACACCGATATCGATTATCTAAATCACAATCTCACCAGGGACGTGGAATGCGTTGCACAGTTAGAAATTTTATAAATAAAAGGTATTTCATCATCATCATTAGCTTATTCCATCCATAGTCAAATGTAAGCCTCCCCAAGTTGTTTCCAATGAGCTTTGTTGTTTACTTTTTGCATCCAATCTTGTCCTGTTAATCTTTTTGTGTCGTCCGTCCATCTTGTCTGTGTGTCTGTGTTTACTGTCTGTAAATTAATAAAAAATTAAAGAAACTTACGTGTTGGTGGAGCGTAATGTTTAGTAACATCATTTGTTGTATCAACAGTACGAAGATGCCAAGAATGATGGAGTTTTCCCAAGCTCGCTGACTAACCAAATACCATTCCCGAACGCATTTTAATCTACTGGATTTCATTAGCTAGATGTAGTTCAGACAATGTTTAGCATCTTACAACGATAACATTGCAACAGTGAGGTCATTCTGAGATATTGTACGATGTAAGCGATCATAAATTTTCACTGCTTATTGTCTGATGCGCTCTGGGTATCTATTTTAGTTTTCGTTGGTATACTTTCTAATATGTTAGAAGTTTGCAGCTTGAGTGTTGTTACTGTAACTGCCGTGGACAGCGAAATTGATTCTTACTAGCTCACGTCGTACGACACTTTAGATATAAGACTTCAGTGTAGTTGTGTCATCGCTGCAGAACGCTTGACACTGCTCAATCTATATAGCTGATTAGATTCAATAGAATAAAACGCCTCCTAGATTTTCACTTGATTAGTTAGAGATCCCGAAGAGGTTTATAATTTTTGGAAGCTCCTAATATTATTACAGTTGAATATTTTTCCGCCAGTCGTGCTCTGCGAAGTTCCTTTTCTTTTCAATATTAGAAGACGCTGTAGCAGTGTACCTCCTTAAGAGTTTGCATAGTTTGGTTTAACTACGACGCTGGTTTGAAAAGTCCGTGCAAAAATAAAAACTACTTATGTGTTTGGGGTAAACCTTTTTTATTTTTCGACATAGTCTCCTTTTAGGCTTATACACTTCGTCCAACGATGTTCTAGTTTGTTGATCCCTTCCGAATAATAGAATTTGTCCAAGTCTGCAAAATATCCATTAGTGTCTGCAATCACCTCCTCGTTTGAATAAAATCTTTGTCCCGCCAGCCATTTCTTCAAATTGGGGAACAAATAGTAGTCCGAGGGAGCCAAGTCTGGAGAATAGGGGGGATGTGAAACGAGTTGGAATCCTATTTCCATTAATTTTGCCACCACAACTGCTGAGGTGTGTGCTGGTGCGTTGTCGTGATGAGAAAGGACTTTCTTGTGGGCCAATCGCGGGCATTTTTCTTGCAGCTCGGTTTTCAAACGGTCCAATAACGATGAATAATATTCACCTGTAATAGTTTTACCCTTTTCCAGATAGTCGATGAGGATTATCCCTTGCAAATCCCAAAAGACAGTCGCCATAACCTTTCCGGTCGAAGGAACGGTCTTCGCCTTTTTTGGTGCAGATTCCCCCTTGGTAACCCATTGTTTAGATTGTTGTTTGGTCTCAGGAGTATAGTAATGTATCCATGTTTCATCCACAGTGATGAAACGACGCTTAAAGTCCTCCGGATTCTTCTGGAACAGCTGCAAACCATCCTTGCAACACTTCACACGATTCCGTTTTTGGTCAAGCGTGAGCAATCGCGGCACCCATCTTGCGGATAGCTTTCTCATGTCCAAATGTTTATGCAAAATATTATGTACCCGTTCAGTCGAGATGCCCACAGCACTAGCAATCTCACGCACCTTAACTCTTCTGTCATCCATCACCATATCATGGATTTGATCAATGATTTCTGGAGTCGTAACCTCCACAGGCCGTCCAGAACGTTCAGCGTCACTTGTGCCCATATGGCCAGTCCGAAAATTTTGAAACCACTTATAAACTGTTCTAATCAAAGGTGCAGAGTCACCATAATGTTTATTAAGCTTCTCTTTAGTCTCCTGAGGCGTTTTGCCTTTCATAAAGTAATGTTTAATCACCACACGAAATTCTTTTTCGTCCATTTCTTGAAAATCACTCGACTTCCTTGATTCACACGAATGCCAAACACAAAGAAATAGACCAATATGGCTGAAACTTGGTGTGCGTTCATTCAAGAGATGCTACTAACTAAACATGACCTCGATACGCGCTGGTGGTGCCATCTCTCGGACTGTGCACGGACTTTTCAAACCAGCCTCGTAAAATGAACAATAGGTAAAGTCAAATTAATAATAGTCAATTTGTCAAATTTCTATTCCGTCCTCTTAATTACTATGTATTGAAAAGATTACTGATTAAAAATAAGTAAGTTTTGCGACTTCATAATTTTTTTTTTCGATCACCTGATTAAAGATTACCCTTTTCGGGTGGATATCGGCGACGATTTTGTAATATAATCTAATACTACGTAACATGTATTAGAGTGGTAGAGAGCCATATAAAACTAGATTTTGTTTCGTACCAAGGTATATCATCATCACCATTAATCAGCTATACGCGTATACTGCTGATCATAAGCCTCTCCTTTGCTTTGCCATTCATTTCTGTCCTGGGCCATTTGTATCCAGTTATTACAAATTCTCCTGATGGCATCTGCCCATGTGGTTGGGAAGCGTTCTCTGTTCCGAAATGCCTCTTGTCTGGGTCGCCATTCTAATAATATCTTTGATCATCTTCTGTCTGTTCTCCTAGTCACCTGACAAGCCCAATTCCATTTCAATATCGTGACTTTCTCGATGACATCAGTTATACCTGTCATGTGTCGAATGATGTTGTTGGGTATCTTATCTCTGAGGATAATACTCAACATCGATCTTTCCATAGCCCTTTCAGTCACACGCAATTTATTTTCCGATTTTTTGTGAATGTTAGTGCTTCGGCTGCGTATGTTAAGACAGGCAATATACACTGGTCATATACTTTTCGCTTCAAGCTGATGGGAGCATTCGATTTAAAAATATACTAAAAGCTGTCAATCCTAAACCCCGACAGGTTTGCCTACAACTGATTGTCATTCGGTAGGAGATTTGTCATAAGTTGCTTTTTTGTGAAGCTTATTTTTAGTCCGACTTCTCTTGATGCAGTTCCAAGGTATATAGAGAGTAGCAATTCGAATAAAAAGCTGAAAAAAAAACTAGGTGAGAAAAACACAAGAATCTCCTAACGTAAGTAGAATATTGGTGATGTAATTACCGGTTACACAATCTTTATAATTATCCTGCAGTTGATTTTACACATACTTATGTAGTTAGTACAACTTTGTTGTGGTTTACACTTCCAATAACCTAATAAAGCCATTAGAGTAAAACCATTGTACAATAAAACAGCAAAAAAGTAAAAAGGTAATCTTAATTTTACTAAATTCAATCTGTAATGTAAATATGAAATTTGGACGCTGATATCCACCTAATTTTCAATGAATTAAAATATTTAAAAACAAAAGAAAATATTTAGAAATAAATAACATGAACAAAGTGAAAAAGAAATTAACAATATTTTTTTAAACTATTACTTCCGGTATTATGGAAGTATTGTATTAGCACTTATGGCCGTATTTTTTTTGAAATATTTGAAAACAATTTAAACACACGTGAAATTCTATGTTCGAAAGTGGAATTTCATAATTTGTCATAACGTGATATCATTCTTGCCAGTACATGTACATAATATATTATAAAAAATGTCACAAAACAGCTACTATAACATTCATGAAGGTTGTCAATCTCAAAAGCAAAAAGTATAAGCTGGAGTTGTAATTTTCCTATATTTTGCAAAGTTTGGTTTCTTTTTGGACAAGGAGAACAATTGAAGCTATAGCTATCACACTCTATCTTGCTAAATACGTATTGATAAGCTCTGTCAAGTAAAGGCCGATTCAGTACATGTTGCTACGTCACTGAGTACTTAGTAATATGGGGAACTTCTTTAAAATAAAAACATTTTGCTCATAACCTCTACCTCTTATGATATAGTATATTCCTATTATTTCAGACTTTACCAACATCCTTAAAAATTCAATACTGGTATTCTTTTTTGTAAGTTCAATAAATTCTTTAATATCTTTATTAAAAGGATGCAAACCTATAGTTGTTCAACGCTAATGTTTCTCTTTAGAAATAATTTTTAATAATTATATTTTAAAAATAGCATTGATTAATTATATAGTATTTTCATAAGAAAATTTAATTTTAACATGTTTAGAGTAAAATAAACAAACTAATAATCACGCTATCACGACTCAGTCAGAGACCTTAGAGGATTAATTAATAAAGCAGCAGTAATCTCAGGCTGCTTAAAAGATATTGTATGGACCAGTTAGTCCATGCAAGCAGACAGCAAGATTAAAATATACAAGACTTGCGTCAAACCCATAATCACCTATGGTATAGAACTACGAGAAGATACCAAGGAAATAAAACGTATACTACGTACTGCCTAAATGAAAAATAGCTGGTAAAACAAAGAGGGATATGATACGAGATACTGATATCAGGGAAGACAAAGAGGAAGATAGTGGCATAACCATATAAAAAGAAGAGAAGATCACAGACTACCAAGGATCGCTCTGGAGGGAAAACCAGCAGGCAAACTGCCACCGGGGAAACCACTAATAAAAGAGGGGAGATAAATGTCAAGCTCCTTCTCAAGAAATTCCACAACCTCGAAATTAGCAGATCATTTATAAAAGTTTAAAAGAAGAAGCAGAGGAGATAGTTTCTTTCATTGGTCCAGGCAACGAAGATCGTCTGTATAAATTGCAGTATTCTGATATCTCCATAAGATAAAAACAATTGATCTTTGCGAAATTAAGATTATGTGAAAGTCAACTTATATCATTTTGGATATCAATTTATCAGAGAAAATTTTTTGGAATCACCGTCAAAGATGTATTTAAACCAAGTAATACCACCCAATTCCGCTGAAACCAGTTAATCTTTTTATAATCATCAAAATTTTATAAAAGTAGTGTGAAGATGTTTCTATTAGTCATAATTTATCGACGGTCTCTATTATCCTCAAAGAGGTATGGACTGATTCTACCATGCTATATTGCGGCCCAAGCCACTTAAGAGGATAGAAAACCTTTTAGTGCTTTCTTTATAGGTTTTGTTGGACTGAAGTATCGATAATTCTATTTAGCATCATCCAAGGATTTTGTAAAAGGTTCAAGAATATTGAAACATATGATTACCGAAGTTGAACCTCTAAGCAGCAACAGTTGGTTTTAAAATTTTTCATCAGCTATAGTTTGTAGAGGTGCACAAATAAGTATTTAAATCTATTGTAAAAAAATTCTCGGCACATCATTTGTGGATTTAGAGATCCAGATTCTTCCGAATTGACACTCCATCGCAGCCCACATTTGCATCGCTTCTTAATGTATTTGGTCGTCTTGTTCGAGGTTTACTTTAATCAGTTAAACACACTTCATTGATGGGTTGTATAAATGATATTCAACTTGTCTTATTGTTTTCGTAAAACTTATACATACCACACGCTCCCCTCCGGTGAAACTCACCAAAGCAAGCAAGCTCCTAAAGACTGAGATTACGATGTGCTCCTACTTTAACTTTCCGTCCGCTGCGTTCACGTAATCGGTCAGGTAACACGTAAGGTTCAAAAAGTTTTTGGTCTAGCTACTTAAAACATTTTTTTTTTGAAAAATTCCACTTTATTCATCAATATAGTCTCCTCCAAGAGCGATACAAATAGTCTAACGCTTTTCTAACATTTCTATACCTTTCTTTTAGAAGGATTTGTCTTTGCCTTCAAAACAGGCCTCAGTATCGGCGATAACTTCTGCACTGGAGCCAAATCTCTTTCTCGCGAGCATTTTTTTTGAAGTCTGCATATAGGTAATAGTCGCTGGGAACCTAATCTGGAGAATACGGTGGATGAGGAAGCAATTCGAACTACAATTCACGCAATTTTGCTATTGTAACCACTGACTTGTGACACGGTACATTGCCTTGATGAAGGAGCACTTTTGTCTTGTTCATATTGGGCTGTTTCTTTGCGATTTGTGCCTTCAGATGCACCAATAACTATATGTAATATTTGGTATTGATGGGTTTTTCCCTTCTCAGCATAGTCGATGAAAATTATTCCATGCGCATCGCAAAATACAGAGGCCAAAACCTTCCCAGCCTACTGTTTTGTCTTTGCTCGCTTCGGGCGGCTTTCACCAGCTGCTGTCCACTTAGCTGACTACCGATTTGATTCCGATGTGTAGTGGTTGGTCCATGTTTCTCCCGTTGTCACATATCGCATGAAAAAATCCTTTTTATTGTGCTTGAACAGGTCCAAACAGCGCTCAGAATCATCAAAACGTTATTGTTTTTGGTCCACTGTGAGCAAATACGGTACCCATTTCGAACAGAGCTTCCTCATGCCCAAATGTTCATGCAAAATATGACCGACACGTTTTTTTTGATATCTTTAGGGTGTCAGCTATCTCACGCAATTTCAATTTACGGTCATCCAAAACAATTTCGTGTTTTTTTTTATGTTTTCCAGTGTAACCACCTCATTTGGGTGTCCCGAGCGTTCAGCATCATTTGTATCTGTACGGCCGCGTTTAAATTCAGCATAGCTGTAAATGATGAGTAATTTTCCAGGGGCAGAGTCCCCGTAACACTTATCAAACCATTGCTTTGCATGAACGGTATTTTTTCCCATCAAGAAACAGTGTTTAATAAACACACCAAATTCGATTTTTTCCATTGTTTTGAAAACATCAAAAGTAGCGTCACTAAAACTAGTGCAATTTGTAAAGTAATTGTCGAAATGTCATGAAATTTTTGACACGTATCGTTTGAAGGTTGGTACGTCCTAAAAATCATATAGATTTTTTTAAAAGGGCAATATCTATGTGTCAGACCAAAAACTTTTCAGTCTACGTATTAAATCTGTTTTTTCGGTGACACCATGTACCATCCAATTTTTTTCTTATTTTTGACGTTAATCCAGGAGAAGAAGGTTTCTATTTTTTGTAACATAAGTGGATGAAAACTAGAAAAAGAGCATAAAACATTTAGCTTTATATAGTTTTATATTTAATGTAATTTATATATCGATCTTAACGAATTTAAACTAAATCCACGATGAGTGAGTGTTTCAATCTAGGAAACCCACATTGTTGTTAAAGACGATTGTTCTCATTTTTATTTTTCAGTTCGATCTCGAGGAAATAGAATTCTAAATCAATTGAAGTGATCTTAAAATCCTTTCAATTGGTTTTGTAAGCGAAATCGTTTTATAGGGTTTGATTTTATGTAAGTGATATTTTATTATATAAATCGTTCACACTTATTTTAGAAGTAAACTAGATGCGTCATAATAGCAAGCAAGAAGTAACGAGCAAAGATTTTAATAAATTTATTAGTGTTCCGTACAGAACACTTATGTTATCAAATCACCCGATTTTCTTCGAAACTATTTGACATAGAAAGTTGAAATTTGGCACTAATATATTGATAGCGCCATCAGCCAGCAGTTTTGAAAGTTAAATTTTGAAGGAAAGTGTTGGTTTTGAGGGGTGAAATCGGAAATGAAAAAAAAATTTTACAAGGTCGTCGAGTGGGATATGAAATGAAAGCTTGTGTAAACACGAGTTAAAAAATATATATAATGTAATACTTGCGCAGACTTCTCTTTGCATTATTTTTTAAAAATTGCCAAAAGAAATCTGATCAAAATATTTTGAAAAAATTCCGGAATATTCTCCACCGGGTGTACATTGAACGAAAATTATCACGAGTGCCTTATCTTTAATAATTTATCTGGAATATAAAAAAAATTGAAGGTCACCAGTTTTCAACAAAGATCGAAAACAAACTTTGTTGAAAACTCATTTGGGTTATGTTTGTGAAGTCATTGATCATTTTATAACTCCATAACAAAAAATTTTATTTTAAAAGCAATTAACGTACGGAACACTAATTGCGCAAGTCCGACTTGCGCTTGGCCAGTTATTATTTTTAACATTAATAAATACGACACTTAATAATATGCGATATATAAGATATGTCTATGTATCTTCTAACTTATGTTACACATTTCTATACATGACAGAAATCCTTCCAGAGAAGGCTTGCACTGATTCGTCAGATAAAATTATGAAAACGAAAGAAAAAAACAATTTTGCTTTTATTTCGAGCCTAATAAGGTTTTGGATCCATTTTTTTATGGATCATAAAATTTTCTCGTGAAGGGATCTATTCGCAGATTATACCTTTTAATGAAAAAATTTAAAAAATCAGGCGAATATTTAAAAATGAGCGATATTACCATATCTTCGACTTTTACTTGTGACTTAGATATTCACAGGTAATACCTGCGACCAAATTTTTCGCAGAGTAGCGACTCTAGTCACTGTATTAAATACTCGGTGCATATGCTGATTTCGCAGATCCACCCGACCTGAACTTAATGACCGGCAACGGTCGCAGTCGGCCGATGACCGATGTTAAAATTTATATGTAAATATTTTCGTAAATATTTATATACGTATATTTCATTTGATTCCACCATTCGCACGGATTTTTCAAATGAGGGACTAAATCACATTCCATGTACCTTTGCCCTTTAATTATGGCTTGAGAATTCACTGTTGATTTAGGTTATGCATCGGAAGAAAAAGTTTCTTTTAAAAATTGCCCACACGAATAGTTCTCCATCGGAATCATTATCACTAACGCTTATTTGTTCGTAACAGTCGTTTCTTCTTTACCTGACTGCTTTTCTAAAAGTTTTAGTGTTACCATCTCGATTACTTTTTTCTTTGCGTTAATTGCGACTCTTCGGAGAATGTTCAACGTCTAGAAATCTTTCCAAGAGGCCTGAACAACTATCCTTACATTCTCATTAAATTCTTCCTTTCGCAAATTCTGGCTTTTAAGCCATTAACCAAGGGTATCACTAAAGAAGCGGTAGCATACTTTTCTCCACTGATAGTTTTTGTTGTTTCTTCAAATGGTTTCAATACTTGGCACAATTGGTGACATATTTGCCACTCTTGTTGTGTTAAAATCGGTAAATCTTTATCTATCCCTGCAATAGTATCTCTGATATCATCTTCTAGATCCACGAATTGTTTTATCATATAAAAAGTGAAATTGCACCTAGTAGCAACATCTTGAAGAAGTTTCAGTGGTTCTTTGCCAGAATTTTTCTGATGTGTCATAAGCTTATCATTGGAAAGGGTGATTCGTTTAAAGTGCCCCAAAATTACTTTTATTTTATTGATTAACGAAGCTATGTCGGCGTTTAATTTTAAGGCATATGTCACTACTAAATTCAATAAATGTGCAAAGCATCTAAAATGTTTCCAGTCAAGTTCTTTTGTGATAGTACTTTTAATGTTTGCAGCATGATCGGATACTGCTAGAAAAATTTGTGTCTTATATATTCCAATACACTGTAATTTTTCTTAATGACTCTGATAAATTAATATATTAAACAGATAATACTTAACACTGAAGTAACAATGAATTTAAAATTTTCGTCAATATAATGGGCGGTAATACCTATATAGCTCCCTGTATTTACAGACGTCCGACAATCAGTAATGACACAGACTCTTTTTGCGTTTGCTATTGCATTTGTACACGTTAAAAGACATTCTTCATATTTTGCTGGTATCAAGGATTTTGACATCCTATGTCTACTTGGAATTTCATAAGATAGATTCAAAGCCTTCACAAAATCTTGAAAACCGCGATTTTCTACCATACTAAAAGACAAAGTCTTTAGTGGACATTTTCAGGAATTTGTCTGTGATAATTTTATTGGTTCAAACTGCCAACTTTCTTCGTAGAAATGACGAAATTTTTTGTTGTATTGGTTTTGAAGCTAAAGCAACTTTTACGGATGTTGATCCCAAACAATTCAATTACAGTATGAACGGTCAGGTCCTGGAGCGATGTCAGTCGGTGTCTGACTTGGGTGTTTTGCTGGACACTGCATTGCCTTTTCGTGGCCATATTGTAAAGGTTACGGCGGAGAGTTTTAAACTATTGGGTTTCATCATACGTAATAGTGCCGACTTTGTTAAATATGATACTCTGAAATTGCTTTTTAATAGTTTCGTGAGATCACGGCTGGAATACTCAGTTGTTGTTTGGTGCCCCTTTTATCAAGCGCACATTCAAAATAATGAAAAAATACAAAAGCGTTTTTTAAAGTGCGCTAGTTTTAAACTCGATTGAGTATATCCCGAAAAAGGTTATCCCTATGAAAGTATCTTGGATAGATTTTCGATGGAAAGTTTAGAGGCACGCCGAAACAAAGCCCAAATTATATTTTTACATAAAATAATATCAAACAAAATTGGTGTAAACAAAATCTTACAGTGTCTATCTTTTCATGTACCTAGACCCACCGCACGTAGTCTGCAAACTTTTAATTGACCAACCCCAAGAACAAATGTCCTAACATTTTCTCCCCTTTTTCAAATTTGCGAGAAATATAATCAAATGCAGAACCAGCTTGATATTTTCAACTGCAGCGTGACAAAACTAAAAAAATGTAGTTTTAAAATATGCTGTTAAAAAGTTATTTAATTTTAATTGGGTTTAGTACATTTCGTTATGTTATTTTCCCATTCTCTAATTGGAGTAATGTAGAATGTGGCGAATAAATAAATAATTCGATGTTAAATTAGTATTACCTACATTACTTTCTTCTGAAGTTTCATGAGACTTCAGGACATCTTTGGCTGAGCACTGCTTACCCTTATCCTTTATATTTTTGTTAGAGAAATTAATGAACACGTCAATAGTAGGATAATTACTTTTCATGTGCCTCTTCACTTCTGGTTTTGTAAGAAATTTTTTCTCACATACACATCACACTTGCCATAGTGAGAGTGATCAACATCAGCAGTGAAAGAATACCAAATAGCAGTTGTTTTTTGACGTTTAGACGACATTCCGCCTGCAAAATGAATTCTAATCAGTTATTAATTCGTTTCGTTGCCACTGCTTGCTGCTGCTGACAGCATCGTGCCTCCCAACGGCGACGCGACGAGTTCGACAACGTGTACTGGTTCTTTGAAATAATCTGGTGTACCGCTGAGTCTTCGGCTGATTGTGACCGGTGTCGTTGTCGATCATTAAGCAGCAGTAATTTCAGATTTCCGAAGATTTCGAACGAAGTAAAGCAGCGACCTAAATCGCCGTTAAAAGAAGCTGTGACTTGTAAATCACCGTCGCAGGTACACCTGCGACCTAAAAGTCGCTGTTAAGTTCATCACTAGAAATATTTCCGTTAATACAAAATTAAAAAGAAATTAAGTAAATAATACCCTGGCCACTTTAAGATAACAAGTGAAAGTACTTATTTACATAATAATTAATTTCACTTAAGCTTTCCAGTTGAAAGCTTTCATATTAAAGAGATTTTACCGCTTGCAGACTCTCATTCTATTAGAATATTCCTTAAGAATAAGAAAAACTAAAAGTTTTAATCCCATTAATTTGTGGGTCTAAGGCTGGTATCACACTGGAACCGACCTTTGGTCTTACGTAGTCGTACGACTACGCACGAAGTTTCCCGACATTGGGAATGTAATTAGAGCTCTCACACCGGAACCGACTTAGTCGCACATGTAGTAGCATGACTAAGTCGGAGCCATTGTGAGAGGGCTGATGACATTCCCAAGGTCAGGAAACTTCATCCGTAGTCGTGTAACTATGTATGACCAAAGATTTCATGTAATCGGTTTCAGTGTGAGACCAGCCTTATAGTCTAGTAAGATTGAACCCATAAATATTTTTTCGTTAAAAATTATGAATGGAATACTTTAAAAATTCCCATAAATTTCTTTCAGTTTCCAATAAAAAAAGTTGTGATTTATAGTTTTAACCTTAGTAGTTTATAAGGCCTACAAATTGATGTAAGTCAAACTTTGAATTTTTCTTTCGCTTGGGAGCCATTCTAAAAAAACATAATTTTTATATCCTCAGTCCATGAAGAAGTGGTAAAATGAACAGGGGTTTCCAGAATTTTTTACAGGCGAAAATATTAATTTTGTATTTGATCTTATAATTTTCTTTAAAATTTATCGTAGATGTCACCTTCCAATTATAGGACTAAGAAAAGCTACATATAAATAGCGGGTTAAAAGAAAGATGAAAATAGCGCGACGATATTTTTAAATAAACACAATGCTTGCTATACCGAACATAAATTTAGTTGGTCGTTATAATACCTATATATAATAAAAGGCTCAGAAAACATCCTTTCACGTCAGACCAAATTGGGTTACTGAGATTTAAATTACCGGAAACTGCTTAAAAAATCACGAGGGCTGCTTCGAATTTATATTGCCAGATTTTCCGAAGACTACGTCGAAACATAAATTTGAAACTTTGCCAATTAACGGTGGACCAAATTCTTAATACGTGTATCAATAACTCTACTGGTGAGCAAGAAAATCGACTCAAACGATTTTGTTTCATTTAACACCGATCCTTGATTTAATTTTCAACCAGTAATATTATTTTTGGTATCATTAGAATGCTGATTTTCAACTATTTCCAATAATATCCAAAACACTCGGATTTCCAAAAAGTTTTGCTGATTATAATGGTTTTACTCAATAGGAGCGTTCTTACTCGCTCAGCAACGTACCCGTGCGCTTTTCATCCCTATAAAAACACATGCAACTCCATTTTCCTATCATTCCTTTATCGGAACTTGAACCGTCAACATCTCTGCTATACCTGCTCACTAATTACGTCATCGGAAAATGGATACCACCCCGGAAGAAACGGACAAGTCATTGCCCTATAGCAAGAAGGGCATAGCCAAAGTGTAGTCGCTGCCTAACTGCACCTGAGCCAATCAGCTGTCTCCCGAGTCTACAGACGAGAGAGAAACGACCGCTTCATTGTCAACACAACTCTAAGAAATCGTCACTTGACCGGTGTTGAGGTTCAGTAGGAGCTCCGACAACTTCATGGTTGGGTTGTCAGTCATTGGACAGTCAGAAGGACAGGAAGCTAACCTAACTCCAAAGAGACCAGTTAACGGATCCAAATTGATAGCCGCCCATTGACAAGCGCGACTCAGATTTGCCCGAGAACATACTGAGAGCAATGGCGCTCCGTTTTATTCTACGATGATTACCGAATGTGTCTACATGGCAATGGTGGAAGAAGACGAATATATAGGAGGCCTGGGGAGCACTATGCGTAGTGCTGCATTACTTAAACGGTTGCCTACGGAGCAGGTTCTATTATAGTGTAGGGAGACATCTCACAGGATGCGAAAACCGATTTGGTTTTCGCATCCTGTGATGAGACTCGTAGCGGTCGGTTAACTGCTTACCGGTACATCGAGGAGATCCTGCAGGAACACGTCGTTCCTTACGCTGGGTTTGTACGCGATAGCTTCATGCTAATGCACGACAATGCGAAGCCACATGTTGCTGCGTCGGTGCGGCAACACCTGGCGGAAATCGGAATACCCATATTAAACTGGCCTGCACGGAATCTAGACCTCAAACTAATTGAGCACATGTGGGATGAGCTCAAAAGAAGGGTTTGGGATATAAATCTAGCCCCTGCATCGCTGAAGGATTTAAAGGTTGCGATGGAGAAGAATCCCACAGACAGTGGTGAAAAAGCTCACCCGCTCCACGAAAAACCGGTTGAAAGCAGTAATAAAGGTTAGGAAGGGTAATACAAACTTTGTTCAATTTTTCCTTTCTTTTACTCCTATTTTCAATTCTTATTCTCCTTGTTTCTCCTTTCAATCATTTTAATTAGTAAAAAACATCAGGTATGCTATGGAATTTGATATTATTAGAATAGTTAGCCTAGTCCACTTCCCATTTTCCAAAACAAATGCGGTTGATATGGATACTAGTTGAATATTTATCAAATACGTACAAAGTTTGTTGGTTCAGGTTTTCTGGTGAAATTTATAGTGAAGTTTTGAGATATGATCGACAAAAATTGTGAATTTACTATACTCCCATATCGATATCCTTTTTTAAAAAGGACTGTTCATTAAGGAACATGTTTAGCATATATCAAAGATTGCAGATTTCAAGAGAGAAAGAACTAACATCAGTAATGAACAGCGTACTGCAAGAACCATTTCTGTGTCTACCTTAGAAAATTTTGACGCTGTGCATGAAATTATTTTGGAGAATAGGTGAATTATGCTAATTACCGATTCTGCTTTGCGTATGAGCAAATTATTAGCTCAGTGGATCCCTAAATGTCTAAACACCAACAAACAACGACTGATAATTACAAGATCCAACTTAATTTGTGCTGTTTTAAAGAGAATTAATCTAACTTTTCAGATCGAATAGTAACAATGGATAAAACGTTCATCCATCATTATGATCTAAAGACAAAAGAAGAGTCGAATGAGTAAAAATAAGCTATAAAAGTTCTTATTTTTGTTTTTTCTTTCAAGGATGGCATACGGATTACTTGATACTCGGCAAAACGGTGACTGGAGAATATTATTTATTCTTCGTTACTTACCGAACTTGGCCAAAAAATTATAGAAAAATACCAAGAAAGTGTGTCTAAATGGATGCTGCTTTTGCAAGATAATACCTCTGCTTACAAATCGCTATTCGTTTTTCAAAAAAGCAAATGAATTAGGCTTTGAACTGATAGGTTATCCCCCATATTTCCCCGATTTAGCTCAGTTGAACTCTTACCTATACGCAAGACTGAAAAAACATTTAAAATGACACAAATTTTATTCAGATCAGGAAGTAATAAGTTGTCGAAGACTGGTTTGCAAATAAAGACAAAGGATTTTTTGAAAGCTCTGTAGTTACTTTATTACCTTTATATTAAGTATATATATCTTTGCACTTTTACTTTTTTCTTGAAAAAATAACACACCGGTGCATCTTCTCTGTTTGCCGCGAAATGTGCGCATATAGCATAATGTCCCCCTCAAATACTCATGAACCGGCATGACTGCATTACAACTAACATGCTCTTTTTAAGCCAGTTATTCAAAACTGGAATCTCATAGCACAATATGGTTATGAATCTTCTATATAATCTGTTTCTACCTCAGTTATCACCCATAGTTTTTTTTAGCACCCCCAATGAGTTAACTTAATATTAATCCTTAATTTCCAAAACTTTCCCAATTTTTCTATATTGTTTTTCATCACTGCATTCAATTACCATCGATCCCGTATTTAGTCTTTTTCTTTCACTTCCAGCTCCAGACTATCCTCTATTTTCTTTAGTTTATTTCTTTTACTTACAGACGCCAACCTCACAGACGTGGGTATTTAGTACTCCTACTTTTATCTTTATTTCAGTATTTAATTCCAATGCCACTTCCTGTTCTTTCTCCAAATATCTCTTATCGCACTAACTTTGGCCTAGTTATTGTTTCTACTTGGCCACTTTCGCTTTTTCACCTCTTTTTTTCTACTCCCTCTATTTTTTTTATCTCTATTTCTCTAACAGATTTTAGAATCCTCAGCATCCCGACAGTTTCTTGACTGGCCTTATTCTGTTGGCCGTTACGTTTCCTTGCTATCTCAACTAAGGATATGGTTTTACCATATATTCTTTTTGGACCTTCATTAACCCGTCTGAACGCCTCCTTTATGCTAGCTCAGGACTTTTTTGTTTCAACATCCCTATTATTTTCTATATTACCTTTAGTTCTAATTTTGTAATATTGGTAAGCCACGTTCTTGCAGCCCTATGTACCATTTGTGCCTATCAATTTTTTTCATCATTTCTGTTCTTTGAGGAACTTCTTTGTTTTTTTGCCTCTTCCAGTTGATTTATTAGTTTTTTGACTAGTTTGCTCCATAATGTATTAATTGCCTGTATGTACACTTTCTCTTGTCGCTAAAATGTCACTAGTACTAAGTATTTAATATATCCTAGATGATTCCAAGCGGTCCCCACAACATTGGATATTTCCAAGCGGTAATCCAAAATTGTTTTTCAGCAACTTTTCCTCTCTGAAGAAAATTGTACAAGTTAGCAAAGATAGAAAAAATTTTATCTTAGGATGACGATAACCAAAGATAAATTAACGCTACGAAAACCCACCCCCGAACTCAACAAAATTATGTCGGGACACTATTTCATTCGCATTGTCACTCAAGTTTCTTGGCGTTAACTTTGAATCAAATTTGTCTTGGCATGATCATGTTACATGTATAGCAAAAAAAGCACGGAATAGTACTACGTACTAAAAAGCTCTATACCCCTTAAGAGCTTTAAGGGTTATGTAAAACTGAAATTTAACCATCGATGGAAAACTGCTGTTCTTGGACGCTGCTCCCAAACATACTCTACATTTATAAGAAGAAGAACTTTAATTTTTTAAAACGAGGTAAAGTACTTGCTATGAATTATATCCAATGTCATTTAAACTTGTTGAGTTTCATGCTGTCCCCTACTAAGATTTTTAAACAATTGATACTCTACCTCCTCCCATCTTTTACTATACTTCTCATGAACGAATATTTTCTTGGTTTAATAATCGAAACGTCGCTTTGCTGTGCATTTGCTGATGCTTCACAATCACCTGATTTTTTGGGGCCGCATTCAAAATTTGTTCATAGTTCTATGCTTGAAAACTGTTTGTTTTTATAACCTGTATTCGAGCTGCCGACCAAAAGCATCAGACTAAAAATACTGTGACGTGCAACTTAAATTTATATACTCATTTGTCTTCTTCGTACATACATTCGAGGGGAATCAGAATTTTTCGTAAAACGGCGAGGTGGGCACCATTGCCATACATGACGTGATTTTTTCTGCAATGAATAAAGGTAGATTAAAATACATTTCTAAAACGTAAAAAGTTAAATAACAACGGTAACAGAAAAAATTAGAATTTTATAATTTTTAACTTACCTAAGATTACTTTATAAAGTTGATTGTTTAATTGTAATATAAATTAATAAATTTATATTTTGATCATTCACTGTTGTTTTCTTTTGATGACATTTCAAAAATTATATTTGCTTGTAAAAATGTTGCTTTATTGTATTCAAATGTCAGAACCTAGAATTGTGTATAGAACTATTACATACAATGAGATAGAGTTGAAATATTCTAAAATATATGTTACTTCCGAGTAAACACAGACATTTTGAAAATAAATGATGTCGAGTGCATTCATTCTACATTTTTATTCATAGAAAGAGAAACAGAGATAATACTTTATGTCTGCATATACTAGTATGTTTGCTTAGTAAAAATAAGGGAGTTTATTTGCCTTCATTTTAAACTGTATATAACGGAAGAAAAATATTCTGGACACATGTGACCTAAATTACTATAATTATTTAAACTGAAAAATGAACTACCGAGTATTTGTAGAGAGGCGGATTTGGCAAAAATTGTAATTTTTACAACTTGTTTAATATTCTTAGACAATGGTTATTTAGGTGTCCATTCAGAAAAGTGATATTTGGTAGAATACTCAGTAAGTTGCTTTTTCTTCTACTTTCCGCTCATGATAGGCTAAAGAATTACAGTGGGTCCTAAAAAGTTTTATACAAATGAAACAAAAGTTTATCTTACAAATTACAAAAAAAAAAATTTTGATGAAAAGTTCTGCATCACATCTAAATTCATAATCAAGCATCAAAAGTTTAAAATATTTGATAGTATACAGGGAAAATAAAAAAATAATGATTTATAGTGAAGAATAAAGTGTGTTTAAATTTAAATACAGAGCAAAATATTAATTGAGAATGTTAATAGGAACTAAAAAATTATGTTTACCTTTAGATTTGTGGCCTTCCTGATTATATATTGTCAGTAATTGTTTGGTTATTTGTTGAATAAGAGAAAACGAAAGCACTACAAATTTTAGGTTGAAAATAAATTAACATATCTTTAACACGGCTCTGATGAGGCCATCAATTCCTATATTAGTTCAAAACTTCAACGTTCTATGTCAAATAGTTTCGGAGAAAATCGGGTGTGACAGACAGACGGACAGGTAGACGAACAGCCAGACAGACACCGAAGTGATCTTATGAGTGTTCCCTATGGAACACTAAAACACTATTGGCGTTCATAACCACATTAAAGCATCCTACACCGATCGCTCAAAGAAATTGAGAAAATCAACGCAAATAATTGTTTTTTGGTAATGGCAACATGAATCTTAATAACGATGCTTGATGTTGAATATCCTTTTACCTTTGTCGTAACACAAATTTCTAGGAACAGCATTGAAAAATATCAACAAAGGGTTTTGTGGAACGTTTTTGGGCAAGTCTGCAAGCAGTTATGATGAGTATCGATTCACAAGGTGGATATTAAAATTTTAAGTAATTTCCTAAGGTAATTATTTTATTATTATTCAACTTTTATTTACACATTTAAGTACTATAACCTAGAAATCACCCTGTATAAAAGATGTCTATAAATACGCTCGCTGTAAAACTGTTTAAATTGGTTACTGAAAGAATTTTAAAGTAATCCTTGTGTTATTAAAAATTTATTAAGGAAAAAGGTCGAAATTTATTACCACAAAAGGTGGTATATACATGTGTATTCCATTTATTTTTTAGTAAAGCACGAGTTCTAGTTTAGATGTTGCCGTCGTAAAACAAAGTTTTTACTGAGCCTCTGTTACGTGATATTAACCTAAATCAAGCTTTCTATGCGGCACGCTGTCGGAATTTTAAGAGATTTTTAAGAAAAAATATTTTTTATCTCACTTAGGGTTTTTAACTACAAATGCTAAGGTGCGTTATAATATAAAGTATCAATATTAAAATTACATTAAAGGTAATTTTTTTTACATAATACCTAAATAACGATAACAAAATAAAGAGCGGTAATTCAGAAGTATTTAGGAAGAAGCAATTTTTTTTTTCTGAAAGTGCAATAAGATACAAAAACATAGTATTTATTTCATGAAATATTTTCAAATAAAAGTAAGAAACTTTAATTGCATAAAAATATTACAGTATTATGAAGATAAGGCCCTAAATCCAGATCAAATATGATACCACAAAATGTTCTTGAACTGTATAGAACTTAACTTTATTTATTATTATTATCGTATTTTGCAGCACAGGGAAAATAGAATAATGCAAATACATAAAATATAAACAAACAAGCAATACAAAGGTACATCCATAAATATGAATAATAAAACTCAGCAATATATGTATACAAATAAATAAAACCCAGTATAAGTAAAATAAGATAAAAGTCCTTACATTAATCACCAAAGCTCAGCATTAAAGATTCACTCTTACTTGTCGTAGCGATTCAAGGGCAGCGGGGGTCAGCTCCTGCAGCTGAATAAGGTCTTCTTCAAAAGCAAGTTAGCCGCATTCACTTACAATATGATGCGATGTTTGCTCAACCGCACTACACATACAATGTGGAAAATTTTTAAAACCTCATCGAGGCGTAAGATAAGCGTAACTTCTCCGGCTCGTTCGGATTCAATATCGAGAAGATCACTTTCTTCGTGGAAGTTGGAAATCAGGAACTCGATCAGAGGGGTTACAGATTAAATGAGAGTTCAAAGGTTCATTTATGGATTCAAATAATATTATTTTAAATTGCTTAAACCTACTAATGTGTAACTGTGGTAGAAAGTGATAGCGGTATATATATATATATATATATATATATATATATATATATATATATATATATATATATATATATATATATATATATATATATATATATATATATATATATATATATATATATATATATATATATATATGTATATATATATATATATATATATATATATATATATGTATGTATGTATGTATATATATATATATATATATATATATATATATATATATATATATATATATATGTATGTATGTATATATATATATATATATATATATATATATATATATATATATATATATATATATATATATATATATATATATATATATATATATATATATATATATATATATATATATATATATATATAATATATATATATATATATATATATATATATATATATATATATATATATATATATACATATATATATATAAACTCCTGGACAAAATTAACGCAACAATCTGAAAATTAATTTATCTTTTACTTAGGTCAGTTTTAAAGTTTATCGAGTATTTGAATAGTAGGCTGTGCATATTTTTTTTTCGTTGTTCATGACAGAAATCAAACCAATTCGTTTAGATTTACAGTTTTAAAGAATTTTTTAGAAGTTTTCTGTAACAATGCGATAGATTTTCTTTAAAAGTAAGCTTATAAAATGTTCCCTTTTTCAAAGTAATATGTTTTTGTGGTAGACTGTTTTATTTTTGACCCCGAAGAATTAGAAAAATGAATCGAACAAGGAATTTAACTGAACGCGAGGTAGTGCGAGCCTCAGTTTTATTGGACTAGGGATATTGTCAGAGTTATGTTGCCAATTTGTTAAGCAATCATAGTTCCACAATAAGTCGTATGGTAAGACGCTTGAATGAAGTAGGAACTTATTCTAGAAGGCTAGGGCTAGGGCGAAAACGATGCACTAGAGACCTCGATGAACGTTTTATAAGACAATATGCTTTAAGAAACAGGACTGTCACTAGTTCTATAATAAGAAACGAACTCGAAGATGTTCGCAATGTCCCAATTTCTTCTAAAACAGTTAGAAGACGCTTAAATGAAGCTGGATTAAACAGTAGGAGACCAGCCACTGCGCCCTTGCTTACTAGAGAGAACAGAGTTGCCAGGTTACGTTTTGCTCGAAATCAAGAAAACTGGTCTGTGGATGATTGGAAACAAGTTTTCTTCACAGATGAAACTAGGGTTAGTCTAAAACATCCAGATGGTCGTGAGCGAGTATGGCGAACACCAGGAGAGAGGTTTGCTCCTTGCAATATCTTTGCAAGGATTCCATTCGGCGGTGGATCTGTTATGTTCTGGGGTGGCATCTGCTTTGATGCTCGCACAGAGTTAGTTCCTGTCCGTACGAGATCCATGAATGCTGACTTCTTGAGAATATTGTAATAGAACATGTGATGCCTTTCGGTCATTTTGTGGGGCACAATTTCCTGTTTATGCAAGACAACGCTCGACCTCACGTGGCTAGGGAGGTTTTCGATTATCTTAATCAAGTTAATATACCGATTATGTAATGGCCACCAAAAAGCCCGGATCTGAATCCGATGGAACATGTATGGGATCACCTTAAGAAAAATGTGAAACGTCATATACCTGCACCTAGATACCTGAGGGAACTTGAAAATGCAGTTGTCACAGAATGGGAGCAAATTCCTCAAGATTTTATCCAAAATTTAATGAGAAGCATGCCTAGGCGCATAAACGCTATCATCCGAAGTAGAGGAGGCAACACACGCTACTAGTGTCCCAGTTACACCATTAATTTTGCTACTAGTGTCCCAGTTTATTTTTTTCATTATTACATAGTTTCAACGATTTTGTTATTTGGTCTTAAGAATAATTTTAATTTGAATCTTATAGAGAAATTTGCTAGCTAATTCACTTTTAAAGTATCCGAATAAGTTTTTTCTAACTTTTAGTGTAACCAATGTTCATAAAAAATTATTAAAATTAATTCATTATAGAGATTTGTATGATTTAATATATTGTTGTGTTAATTTTGTCCAGGATATATATATATATATATATATATATATATATATATATATATATATATATATATATATTAGGGTGACCGCAAAAAATCGATGTCGGAATTTTGTTCGTCTGGACCCCACAAAACGATTCCCCTTTCCAGATATTGAGATAGCCAAAATTTGAGCTCGATTAAACGACGTTAACCCGTGCCGCTCGTCGCTCAAAGTTTGAAAAAATCCAAATTTTTAGCCAAAAAGCTGACATATGGAGCCATAACTCCAGAACGGTAAATAATAGAAACACGCTTAATATCTCAAAAGAAGGCTAATGTTGTTCTACAAAATTTATATTCTATACATAATTGTTGTTATTTTAAGTCAAACCGAGTTACAACAGCCTTTAACTCCAAAAACGTGACCTGGTACCACTAGGAGCATACTTCGTATATTTTGTTATTAAGTGATAAATTTTGCTTTTTTTTGGTATATTTTTGAGTTTAAAGTAGAAATATAAGTCTAATGACATTTTTTATTTTAAAATATAAAAATTAGGTATATAATAGATACAAAACAGACACAGAGATACAGACGTAGTACCTACATGAGTTGATAATTTTACATAGTTATCTAATCTATTCTAGAATTTTACGGGTTTTTACATAATGTGTCTCGGAATTAACATTTTTTTGTTAAAAAGTATTTTGGAACTCAATTTTCAAACATAAAGAGCCTTTTGTTCAAATTTAATCTTTTATTATATGGGGATACCTGACTAGTTTACCTAAGAAAGACCCGTTTGACAGGTAAAAAGGAGGGTGAATGTAATTTCTATTTTAGGGATGGTGATTTTACTTCGGCGTACAACCGACCTTTTATTTATTCAGTTTAGTTTCTAAAGTGCCTTTGAGCTGGTTAGATCGATCGAACAATTATCTAGTGAAGATATTTTAACGTTTTTTTTTTAATTTTCCAAGTGTGTGTGTTATTGTTTTTATAACTATTATAGTATTATTTTAAAAGGCATTTGAAAATATTTTATTGAAATTAAAGTTTGCAATATATTTTGTTTCATTTTCCAAGTTAACTGTTATTTACCTATTGGCCTCTGAAATGGCATCCACATCAGGTGTACAAAGCCGGACCAAGGATAAAATATTTCTTGTGGGCTATCCCATTCACCAGATCACCGGTTGTAAACTACCCTCAAATCGTCAAGTTTTGTGTGCTTTATTTTATAATTTACGTACTGTGAAATTAACTGTAAGAGAATCAGCAAAACTTACAATACGAGAAGTGTTCATTTTTTGGGAGAAAGCTCGAATCCCGACTAAACATGAGCAAGATGCAATTACTAAGCTGGAAAAACTTCACGCCGAGTGGAGAACTCTTCAAAAAGACCGGAAGAAAACATCGAAAACGGCCAAGAACAAATTTAAACAGTTTGTTGAAAAGTTGGATGATCTCTTTGATATTGCTCAACAAGATGCCTTGGCTCTGATGAAATCGGAAGAAGATAAGGCGTTTCTCGTGAAACAGAGGCAGAAGGGCCGCCCAGGTTCCATGACTGGAGTGGATCTCAAGTTGTCTCGAGCTGAAGAAATCAAGGTGCAAAAGGAACTTACAAAAATGAACCGACAAATCCAAGAAGCAACTTTTGATATAGGTGAGTTTTTTTTATTATTAGTATTCTAAAAAATAGATAAACAAATAAGTAAATAGTTTCATTATAATTGAAAGAAAATTGTACATGAGAGCATGATTTGGCATCTTTATGATTGAGTTTATATTTTTTAAATAATACCTTTTGATAATTAGAAGTAGGTAATTTAGTACCTATGTATTATTACTATTCTGCTAAAACGACAAGTTTTTATAGTCTTTTTTTTTTCTCTTTCTTTTGTTGCTTCTTAGAGACGGATGATAAAGACAAGTTCGAAGAAGGAGAAGAAGACACTGAAGAGGACAGCATCTACCAGAAACTTGAGAGCTTGGAGGAAATGGACATCCCGGAAGAAGCTGCAGAAGATCCAGGACCATCTGAGAGCAAGATGATGAAAGTTTCATTTGCAAGGGGCGTTAAAGAGATTTTAAACATGAAATTGTCCATTTTATTAGATCGATGTAAGGTATCCGACAGAAATGCCACGAGAATTTTAATAGCTACTCTAGAAGCACTAAACCTTGACCCTCTTGAGTACAAAGTCTCGAAAAATTTATTACATGATAGAAGGCAAATGTTCAGAGAACAATATAATAAAAAAAGTTTTGATAAAGTGAACATTCCTGAAAAAGAGCCCGTGGTTGTCCATTTGTCCATTGGGACGGTAAACTTTTACCGGGTGTTTTAAAAAATGAACAATGTTAGCGAATAGCTATAGCTATTTCATATGGCGAAAAGGAACAGCTACTGGGAGTTCCTGTAACAGCAAACAGCTCTGGAGAGGAGCAAGCCGTAGCCGTATATGAATGCCTACATGAATGGGGTCTTCTCAACAACGTCAAGGCGATGTGCTTCGACACTACAGCATCCAACACGGGAAGACTCAAAGGAGCATGCGTCATATTGGAGCAAATGTTAGGAAGAGAATTGTTATACCTAGCTTGCCGTCACCATATCTTGGAAATTCTGTTAAGAGGCGTATTGGACACAAAAATGGGATCAACCACTGGACCTCATCCAGACATTTTCAAGAGATTCTTCACTGCGTGGCCCAAGATAGACAAAGGAAAATACGACACAGGTATCAGTGACAATCTAATACAAAAGCAGCTAACTCCAGAAGTAATTGCAAATGTTACTGCTGAATTCGAGACCAAATTAACTGAGAGCCACCCCAGAGATGACTACAAGGAGCTATTGCAGTTGGTTCTCGTATTTGTTGGATCACTAGACGGCAATGTTGTGGGTTTTAGAACTCCAGGAGCCATTCATCACGGTAGGTGGATGGCAAAGGCTATTTACTGCTTAAAAATGTTCATTTTTCGTCGTCAATTTAAGATGTCTAAAGAAGAAGAAAGTTCTGTGCGTGCCATTTCTGTTTTCCTAGTTAAAATTTATTGTAAAGCTTGGTTCAATGCTCCAAAAGCTCATCTTGCACCAAAGCAAGATTTAGGTATTTTGCATAGTCTGTTAGACTATAAAGAATGTGACAACGACATTGCAGAAATAGCCCTGACCAAATTTTTGAACCATTTGTGGTATTTGAATGCAAAGTTGGTGGGATTATCGTTTTTTTTGATCCCACCATTACAGACGATGAAAAGTTGTTAATGGCTAATAAATTGCTCAGTAGCACAGATGAACCATCACAGCACGCTAGGGTTGTAAATCCAAAAGTTAGGAAAGAAAACTTAAAAGAGGTAGTTGATCGAGGATTGGTAAATTTACTTACCAAAGAAACGTTTACATTCTTTGACCAATTTAATATAAAAACAGATTTCCTAAGACAACATCAAAACACCTGGCCTCAAAATAATGACTTCCAAGAAGGATTAAAAATTGTCAAAACATTAAAAGTAGTTAATGATATGGCTGAGCGTGGTGTTAAATTAATAACCGACTTTAACGACCTTCTGACAAAAGATGAAGACCAAAAGCAATATGTCCTGCAAGTTGTAAGTAAATGCCGAGCATTATATCCTGACGTTTCAAAAACTACTTTAACAAAAGCTCTAGAATAGATTAGATAACTATGTAAAATTATCAACTCATGTAGGTACTACGTCTGTATCTTTTCTGTGTCTGTTTTGTATCTATTATATACCTAATTTTTATATTTTAAAATAAAAAATGTCATTAGACTTATATTTCTACTTTAAACTCAAAAATATACCAAAAAAAGCAAAATTTATCACTTAATAACAAAATATACGAAGTATGCTCCTAGTGGTACCAGGTCACGTTTTTGGGGCTAAAGGCTGTTGTAACTCGGTTTGACTTAAAATAACAACAATTATGTATAGAACATAAATTTTGAAGAACAATATTAGCTTTCTTTTGAGATATTAAGCGTGTTTCTATTATTTACCGTTCTGGAGTTATGGCTCCATATGTCAGCTTTTTGGCCAAAAATTTGGATTTTTTCAAACTTTGAGCAACGAGCGGCACGGGTTAACGTCGTTTAATCGAGCTCAAATTTCGGCTAACTCAATATCTGGAAAGGGGAATCGTTTTGAGGGGTCCAGACGAACAAGATTCCGACATTTTTTTTTCCCCCTCTATGAGATCCGGTCACTCTAATATACGAGTATATATATATATATGTATATATATGTATATATATGTATATATATGTATATATATGTTTATATATGTTTATATATGTATATATATATATATATATATATATATATATATATATATATATATATATATATATATATATATATATATATATATATATATATATATATATATATATATATATATATATATGTATATATATATATATATATATATATATATATATATATATATATATATATATATATATATATATATATATATATATATATATATATATATATATATATATATATATATATATATATATATATATATATATATATATATATATATATATATACATATATACATATATATATATATATATATATATATATATATATATATATATATATATATATATATATATATATATATATATATATATATATAACATATATATATATATATATATATATATATATATATATATATATATATATATATATATATATATATATATATATATATATATATATATATATATATATATATATATATATATATATATATATATATGTATATATATATGTATATATATATATATATATATATATATATATATATATATATATATATATATATATATATATATATATATATATATATATATATATATATAACATATATATATATATACATATATATATATATATATATATATATATATATATATATATATATATATATATATATATATATATATATATATATATATATATATATATATATATATATATATTTACATATATAACATATATATATATATATATATATATATATATATATATATATATATATATATATATATACATATATATTTATATATATAACATATATATATATATATATATATATATATATATATATATATATATATATATATATATATATATATATATATATATATATATATATATATATATATATATATATATATATATATATATATGTATATATATATATATATATATATATATATATATTTATATATATATATATATATATATATATATATATATATATATATATATATATATATATATATATATGTTTTCATCTAATCCTAGCAATTCAAACTTTACCAATAATTTTGATAATTTTTTATTTTTAAATAATCTTTACATGCTGGTGTGCTTTTAGACATAGTAAAATATGATCAATTAACCCAAAATTTAATACCTATCTTTAGCTTTACCCACCAATCAATGAGTAGTATGAAGAACATTCCTTTGACACAATAAATTCATACATTTCCATTACTAATTTCTTACACAGAAAATTCTAAAAGTTTTTCCACATTTTTTTAGTACGCTGAAAGTTCTAAAAGTTGTTGTTCTGCCTCATTGATATCTTCTGATACAACAGAATCTTGCATATAGTTTTTGAATTTGACAACTTCTGCAAAAAATTAATTTTTCTTTAATTTTTTTACAAATTCCAATATGTTTAGTGTTTCAAAATAACAATCAGAAGATTATATACCATTTAAATATAAATTTGCCAAATCATTGTAATTATTGACCTAATCTAGTTTCCTATGCATAGAATAATAAAACTGTTGGTTAACTAATTCATAAAAAGTTCTGTGCAGTTAATTAATTTGTCGATAAAAATCACTAAAAGATTGGCTAGATATTGACATTATATTCTTATATTACTAAATGCACATAACAGTTTGGCCAGTCATTACATAATACTTAACTCCCCTCCCCGACTCTTCGCATGGATGGGACTTGACCAACTTCAAGATTATTTATATTATATGTTGGGAAGATACATATATTAGTATTTAAAATTTATTTTTTTATTTTTTATGGAAGAGTCACTCTGGTTGTTGAGGAGAGTTACTCCCTACTTCATGGTTATTTTGTAGAGACCAGTCACTCTATGTATGTTGGGAGGAGGAAAATATTAATATTTAAAATTTACTTTTTTTGGGAGAAAGTAATTTTGTTTGTTGGAAGGAGTCACTCTGTTTGTGGGAAGAGGAGGTATTCCCACAAATTGACCGCTTGTTTAAATTTAAATTTTACTTGAAATGGCGAAGTGCGGTTATTGGCGTAAACTTGGAACATTCTCTTTTGAATAACTTTTGGTCTATTTGCGTCTTCAGTGAGAAACTTTATCACTATCACATTCACTCATTTTTTCAGAAGCATAAATCTTAAAACTGGAAAACTTAACGAACTTGTGCAAAATTTTTGATCAAAATAATTAGAACATCGACAGTCATTTAACAACCGACTGATTTTTTATAACTAAATAAAGAACTCAAAAAGCACCTTGATATTTTGAAACGTTTTTTGCCAATAGAACGCGGTTTGGATACGAGGGAAAGATGTAGGCCTAGAAAAATTTAAATATAGTTTAATAACCCCCCCGCCTTACAATGCATTACTTTACTCTACTTATTATAAATCACCACTACACCAAACACTTTATTTTTGACCTCGACGCGCGTTTCACTAACCATGTTAGCCTCATCAGGATACATTAGTTTGTTTTATTTATCGCCATTTACAGATGAACATATTCGAGAGACTTGTTTTATATCTTTTATGAAAATAAAACTTTAGGTAGTTAGTTTAGAAGCTAAATGTATATGTGAAAGTTTCATAAATCAGACGTTAAACAGGGTTTAAGGTAGGCTTAAATGGCGTAATTTGTTTGACCATTAAAAAGACGCCATCTGTTAATGGACATTTTAACATAGCACAATGTGAAAAATTGGAAATATAAAATCAAGGTTAATTTATGCTGTTTGTTTTTTTTTATAAATATTATTGGACATAGTAAAGGTTTATTACAGAAAAATGAAGAAAAGAGAAATAACGTAAATCTATTAAATTATTTCTGCTATATTAAATTTTGGTGATGGAAAAAATACGAAATATTGAATCAGATAACCAACGCAATTTAATTTTTTTGTTATGTCGGGGTGGAGTAGCAACAATTATTTGCGTTGAGTTATAGTTGTATACGAGGTTTTCGCGGAAACAAAACTAGTTACAATTTACTACAACTAACTAATTTCTTGACATTGTTTTTAGTGTTTGGAAACTACAAAGTATTTAAAACAAATACAGTAAACTAGTCACTACTCAGTACATATCACCACTACACCATTTTTTCTTTCGACGCGCGTTTCGCTAACCATGTTAATTTCATCAGGAGCGATGATTGACTAATGCTAAACTACAAATCTACCCTGTTTATACTTAGCCTAACCCTTGAATTACTCATGCGGAACTAATGGCAAAGGCAACGCCATCAGTTCCGATCAAGTAACCAGTAGAGGGGACCATAAGGAATAGGCCCTCTGTCTTTATTTAAACTACCTTTACATTTTATAATTTCCATACTTTCGTATGCGTTCAACAATCTCCTATCAGATACATTTTTATTTAATCTTAGATTATCTAATGTTACAATATTATCAGGTTCAAGGGCATGTTCGGCAATGCTAGACTTTTCTGTTCTACTGTATTTTAAGTGTGCTAAATATTCTTTAAATCGTGTTTTAATTGACCTTTTAGTTTGCCCATTATACTTTTTGTCACAATCATTACAATTAATTTCATAAATTCCACTTTTCTCACAATTAGGAATCTTATCTTTTGAATTTCTTAAGATATTCCTCAGATTGTCTGATGACTTATAAACTAAGGTGAAGCCTACCTTATTACTTTACTAATGAAAGGAATCGTTTGAGAAATATAACTAGAGTTAATGGTTATGACGATGACTTAGTAAACAAGCTAATAAATAGACATAAGTTCAGGTTAAATATTCAGAATTCCACTTTTTTTACACACGAAGAAAATAACACCAAGTATGTCTCCATACCATATAATCCGAAATATAGCAAGGGACTCAATAAGGTATTTAATAAGGTAGGCCTCACCTTAGTCTGTAAGTCATCAGACAATCTGAGGAATATCTTGGAAAATCCCAAAGATCAGATTCCTAAATGTGAGAAAAGTGGAATTTACGAAATTAGTTGTAATGATTGTGATAAAAGGTATGTTGAGCAAACTAAAAGGTCAATTAAAACACGATTTAAAGAACATTTAGCACACTTAAAATACAGTAGATCAGAAAAGCCTAGCATTGCCAAACATGCCCTTGAAGCTGATTATATTGTAACATTAGATAATCTAAGATTAATCAAAAATGTATCTGATAGGAGGTTGTTGAACGCATACGAAAGTACGGAAATTATAAAATGTAAAAGTAGTTTAAATAAAGACAGAGAGCCTATTCCTTATAGTCCCCTCTACTGGTTACTTGACCGGAACTAATGGCCTTGTCTATGCCATTAGTTCCGCCTGGGTAATTCAAGGGTTAGGCTAAGTATAAATAGGGTAGATTTGTAGTTTAGCGTTAGTCAATCATCGCTCCTGATGAAGCTAACATGGTTATCGAAACGCACGTCGAGTACAAAAATAAAGTGTTTGGTGTAGTGGTGATATATACTGAGTATTGTCATTGTGCCAAAGATTCTACATTCCCTACTTAGTAACAGTAAACTAGGTCATTATTCCCTCCTTATTATAAATTACATCAATAGATTTGTATATATATTTTTCTGTATTCAATGCCCAACTGTTTACATTCATTTTTTATCACTTTATTTTATTTTTCCATAGGTACATAGATTTTTTTGTATAACTAGGGTATAATTTACAGAGTTGTAGTAATTTTGTTGTCATGATAGACTATACAATACCTATTACTATTCGTCAGAGATACAAAACTTAACAATAAATAATTTGTAATAATGTTTTCTTTAATTCTAAAAAAAATCCCTAGAATTTAACAGAACAAGTACAATAATCCTAATTTATTTAATATGTCGTAAATACGAGTTTTTCAATTGTGGCATACAAAACACCTCTATAATAGATTATTTTCGGTTTAAAACTCTGAGTTTTATATCCAAAAGGTTACTTTATTAAAGCACTTACATATCACAGCATGTCATTCTTCATTTGTAATTATGTGCGAGATACCTATATGTAATATTCACATTTTGACAGGCTGCAACTTAAAACAAATTGTAAACCACAAGCCGATCTTATTTTTTATCTATACAAAAATGTTCATTTTCTCTTTAACTGAGAGTGAAAAATTCCCGGTACGGGTAATTTATATTGGAAATTTTAAAGTTACCAACGATTTCATCTAGTCAGATTGCATCTTTTAATATATTTTAAAGAGAGAAAATTCTTTTGTATATAACTTTGAGCATAAATTTTCCAAAAATTTCTATATCAAAACTACTTTTTATGGAGTTAGTGGAGGAATTATTCGAGGCTTCTATGACAAAATATTCTTATGTTGCCTTTTTCTGGATACCTTCAAGGCTTTCAATAACCTTTCATACGTGGATATATTGCATAGATTCTCGATGTAAACCAAGACTTGCATTGTTGCAGAGAAAAATACATATTTTAATGTCAAAAACAAAAAAAATCATTATTATACTCGTAACAAATAAACATTGTGGTTTTGGTTCCAAAATTTGCCAATAAAGATTGATGTGCTACAGTATAGTATTCTTGGGATATTGCTTTTTATTATTTATTCAATTGATTTACGTCTCAGATTATAAAAGAAATGGAAACCAAATTTATTTTAAGATATAAATATTTCCTTGTAATATGTTCTTGGATATTCTGATGTAAAATAGTTCCAGTTTGTTCGAAAATGTCCTTAAATTTTTCTATCTCTATAGCTACTGACCGTAGAAGCTTCTGGTGTTATAAAATGACTTCTTTTTGACTGAGATTCTAACAGGCGTAAGTTGAAATTATAGTATATTGGCTGCCTCAGTTTTGTAGTTCTGCGAAGATTGTTAACTTACAGTTTATTCGATTAGTAAGAAGACAATTTATTCCCGAAAGAATCTACAAATTTGCCATATTTATTGTGAAAAATCTATCGCTACTATAGATGAGCATTATGAGCAAGTTTTTCAGTTTATAATCGCTGGTCAATTATGGAGATGTATGTTTGTTTTACACAATGTAAAAAAGAGAGATGATTCTTGAAGTTTTCCAACTTTGTGTTTACCACTAAAATTGTTTTGAAAATAGCTGATGTAAAGTTTCAGTCACTCCAGATTAATATATAGAAACTACACAACATAGATTATTTTTCTAGATTTCATCTGCAGTATTTCTGGATAATCTACAGTCAAAGGCTATTGGTAGTTGCTACTCGAATAATAAGTAGTTTTTGTAATATAAATTATGCAATTTACTTCTGCAGCTGGCGATTTCCGCCTGCATGTTAAAATTGTGCAAATTACTGAATATTTTATTTTTAAAGCTGATAAGTAATCGGTATTCTTTTAAAAAGGGAATAGTTAGCCTTAGAAAAAATATTTGACTACAAATGTTTTTAAATAAAAAAATAGGTACGTAAATGAGACTTATTTAACTCCCACAAATTGTGGAGTTTCGACCGTTCATGTTATTTTTTCTGTTAGAGAAGAAATAATCATTCGAAAAAAAAAAACTGTGTAAAGTTATTTTTTTAGAAATTCATAGTTATAGTAGCCTGTACCCGTAGCTTTGTCTACGTTAACATATGCCCTTGCAATCAAACTACCATAGCTTGAGTACACGTCAACGCGTTTCATCCAATAACCTAATTCTGACAGATATCAATATCGAAATATTATTTGGCTTCTACCTCTAGTTATGCTACCTCTCTGGAGTAAAAGTTTAAAACAAATATTTACTTTCTACGTATTTGTTGAATGATGACGTAATAATTTTAAATTAAAATAAAATTATTTTGTCTCGGGACCTATCCGTTGGTCACCAGTCATCATGGAAATTTATTTTATCTATGATTAGCCAAACGCTTAAAGCAATAATGTACTGAAAAGTATATGATTACCTTACTGATTACACCGAATACCTATTGATATTTCGTAGGTCTAAGTCCCAGTTAAATTCACAACTTTCCACAAAATAAATATCCACCATATTGTCAAGTAGTCAAATAGTTTTTTTATTTTATATCAGATAAATTGTTAAACGTAATGCGTTCGTGATAATTTTCGCTCAATCTACACTTTATTGAGAATATTCCAGAATTTTTTCGAAATTTTTTTATCAGTACTTTTAGAGATGGAGTGGGGAACAGCGATTTTTTACCTCTTTTTTTTAAATAATGTAAAGAAAATGTGCGCGAATATTACGTCATATATATTCTTAACCTTGTGTTTTCACAAGCTTTCATTTGACCTCGATGACATTGTAATTTTTTTTTACATCCTATTTCACCCCCTAAAGCTAACCCTTAAGTCAAAATCTAACTCTCAAAACTACTCAGCTCTAACTGGGCCATGAATTTCTATATTTTTGCCAAATTTTAAGAAAATCGGGTGTGACAGACACCGAGATAATCCTGTGAGTGTTCCGTACGGAACACTAAAAAGAGGAAATGAGAAATTCCTGTGGCACATGCTAGGGTTTTGTGCTAGACCATTTTTATTTTAAAAACTATGGTTAAAAAAGCTATGATTTCATCGATAGTATCTTATTTTTTGAAATTCCGGGATTATCTTCATTGCTAAAATAAATGTGGATGTTGTTTCTAAGGATATATTTGTCATTTAAGATGACTTATTTTTTCTTAATTAAATTATTTAGAACGGTTGGGCAGTTAACGCTACTAAATTGGGCTTCATTTGTCTTGCTCAAGAGAAGTATTATATTCTTTTTCTTTTATGGGTCTAGCACACGTGCTACAGGGAAGTCCCTAAAGCGCTACAGGAGCCACACGTGTGTGGAGAAAGCGTTCTTGAATCGCTGCAAATTGTACTCGGTGGGAAACACAGTCCTGGGCAAATTATTCCAAAGGGATGATGTTCTCCATATAAAAGACTGCTTGAAACGCCTTGTACGAGAAGTAACAAGCTGAACCTCATACGGATGTGAAGTATTAGCGCGACGTGTACTTCTAACATGCACCGCTCTGGGAGGTATTGAGCGGGCCAGATCCTTCGAACACTTTCCATGAAAATATTTGTAGAATAGGTGCAAGTCGCCAACCGTTCTTCGATGTTCCAACGAATCATGGCCGCCGGTCAGTTCCGGGTCTCCAATCAGACGAACAGCTCTTCTCTGAATACAATCCAACAAATGCAGTGTATGTTTGGGAGCGGAGCTCCAAACATGAGAGCAGTATTACATAGTTGGTTGAATTTGAGCTTTGTAAAGAATTAACAGTTGTTGTGGAGTGTAAAGCTTTCTGGTTGGAAATAATATTCCCAACTTTTGAGAAGCTCTCCTTGCTATGCCTGCAACATGTTCATGCCAGACATATTTGTTCCCAAATAAACGACCAATAAATTGAGTGACGATGTTAGAGGAATGGAGTGCCCCGATGTAACTGTGTCGGGTTCAGCAACGTTAACTTTTTTAGAAAAAACTGCCGCCTGGGTTTTTGTAGCGTTAAATTCCACTTGGTTACTGTCACCCCAAGATAGAATTTCTTCCAGTTCTTTGTTAAGTTGAATGACTTCCTGCTGTCTGCGGATATTCGTCTGAGTAGCCGATGTCCGAGCGTTCAAAGTGAATGAAGAGATTAGTGTACTGTTATCTGCAAAGCTGTAGATTGAATTCTCGGCCTTTTCCAGCAGATCGTTAATATAAATGAGAACAGAAAACAGAAGAAATCCGTCGACTGCCACTCATAATGAAGGCTCTCTGAGGAAACATGAGAGCCACAAACAGAACATTTCAGACATACCATAAGAACGCAGCTTAGCCAACAGCCCATCGTGCCAAACACGGTCGAATGCCTTGGATATGTCAAGAGCAACCGCTCGAGATTCTCAAAGTGTTCAATTGCGTTGTTTCAAACATGTGTTACATAAGTCAGAAGTTCTCCTGTTGATCTATTTTTACGAAAGCCATATTGGTGATCGCTAATAATGTTGAATCCTTCAAGATATTTTAGAAGATGTCGATTGATAGCCTTTTCCATGACTTTCGATATTATTGGAAGCAGTGCGATAAGATGGTAGTTATTTGGCAAGGTCTTCTTGCATTTTTTAGGTATCGGCTGAACTGTGGCACATCTCCAGCAGGAAGGAAATATTCCCTTTCTGTAGGATAGGTTGAAAAGTCTACAGAAAACTGGTGTTAGTTCCCTCGCACAGTTTTTGAGAACTATGGCAGGTATTCCGTCAGCGCTAGAAGCCTTTTTGGTGTCTAGCTTCATCAAAATACGTTTTATGCTACGCTGTCTGAAGACAATATCGGGCATATTTGACTGCACTATGGGAATAGTAGGTGGTGTTTTTTTTCCTTCGAAACCGACAGTAGAATGTGAAGCAAAGAGTTCAGCCAACAAGTTCGCTTTCTCAACAGGTGTCGTTGCAATAGAATTATCTGGCCTTGTGAGTGGTGGTATGGTAGATTTGGTGAAATTTTGACTAACTGCCTCAGCGACTGACCAAAAGGACCTGGAATTGTTGGGACAAGTGAGAAGTTTGTTTCTAATCCGCTGATTGTGTGCCTCCTTGGTTTCGTCGATAATTTCTTTGCATCTGTTCCTGGCACGAACAAAGGTGTTACGATTTATGGTGTTAGGATTTTCACGCAATTGTCGGTATGCAAGATGTTTAGAAGCAACAGCTTCTTTGCATTTTCGGTCAAGCCAAGGCTTGCCGTTGGAAGGGCATTTCTTCAAAAAAGGGATCTAAGCCCCCATACCGGCCAAAATTACATCGGAAACCTCCCTGGCGCAGTCAGATGGGTCGTCGGATCGAAAACAAACGTCTAACCAAGGGAAAATGCGATAATATTCCATGAGATCTTCCCATTTAGCAGATTCGTAGTGCCAAATCTTGCGTGGTTTAGGCGCCTCTCTGTCACTGATTGGTAGAATACTCGATGTCGAAAGTAGTTTATGGTCGGAAGAACCTAACGGCGGATTTACGCTGACCGTGTAAATCTCCGGATTGGTGGTTAAAAACAGATCGAACTCCCCTTCTCGATTAGGGATCCGTGTTGGTTCGTCAATAAGCTAAATTAAGCCACAACTGATTGAAAATGATTCGGCTTCACGACCTGTTCGTCGGTATTATTTGAATATTTAAACCAGTTGATGTTGTGGACATTAAAGTCGCCCAGGATAGCAAGTTCGGCATTTGGATAGTTAATTTGTAAATGATCAATGGTGTCTGCAAGAGAAACGAAAATTATTCTAAAGTTAGTATCACTTGGTGGTCGATAGAGAATATAGATGAACCTTGTGGTTGGTTGAGTCGTTATTTTTAACCACATAACATCAAAGTTTGGGGGCTCCAGAGCCTCTTCTCGTTGGCAAGAGAGGTCGCTTTTGACAAAAAGACAAATTCCAAAGTTACGCCTAAATCGGGAATAGAAGTCGTACCCAGGATAGAGATAATTGGCTGTGCTGGTCGATGAACTGTCCTTGGTTTCACAGAGAGAAAGTACATGAGGTTTATTTGATTGCAGGTGTTGGTGCACTGAATTTATGTTCGAGTTTAAACCTCGTATGTTGCAAAAATCCATTTTAAAATTCTGATCTCTGTATGTCGACGCCCCTAAACCAGTCCCCACTCGGAGATCCAAACAGGGGGCTATTTTACCTCGGGAATTTTTTGTATCCAGGTGCCTCATCATGCTATTTGGTCCCACAGTCAGGGACATCGGCACAGCCATGAAACGTTAAGCAACTTCACGCAGCCGAAGACGATGCGATGGTATCACACCGGGCGATGCTGGTGGGATCTGGGCATCTACCATCTAGGTTGTTCTTTAAGTCGCCTCCTACGACAGGCAGAACGTACGTAATTCGTAAAAAATTACCCTTTTTGGTACACCTGTCAGTATCTCCAGATCACGAAGGACATACTGTCCCATTCCCTTAGTTTGTCTGCCGGTATGTCGAGGTGTTGTTCCATATATAGCACTTGAAGCAGGAATGGACCCTCTTTTAAGAAATGTGGGTTTAGGGGAAGAGGGTGAAACGAATTTGTATGATTTTAATAGTACTAAGGTAATTTTTTTAGTTTATTGTTCAGATAATAAACAAATTTGAAGAATAGTTACTTATAGAATCACACATAAGGGCTTAAAGGAGTAAGGTAACGGATTAGAAGGGTTCCTTTGTATGTACCACTTATGGCGGCACTATCTTCGTAGTATCGTGTAGATATACGATAGCAAGAGTCCCGAGTTCCAAACCCGGTAGGTCAGTATACTAACTTATTTTAGTATATGTGGGTTGCCCACATACATAGGGGGCGATTCGAAATTGGGCCCAAGATCAAGTATAAGGATTAAGAGACTACGAAATTGGGCATAACAATAAAATTGGTCCCTTCAGTGGTATACGAAATTGGGCCCAGAGGTTTATGCTACTTAATTAGCGAGGTAATTGTTAGATAAAGAAACATTTTTGTAAAATTTATGTACGTACTTAAAACGGTTCATTTATTTCATTAAAATTATTATGTCACCATTCAATATACATACATACGAATACTACATTAATTATTACAATAATTATGAATATGTACTATACAATTAATAAACTTATTAGGTACATACTTCACAAACTTAACAATAAAACTTATTTCATATATTAGATTTTTTTTTTTTATGGGTCTAGCACACGTGCTACAGGGAAGTCCCTAAAGCGCTACAGGAGCGACACGTGTGCGGAGAAGGCGATTCACGTTGTTCTTGAATCGCTGTAGATTGTACTCGGTGGGAAACACAGTCCTGGGCAAATTATTCCAAAGGGATGATGTTCTCCATATAAAAGACTGCTTGAAAAGTGTTGTACGGGGAGTAACAACCTGAACCTCATACGGATGTGAAGAATTAGCGCGACGTGTACTTCTAACATGCACCGCTCTGGGAGGAATTAAGCGGGCCACATCCTTCGAACACTTTCCATGAAAGTACTTGTAGAATAGGCTCAAGTCGCCAACCGTTCTTCGATGTTCCAGCGAATCAAGGCCGACGGTCAGTTCCGGGTCTCCAATCAGATGAACAGCTCTTCTCTGAATAGAATCCAACAAATGCAGTGTATGTTTGGGAGCGGAGCTCCAAACATGGGAGCAGTATTCCATAGTTGGTCGAATTTGAGCTTTGTAAAGAATTAACAGTTGTTGTGGAGTGTAGCTTTCTGGTTCGAAATAATATTCCCAACTTTTGAGAAGCTCTCCTTCCTATGCCTGCAACATGTTCATACCAGGACATTTTTGCTCCCAAATTAACGCCCAACAAATTGAGTGACGATGTTAGAGGAATGGAGTGCCCCGACATAACTATGTCGGGTTCAGCAACGTTAACTTTTTTAGAAAAAACTGCTGCCTGGGTTTTTGTAGCGTTAAATTCCACTTGGTTACTGTCACCCCAAGATAGAATTTCTTCCAGGTCTTTGTAAGTTGAACGACTTCCTGCTGTCTGCGGATATTCGTCTGAGTAGCCGATGTCCGAGCGTTCAAAGTAAATGAAGAGATAAGTGTACTGTCATCTGCAAAGCTGTAGATTGGATTCTCGGTCTTTTGCAGCAGATCGTTAATGTAAATGAGAAAAAGAGTAGGAGACAGTATGGAGCCTTGAGGTACACCGGCGTTGATAGTGAAGGTGTTAGAAAGAAATCCGTCGACTGCCACTCGTAAAGAACGCTCTCTGAGAAAACACGAGAGCCACAAACAGAACTTTTCCGACATACCATAAGAACGTAGCTTAGGCAACAGCCCATCGTGCCAAACACGGTCGAATGCCTTGGATATATCCAAAGCAATCGCTCGAGATTCTCCAAAGTGTTCAATTGCATTGTTCCAAACATGTGTTACATAAGTCAGAAGATCTCCTGTTGATCTATTTTTACGAAAGCCATATTGGTGATAGCTAATAATGTTGAATCCTTCAAGATATTTTAGAAGATGCTGATTGATAGCCTTTTCCAGGACTTTCGATATTATTGAAAGCAGTGCGATTGGTCGGTAGTTATTTGGCAAGGTCTTCTTGCCTTTTTTAGGTATCGGCTGAACTGTAGCGCATTTCCAGCAGGAAGGAAATATTCCCTTTCTGTAGGATAGGTTGAAAAGTCTACAGAAAACTGGTGTTAGTTCCCTCGCACAGGTTTTAAGAACTATGGCAGGTATTCCGTCAGCGCCAGAAGCCTTTTTGGTGTCTAGCTTCATCAGAATACGCTTTATAATACGCTGTCTGAAGACAACATCGGGTATCCTTGACTGCACTATGGGAATAGTAGGTGGTGTTTTTCCTTGGAAATCGACAGTAGAATGTGAAGCAAAGAGTTCAGCCAACAAGTTCGCTTTCTCAACAGGTGTCGTTGCAATAGAATTATCTGGCCGTGTGAGTGGTGGTATGGTGGATTTGGTGAAATTTTGACTAACTGCCTTAGCGACCGACCAAAAGGACCTTGAATTGCCGGGACAGGCGAGAAGTTTGTTTCTAATCCGTTGATTGTGTAGCTCCTTGGTTTCGTCGATAATTTCCTTGCATCTGTTCCTGGCACGAACAAATGTGTTACGATTTATGGTGTTAGGATTTTCGCGCCATTGTCGGTATGCAAGATGTTTAGAAGCAACAGCTTCTTTGCATTTTCGGTCAAACCAAGGCTTGCCGTTGGAAGGGCATTTCTTCGAAAAAGGGATGTAAGCCTCCATACCGGCCAAAATAACATCGGAAACCTCCCTGGCGTAGTCAGATGGGTCGTCGGATCGAAAACAAACGTCCAACCAAGGGAAAGTTCGAAAATATTCCATGAGATCTTCCCATTTAGCAGACTTGTAGTGCCAAATCTTGCGCGGTTTAGGCGCCTCTCTGTCATTGATTGGTAGAATACTCGATGTCGAAAGTAGTTTATAGTCGGAAGAACCTAACGGCGGATTTACGCTGACTGTGTAAATCTCCGGATTGGTGGTTAAAAAGAGATCAAGAAGACTGGCAAACTCTCCGTCTCGATCAGGGATCCGTGTTGGTTCGTCAATAAGCTGAGTTAAGCCACAACTGATTGAAAATGATTCGGCTTCACGACCTTGTTCATCGGTAGTATTTGAATATTTAAGGCAGTTGATGTTGTGGACATTAAAGTCGCCCAGGATGGCAATTTCGGCATTTGGATAGTTAATTAATAGAATAATAATGCGATGCTAGTTTTATAAACTGAATAGCGCTAATTGACTTTTCTCTATATCTAGTTATTTGACTTTTTAAATACACATGTCGCTTTCTAGAAATGGCATTTTGAAATTTATATGGATGATGAACAATATTCATTTTAATACCAGTTCTAATTTGACATTGTAAAAGCTTGTCAATAAAAATAAACAGTGAATGGTGCCTCTGATAAAATGCGTTACTGAAATGGGAGTTAAACGATTCGTATTTTCGGCCAATAAATCAGATGGGGATGCCGCGTCGTCCGCTATGTAGTTATGGACCAAGTAATCCGCGAACTCTCGCACCTTCTCATCTCGGATTTGCAACGCACATAGTTCAAACACGAGCACATTACTAACATTTTCTGTTTCCGAAAACATTAGTCTGAAACAATGTCCTAACCACTCCCCTATTTCAAAATTTTTTTATTTGTAGATCTTTGTTAATCCTGGTTGTTGGATTTTACGCCACCATGCTTCAGTTAGGTGAAATCGACATCCTATCAGTTTTGCTTGTGACCATACGTCCTTAACTGCGATATGTATGGCTTGTTCAAAGTCAACTACAAAGTATTTTGGATTGAAGTTTACATCACACCTTTCTGCACTTTGTAACACGTAGGCAGAAAAGTTTTTGGTCTGACACATAGATGTCGCCCTTTTCATATTATTTTTAGGGAGTACCAGTCTTCAAACGATACGTGTCAACATTTCATGACATTTCGAAGATTAGTTTACAAGTTACAGTCGTTTTAGTGACGCTACTTCTGATATTTTCAAAACAATGAAAAAAAATCGATTTTCGTGCGTTGATTAAACACTGTTTCTTGGTGGGAAAAAATTCGGTTTAAGCAAAGAAATGGCTTGATAAGTGTTACAGGGACTCTGCCCCTGGAAAATCACTCATCATCTACTGGTGTGCTGAATTTAAACGAGATCATAAAGACATAAATCTTGCTGAACGCTCTGGTCGCCCAAATGAGATGGTTACACCGGAAAACATCAAAAAAATCCACAAAATTGTTTTGGATGGTCATAAAATGAAATTGAATGAGATAGCTGATACCCTAAAAATATCAAAAGAACATCTTAGTCATATTTTGCATGAACGATTGGGCATGAGAAAGCTCTGTTCGAAATGGGTACCGCGTTTGCTCACAGTGGACCAAAAACAACAACATGTTAATGATTTTGAGAGCTGTTTGGACCAGTTTAAGCACAATAAAAAGGATTTTTTCATATGATATGTGACAATGGATGAAACATGGATCCACCACTATATACCGAAATCAAGTCGGCAGTCAGCTGAGTGGACAGCAGCCGGTGAAAGCGGCTCGAAGCATCCCAAGACCCAACAGTCGGCTGGGAAGGGTTTGGCCTATGTATTTTGGGATGCGCATGGAATAATTTTCATCGACTATGCTGAGAAGGGAAAAACCATCAACAGCGAATATTATATTGGTGTGTTTGAAGGTAGAAATCGCAAAGAAACTGCTTCAAGTGACCAAGAAAAAAGTGCTCTTTCATCAAGACCATGCACCGTGTCACAAGTCAATGGATATGATGCCAAAATTACATGAATTAAAGTTCGAATTGCTTCCTCATCCACCGAGTTCTCTTGATTTGGCCCCAACGACTATTTTCTATTCGCTCGCGGGAAAGAGATTTGGCTCCAATGAAGAAGTTATCGCCGAAACTGAGGTCTATTTTGAGAGAAATCCTTCTACAAGAAAGATATAGAAGTGTTAAAAAAGCGTTGGACTGATTGTATCGTTCTTAACGGAGACTATGTTGATGAATAAAGTTGAATTTGGAAACAAAAATGTTTTAAGTAGCTAGACCAAAAGCTTTTCATCCTACATTCGGTCTCGTTAGGTAGCAAACAGAAGAGCAACGGTATGTAATATCGATTGAAATAGCCGTATAAAGTAAATAATTATTTAAAAAATTTGGTGCTAGGGCAATTTGTTCATTTGAATAAAAACCAGTTATTTATTACTACATATGTTAAAAAAGGGTTTCTTTTATAACATATTAAAATTCGATATCACTATCTGCTAAGGCTATTTTTCTTCTCATGACTCCCAGAATATCGAAATTTTACAATACCTAAAATTGAAACATTCCTATTCCACAACGAACTCTCTTAGCATATTGTCTATTATTACACATGGTAAAGAAGAGCCTCTTTTATAACCTTTTGAAATTTGATGTCACTATCTGCTAAGGCAATTTTTTATTTGAATTAAAACCCTTGCATTACTTCCGAGAACATCGAAATTTTACAATAGCATAAATTGAAACAGTCGTGTTCAAAAACGAACTTTCTCAGGGGGTTATCTATTATTATACATGGTAAAGAAGGGTTTTTTTTATAACATATTAAAGTTTGATGTCACTATCTGATAAGGCAGTTTTTTTATTTGAATTTAAACCTTCTCATTACACCCGAGAACATCGAAATTTTATAATAACATAAATTGAAACAGTCGCATTCAAAAACAAATTTTCTCAGTCGATTATCTATTATTACACATGTCAAAGAAGGGCTTTTTTCATAACATGGTAGAGAATATTGTCTTATAACATATTTAATCCGTGGGGGAGCGGGATAGCATATCTCCCCCGGTACGTTCTGCCTGTCGTAGAAGGCGACTTAAAGAACAACCTAGATGGTAGATGCCCAGATCTCACTAGCATCGCCCGGTGTGATACCATCGCATCGGCTTAGGCTGCGTGAAGTTGCTTAACGTTTCGTGGCTGTGCCGATGTCCCGGACTGTGGGACCAAATAGCATTATGAGGCACCTGGATACAAAAAATTCCGGAGGTAAAATAGCCCCCCGTTCGGATCTCCTAGTGGGGACTGGTTCAGGGGCGTCCACATACAGAGACCAGAATTTTAAAATGGATTTTTGCAACATACGAGGTTTAAACTCGAACATAAATTCAGTGCACCAACACCTGCAATCAAATAAACCTCATGTACTCGCTCTCTGTGAAACCAAGATCAGTTCATCGACCAGCACAGTCAATTATCTTTATCCTGGGTACGACTTCTACTCCCGATTTAAGCGTAAGCTTGAAATTTGTCTTTTTGTCAGAAGCGACCTCTCTTGCCAACGAGAAGAGGCTCTGAAGCCCCCAAACTTTGATGTTATGTGGTTAAAAATAACGACTCAACCAACCACAAGGTTCATCTATATTCTCTATCGACCACCAAGTGATACTAACTTTAGAACACTTTTCGCTTCTCTTGCAGACACCATCGATCATTTACAAATTAACTATCCAAATGCCGAACTTGCCTTCCTGAGCGACTTTAATGTCCACAACATCAACTGGTGTAAATATTCAAATAATACCGACGAACAAGGTCGTGAAGCCGAATCATTTTCAATCAGTTGTAGCTTAATTCAGCTTATTGACGAGCCAACACGGATCCCTAATCGAGAAGGGGAGTTCGATCTGTTTTTAACCACCAATCCGGAGATTTACACGGTCAGCGTAAATCCGCCGCTAGGTTCTTCCGACCATAAACTACTTTCGACATCGAGTATTCTACCAATCAGTGACAGAGAGGCGCCAAATCCGCCATACCACCACTCACACGACCAGATAATTCCATTGCAGCGACGCCTGTTGAGAAAGCGAACTTGTTGGCCGAACTCTTTGCTTCACATTCCACTGTCGATTTCCAAGGAAAAACACCACCTATTATTCCCATAGTGCAGTCAAATATGCCTTATATTGTCTTCAGACAAGGTATCATAAAGCGTATCTTAATGAAGCTAGACACCAAAAAAGCGTCTGGCGCTTACGGAATACCTGCCATAGTTCTCAAAAACTGTGCGAGAGAACTACCACCAGTTTTCTGTAGACTTTTTAACCTGTCCTACAGAAAGGGAATATTTCCTTCCTGCTGGAAATGTGCCACAGTTCAGCCGACATCTAAAAAAGGCAAGAAGACCTTGCCAAATAACTACAGCATCATCTAAAATATCTTGAAAGATTCAACATTATTAGCGATCACCAGTATGGCTTTCGTAAACAAAGATCAACAGGAGATCTTCTGACTTATTTAACACATGTTTGGAACAACGCAATTGAACACTTTGGAGAATCTCGAGCGGTTGCTCTCGACATATCCAAGGCATTCGACCGTGTTTGGCACGATGCCTTGGCTAAGCTATGCTCTAGTGGTATGTCTGAAAAGTTCTGTTTGTGGCTCTCGTGTTTCCTCAAAGAGCGTTCTTTACCATTGGTAGTCGACGGATTTCTTTCTAACACCTTCACTATCAACGCCGGTGTGTCCCAAGACGACATACTGTCCTCTACTCTCTTTCTCATTTACATTAACGATCTGCTGGAAAAGACCAGGAATCCAATCTACAGCTTTGCAGATGAGAGTACGCTTATCTCTTCATTTACTATGAACGCTCGGACATCAGCTGCTCAGACGAATATCCGCAGACAGCAGGAAGTCATTCAACTTAACAAATACATGGAAGAAATTCTATTTTGGGGTGACAGTAACCAAGTGGAATTTAACGCTAAAAAACCCATGCAGCAATTTTTTCTAAAAAAGTTAACGTTGCTGAACCCGACATGATTATGTCGCTGCACTCTACTCCTCTAATATCGTCGCTCAATTTGTTGGGCGTTGATTTGGGAGCAAATATGTCCTGGCATGAACATGTTGCAGTTGGGAATACTATTTCGAACCAGAAAGCTTTACACTCCACAACAACTGTTATTTCTTTACAAAGCTCAAATTCGACTAACTATGGAATACTGCTCCCATGTTTAGGGCTCCGCTCCCAAACTTACACTGCATTTGTTGGATTCTATTCAGAGGAGAGCTATTCGTCTGATCCGAAACTGACCGGCAACCTTGATTCGCTGGAACATCGAAGAACGATTGGCTACTTAAGCCTATTCTAAAAGTATTTTTATGGAAAGTGTTCGAAGGATGTAGCCCGCTTAATTCCTCCTAGAGCGGTGCATATTAGAAGTACACGGCACGCTAATACTTCACATCCGCATGAGGTTCAGCTTGTTACTCCTCGTACAACACTTTTCAAGCAGTCTTTTATATGGAGAATATCATCCCTTTGGAATAATTTGCACAGGACTGTGTTTCCCAACGAGTACAATTTACAGCGATTCAAGAACAATGTGACGCTTCTGTAGTGTCTTAGGGACTTCCCTGCAGCACGTGTGCTAGACCTATAAAAAAATATATTAAAATTTGATGTCACTATCAGCTAAGGAAATTTCTTTATTCGAATAAAACCTTCGCATTACACACGAGAACATCGAAATTATATGTACAATAAATACAAAATCGGCATTATTTTGCAAGAGAAACTGTTCATTTCTTTAGTCACTGGTTTCAAAGTTTCTAATGCCGAATGCACTTCGCGTACGTTTTTTGGTAGGACTGGAACTAATTTTCACCTATCGTTATACATGTTTTCTTTAATACACTTAATATCATTTATCTTGACGTATTTACCCTAACTTTTTAAAATCTGAAGAAAAAATACTTTAGGCCTGTAGCAAATTTCATTGGTAGCTTTCCGCTTCGCTGCCTCTGCAAAATATTTTCCTCAATTTGAGCGTGATTATGTAGGGACTCTTGAACCCAGTTTCATAAAGTGTCATAAGGTTTTATAGTTGCCCGTAATAAAAATATCTGGGCCTAATTTCACGATGCCCTACATAGGTAGTAGTTATTGCATAAATGTAATAACTTCCGTGGCAGTACCACCGGGTTGTCTAAAAAGATGTCGTCAAATGCATGTGTGCCTCGCCACCTGGACAACGTTGACGGATGTTATGTCATACTTACTAATACATATCTAAAAAGGGTAAACCCTATTCAGGTGAAAGGGTGACCATTGGAAAAAATTATAGGTCCTTTTCAAGATTCTAGGATTCGAGTATTCCAAAAATTAGGTTACTATTTATTATAATTTTACCAGTTTTTGGTTGCATAATTGCAAATTAAAATCATAATTATTTACAGTAAATTATGTAAGTGGTTCAAGGAGTAGAGGTCTCTTTCATAGTTCTTAAAGTCAAGCATCTAAACACTAAATTATTATTTCAATATTTTCTGTGTAAACAAGAAGTTAAATATTTTTTTTGTTAATTCATAACATATCTGTTGTCTAAAATAAAAAGTTATAATGCCTTTTTGTTATTTGTTCCTGCGAGAAAGCTAAATTTTGTGTTTGTTTTTAGAGCTGCATATTTGTAAAGGGAAGCACTGGGGAGTAAATGATTTTGCAAATTTTTAGTGTTCCGTACGAAATACTTATAAAATCATTTCGGTGTCTGACTGTCCGTCCGTCTCTCTGTCAGCCTGCCTCACCCGATTTCCTCCGAAACTATTTGGCATAGAAAGTTGAAATTTGGCACTAATATAGGAATTAATGGCCTCATCAGAGCCGGGTAGTTTTGAAAGTTAAATTTTGACTTAAGAGGATAGTTTTGGGGGTGAAATCTGAAGTAAAAAAATTTTTTTTACCAGGACATCGAGTGGGGTGTCGAATAAAAGCTTGTAAAAACATGCGTTCAAAAATATATAATGTATTACTTGCACACACTTTTCTTTGTATTATTTTCGAGAAATTGCGAAAAATCGCTACCCCTACCTTATCTCGAAAAGTACTGATCAAAAAATTTTGAAAAGTTCTTGAATATTCTCCACAGGGTGTAGATTGAACGAAAATTATAACGAGTACATTAACTTTACTAATGTATCTAGTACGTATATAAAAAAACAAGAATTTCAAGGTCATCAGTTGTTAGTAAAGATCGGAAAAGAACTGTGTTGAAAACTCATTTGGGGTGTGTTTTTTGAAGTCATTGATCAGTTTATACCTCCGTAAAAAAAATTTTATTTTAAAAGCAATCAATCTACAGAACACTAATTGCACAAGTTCGACGTGTACTTGGCCAGTCATTTATATACATTATGACAATTTTTGTCAAATTTTTATGATTGTATGATTTTTTTTTGAAATATATACTACTTTACCTAATATATATATATATATATATATATATATATATATATATATATATATATATATATATATATATATATACATATATATATATATATATATATATATATATATATATATATATATATATATATATATATACTAATCGATATATCTAAATTAGTATAATAGTGTTCTTTTCAGTTAACTATTTAATTAAAACAAACAATAGAATGGAGAATAATTTTCCCTCCGGTATTGTTGATCACCTCCTGTTTCACAACGCTTCATTTTATTCTTGACATAACAAAAACATTATTATTCGAGCGCCCAAGCGCTGGCTAGCAGCAGGTGTATTATAAATTTTTCACTTGAAATTTTAATTAAAAACTTTGCGCTTGTTAACTATCTGGTCATATATTTGCTTATCTGCTACATTAATGTGAACAGTAATTGAGTTTTACTGCATTTAATAACAATTTAGTTTGCAATTTACAGTGTTATTTCTTGCAGTTGTAAAAATTCTGAGATAAAATTTTTAAAATAAACTATAAAGAATCGGTAAATTGATTTATCCAGTTGTTCTTTTGTAGACACGTCGTTCTAAAATAAACACTAAATATAAATTTCTGATACTAAATAATAATTTAACGCTAGCAATACCACTTAATATTCTAAATGATACTTTATAGGAAAGACATTATTAAAAAAAAAAAACCGGTCAAGTGCAAGTTGAACTTGCACAATTAGTGTTCCGTACGTTGATTGTTTTTAAGATAAAAAATTTTGTTAGGGTGGTATAAAATGGTCAGTGACTTCACAAAACATACCCCAAATGAGTTTTCAGCAAAGTTTGTTTTCAATCTTTACTGAAAACTGGTGACCTTGAAATTTTGTTTTTTTTTATATACCAGATAAATTATTAAAGCTAACGATATTTTTCGTTCAATCTATACCCCGTGGAGAATATTCCAGAATTTTTTCAAAATTTTTTGATCAGTACTTTTCGAGATAAGGTAGGGGACAGCGATTTTTCACGATTTTTTAAAAGTAATACGAAGAAAAGTGTGCGCAAATATTACATTATATATATATATATATTTTTTACTCGTGTTTTCACAAGCTTTCATTTGACTCCACACTCGATGACCCAGTAAAATTTTTTTTTTTTTTTTTCACTTCCGATTTCACCCCTCAAAACGAATCCCTTAAGTCAAAATTTATGTTACGGTGAAATAAAATGATCAGTGACTTCACAAAAGACACCCCAAACAAGTTTTCAACAAAGTTTTTTATTGAAAATTGATGACCTTGAAATTTCTGTTTTTTTATATACCAGATAAAAATTATTACAGGTAATGCACTCGTGATAATTTTCGTTCAATCTATACCCCGTGAAGAATATTCCAGAATTTTTTCAAAATTTTTTGATAAGTACTTTCCGAGATAAGGCGGGTGGACAGCGATTTTTCGCGATTTTTTAAAAATAATACAAAGAAAAGTGCGCGCAAGTATTATATTATATATATATTTTTTACTCGTATTTTCACAAGCTTTCATTTGACATCACACTCGATTATCTAGTAAAAAATTTTTTTTTTCACTTCCGATTTCACCCCCCAAAACTAACCCCTTAAGTCAAAATTTAACTTTCAAAACTACATGGCTCTGATGAGGCCATCAATTCCTATATTACTACCAAATTTCAACTTTCTATGACAAATAGTTTCGGAGAAAATCGGGTGTGACAGACGGACAGACGGACAGACGGACAGACAGACGGACAGACACCAAAGTGATCTTATAAGTGTTCCGTACGGAACACTAAAAAGGATTGGGCACAAGATGGGCATTGCAGAGATTTACAATCGAATCCTAACATTTCTCTTCAGATATTATGTCCATTAGGAGTAAAAATAATGAAAAAATAAAACAAGTTTTAGATTCCTCAACTCGAAAGTAGTGTATAGGACATATAATGCGATAAATATGAGACGACACTTTTAACTCCTAACTAGCTATATAATAAAAGACTGTTTTTAGTCAATTTCCACTGGTTTATTTAAATTGCGATGACGCGATTCCCTGTCGATGCAACTTCTTCAGATTTACATTTTAATTACACCTAATTAAATCACATTGATAATATTGGAAAACCCACACAGATTTGGAATTAGGAGAATAAATTCAATAATGCTGAATTGTTTAAATCTACTTGGTCTTTGAGTAAAGTACCTGTAGTCCTTAATCGATTTATTTGCATTATCTCTAAAAGGTTTAGTTTTAAACCTGTGTAAAATTTTGAAATTCTTGTTAAATGTGTAATTTTCTGTTAAAAGATGATTAGCATATGTTGAATTAGACTTTCTATGGATAAAACTTTTTTCGTGTTCTGTAATTCTTTGTAGAAATGTACGTCCAGTTTGTCCTATGTATGTTTTAGGACATGACTCACATGTTAATTGATAAACCCCTGATTTATTGTCTTTATTGATTTGTGGTTTGTAGTTTTTGAGATATTTCCCTAAAGTATTATAAGTCTTGAAAGCTATGTTGATATTTTTTTGATTTAAAAATTTTCCCAGTTTTTCTGTTGGCTTGCCGAAATAGGTTAAGCATTTAAATGTGGTTTTTCTGTCCTTAAAACGTGGATATATTTCTGAGATTGCCTTGTTTCTAAGTTTTTTCCTAACGATGCTATCGATTAAAGTAACCGAATAATCGTTTTTAACGGCTACTTGTTTCATGTAGTTTAATTCTTTAGTAAAATTGTCCTCTGATAACGGGATATTAGTTAGTCTATGTATAAAACTATGATAAGCTGCGAGTTTAGGATGGTGAAAACTATTGTGAATTGTGGTATCTGTATGCCAAGGTTTGTGATATATTGCAAATTCATGTTTTTTCAAGGTTTTACTGATTGTTAAGTCTAGGAAGATCCACATTAGACCATCTCTTCTCACTGACACAAATCCTAGAAAAGAAAACCGCATTTGATCAGGAAGTCCATGCCTTGTTTGTTGATTTAAAAAAGGCCTACGACAGCGTGCCCCTAATGAGATTGTGGGAAACACTACAATAGAGTAATGTAAGCACCGAAATAATTAAAGCCGTAAAATCCTTATACCAAGACGCAAGAAGTAGTGTGAAAACCAAATATGGTATAACAACAGGGTTCCAGGTCACAAAGGGTCTCAAACAGGGCTGCTGTATATCCCCAACGCTATTTAAAATCTATTTGGAGAGTGCACTGAAGAACTGGAAAAGGAAATGCAGCAGTATAGGATTACCACTGGATGACGATACTACATTGTACACGCTATCATTTGCAGACGACCAGGTAGTAGTCGCTCAGGACATCGATGATATGGAATACATGACACGAAAACTTATGGAGGAATATGAAAAATGGGGCCTAGAACTCAGTATTAAAAAGACCGAGTACATGTGCGTCAGAGGACAACAGCAGGACTTGAAACTTGCCACAGGATACACCATCAAACACTGTGCCAGTTATAAGTATTTGGGAACGAGAATATCTAGGGACGGAACACTGGAAGAAGCATTATTCGAGAGGAATATCCAAGGAAGAAAAGCGATTGCAATGCTTAATAGTATACTATGGGACAAAAACATAACCATTGAAAATAAGAAGAGAATTTACAACTCAATAGTGAAAAGTATAATACCTTACAGCTCCCAGGTGTGGCCATTGAAGGAAAGAACAGAAAAAATACTAAAAGCTACAGAAATGGATTTCTGGAGACGAGCAGCCAGAAAAATCCAGAAAAGACCGCATTTTTTTTTTTTTTTTTTTTTATTGGTCTAGCACACGTGCTGCAGGGAAGTCCCTAAAGCGCTCCAGGAGCGGCACGAGTGCGGAAAAAGCGATTCACGTTGTTCTTGAATCGCTGTAAATTGTACTCGGTGGGAAACACAGCGCTGGGCAAATTATTCCAAAGGGATGACGTTCTCCATATAAAAGATTGCTTGAAAAGCGTCGTACGCGGAGTAACAAGCTGAACCTCATACGGATGCGAAGCACCAGCGCGACGTGTATTTCTAACATGCACCGCTTTGGGAGGAATTAAGCGGGCTACATCCTTCGAACACTTTCCATGAAAATACTTGTAGAACAGACTCAAGTCGCCAACCGTTCTTCGATGTTCCAGCGAATCAAGGCCGCTGGTCAATTCCGGGTCCCCAATCAGACGGACCGCTCTTCTCTGAACCGAATCCAACAAATGCAGTGTATGTTTGGGAGCGGAGCCCCAAACGTGGGAGCAGTATTCCATAGTTGGTCGAATTTGGGCTTTGTAAAGAATTAACAGTTGCTGTGGGGTGTAAAGCTTTCTGGTTCTAAATAATATTCCCAACTTTTGAGAAGCTCTCCTTGCTATGCCTGCAACATGTTCATGCCAAGACATATTTGCTCCCAAACTAACGCCCAACAAATTGAGCGACGATGCTAAGGGAATGGAGTGCCTCGACATAACTATGTCGGGTTCAGCAACGTTAACTTTTTTAGAAAAAACTGCCGCTTGGTTTTTTGTAGCGTTAAATTCCACTTGGTTACTGTCACCCCAAGATAGAATTTCTTCCAGGTCTTTGTTAAGTTGTACGACCTCCTGCTGTCTGCGGATATTCGCCTGAGCAGCCGATGTCCGAGCGTTCAAGGTGAATGAAGAGGCATACCAAATGACACGATAAGACGAGCTTTAGAAATAAAGCACGATATAGTGGACGAAATCAGAACCCAACATTTGGTATGGTACGGATATGTACAGAGAATGTCACAAGACCGACTACCTAAAATGATTTTAAATTGGAACCCTCATGGAAAAAGAAAGCGAGGAAGACCACGCCAAAGCTGGAGAGCAGGAATCAACAAGGAAGTACTAGAGAGAGATCTAGAGGAGGAGGGATAAAGAAACCGGGAGGAGTGGAAATTAGGCATCGAAAGACGGAAGACGCTATAATTTTACTCAACGACCAGGTCGATTTTAACAATTCACCATTGTCGAATTTATTCTCCTAATTCCAAATCTGTGTGGGTTTTCCAATATTATCAATGTAATTTGATTATTATTTTTTTTTTAAAATATTATAATTAAGTAATTATATAAAATTGTAAACATTAAACCTAACTTGACATTGTAAAATGTAGATCTGAAGAAGCTGCATCGACAGCGAAACGCATCATCGCAATTTAAATAAACCAGTGAAAATTGACTAAAAACAGTCTTTTATTATATATTTATAATGAATTTCCATCAAGTAGAAGCTACAACCAATCCAAAAAAAAAATTCCTAACTAGCTACACCCATTGTACGTTTAACCATAAATACTTAAAAAATAATAAAAAAGTACCCAATTTTTCAGATTCCTTTATACAAAGAAGAAAGGAAAGAACTTATAACTTAATAAACAAGAAGCAACTCCTGTAACACCCTACCCTATCTAGTTGACCTCTGATTTTACATAACTGAAAATAATGAAAAAATAACAGTATTTTTAGATTCCTAGGCTCCAAAAAGAAAAAGGATTTTAAACTAGATATATACGAAGAAACGCCTCTAACACTTTTCTCCTCTCTAACCCCTCGCTCACTCCATTAACCCCTTATGGGTTTGATCATCAATAACTGAATTATGTGTATTAAATTGGAAATCAATATCTCATCTCAAAAATTTTTGCTCTGTGTCGATCTGTAGCCCTCGAAAAATATTTCGTAAGAGACATTTCTCTAACTTTTCTAAGGGAACGGTTAAATTTTTATTCACTCGGCAGTACTTCATTTTTGTGATCGCTACCGTTTCTTACAGGATATTTTCAGGTTCTCTGGAAGTAACCAACAAAATTTGTAGAGTAGTTGTAATCCAGCTTCTGTCATCTTTAAGGAATGATGATTACTCTGCCTGTCGACGTTACAGTCCAGCGTTAGTTAGGAAATGTAAAGACTTTTATGCTTTGTTATCGGACTACGATAAGACAAATTTTGTTTACTAATTTGGCCGTTAGGCTAGAAATATGACTCCGTTCAAAAAATAATGTCGGGTTTGAATATTTGAATAACGGAGTTGAAAGCCTCTGAGCAGATGATTTCAATTCTTGCACCAGCTGAATCTTACAGGGGCTCAGCTATAATTTTTTACCAGAAGTTTGTTATAGAAAATTCGTGAGCACATTGAGCCCGTGATGGTTGACATATTTAGAGATCGTAGTCCCGTAAACTGATTCTTAAGCGGACCCTATATTTGCATTGTTTTTATCTCCTTGGTCGTCCTGCTCGAGGTTTACTAGGAGACAAGGAAATTTTTTCAAACATTTGCACCTATTTTTTAACTTTCGAATTACGCTCTGTTAATATATTGGACCAAAAAAATTTAACTGCGCGGCAGAAGCAGAATTATTATTTTTCTGAAAAGGCGTCTTCGTTCAAAATCCCCTAATGAACTAAAATTTCCAGGTTCAGGGATTATTATCTGTGTCCTCACCTTATTTCTTCAGTTAGTTGTCGTTTTAGATAAATTTGATCTTTTTTTATCAGTCACCTTGTATTTTGTTCATAACAACTTTCAGTGTAGTATTTACAAATATTAATAATGATGATAAAAATAGTTAATCTTTAATTGCATTCAGGCAATTGGTTCATTACAGGTTATTCTATTTATTATCGTATCTGATTTGTAAGTCAGTAAAACTGGCCGTAAGAAAGATAACGAAAAGTTGTACATATATTTTGTTTATTTTAATGAATAATTATTCATGAGAATGCTGAATTCTAATCTATTCGAAACAGATATCTGTCAAATCTAAGAAACGCATCGAAACTGGAATTTGTGGTCTATGACTGATGGTCATTCTATTCCACGGAGAGGTGTTTGCTATTCACATGGATGTAAAAATACTGGTGACAATGCTTTATAGACATAAATCAATAAAAATATTCTTTAGTTTTCAAACTAGGCTAACAGTCTGGTCAAGAGACAGAAGGAGGGATAAAGATTATTTAAATTACTTTTTAGTGCATAGACGGTCGCAAGGGATTTGAAGAACGCATTTTCTTTGATTTGGCTATGCACAAATACAAGGCTGAATACTTCATAATAAAAACACACTATTATATAAAAAAAGCGAAAGTTTATACTAACAATTACATAAAAAGATTCTGCATGCCTTTGTAATCTACGTTTCACGATAAATGCTTGTGTTTGGCTTTTAAGGAAACAAGCCTATGTTTAGATCAGAAAAACATAGTTCTTGGGATTAGACACTGCCACACTAATACATTGAACTTGGAAAGAAGCCAAGCATTCATACCTGACGAGTTCGCCTAACCTTGGACCAGTATAAAATCAGTTTCCACTTGTCACACCGACCCTAATTATGAGGGCGAATTTAAAAGACTTGCAAAAATAAGGTAAAAAATAATTCTTTGCCAAAACAAAAATTTACTTTTCGACATAATCTCTCTTGAGCTTAATATATTTCATATGTCATATGAAGAACATCATCCCTTTGGAATAATTTGCCAAGGGCTGTGTGTCTCACCGAGTACAATTTCCAGCGATTCAAGAACAACGTGAATCGCTTTTTCCGCACACATGGCGCTCCTGGAGCGCTTTAGGGACTTCCCTGTATAACGCGTGCTAGACCCAAAAAAAAATTGGTCCAGCGGGAACCTATTTTTTTTATTTCCTCGGAAAAAAAGTTATTTCAAATACATAATACTCGCTTATGGCCCAGATAATCTTTTCATATGACGAAAATTTCTTCCCCTCAAGCCAATTTTTATTTAAGGTAAAGAAACGAAAAAAATCATCATTGTGTGAGCAGGTGCGTTGTCCTGGGGAAGGAGCACTTTTTTTGCCCTTGTTCGCTTCTGCTTCAACTCACTATGCAAATGGTCCAAAATTAATACGTTATGTTTTTTTTTTATCGTTCACCTCCCCGCCTAAGTAGGGATTTTACCTTTTTTCATATCCTGAGGATATCGGCGGAAATATCGTAATCCAGTTACTGTTTTACCCTTTTCCAAATAGTCAGGCATAATGGTAACCTGTGAGTCTTAAAAAAAAACTGTCAACAATTTTCCTGCCAATAAAACTGCTTTTTTTTCGGTGCACTTTCACCTTCGCCAACCCACTACTTTGACTACCTTTTTGTCTTCAGATTGTAATGGTGAATACAGATTTCGATGCGTATCTTAAAGCGTATTTTAATGAAGCTAGACACCAAAAAGGCTTCTGGAGCTGACGAAATACCTGCCAGAGTTCTCAAAAACTGTGCGAGGGAACTAACACCAGTTTTCTGTAGACTTTTTAACCTATCCTAGAGAAAGGGAATATTTCCGTCCTGCTGGAAGTGTACCACGGTTCAGCCGATACCTGAAAAAGGCAGTCGCACTGCTTTCAATAATATCGAAAGTCATGGAAAAGGTTATCAATCAGCATCTTCTAAAATATATTGAACGATTCAATATTATTAGCGATCACCAATACGGCTTTCGTAAACATAGATCAACGAGAGATCTTCTGACTTATGTAACACATGTTTGGAACAACGTAATTGAACACTCAGGAGAATCTCAAGCGGTTGCTATTGACATATTCAAGGCATTCGACAGTGTTTGGCACGATGGACTATTGGCTAAGCTACGCTCTTGTGGTATATCTGAAAAGTTCTGTTTGTGGCTCTCATGTTTCCTCAGAGAGCGTTCTTTACGAGTGGCGGTCGACGGATTTCTTTCTAACACCTTCACTATCAACGCCTGTGTGTCCCAGGGCTCCATACTATCTCCTACTCTCTTTCTCATTTACATTAATGATTTGCTGGAAAAGACCGGAAATCCAATCTACAGCTTTGCAGATGACAGTACGCTTGTCTCTCCATTCACTTTGAACGCTCGGACATCGGCTGCTCAGGCGAATATCCGCAGACAGAAGGAGGTCGTTCAACTTAACAAAGACCTGGAAGAAATTTTATCTTTGGGGTGACAGTAACCAAGTGGAATTTAACGCCACAAAAAACCAGGCGGCAGTTTTTTTCTAAAAAAGGTAACGCTGCTGAACCCGACATAGTTATGTCGGGGCACTCCATTCCCCTAGCATCGTCGCTCAATTAGTTGGGCGTTAGTTTGAGAGCAAATCTCTCCTGGCATGACCATGTTGCAGGCATAGCAAGGAGAGCTTCTCAAAAGTTGGTAATATTATTTCGAACCAGAAAGCTTTACACCCCACAACAACTGTTAATTCTTTACAAAGCTCAAATTCGACCAACTATGGAATACTGCTCCCATGTTTGGAGCTCCGCCCCCAAACATACACTGCATTTGTTGAATTCTGTTCAGAGAAGAGCTGTTCGTCTGATTGGAGACCCGGAACTGACCGGCGACCTTGATCCGCTGGAACATCGAAAAAAAAAAAAAAAAAAAAAAAAAAAAACGATTGGCGACTTGAGTCTGTTCCGCAGCACGTGTGCTAGACCCATAAAAAAAAAAGATTTCGTCTATAGTCACAATACGATGCAAACGGATGTTGGCACATCAAAGGCTAGGGGAAGAAAACCTTGATGACAAATTACCCGGTCCTCCAGGTTGGGGGTGAGGAAATGGGCTTGCTCCCTATTACTTGGAAAAAACCTAACTGGTAAAAAATCCCAGGGAAAAGCCTCGGAACATTGACTGGAATTCACGAAGACGGCAAGTGCATGGAAATAGGGAATCCATGGAACATCCGGGATCTGAGAAGATAATCATTATTACCGTCCTCACAGAAACAAAAAAGAAAGGAAGTGGAATAAAACAATTGGAGGACTTTATCCATATCTGCAGTGGAGTACCCAAAAGCAGTAGAGCAGGCCAAGTATCGCTATTAATAGATAAAAACCTAAAAAGCAAATTAACCAGTTGGGAAACTGTAAGAAAGAGAATAGTAACTGCAAACTTGAACCTTAAACGGCACATAACAACAGTCATCAGTGCATATCCTCCCAATTAAGATGCTACAGTCCAAGTAAAAAAACAGTTTTATGAACAAATCGACGATCTGCTCTTTAAGGTAGGCGATCAGCGGGCGCGCGAGCGATTTTAATACTCGGACTGGAAAAAGATCAAACGATGCGGTAGTTGGGAGCAATCGGGAAAAAGTACTGAATAATAACGGACAAATACTGATACAAATATATGTCCAATATAACCTGTGTATTTTGAGCGGATTTTACCCACACAAAGGTGGTCACAAATACACTTGGCATCAGAACACTAAAGACCAAAACCAATAATCGATTATATAATTATGAAAAATGTGGATTCAGATCATTACCTGTTGACAGCTCGTATGTATATTTCTTTCAGGTCTAACGACGAACAAACAGACCAACCTATACAACAACTAATACAAACAAAATAACCGGTTAAGTGTTCCGTACGTTGATTGCTTTTAAAATAAAAAATTTTGTTATGGTGGTATAAAATGTTCAGTGACTTTACAAAACACACCCCAAATGAGTTTTCAACAAAGTTTGTTTCCAATCTTTACTGAAAACTGATGACCTTGAAATTTTTGTTTTTTTTTATATACCAGATAAATTATTAAAAGTAATGCACTCGTGAAAATTTTCGTTCAATCTACACCCCGGTGAGAATATTCCAGAATTTTTTAAAAATTTTTGATCAGTACTTTTCGAGATAAGATGGGGGGAGAGCGATTTGTCGCGATTTTTTAAAAATAATACAGAGAAAAGTGTGTGCAAGTATTACATTATATATATATATATATTTTTTACTCGTGTTTTAACAAGCTTTCATTTGACACCACACTCGATGAGCTAGTAAAAAAAATGTTGTTTCACTCCCGATTTCACCCCCAAAACTAACTCCTTAAGTCAAAATTTAACTTTCAAAACTACACGGCTCTGATGAGGCCATCAATTCCTATATTATTACCAAATTTCAACTTTCTATGACAAATAGTTTCGGAGAAAATCGGGTGTGACAGACAGACAGACAAATAGACACCGAAGTCATCTTATAAGTGTTCCGTAGGGAACACTAAAAATCAGGTACAGCTTAAACGGGTTTTACCAACACGGTACTCACATACTCTGTCAAAACCGACAATACAGTTGGCAGCAACAATACAGCGAGCAGCAAGGCACCTCTAAATATAATAGCCAATTCACTTTGAATGATGAAATAGAGGAACAAAAACAGAAAAAACAACAAGCATATCTCAAGTGGACGATCACAAAGGATGATAATGACAGAATAAAATACAGACTAGAACAGGTAAAATTTAGGAGGATGGTCATCCAAACAAAAATGAAACATGGGAC
>CM032449.1:65402076-65407076 GCA_019049505.1 Pachyrhynchus sulphureomaculatus
TGGAATCTGGCTTTATGTCAGAAGCGACCTCTCTTTACCAACGAGAAGAGGCTCTGGAGCCCCCAAACTTTCATGTTATGTGGTTAAAAATAACGACTCAACCAATCACAAGGTTCATCTGTATCCTCTATCGACCACCAAGTGACTTTAGGACACTTTTCGCTTCCCTTACAGACACCATCGATTATTTACAAATTAACTATCCAAATGCCGAAATTGCCATCCTGGGCGACTTTAATGTCCACAACATCAACTGGCTTAATTATTCAAATACTACCGACGAACAAGGTCGTGAAGCCGAATCATTTTCAATCAGTTGTGGCTTAACTTAGCTTATTGACGAACCAACACGGATCCCTGATCGAGACGGAGAGTTTGCTAGTCTTCTTGATCTCATTTTAACCACCAATCCGGAGATTTACACGGTCAGCGTAAATCAGCCGTTAGGTTCTTCCGACCATAAACTACTTTCGACATCGAGTATTGTACCAATCAATGACAGAGAGGCGCCTAGACCGCGCAAGATTTGGCACTACAAGTCTGCTAAATGGGAAGAACTCATGGAGTATTTTCGAACTTCTCCTTGGTTAGAAGTTTGTTTTCGATCCGATGACCCATCTTACTGCGCCAGGGAGGTTTCAGATGTTATTTTGGCAGGGTATGGAGGCTTACATCCCTTTTTCGAAGAAATGCCCTTCCAACGGCAAGCCTTGGTTTGACCGAAAATGCAAAGAAGTTGTTGCTTCTAAACATCTTGCATACCGACAATGGCGTGAAAATCCTAACACCATAAATCGTAACACATTTGTCTGTGCCAGGAACAGATGCAAAGAAATTATCGACGAAACCAAGGAGGTACACAATCAACGAATTAGAAACAAACTTCTCGCTTGTCCCGACAATTCAAGGTCCTTTTGGTCGGTCGCTAAGGCAGTTAGTGAAAATTTCACCAAATCCACCATACCACCACTCACACGGCCAGATAATTCTATTGCAACGACGCCTGTTGAGAAAGCGAACTTGTCGGCTGAACTCTTTGCTTCACATTCTACTGCCGATTTCCAAGGAAAAAACACCACCTACTATTCCCATAGTGCAGTCAAGGATGCCCGATGTTGTCTTCAGACAGCGTATCATAAAGCATATTCTGATGAAGCTAGACACCAAAAAGGCTTCTGGAGCTGACGGAATACCTGCCATAGTTCTTAAAAACTGTGCGAGGGAACTAACACCAGTTTTCTGTAGACTTTTCAACCTATCCTACAGAAAGGGAATATTTCCTTCGTGCTGATACCTAAAAAAGGCAAGAAGACCTTGCCAAATAACTACCGACCAATCGTACTGCTTTCAATAATATCGAAAGTAATGGAAAAGGCTATCAATCAGCATCTTCTAAAATATCTTGAAGGATTCAACATTATTAGCGATCACCAATATGGTTTTCGTAAAAATAGATCAACAGGAGATCTTCTGACTTATGTAACACATGTTTGGAACAATGCAATTGAACACTTTGGAGAATCTCGAGCGGTTGCTCTTGACATATCCAAGGCATTCGACCGTGTTTGGCACGATGGGCTGTTGGCTAAGCTACGTTCTTATGGTATGTCGGAAAAGTTCTGTTTGTGGCTCTCATGTTTCCTCAGAGAGCGTTCTTTACGAGTGGCAATCGACGGATTTCTTCCTAACACCTTCACTATCAACGCCGGTGTACCCCAAGGCTCCATACTGTCTCCAACTCTCTTTCTCATTTACATTAACGATCTGCTGGAAAAGACCGAGAATCCAATCTACAGCTTTGCAGATGACAGTACACTTATCTCTTCGTTCACTTTGAACGTTTGGACATCGGCTACTCAGACGAATATCCGCAGACAGCAGGAAGTCATTCAACTTAACAAAGACCTGAAAGAAATTCTATCTTGTGGTGACAGTAACCAAGTGGAATTTAACGCTACAAAAACCCAGGCGGCAGTTTTTTCTAAAAAAGTTAACGTTGCTCAACCCGACATAGTTATGTCGGGGCACTCCATTCCTCTAACATCGTCACTCAATTTGTTGGGCGTTAATTTGGGAGCAAATATGTCCTGGCATGAACATGTTGCAGGCATAGCAAGGAGTACTTCTCAAAAGCTTTATACTCCACAACAACTGTTAATTCTTTACAAAGCTCAAATTCGACCAACTATGGAATACTGCTCCCATGCTTGGAGCTCCGCTCCCAAACATACACTGCATTTGTTGGATTCTATTCAGAGAAGAGCTGTTCGTCTGATTGGAGACCCGGAACTGACCGTCGGCCTTGATTCGCTGGAACATCGAAGAACAGTTGATGACTTAAGCATATTCTACAAGTACTTTCATGAAAAATGTTCGAAGGATGTGGCCCGCTTAATTCCTCCCAGAGCGGTGCATATTAGAAGTACACTTTGCGCTAATTCTTCACATCCGTATGAGGTTCAGCTTGTTACGTCGTACAACGCTTTTCAAGCAGTCTTTTATATGGAGAACATCATCCCTTTGTAATAACTTGCCCAGGACTGTGTTTCCCACCGAGTACAATCTACAGCGATTCAAGAACAACGTGAATCACTTTCTCCGCACACGTGTCGCTCCTGTAGCGCTTTAGGGACTTCCCTGTAGCATGTGTGCTAGACCCATAAAAAAAAAAATGCAGCTGAAACTCAATATGTGCATTTTGATGTTTCACGACAGCAAATTTCAATTCGCTTTAAATATAAAATTTACGATGGCAACTGAACACAGTTAACGTAACGACATCTTTAGAAATGCGTTCTACAGACCATTGCCAAAAACTATTTGTTATCAACCCACTAGTTTTTAGAGCTTTGTCAATATATTCCGTCTCATCAGTAACAGGTAAATTCGCCAGTGCTTTAAATAGTAATGGATATTGTATTGAGGATATTAAACGCTCGAATTTAAAAATAAGGCTCCTAGACAAAATAACAACTAGAGTCCATCAGTAGATAGTGCAGTGTTTGCCTACGTACACTATACTACAGACAGAATAGTCAAATTACTTAAAAAACTTACTTTTACACAATCTTCAATACTTGAACAATGATTGAGATCACGAAAAGACACCATTCATTTACAAACAAAAGGTGTCTATAAAATTCCCTATTCGTGTGGTACAGCGTATGTAGAAGAAACTAGAAGATATAATACCTACTATAAAGAAAGAACTCGGTAGATGTATCAAATAGAAACAAATTGTACACTAAGTTGTAGCTAAACATCAACACTCTACTGCTCATACGTGTTGTAAGAAAAGCCAAGGTTCCTATTTCTATTTAAAATTAATATAAATGAGAGTTTAGGAAATCAATCGAAATTTGAACTAAAGACTTCTCGGGCAATCTCAGGCAAAAGCGCCGAAAAATTACTCCAGTTTGACAGAGAAAAATCTTAAGAACCAGAGATTCCCATTTAACTAAGACTGTGAATATTTCCGTTCCATGTTAAAGAAACAGAATTTACATCAAAAATGTATTGATAAATATCAAAATAAAGCACAAACATTATTTTAAATATTTTTGATGTCAATGAAACTAATTTAAAGGAAACGTTTCTAATATATTTACAGCTGAATTCTGAGCCAATTTAATCTTTAGTTCCATTTCATGTTCAGAGTTCATACATTTACAAATGTAGTATCCACTTGGGAAATGAGAACAATATGCGTCACTACTTCCAGTACCTTGTAGGCATTCCGCTTGACAAACACTTATAGCTACACAAATGACAAACTCTAGAACAAAAAAAGCTGTAATTAGAGACATCTAAATAACCCAGAAAAGTTATGGAAAATGGATCCAGTCAAATCATCTCATCATCTCAAATCTCAGTATAACATTGTATCCATCTTGACCCTTCCTGGACACTCTCTTCAATTCAACTATTACAATTCAACTATTTAAACGTGAACTCTTACAAGATCCAACAATAAATGCTAAATTTTTAAAATTTGAGAAATTCATCATTTTGTTTTTTTATAATCATGAATAATGTATTAAAACGTATTAATACTTCAGATTTTTTTTCTTATTATATACTATTATAAATAATGGAGGTAATGTAAATATCTCTAAAAAATCCTATCAATATTTCAATAGTTAAAAAAAACATGAGTAAAAGAAAATTTTTAGCAAGTTCCAACCTGAAAATTATTTACTAGGTCTAAGATAATAATGGAAAATAAAAGTAAATATATTTAGTAAACGTAATGAGAAATACCATATATATTTTAAAAGCGATATTATAGCCAAATTTAAAAACAAAAATTGGAAAATTAAATTTTTTCAACTGTACGAAATGGAGTTGAAAGTGCAGGCAGATGAGATGTAAATTGCTATTGATTATCCATCCACTTATTATTTTGTTTTAATCTAACCCTTCATTGAAAGTTTACATTCACCAAGCTTTTTTATACTGATAAATTTATCTCATTTTTTAAAAATTTTTATTAGAATTTGATAAAAATTAAAAAAAAAAATCCGCAAGCACTTTTATGAGTACTTCTAAAATGGTTTTCGAAAATTATTTTTTATTTTATTATTCTTTATTATTCGTTCTTAGAAGAAAGGTCATTAAGAGAGATGAGATTTTTTAAAATTTGAAATGTTTATAGCATAGGCTGACCTAGCTAGAGAATATTTTATAAAAATAAAAATTGGAAGTTAAATTTGAAGATATAAAAATTTGTAGTCAGAAAAATCGGCATTGCATTGCAAGCAATGTACTTTGACAATAGTCTTTTTCTTAGTTGGGTTAATGAGGCGGTGAAAGTTCTGTAAGCATGATTGCCCTTTTTTAAAAATTACATATTTGAGTACATATGTCCTATAGATGTGAATTTGCACAAATTTAATTTGTTGATTTATATATATATATATATATATATATATATATATATATATATATATATATATATATATATATATATATGTATATATATATATATATATACATATATA